>JBAJHW010000003.1:221701759-222901759 GCA_037013535.1 Intellagama lesueurii
TCGCCCCAGAGGGAGACCACAGCTGCGATACAAGGATATCTGCAAGCGGGATCTGAAGGCCTTAGGAATGGACCTCAACAGATGGGAAACCTTGACATCTGAGCGTTCAGCCTGGAGGCAGGCGGTGCAGCATGGCCTCTCCCGTTTTTGAAGAGACACTTGTCCAGCAGGCCGAGGCAAAGAGGCAGTCCCAAAAGCAGCAAAATCAGGGAGCTGGACAGGGGACAGATTGTATTTGTCTTCAGTGTGGAAGGAATTGTCAGTCTTGAATTGGCCTTCTCAGCCACGCTAGAAGCTGTTCCAAGTCCTCTATTCAGAGCACGTTACCATAGTCTCTCGAGACTGAAGGATGCCTAATCAGACCACTGGATAGTTTGTGCCTGTTGAAACTCCAAGGATGAAACAGTGTCCCATATAACACGTTCAAAGAGAAGCATTTCAGACATACTATTACTATTCTATAACATAATATTTGGTACTTAGAGAAAGGTCTAAGATTGGATTATAGCAGGGGTCCCCAAACTTTTTAACCCCACGGACTGGCTGCGGAAGGTGGGGCACCCCCTCATGCTTGCACGCATGCGCGAAGGAGTGCACGTGCTCTCGCACGGACCCATGCTTGTGTGCATGTGCGGAGGAGCAGGAGGGTGCTCATGCGGGAGCTCGCTTGTGCGCATGCGCAAATGGCGGCACGGCGCTTGTGCGGGCACACGGGTGTTCGTGCGCATGCACAAAGGGGCTGTATGGGGGGGAGTGCATGTGGCGGGTGGGAGGTCTGTCTCTGCGGCCCGGTCTGGCTCAGGCCACGGACCGGCACAGGGCCGCAGACTGGGGATTGGGGACCTCTGGATTACAGAACAAGATGATAAATCTCTTAAATCAGATGTGATAGACCAAAAATACTCCTAATGTGTTGTATATTTAATTTAAATATCTGTTGTTTCAATCTAGTCTGCTGTATGACATTGGCCAGTATCCTATTGGTTAGTTATGCTGGCATAAGCACAGTAGTGTAAATCACAGCACCTGATTAGCAAGTTGCTATTTGTATCTCTCACAGTGCAGCAATTTATGTGATCAATACACTATGAGGGATACAAGGGGAAATTTGTTAACTGGTGGCAATTTACTGCTGCTGTACTCACTCTGAAATAACTAACCAATAGGATTCTGGCCAAAGATTGAATAATCTCTCCACAAATGCTCATATTTCATAGAATTACTTTCCATCAAAATAATCCTAATTTTTCATTCTCCAGCAAAAAATAGTCCATCCTCTACATTTTCACATTCATCATAAATCTGTGATTACTGCATACTGTTTCAATTGACAGTTAGCTAATATGTACATCCAAATATTAATAATAGTATTTATTTCTGCATATCTAAAGGATTTAAATGAATTATCTAAATAAGTTTCACTGTCCTCCCCCCAAAAGCTAGCAGAATTATTTCCATATTTTGGATGGTAGATATGTGGAAAGATAAGGCTAAAATAGGTTTGAGGGGCTGCTGTTTTTTATTATTATTATTATTATTATTTGCCTCCTTTAGGAATAGATTGATTCTCTGTTGCCTTGCCCTCTGGTTTTGTTTTTTTGTTTGTTTTTTGGAACAGTTTTTAAGGGCTTAATTTGGACTAGCACCAGGCAACATGAAGGGTTGGTAGGAATGAAATAACCTGAAATTGGCTTTCTTTTTTGTGCTAAACAAAAGAACAAGCATGCTAAAAACACAAACGTTAAAGAAATTGAAAGAACCACTCAAAAAAGCCCTCTTGAAACAAAGGAAAGATGATGATGATGATGACTACGACATTTTTTTGCTCTGTATATCCCTGCTTGCAGGTCACTTTTTTTTAAAAATCTTTATTTATTTATTTGGTCATTCCATATGCCTTCCTTAGGGCCAAACTAGGCTGTGAATGCTGCTGGTTTTGATGTCAGTCAGATAGTGACTTGATTCTGGGACTCACTAGCTTGTATTGAATGTGCACATTTTGAAAAGGCAAATGGCAGCACTAGCTAGTGCACGGATGTGGGTATGAGATAACTACAGCACACAGAGATTAAGGTATGCTCTTTTTTATAATATTTATTTTTTAACAACTAAGAATAGGGTAGGGAATACAAAAGGTAAAAGGAAATGGGGGGAAAGGGGAAGGGTTTGGGGGATAGGAGAACACAAAGTATGCAATCATCCAATCTATTCATATTTCAATAACAAATCAACTTTCTGCTTTTTTTTCTTTTACTATTTGATTACCCTCCAGCTATCAACTTACAGTTATGTTTTAGTTTAAATCTAAGTTACTCCAACACTATCAGGGAACCGAAGCCATTTGTATAATAAATCCCATCGTTCAATTTCCTTTTGATTTGGACAGTCATTCAGCACGTCTGAAAGAGTATCCATTTCTGTCACTTCCCATATTTTCTCAGTAAGCTCCTCTTGCTTCCGTAACTCTGCTTTCTTCCAATTTTTGGAAGAGAAGGATGAATCCAGGACAGCAGTCCAATTTTTAACATAACATTTTCTAACTGTAGTAGCTAAATAGCTCACTGGGTAACTATTTATCCCATCTATGTTACCTGGTATCGTACTCAATAAAAGCAGTTCTGGAGTTAATACAGCTTCATTTAACTGTTGTTTAACATCTGATAACTTCTCTTTCATCAAATCTTCTATCTGGCTAAGACGTTCATTTACTTGCTGAAATCCTGCTGTTATTATCTTTTGCATGGTACAGTCTGCCATTCTTTGTCTGATTTTTGTGCCACTATTCCCAAATTTTGAGATTGGGCAGACATATTCCCCAACATTTGATATTTTAATTTTTCGGAGGCCATTTCCACTGTTTTATCAACAAACCAAACCCACAATCATAAACCTCCCCTAGGTTCTTCCTCCCATCCTTACACCGATATTATAATATATAAATCAACTTTTAAATACCACCGTGGCAAAAATATCCCCTTTTCTCCAGAAACCTAACAAAATTCTTTTATCAGAGTCCCACACAGTCCAGCCAAAGAAAATCCAGACTAAACAGCAGTCACAGGGGGTCAGTCTCTCCAATAGATATCCTTATAATCCGTCTAATGTTCTTTCCATTAATCCAAAGATTCAATAAAAAAAATAACTCCAGTCCTGGTTTTCCTAGCACCTCAGTCCAGTCACTCACGTCGTCTCGATGATTCTCAGTCTGTTTTCTTGCTTCTACAAGCTTATTCCTTCTTCTCCAAAAACCTAAGAAAATTCTATTATCCGAGACCCACACAGTCTACGGAGAAAGGTCCAGGCTAAACAGCATTCACAAAATTTCAGTCTCTTAAATCCTGTCCAGTGGTATTTCACTCTGGGATTTTTTCCAGAAACAAAATTTTTTTTCTGTCTCACTGTCTCTCTTTCGGCCTTGAACCAGTCTGCTGTTTAGGAGAGTTTCGTTTTTGAAAAAGCAGGCTGATAAGCAGGCTGGTAAGCAGAACTCGCCGCTCCTTGTCTTCTTTCGGCCAAATATTTTCACCCTGATTTCTTTTTCAGCTTAATGGGGTTGTTCATAAATCAAAGGCTTCAACTTACTTTGTTATTATATATTTTCAACGCCGTATTGCTTGTTCTCCTCTCCTCCGGGGGGGTGTTTGCTCACAGCTCATTGCCAAAATGGTTCCTGCTTCCGATCTGTGCTCGGGTGAAATTTCAGAGGGGAGAAATACCGGGCTGCTGCCCAATATTCCTCCTTCTGTTGCTCACCAACTGCTTCAGAGAGACCTCTCCTAGTCTCTCCTTCGATCCCCCATTTCTAGAGGGACCCCAGACCGGGTGGTTCCAGCTTTTCCCGGGAGCTGTTCCCTGAAGCTGCTGGCAGCACCGCGACGAAGCCCCACCTCAAAAATCGAGATTCAGGTATGCTCTTAAGGTGCTCCACAAGTTATATGTCAGTTGAAGTTCAGGGCCTAGCAGAAAACCAGGAAGGAGCTGAGGCAGAACATGTAGCTTCTGTATAAGCTGTCAGTTTAAACAACATTGCTGAAGCAACATTTCCCTTAGATCCCATCCATACTTAGCATTTGTTCAACTTTCCTTGCACCAATGATACTACTGTTGTCTTCCAGTGTCCACACAATGCAGGGCTGAAACTAGTCTCAACAGATTCAAAGGGGACAAAACCTCTTGCTTTTCAGGGTTTTAAAAATAATACCACTGGATATATTTTTGTTCTGCTTTGCTCCAATTTGATCCAGTGCAAGATCTGGTAGTGTGGCTCCTAGTATTATGTTGTTCCATGATGCTTTGTGCACTTTGTGGGTGTTTGCCATTTGAGAACTTTTCCTTATGGCTGTTTTTCTGCTAGCCAATCTCCATCCCTCCACATCACATAAACAGGTAAAACAAGAAGGGAATGGAAGGGAGGAGAGAGTGAAGTAGGCAGGCACAGTGTGGAGAAGACAGGGGAAAGGAGAGGACAATCTCTTTTGGGAGTGGGACATCAGGGAAAAATTCCAGATGTGTGTGGACAGGTGTTGTTGGGATAATCAATGCACCTCAACATGCAGTAACAATTTTTTCCCTATGTGCGGATGCAAATACTGGGTAAGTCTGTTTAAATCTGCAACAAAAGATACCAGCAGAACCCACAACAATCCAGAATGAATTGTCATCAGCTCTAGTGTAAAGCCTTCTTAAACCAAGAAGAGGATAGCACTGTGAAAATCCATGGACATTCTTTTGTTTTAAATAGTCTGTTTCACAAAGGCACTTTTCAGAGATCCTTTTGTCTACTCTACACCAAATGCATGGAGAAAAGGGGTGGGGTGGGGACAAAACTGTACACCTTTCCTAGTGTTGCAAGACTTTTGAGCAGTGCCCTATAGATTTACTAGGGGAAGGCAGTGGAAAAGGCCACTGGCACAGTCATGTGCTGTCTTTCTCCACATGTTGCGTATCTGTGTAAAGAAGATCCACGTGGAATATAGCAGTGCTGCAGTCCCGTTGAAATCATTGTACATGTCAGTCACAGCCAACTTACGGTAAGTCCCTTTGATTCCACTGGCATTTAGGAATGATTCACTTTTTCTGAACTGGGGCCAGCTTGTTTAGGATTGTAATGCACATTCCTCCATTTATTAATTATCTGGTACCTATGTTCCTTGGCTAGTTTGTTGCCCTTCTTTGACTATGAATGTGTTGTCCGGAAGAACTGAAACATGATGGCTTAAAATGTGTTTAAAACAACCACAGAATGGAAATACTTATATATTTCAGAAATATATATATATATATTAAAATATCCTGTTTTTTCTTCTTGTATTCCTCAATGGTCTAGAAAGACAAGCTACAGATAAAAAGGTCCACATCTTGGTGGTTCACTGTACCCTAATACATAGAAACGATGGCAATCACACAAATGCCAGGGAAATCTACAGTCATGTGTAGCAGATAGAAAGTGTTTTTACAATAAGCAAGACACAGTGAGTAGAATTTCCATTTTGGAAGCACATGTATACATAACATGTGCCTGTATGGATTTCCTGATGAAATATAATAATCTTAGACTAGAGAGCTGGAAGGAACCCAATCAAGTCCAGCCCCTGTCAAGGAGGCACACTGGGAAATCAAACTCCCAGTCTCTGACTTCGCAGCCAGATACCTAAACCACTGAGCTATCCACTGCACAGTTCATGGATAAGACTATCCAAATGTAAGAGATGCCAGTTCTTTTAACCAAACTATTTTCAGACCTTATTAATGGAATGAATCCATAATACAGGATAATACTTAAATCAGCCTGCGTTGTCAGGTGCCCAGTTCTATTTCTAATTTTACATACAGAGCTCTCTCTCTCTCTCTCTCTCTCTCTCTCTCTCTTGCTGCCTTGATCCCTTCCTTCTTTCTCCCACCAAAGAGGCTAACAGGACCTCAAGCTTTCAAGAATCCAGCCCCACAATTCTGGCATAAAGTTTTGAAATGTTGCTAGCCCAACCTGTAATCCCCATTACTGTAATGAAAAGGCCTGCTGTAGATCATGCTTGGGGATATATAAAGGATGAGGAACTGAGATGTCAGTTTTGGGGAAGTATTTGTATTACAAGATTGTGGCTCCCAATAATACTCAGCCCTGAGTCCAGATCTAAATCTCATTGTTGACAACCAGATACAGGACCTCTTAGATACTCTCACACAACAAAACATGAAGACAATCATTATTTCCTGATGTTGCTGCCTGCCCAGCTGGTTTTCAGTGGCACATGTCTCTAACCTGAAGACTGTGTAGCATGGATAGCAGCCATTCCTAGTTGATGTCTATTGCATGTTCAGTAATATGAGTCTTTCAGACTATTGGCCTCTCTAACTCAATACTGCCTGTTCTGACTGAAGTGGCTCTTTGGAGGTCTCTTTTAGCATTCTTTCCTAGCATCTGCTACCTGACCCTTTTATTTTTTTTAACTACAGGTTCTAGAGGCTGAATGTGGGATCTTTTGTATACAAAGCATACATTAAGATGTTGGAACTGGTGTGTCCCAGAACCTAATTGCCTTCTCTAATTCTCTCTATTCTGTTTCTCACTGCCAGTTTCCTAAGTTATTCTTTTCTGTCACTCACTAGCATGAGGCTAAGGTTATGCATATTTGAAACTGGGTAGTGCCTAGAAGAGTCTTCCCCAGCCGAGGGCCCTCTACATATAATAATCATCTTAGAACTGCAGAACTGGAAGGGACCCTATTGATCATTGAATCCAGCCCCTGACAAGGAGGCACAGTGGGGAATTGAACTCCCAACCTCTGGCTCCTCAGCCAGGTTAAAAACACCCAGCACAGCTGGAGAGTATCAGACCAGAAGCCAGGAGATCTGGATTTGAATCCCTGCTTGGCCATGGAAGTTCACAATTAGCTGGCAAAAGTAAATCACTCCTTGAACATCTGACATAACTTGAAAACCCTATTAGGGCCATTATAAGTCCAAAATAATTTGATGGTGCATAACAACAATTAAAGTTTAAAGCTTATATCATTTTGTGTCTGAAGAATGATTTTGGTATATGGTTTATAATATAGTGTAATAACACACAGGAATCAGCCATGGCATTTTTGCTTCCAATGGATAGTCTGCTATTTTCTGCACAAATAAATAATGTAATGTGGCATGCTAGAACTAAAATAGTCACTGAAACAATTGGAATAACCAAACAAGCAAATGAGAAGGAAAAGAAGAGAAAAAGAAAAGAAAAAGATTTAAAAAACTGTCATATGAAAAGAAGGCCATGACTAGCCTTAGCTTATTTGGATCTCACCAAGAGTGAACAATTAAGACATCAGAAAATGTTATGTGGATGAGTTGTGTGTCATGTTTCAGCAGAATTTTTAAAATCTGAGTGGTTTTCCATGTAATTCTATGAAGAGCTATGCAGTGCAGACTACAATGCCCCCTCTCTGCGCAGCTCAGAAGCTGCAGTGTGTAGTGCAATCACGAAGAGGAATTTTTTACTAGATTCATTAGAGCTTACGTTTGAGTAAGCATGCATAAGACTGCACTGCAAGAAAACATAAGTTGTCAAAATGTATGTGGTTGCTATGTCATAGTAATGCACACTTTATGTTCTAGTGTGTAGAACTCAACTGGTGCATATGTGTGTGAGAGAAAGAATGAATGACAGAGAGATGGTATGGTTGCACTAGCAGCAGAGGACGAGCTAGTGTGGGTTGCTTGGGAATCATCAGGCCTGCTTAGAACAATATAATCAAACCTGACTACTCCTGCCAATATACTGAAGTGGCTTAATAAAAGAGCCACTTCAGGATATTGGCAGATTAATCACTTTCCCTGAAAGAGCAGAGGAACTGAACACTTTTTTTTTACTATATGTGAACTATTGCGTGTGTGCGCGCGCGTGCGTGCATATATGTATGTACATGTGTACATACATACATACATACATACATACATACATACATACATACATACATACATACATACATACATACATACATACTCCTTCCTTTGCCTTACAGGGCTGATTGAGAAACTGCTTCAACTGCAGACAGTTTCTTGACTGGCCCTTTGAGGCATGGCAAAGAAAAGATTTTTAATTTTTTTTAAAAAATTAACTGATGTAGTGCATCAGCAATAGTTTACATACAGTCCATTTTCCCCCCTCACTTTCTCTGCCCTCTGCTGAGCAGGGGAAGTAATTAATTTACCAATCGTGTGAAGTGGCTCACTTACTGAGCCGCCTCATGATATTGGTAAATTGAAAGAGGAAGGCTTGCTTTGGATTGGTTCCAGTGATCACGCAAGCTGGAAATGATCCAAATCAGAGTGATCCTACCCAAAAAGTAGAAACCTCTCGGCAGGGGTCAGAAAAGTGAGGGTGGGAGTGCTCTGGGAGTGGGCTGATGCACTCTCACAAAGACGTTGGCTTTAAAAATGCACCAGCCCGCTTCTGCAGTGCTCCAAGCAGTGGGCTAAACAGCCTATGTAGTCACTTGCCCTTACTAAAGGATTATTTATGCTGGAAAAGAGTGTGAGTGGGGGGGGGGGCTCCCCCCAAATTGAAAGCAAATAATTTTTCACACAGTGAGTTTTTTAAAGTCTTATTTCTCACTGAAGATTATGGGTGTAGGCTGTACTTGAATTGGGGTTGCCTGCCCCTCCACTTGGAGTAGGCTGCTTCTTTAGTCTCTTGATAGCTATTTTAGCAGCACAATGGGCATTCCTTATTGAGTCTGTCTTTCATATGAAAGGATAGCTCTACACTGTCACAGTATTTCTGTTCATGCCTAGAAGTTTGTCTTTAAAAACTAGGTGAACTGATCTAACCTGCCCAATCTTCTGTCCTTAAGGATGCTTATGAAAAGAAAGGAGAAGCTGCATCAATACAATTCAATGACTTTGTGGAAAGAAGACTGGGTTAAACATAGGTCTCCATCTGCATTTAGTGCCAGTGGTGAATAGGAGGGGCCAGGGCATCACTGCCTTCGAACTTCCTTCTTGACAGATCACATGTATACTCAGCATTTGGAAAAGTTAACTTTTTAAATCATATCTTCCAAAATTCCCCAGCCAGCATGGACACTGGTAGCAAAGACAGGGAGATGTTGGGGTTTCCTTTGATATTGCACAAAGGCATTCAGATTTTGATGGTTGCATGGATGAGATCTGACCCAGTGTAGGCAAATGCTGGAGGACCTCCGAAGATGAACTTCAAAGTTCCTCCCTTAGGTGCTTGCACCAAATGAGGTGATTGCATACCAAGGAAACAACCTTTGTAGGAGTAGGATTTTCTCTGAGGGATATTTTCCCAAATAAGTTCACTTGGCACCTATGTTGTGGTCTTTTGAATGCCAGGTGGTTAGTTACCTTGGTATACTCCCTTGCTCTTCAGTCCTTTAAAAACCAAACCAAACAGTGCTTTTGCTTTTTATATCTTTGCACTCTTGTTGGGTTTGAATTTATTTTGTAGCTGTTTTATTGTTTCTTTATGATGTTCTTAGATTCTGTGCCTTTAAGATCTTTGTGAATACTGGCTATTTAGTTATAGAGAACTGGAATAAGGAAAAAAAGAAAAAGGGGGAAGAGAACCAGCATAGATCATGCCCATCACATGGGTAAAGTTCTGCTATGTACAATAAGATGACAGGAGAAATTTCCGATCCCGCAGCCTCACATGCAATGGGGGGAGGGGAATCCAATCCAGAGATCCACAGGCAGTACATCATACCAAGTGCTGCATTTGTAAAATCCCCTATTGGAATGTAGGAATGTAGTCCAGGAAATGCTACCTTCTTATAGCCAATCAGCTGTTCAGGAGGAACAGTGAATAAGATGCACAATGCTGATAGTCATTAAAGAACTATAGATCAGGGCAACTGTGTATATACCCTGGATGAAGAAAAACACACTTAGGTTGCATATGGAGGCCTGCATAAGACAGGTGCATATAAAGGTTTCATATGGAACCCAATACAGCACATGCATCAGGTATTCTTCCCATGCTGAGATTACTCATGTGGCAGACAGGGTCCACATCCTGATCCACAGTGCTGGCATGACATTCTTCTAGCCACAATATACCTTCTTTTGTGAATATGTCCTACACATTCAATTTAGTGCTCTAGTACTGCTTAGGGAACTCAAAAAATTCCTCTGGAGATACACTTTCAGACATTTGTTCAGCAGGAAGGAACATGGCAGTGTGGATTTTCCTTTAGGTCATCTATATAACTTTCTTAGCTGGAAAGAAATAACAGTTACCTGAGTTCCCCTCTTGGTAGGACACATAAACCTTCCCAAACATACATTTTGTCCAATATTGCAATTGTCTGCAGTCTGCACTCCAGGCAGGCAGGCAGTCCCATTAAACTTAGTGGCTGGTATCCTAATAAGCTTCTACTGAGAAGAAAGTCCCACCAAGAGACTAACACGGGAATATGCTGCTTGAACAGGCACTGCTGCTATGCAAACAAAAGGTATGTTTTCTTCATTGAGATGATCACTTACACAATGGCAGCGCTTGAGCAAATGACACACTCTTGGTGGGAATTTCCACTCAGTGAAATCTCAGTTGGATACTGGCCATTCAGTACTAAGTAAACAAGCATCTGGATAGGGGGCAAATGAGAAGTATATTTGTACTGCAGCCTCTTCTTCTGAAGAAAGACAGAACAGCAAGAAAGCATGGGGAAATAATTCCTTAGAAGGTCACACAGTTGATACCCTGGGCCTCCAAAGACAAAGCTATTCCAAATAATAAATTGAGGAGGCAATGAGGAGGGAAACAAATAGGACTGGTCTCTGGGTGCAAGTGCTTAGAAATAGCTTGTATGTTTTTGATATTTGGAAGCAGCCGGTTTGTCAGTTTGTGGAGTGTCTTTCTTACCCACCTCTTGTCAGAAGAAGAGAATAAATGAAAGGGGAAAGAGAGAGAGAGAGAGAAGGAGGGAGGGAGGGAGAGGGAGGGAGAGAGAAAAAGAGGGGCCTTTGCATAGCTTGAGCCTTTGTGCAGTGCATTCAGACTGATTTGTACCCTTTGTAGTCTTAATTATTTGTGAGAGTGGGATAACAGGAGTACCGAGCTCACCCATTATTTCCTGCATAAAAAAAGGCACACAGAAGCCGCTGATCATTTTTGAATTAGCAAACATGATACTAAAAAAAGGGGAGGGGGTTGTGTGTGTGAGAGAGAGAGAGCATAAAAAAATTCATTAATACCATCAGGGATTAGGAGGCTGATTAAAGTGTAGCTGTTAGCGTATGCAAATGAGCGATAGGCATTTATCGGTGCCTGTGCAAGCTGTCTTGGAGCTGTAAAGCCCACGTATGTTTTTCAGCTGATTAAAACAGTTTTAACTTCTGGAGGATTCTTTTTTTTTTTGAGGGAATAAAAAAAAATTAAAAAGCCACAATCATCTATCCTTTTCCTTTTGGCTAAATTCCTCTAAGTGCACTCCAACCATTTCCACTTGAATGCGCTCCCTTTTGCTCTCTCTTCCCTTCTGAGAAGGCAGAAAAGAATGCAAACCAAGTGTGCAGGGTGGGTTTCCCCCCTTTTTTTCCCTTTAGCCTCTTCAAGAACTTGCTGGATGAGCCAGTCTGGTCGCCTGGTGGATGCTTAGTATTCCAATAAAATAAAACCCTAAGCAACAGCAGAGTGTTTTGGGCCACAGCGGAGATGAAATGCTCAACTGTGTAAGCTGTGTAGTAGCCAGGGCAGGAGCAGAGATAATGAGCAAGCCCAGACTCTTCAGCAGTCTGCAGGCCTGGAAAGAGAAGTGTGGTGTAGATGGGTGGCAGCTCAAGGTGCACTTAGGAAGGGCCATCAGTCACAGAGTACACACTTTGCATGCAGGAAGCCCTAAGTTCAACCCCCCATATTGCCAGTTAGAACTCTTGTCTGAAACCTTGAAAAACTGCAGCCAGTTTGTGTAGACAATATGGGCCAAAGGTACGACTTAGAATAAGATACCCTTCTATATTCCTAACTCTGACACAAGCAAAAATATTTCTTTGCTAATTCCCACATCAAACATGCAGGCCACAATCTAGTGAGGTTAAGCATGGTTAACTCTGCCTTGAACTGGGGATCTTTACTGTGAAGGGCAGATACATCTCTGAAAAATGAAATAGGGTCATGTGTCAGAGAAAATTCAGATTGGCCATGACTTCCCCAGCACAGACTGTTCAGGGGACTGCCTTTGGTGTTTGTGTTTTTATCTGTTTACTGTGGGAAACGAAGATATAATAGGGGTATGAACAGAGGAACATAATTCTTGTGTATAGAATGAAGTGTCTCAGTGTCATGACACAAAACTATTTCATATTTGATTTCATGACACAAAACCATTTCATATTTGATTCTTTTGACTGCAGCTTGTCACCCTGTATTGCCTACTTGCTTTCCTAAAGCTCATCTGACCTCCTGTCTCTGACTCTAGATTACAAAACCTGATGGAAACCCTGGTTGCAACATTTTGCTCTGGAATTAACCCTTCCTTTCCATCCTTGCAATTTATGTATATTGTCCATTGTTCAAGGAAATACATGCAAAATCTCCCCCATCCAGGTTACACTCTGAACTATCCTGTGTGGCATGTTAGGCTGAAAGAGGCTAACTAGTCCATCATCACCCAGTCATAGATCACAGCAAGCCATGGTGTGGTTTTTCGAAATCTGCTTTGTGCCAATCTCCACTAAAAAGTTATGGTTTGTTAGCTAATACTAGATTAGATCCTGAACCTTTTGTTTGCTTTTTTACTTACGAACTCTGTTGTGATGTCCAAAACCACAATTATGTATTGTCACTAGCTTCTCTCCAAGCTGCAGCCTTGAAACAGGAGCTGAGAAAACCAGAATTGGAAGACAAGCTATGGTTTTATTGGCTGTCCACTGTGCAATTCATGGGTTGAGAAATGTGGTTAACATAAGCCATGTCTTACTGCGGTGCACAAATTTGTCCAGTGAGTTAAATGGCTGAGCAGGATTTTAATCTGGATCTTGCTCTTCTAATAAAAATGTAACAGAAATTGCCACACAGTGATTTTACAGTTTAGAGCCAGTGTTGTATAGTGATTAGATTTTTAGAGTGGGACTTGGGAGATCCAGTTGGAGGCTGAGTCATGAAATGCAAATTTTGAACTGAAGATCAGCTCCAAGTACAAGAGTTTGGGAAATAGTCATAGTGGGGCAATCATGAGGGGGAAAAAAACCCACTTCCCTCTTGGTGAAGTGAGAGAATAGATTATAGAGACTGCACTCTACCCATAACGAACATCTTCATTTGCTTCCCATACAACTTCCTTAAATGCTAGTGAAGCCTCTCCTTTTGCCTCCATCATCCCACCTCCATTAGTACATCATGTTCATGTTCAGAACAAACAATGAACATATCAATACAGTGTAAAACATGTAAAATGTGACCAATGCTAATACAGAAGGGTTTAAGCCATATAGCTTCCACAGCAGTTGTGGTGTTTTTTGTTTTAAAAGATATATAATTTTCACGTGAGTGTGGCCAGAAACAGATATTAGAGGTAGTCTGTGATGGAAATTGTTAAGTATTGTGAGCATCTGAGTGTCAGATCTCCTGCCACCTCTGGATTATACAAAATATCTTGCTTTGGGTAGTGATTGGACTTCAGGAATTAAGCACAGAATTGCTTTAAAGTTGATTTCACAAACCTGAAAAGGCTGCTTCAATCACATATCTGCAACACCAACATGCTTTCAACTCTAGTTGTGGACAGTCTCTCATCTCTTTTTGTGGCCTGACTCTTCTGCTCATCAGGTTCTTCTGACCAGTGCAGCAATGATAAAGTTAACAGGTGTGCCTTGTCCATGGTCCTGATATTAGGCCTATTCTCCAAGGTGAAGGCATTCTTCATGATCTTACAGGACCAATAAGCAGCAGCTCCTCCATACCTCCTGGGCTCAAACAGGGCACTGTCCATGATTCATCTTTTCTCTTCAGGAGCTGATATTGTGATATAGATCTTCCAGTGATAGGTGCTTTTTCTGGATAAAATTAAGACCAGACTCAATATAATGGCTGCAGTTTTTTGGGGTGAAGTGCCCATATCACACAATAAGAGAGTGTGTGAGATCTGCTTTTACAGGCAATAGTGTATGTACACTGAGGAGGGCTTTTCCATTCTTTAAGATCTTTTCTCCCAGCCAAGAACACTTTTAAAGCTGGAGTTCTGCCAAAGACAAAAATGGAGTTCTGATACTAGAAGTTGTAGGGAAGAAAGCTTTAAGTGGATAGTAGGTAGAGATTTCTGCACTCCTCACCTGTTTTTGCACCTTGCACACTTTTGCTTTTAAAATAAAATCTCCATTTCTCTCTACAGCTGAGACAATCATGTGTCTAAATCCACATAACTGCTGGTATCTTATCTGAACATTAAAGAATGCCAGTGTTCTGTTCCTGACATAGGTGGTACAATAATCTTGTGAGTTTGTACAACTTCAGAAAGTATATGGTGGTTCTAATCTGGACTGCTGCTTCTGCATTGCTATGAACAGCATGGAAGTGGTAATCACAGCTGCATTTGGGTCACAAGGAAAGGAGGAGGTGGCGGCGGCTTTAGGCTCTTTCCAGTAATCTTGACTGGCATTGCTGCTTCAGTGCTGCCAATCCTGATATGGAAGCAAAGATTCCAATTTTTGGTGAATTCAGCAGCAACAGCAGAGACTTGTGCACTACACAAGTGGCCAGTGGTGCAATGGTGGTTGCATGCAATCTGCAGGACCTGGGTTGTGCCTCTTACATGTTCATTGAAAAGGTAGCACTGAAAAGAATAATCATAATGCAATTTCACCTAAAGCATTATGTAAAATAAAGCAAAAGAGAGTGTGTTTTAAAAATACCATCTCCCTGGTTCTGACATGACGTGTGCCTCCAGGAACTCTACTGCGTTTGCTCCTGAATGTCTGAATTGGCTCACAGACATTTGGGTTTAAGTATTTTTGAGAGACAAGCCAGGATTCTGCAATTTCATTGCCTTCTCTACAACAGGGCTGACCAGCTTTTTAAAAAAGATTCTAGGGTTGGATCTTTGTGAAAAAAGTCAACCAAAGGGCAAAAAAAAAGTCATGATAGGTGGGGCTAGAATTAATGATGTGTAGATATAGAATCAACATGACTAAAAACATACAAACTAGCCAGAAATAGGAAATGTTTGTTTTTTATACTGCAAGTCCCAGAGTTCTCCAGCTGGCATGGCTGCTGTCCATCTTTGCTATGGGATTTTGGGACTTCTGGGTGGGGAAGCAAATGTTTCCCATCTCTGTGTCTAGCATAATTGCATACCCTATATTTACATAAGTATTCCTAAATGAAAACACTTCATACCTCTTTAGAATGGTGACCAACCTAGACATGGGGGAAAGCCTGTGGTGGAAAGATTCCAAAGGGCTCTATTTGGCTCCTGTGAGAAACAGGATGATGGGCAACTTAAGCCTTAAATCTGAACCACCAAGATCTTCTTAGATCCTTAAGAGTTACAGAGACGAATAGCCCTTTATACAGCATCGATAAAATGAGGCAGTTGTCCATGGTATAGATGAAGCAAAAGCTAAATAGGAAGCTACTTAAATCATAAGAATCTATCTTTTTGGGGATTCTAGGTTGGAGCCAGTGCTTTGTTCTGGATGGCCACTGAAAAGCCATAATACCACTGAACATTAGTGAAAGGCCAGCTAGCACAACGTAGGACTGAAAAGTAGCAAATGCCAAAATTGCAGAGTATTAAAACCAATCAGGATTATTTTAGTATCAGTTAATTGAGGTGAAACAATAACTAAAAAGAGTTTTAAATCTTTTAGATAAACATAGTACCACAGGGACAAATCAAGACATCTTCCCTTAAAGATAATGATTCTACTGCAGCCTAGAAGAGTTATTTAAGTGTGCAAAAATAATAAGCAAAGGAGAATGTGTTGATATAATTTATCTATACTTTTCTTCAAGAATCCTTTGACAGATTCCCTCCCAAGAGGCTATTAAAGGAAACTAAGTAGTCATGGTGTGAGAGGCAAAGTGCTGCCATGGATTAGAAGCTAGCTCAGAGTAAGAATAAATGGTTGATTTCCATCCTGCCAAATATCTAACAGTAGGGTGTCCCTAGGATTTAGAGCAGACCCAGAGCTCCTTAGCATATTTTTAATGAAGTACAGTAGACTAGAAACTAAGAAAATACAGATACGTGGTATACCTGTTTGGTTTTGAGGGGTATAAACTGCCTACTAGATGGGAAGGTAAAGTGTTGTGATGGTGGGAATGTCAGAATAGGACTGGGGAAAGATAGATTCATATTCTCCACCCAGTCTAAATCTTTCTGAGTGATTCTCTCACAGGGTAACCTGCCTCACAGTGTTGTCGTGAGAAAAAAATGTAGTGATAGGTGCAGGAGAGAAGGCCCACATATGCTCCACTGAACTCCTTAAAGGAAATGGGAAATATAAATGTGAGTAATAATGATAGGGGAAGTGATTTCAAACCACATGTCATAGGACTATTGCCAAAAGTCATTTATTTGTATCAATAGATCACATTTTGGCAATATAAATTCCCACTGCAGGAGCTTCGATCTGGATCAGACATGCAGGAGACAAAGAATTAAATCTACCATACCCTGTGCTGTAGGTAGGGTCCGGGTCCACATTGGACCCCCTGAGTTTACATTTGAATAAAATACAAAAAGAGATCTGGTATTAGCTAAACTTTTAAGGTAACATGTACCTTTATTCTTTCAGGGGCAAAGGAGATCAGTAAGTTCTGAGGTAATAATCTTTCCTTTTCAAAACAGGAAGTAGACATGAGGTGTGACTCTCTCTCTCTCTGTGTCTGTGTACACATTGTATGAAATGAAAAATGTTATCCTCTATTTGAGCCACCAAATTCTTTAGCAAATTTGGTATTGGACTGAAGAGAGACAATGGCTGGTTTCCCTTTTAGAAAGTAACAAGTGCTCCTTACTCTTGCCTTTTCAGCTATGCACATAAATTCCCCACAGAATGTTTGATTCTCTCTTTACCCTCTGGCAGAATTGTAGTACTTTAGTCACATAATTACAGTCAGGAACCAGGAGGCACAAAATTACAAAAACAAAATAAAACAAATTCCAAGTGACTGATAATCTCCATTATTTTTGTGGGGGCCCAACATTTCAGAAATAAATGCCTTCTTTGGGGACTTATAATATGATATAGTTTTTAAAAAAACATATGGTACTTACACAAGAAATAAAATGCAAAAAAATATTTTGGGTCAATTAATTATATTACACTCACAGATACATGCTCTGATACAGATACATGCTAATCTCTTATCCAGCTTCATTAAAACAAAAGCTGGTGACCAAAGGCCTCCCTTTAAATGTAGTGGGCTAAATCTGTGCCTGCTGGTAACAGAGACTGAGTTGCACATTCATCTGTGTTGGGTATCAATCTGATCTCTTGGATCTCCTACAAATCTGATGTCTATGGTCTCCTATGATGGTGACATACAAAACCCTAACTCCAAATGTGACAGGGCTATTTTAATTCCATTTTCATTATTAGTGACCCTCAATGTGTAAAACTATGTTTTTACCCAGATAGGAATTCTGTAGTAGGGATTTCTAGGTTGGAACCAGTGCTTTCGCCTGTAGGGCCTCTGAGCTCCCTTATGGTGATGGACCAGACTGTTGCTCCATCCAATCTACTGATGTCTTCTTTGGTGGGTAGCAACTCTCCGTGGTTTTAAGCAGATATCCTTTTTAGCATCTGTGATCTCAAATGCTCATGCCAAAATGCTGGGAACCAGAGTTAACAACAACAACAACCATCTTAGAACTGCAGAGCTGGAAGGGATCCTATGGAACATCAGCCCCTGTCAAGGAGGCACAGTCAGGAATTGAACTCCCAACCTCTGGCTCTGCAGCCATAGACCTAAATCACTGAGCTATCCTTAGAAGAAGGATAGCTCACTTTTTTGTTGGATACTCCAACTCCCTGAATCCTCCAGCCAGGTGGGCAGTCAAAGTCTTCAGAAATAACTTTTCCAAGTTCTGCTGAGAACTGAACCTGGCGCCTTTTGCATGCAAAGCATACACTCCACTTTATCTTTGCCCATATATATCTACCTATTTTCCAAACACCATCACACATTTGTCAAAATAGGCTTCACCTCAAGAAGGTTGTGCCACAATTCACAAGCTTCTGTCAATGGCGTTGCCAGCCACTTTCCCGCTTTGCAATTGATGGGGAGACCTTGACACAGACACAGCCTGAGCATAAAGCCTGTGGCGCCTTGCTGAAGCAGGACAGAAGAAAGAAGGCACACACATTTTTTTAAAAGAGAAAAAACACTACAGTGTGATCTTTTCATTATTTTTCCCGTCTAAAGGAGTAACCACAAGTGCCTGTTTCAGCTAAAATCAGCAAAGAATCTTGTAGCATCTTAAAGCCTGACAAGTTTTATTATACCAATTGATCACCAGGTACATTAGCTGAACTCATTCCTGCTTGTAATTCTCTGGAAAGGAGCATTGTGCTTCTTCAGTGGGAGGGAAAAAAAGGAAAGATGGTTTGAAAAGATAGGATTATGCCTTTGTCTTACTCTTAAACATTGATTAGTACATGGCACTAATCATCAGATGAGCCAGCAAGACTCTAGATGAAGCATCATAAAAAGTGGGTCAGTCTTGTAAACTTGTGAATTTAAAAGAAACTCTTGGGTAAAGGTGCATGAAATGATGTTATTAACTATTCTAGCTTGAAGTAGAAGGAATTCAGGGCTGGCTGAGTGGCACCTGGCTGTTGGTTTTGCACTGTCAGTTTCAAGCAGAATGCTTTCATTCCATTCCTTAGATGACTTTCTGTCTTTCCATAGCCCCAAATACAGAGGAAATTGTGATGATTGTCTTTGAGACTGTGGCGTGCTGCTATTGAACATGCTGCCCCCCTTACTACAGTCTTAATCCTCATTAGCACACCCCAGTCCTAGTGAGAAAAAATGAAATGGATAATGTGATGGAAAGAGAAGAGTCAAAGTGAGCACATGCATTGAGAATGAACATCACAGAGTCAGAAACTGCTTAGAACAATGGTTCCCAACCTTGGATCCCAAATATTGTTGAACTTTAACTATGGCCAGTAGTTAAGGATTCTAGAAGATCCAGCTGTTTCCCTGGTTTATGAAGCCTATATTCTCTGAAGAAAAAGATAACCAGGCAAGATATGGGAGATGGCATCATGAAAACACCCTGTAAAAAGCGGGTGAGTAATTTTGCTCCCTGCTTCCTGGATGCACACCTTAATGTGGTGAAAGGGTTTGAGTGTGTCAGTGGAGCTGAGAGGAATGCCATCAGGAGGCCAGACTCTATTATGAGCCTGGGATCCTAGCAGGGTCACCCATGGCAGAATGGTCATAGCTGAGACACTAGACTAAGATGCATCCACCCTATTCAATGCAGCTACAGGGCAGCAACAGTTGCTGAAGGTGACACTGATGGAGTAGACAGTGGGGGTGGCACTCAAGCTAATTTTTATTAGTACTACACAGAGGTGGCAGTTGTAAACCCTTGCTGAACTTTCCTTCCCCATGAAAACTCTATAATGAGACAGTCCAGAATGAAACAAAAGATAATGCTGGAAGATGAGACTCCCAAGTCAGAAAGTACTCAGTTAGCTACTGGGGAAGAGCAAAGAGCAAATATGAATAGCTCTGTCACTAATGATGCAACTAGATTAAAGCCAAAATGACATATAGTGCTGATGTGCACAGAAGTGAAAGGAAAGTTTGATGCTGCACAACACATACAATTGGAACATGGAACACTAAAAGTATGAATCTAGGTAGATGGGAAACTAAAAGCAAGACATGGAATATATAAAAATTGCCGTGTTTGGTGTCAGTGAATTAAAGTGGACTGGACTGGAGTGGGATATTCTCAGTCAGACAACTACAAATTCTTCTGCCTTGGAAATGACAAATCCAGAAGAAATGGAATGGCTCTAATACTGAGGCAAGATGTAGCACAGGCAGTTAGGGACTATAATGCATATGAATAATACCAGTCAGATTCTGTGGAAAACCTATCAACATGAACATCATTCAAGTTTATGCTCCAACTACAGATGTTGAAAAGGAATGAAATTGAAAGCTTTTATGCAAACAACCAGGAGAAAATTGATCACACACCAAAATAAGACATGCTTATAATTGTAGGTGACCACAATGCAAAAGTAGTGAATGAAGCAGAACCAAATGTTATTCAAAAATTTGGCCAAGGGGACAGAAATAAAGCAGGAAAATGACTCATAGAATTCTGCAGAGCCAACAATCTGTTTATTGAAAATACATGCTTCAAGCAACTTAACACATAGCTGTACACGTGTATATCACCAGATGGTCAATATAGAAATTAAATAGACTATGTAATTGGAAGCAGGAGATGGAGAAGCTATATCCTTTCTGCCAAAACAAGACCAGGAATGGATTGTGGTACTGATCAAGAACTGTTAATATACAATGTTAGAGTAACGGTGAAAAAGAACACTAAAAGAAATGCCTGATGTTTAAGCTGAATTTCAAAAAGGAAGAGGCACTCAAGATCATATTACAAATATACACTGACTATTAGAGAGGACCAAAGAATTTCAGAAAAAGATCAGTCTATGCTTTATAGACTACAACAAAGCCTTTGACTGTGTAGATCATGAAAAACTATGACTTGTTCTGAAAGAGATGGGTGTGCCTCAGCACTTGATTGTCCTGATGCGTAACTTGTACTGTGGACAAGAAGCTACTGTTAGGATAGAATTTGGAGACAGAATAGTTTCCTATAGGCAAAAATGTCAGACAATGGTGCATTTTATGTCCTATATGTTCAATTTGTCTGCAGGACATATCATATGGAAAGCTGGACTAGAAGAAACACCAGTAGTTAAAAATATGCAGATGACAGCATCTTACTCACAGAAAGCAGGAATGACTTGAAACAACTTTTGGTGAACGTGAAAGAAGAAACTGCCAAAGCAGGATTGCAGTTGAACATTAAGAAGACCAAAATCATGATTATGGAATACCTACACAACTTTAAAAGTTTACAATGAAGGAAGTGAAATTATTAAAGAATTTGTATACCTTGGTTCAGTCATCAGTACAAATGGAGACAGCGTCCAAGAAATCAGAACACTGAGATTCAGAAGGGCAGCAATGAAGAAACTAGAAAAGATCAACAAGTGCAAGGAGGTGTCACTGGAGACCAAGACCAAGATCATCAATACTCTTGTATCTCTGATCACCATGTATGGGTGAGAAAGCTGGAGAGTAAAGAAAGCTGAGAGGAAAAAAAATGGTTCAGTTAAAATTTGGTGCTGGAGGAAAGCCTTGCAAATACCCTAGACTGCCAGAAAGACAAAAAAAGTGGGCTCTAGATCAAATGAAGCCTGAACTATCTCTAGAGGTAAAAGGGATGAAACCGAAGCTGCCCTACTTTGGGCACATCATGAGAAGACAAGATTCTCTGGAAAAGACAATAATGCTGGGAAATGTGGAAGGCAGCAGAAAAACAGGAAGATCAAATATGAGATGGATTGACTCCCTTAAGGAACGACAGGCTTGAGTTTACAAGAGTTGAGCAGGGCAGTTGAGGACAGGACATCTTGGAGATTTCTCATTCATAGGTTTGTAATATGTTGGAGGTGACTTTATGGCATGTAACAACAGCATTGATTGATTGATTGATTGATTTTATTTTATTTTATTTAAAATATTTCTACTCTGCCTTTATCCATAAAAGGATGGCTTATAACAATTAAAAGACAATATTTAAAAGCTAAAAACAGTGAGTATACAAATATTTAAAAAATAAAATAAAAGTATAAATAAATAAACAAGTATTATATTTAAAATGGTCAATAAAATCAATACTAAAAAAACCACATTTAAAAACAACACAGCACAATAATCCATTCAAACAACAACAACAAAAAACCTTCTTAGGCTGTCAGTTACTGAGGAAAAGCCTGCCTAAAGAGAAAGGTCTTTGCCTGCTTGTGGAAGGACAGCAAGATGGGGCCAGCCTAGTTTCTGGTGGGAGGGAGTTCCGATGTCTGGGAGCAGCAACAGAGAAAGCCCTTTCCTTTGTCTCCACCAAGCGTGCCTGTGAAGGTGGTGGGACCAAGAGGAAGGCCTCCTCTGATGACCTTAATTCCCAAACAGTCTCATTGAGAGAGACGTGGTCTTTTAGAAAGCTTGCACTCAAGCTCTTTAGGGCATTGTATGTAAAAACCAGCACTTTGAATTGTTCTCAGAAATGGATCAGCAGCCAGTGGAGCTGTTGTAACAGGGGAGTTATATGTTCTCTGTAACCAGCCCCTGTTAACAATCTGCCTGCAGTATTTTGGACTTTCTGAAGTTTCTGAATATGTTCCAGAGGCAGCCCCATGTAGAGTGTGCTACAGTAATCCAGCCGAGATGTAACTGGGGCATGTGTCACCATGGCCAGATCAGACCTCTCAAGAAATGGGCACAGCTGGTGTACTAGTTTTAACTGTGCACAGGCACTCCTGGTCACTGCCGAAACCTGGGCATCCAGGCTCAGAGACAAATCCAGGAGCACCCCCCAAGCTTTGTGCACCTGTGTTTTCAGAAGGAGTGTAACCCCATCGAGCACAGATTCCTTGATCTGCTTTTCAACTGACCAGGAGCACCTCTGTCTTGTCTGGGTTAAGCTTCAGTTTATTTGTCCTCATCCATTCCATTCTATTCAGTTTATTTGTCTTCATCCATTCTGTCTGACACCAGACGCTGATCTAGAATCAAAACTTAAATCCTTGGATTTAGATGGAAAGGAGAGAGCAGAGTTGGGTGTCATCCACGTCCTGGTGACACCAAACCCCAAAACTCTGGAAAACTTCTCAGCAGTTTGATGTAGATGTTAAATAGCATAGCGGACAAATCAGGATCCTGAGAGACACCACAGGCCAATGGCCAGAGTATCGAATAGGAGTCCCCCAGCACCACCCTCTGGGTTCTCCCCTCCAGGAAGAACTGAAGCTACTGTAAAATAGTGCCTCCAAGTCCTATCCCAGAAAGATGGCCCAGAAGGATACCATGGTCGATGGTATTGAAAGCCGCTGAGAGGCCCAGCAGAACCAACAGGGACACACTTCCCCCTGTCCAGTTCCCAGTGTAGGTTGTCCACCAAGGTGACCAAAGCAGTCTCCATCCCATAACCAGACCTGAAGCCAGATTGAAATGGATCTACATAATCTATCTCATTCAGGAACCCCTGAAGCTGAGAAGCCACAAAACTCGCTCCAGCACCTTGCCCGAAAATGGGATATTATATCCCAAGGATTATGTATCCCTTTAGGAGCCTGCCCAGGTGTTAAGATCATTGGGGAGGTCTTTCTCTCAGTCCCACCATCTTCACAGGTGCATTTGATAGGGACAAGAGAGACGGTCTTCTCTGTCACTGCACCCAGACTCTGGAATTCCCTCCCACGGGTGGCCAGGCTGGCCCCATCTTTGCTGTGATTTCACAAGCAGATAAAGACATTTCTCTTAAAATTGGCTTTCCCTTAGTGATTGACTATCTGGCAGAGATTTTTAAATTGAGTCTTCTCCCTTGTTGCTTTGAATCTATTTTTGGTGTTGATTTTGTTTACCATTTTTTAGTATGATATTTGATTCTTTTTAATATCTGTATATTTACTGTTTTAACTTTTAAATCTTGTCTTTTAGTGATGTAAGCTGCCTTGGGTTGTTTCTAAGGAGAAAAGTGGGGTAAAATATTTTAAATATATAAACAAATAAATAATCCATGTTGATGTTTGCGGGGAAAGGGAGATGTAGCAATACTGTGTCGATTGATGAATAATGAAGGATTAAGAGAAGTTAAAAGTGCCACAATGTACAGCAATCTAGATGAGCAAACACTGGAAAAAAGGCAGAATATAGAGAACTGTTCTGGTGAAGCATATTTCTGTCACCACTTTAGGGCTCAGAGGGAGCTTATTCAGAGCAGAAGAAGCTACATTCATAAGAGATGTAACTATTGGGGTATATTGAAGAAGTGGCAGAGGTTATGATAATGATGGGGGAAAATAAGATGGTCTAAATGAACAGAGATTAGGAGAATGTAAACTGGCAAAAGGCTGGGGGATAATAAAAGAAGATGTAAGAGCTTAGAAGCCGAGAGGATATCCAGTTATACCAAAGTAAACAATGACATTTTAAACAAAGGGTAAGAGTTAGTAGGAACTGACACCACAGAGATGCATAGTAACTGAGCATCAGAAAATGGCATTCAGACTTCAATCTGAATGTGTATTTTCAATGATACAATGTACTTACTGAGGTCAAACTTAATTGAGATTCAGCTTATTGTGCATGCTGCAAGCAGTACCGAGACATGAGAGCAATGTGCTAGATGATTATTAGGGGGGGAAAAAACCCAACAAAAATACCAACAACAAAAACAACAACAACCCCAGTACACTTGCTAAAATATAAAGAGAACAACAACTGAGACATGCATCATTACCACAGCATATCATACTCTCAATACGAGAGCGTCCTATTTTGATGGCTTCTGGCATAGCTTTTTGGCAGAGCCAGAGTGGGTTAGTGAGGAAGCCATCATCATGTTCATTCGTTCTCTTCCTTGACTGTGCCAACAGAGTAATGCCAGAGTGGGTGGATGTGTTTTTTTTTCTTCGTTTAATAGGCTGCTGCTGATGTGTCCTGCAGGATTGGATGCTCTGCAAGAGATCAGGAACGACTGAGGGCCGAGGACATCCTGTAGTGGTCTGGAACTTTCAAAACTGTATCTTCCCCTAATGTAGTCTTATTTGTTCCCATATTAGGACTGACCTGTAGTTTTGTGGCTTCTCTCTCTCTGTGTGTGTTTTTTTTAAACTGCAACATATCACCATGTATTAGCAACTTTGTAGTAGTGGCTATTTTTAGAGTGTTCTTGACTTGCTTGTAAAGAAAGCTGGCTTTAAAAACTGGTTTTTAAAAGATGTCTGAAATTTGTTGTTGTTGTATATTGCTTTGGCACCCCTCACTGGGCTGATAAATAAATAGTTTTATAACTAAATAACTAATTTAAGCTGTAATGCATTCAATGAGATTTATCTACCACTAACTTTGTCTGGGCTGGAACTATGGTGTTACTTAATTTGGGGCTAGAGTATTCTGAGGATATGTTCTTGTACCCAGGAAGTTTGAGAGGGCCTGGAAATGGAAATGTTCACTGTTTTGGTCCTCTTTAAATGCAATTTTCAAAGGTTTGTCTTTTAAAACAAATTTGGCAAATCAGAGAGTATAAAAGAATGCAGGATGTTCCATCTGATACAATAATTGATATTTTATTTGTTTTTTAAAGAGATTATGGACAGTACCATGATGTTAGCCCCAAGTTGAGTTGGCCTATTTAATCAATACTCTAAAGTAAAACTGTAGAGTCATACCAGTTAGCCTTTGTACATGATGGGGAGAAGGGAGAAATATTTTCCCCTCAGGCAGCAAAAGATCTGGCACCCACCCTGTTGATTATTTATCAACAGAGTTCTACCTTCTATAATTTACATGAAAAAAATTACTTAAATTAATATTAGATAGATCTGAAATTCTACAACTTTAAATTCCATAGTCTCTTTGCCTCAGTAAAAATTATTATTTAGGCAGATATATTATATACATGTCACTTAATGAGGCCCTCTCAAAAAAAAAATTTTTTTTAAAGGAGAAAGACCTGCCCTCAGATATGTTAACCTGTTTTGAAAATCAATAATCAATGAGCATCTAATTTGTTGTCCTGACATTTGTGTGGATTTCATCCAGATGAATCAATTGGTGCCACAACCAGGACTCAGAGATCAGGGTGGGAGGGTTTCTGCAGCTAGATACATTTTGACCTCTGTTGTGAAAACATTTTGATGAGGTTAAGCCTCAAATCTTACAGATCGAAGAAGCAATGTCTGCTCTGACATATCTGATTGGCTCACTGAATACATTATTTCTGGCCTGGAGATGAGTATCTATCTCAAGACCAACACTCTTGGTCAAGGGACTGCCTGAGGAAGGAGAAAGCACAGTAAATGCTGTACTGTGCAGAAGGACAAGATTGCAAAACAGAGAAAACAGCTATATTTTGGATCTTCTCCCGTTGTGTGAAGGTTTCCCTCTGCCTTAATCTACACAGCTGCAGCTTGCGCAGGAGTCCTGCACTCTGTTAATTGAAGTGCAGCTGGATCAAGGCTTTGTCAGTGCAAAGTGCAGCTTCCCTTTATGAGGCACCATCTCAAATGCACCTAGTTTTGATTCCAGGGCTTGATAACAAGGCAGTGAAAAGAGGAGAAAAGAAATATTATCAAGGTATGGCGCAAAGGTACAACACTCCCTTTAATTGCTTCTGGAACTCTTCACCTGGTGGGCCTTATCAATGGGACTAATTCTCTAAGAAAGGAGAACAGGGAACTTTTGATTGGGAAAATGCGCTCAATTCATTTTCCACAAGAGATAATTGGGATGTGTGTTTTCTCTTATTATTAAGATTGATAATAGCAAATGAGTAAAGCTCGGGCTTCCACTTAGCCATCTCCTCCATCTTTCAGCTTAGAAAAGGCCTGATAACAAGAAGAATGCCTGAGGCCACACTGTGCTTGGAAAATGTGGAGATTTCTGAAAATGGCAACAGCTGAGCTCCCCACTTGTTGATTATTGCATCCTTGTAACCTTCTTTGTTCCTTTGGATCTATTATTCTGGATGATGGCCAGACTAGTAGAAAAAAGGCATCAAAGAGCAAAAGGGGATGAAGATCTAAGAACAATAACATTAGCTGCTTATTGAATTTTACAATAATTGTGAAAATGTTATGATTTACAGTGAGAGAAGAATAGCTTATTTTTAGAAATGGGTCAAAGTTTCAATGAAAATGGTGAAAAATGCCTATGGCTCTGTATTTCACAAATGTCTCCAAAAGCTTTTTAACCTTTTTGGTCCAACATGTTCTTACATTTAAATCTTGGGACCAAGAGGTGGGGTGGTACCAAAGATAGGAAAACAGAAAAGAACCTTTCCTGGTATACTGAGAAATATCTCTAGACTGTGGCTGAGCCCAGTGTGTTTCAAATATAGTTCTATGGTGGTGCTGAGCACAGTCCTTTTCTGTTTGCTGACTCTGTTGCAAACTGATTCTAGAACGTGCAGACTATAGATGGAAATATGTTTCACTTTCAAATGTACCTAAAGAAAAATTTGACAAAAAAGTAATTGAATATACAGCTCTGTATACTTCCTTCTTTTCCTAACTCCTGATTTTTAATGTGAAATGTTCACAATTGGAAAAAATTGATGATTTTTCTTATTGTCATATGACCATAACCTTGTTAATGCAATGAATGTCTGTATAAACATAAAGTTCTAGGGTATCACCTCTGTATCCCTTTGTTTTCTTTCTCAATAAAATCAGTGATCACTGTTCACATCTATGGAACAACGTACTAGGCAGAGCCAATAGGTAGGTAGAGGTGAGACAGCAGCAAAAATCTTTTACCTTTAAGACCAGGACTGTGCCTGGATAGATGTACAGGGATCAGGGACTATAACACTGGCCTCTTATTCACAAGATATTTTTCCCATAGTCTATTTCCTAATAAAAACCTTTGACCAGAGATTGAAGTCATGCTTCTCGGTACCCTCTTGTATCAGCTTCTGGATATGCTAAAGCTACACTCTGGAGGAGAACATAGATTAAGACATGTTGCGGTACATCATAATATATTTTTAAGTTGTTAGTAATCATATTTAAAAATTTATGGATGATAGCCATTTTTGTTATTGGTCTCTTCTTGCTCACTTGCATAACATAAGAAAACAAGGTATTTCACTTATGTGTCAGTGGTGATCAAGTATAGTATGCAACAATCATACTATGATTATGTAATCTTTGATAATACCTCTTAATGCACCTGCTATCTTCTTCTCTGCTTGCTGGCCTTTAGCCTTTCTGTGCATGTACAGTGATATGAACAAATGTCATGATGTTAATATACAGAAGTTGACAGTGCTGTTTGCATACACAGATATTTCAGTACTAGCAGTAGCTCATCTTTCCTCGGGAGCTCCAAGTATGTAAATGCCACTTAGATCTGATTAGATTTTCTCAAACCATGCCAGTGTAGGAAGCAGTGAATTAATGGGTTCAATGTCACATTGTCCAATGTGACCCTGAATAATATAAAATTGCATCCTGGTTTTGGGATTGTTCCATCTCCTGCCTTCTTTGCTTATTATTTATATTGCTCAATTCCTAGATGAAAATGAGTCCAAGGAGACACTCACCCAGTCTGTTCCTCTTGATAGCAAAATTCGGTGGTGAGTGCCAGGTGGATTAAACCCAAAATAAGTAATGGACAGATAGAGAAGGGAAAGCGGAGATGTCAGTCTGCCTGGAGGAGCCATAAGGTTTATAGATCCTCCAAAGAATGTTTTTTTCTAAATCCACCCCATCTAATAAGCAAATTACCCCACGACTAACCCAATGACGATAGTAGTTGCTCAGTGGCCATGATATATTTGATATATTGAATGTGAATTGCAGAAGAAAACTAGGGTGGGTGGAACACTCTGCTGGAAAGAAGATATGCTGCAGTTTTCTAGTAGTGCTTTGCCATATGCACAGCTTGGAGAAGTTACTTTTTTTGAACTGCAGTTGTCATACTTTTTTAGACCACAATTGACCATCCTATCTGAGGGATTTTGGGGGGGGGGGTTGTCCTCAACTTCTGGTGAAAGGTGTTCTATAAGGAAAAATGAATGCTGAACAGAAGTTTTCTCTGAAAGATGAAAAACGCAGGACCTAAATCTTAGGCAATGCTTTTGGTGGCCAAGTTAATGCCTTATGGGCTCCAGAGCACCATGCTTTCTAGATGGGGGAGTTAATTCTGATTTTAGATAGTCAAAGTCATACAGAAGTTGTTTCCCACCTAGAACAAGGGATTGATGAGAATAGTAATAACAATCTACTTTATAGGATTGTTTCGAGTGTTACTGAGCGAATGTGAAGTCCTTAGAAAACTCCCAAACTCTGCCATGCGAGAAGAAGATCTACACTGCTTCAATAACATGCATGCAGGTCTGGAACTGATGGGCTGTGTCTACCTTAGGACACAATGCAGCTGAAGCCCATGCTTTCAGGAAATGTATATGTCTGGATCCAAAATGTGGGAAAATCATTTTTTGGAGGATAGCAGAGGAGTGAGGGGGAAAGTTCACAAGTCCAAGAGGCATTTGTGTAACACTAAACTATAGCTCAGTGTTATGTCTGAAGGCATCTAGTGCAGTGCATGGACCAAATAATTCAGGTGATGTTGATGGGACCAACTGAGATGTTGGTGGGTTGGTGATCCAATGTTACATCAATGGACTGAAAACTTTGATATTGGCAGTAAATCAACAACAGTGAAAGATTTCAGTCATCACCATGACCATTATAAAAAAATCAAGGAAAGTATCCAAAATAGAGTAGAAGTGGAAAAAAAAACTGACTTGTAGTTCCAGATAGCAGTTAAGAAACTATATGTGGGAAGGCACTGATAAAAATCTAGAAAACGTATTTGCTGAGGAATTACTTGTAATTTGTTTATAAAGGTTGTACCTTTTCTGAGCCACTGTTTTGGAAAAGTTTGTATCTGCTTAGTGGCAGCCAAGAATAGTAACAAAAATACCACCACAAGAAGATCATCTCATTGCTGCTTTATGGCATATCCTCACAGAAACACAGGAAGGACGAGACCTGGATTAGCCTGGCTGCCAGATTGCTGTCCATGCTAAGAAGTCAATTTCTCAAAGTGAAGCAGCATTCTTGCCTATTTTCGCAATACACTGGGATCACTTACTCAATAGTCACTAGGGCTCTCAGATTATTTCACAGGAAGAGCTTGAAGAAGTTCTTTTGTGGACCAATGCATAGGAAGAATGCATAGCCAAATGGGCTCTGGTCATTTTGCCTGGATGATTGTGGAAGCTAACCTACAACTTTTCCCTGCTCTGCCTGGAATTCACCCTAAAGATTCCTTTCCAGACACTTTAAAAAGAGCCTCAGATTTGGTAACCTGAGACTCTTAGCCACCCATGCTTCTAGAAGCATCCTTTGCATCTTCTTGGGCCACATGCATAATTTGTTCTTTAGGTATGCCTCCCCAATCAGTTGAGATCAAAAGCATAACAGGTTGTGATTACAGCAAGCCTGGGCTAGCATGGGTCAGTGGAGGAAACCTCACAGGCTCACCTTTCCTTATTGATAAACTCATATCATCAGATCACTCTTTCAGTCTAAGATGATCCTGCATAGGGCAGGGAGCAAATACATTTGTAAAACCCAAATGGGGCTGTTGCATTATTCCACTATTTCTCTTTCCCCCCTCCTCTTCTGTGCTTGGCTCTGTAATGTTCTCCCCTTACAAATTTCATCTTGCTACACTGTGCATCCAAACGATTCCGTGATGGAGCGCACAGGGAAAAAAATTATAATGCCATTAAAAGTTATCATAAATTTCAGATCAGCATCACTTCTAATCCGATACACAATTTTACTGCCTCTATAAAGCAGGTGATTTGCAGTGGTCTGAGGCGTCTCCAGGAGCGTTTTACTTCTTTTTAAATTAAACACACCAACTTTGTGCTGAATTCAGAGTGTGGACATAAAAAAGGGGGTAAAAAGGAGAGGGAAGGGACATCAGATGGGAATTGCAATTGAATCTTTATATATGCCATCTTGGCACTGTGGTACTAAATATAGTGCCAGGTAAATAGATGTGCTGAAATATTCAGAATAAAAAACAAATGTTCCAATAGCAGAAGTATGGAGACATGGAAATGCTTCTCAGAGTCTTAACGCTTTAAAGGACAAGATCCAGTTAAATGTAGCAAATGCTTCGGGGATTGTTAGGTATGTGGCAATGTGCATCATGTGCATTAAATTATAATGTCACACTCAACTTAAGGGTTTATTTGGGCAGTGTATCATGATGCTTTTAAAACACGTGCACTAAATGAGTCATCAATAGAGGATATACAATTAGTGTGTAGAAACAGACATCATATAATATCTGCTATGACATTTTTACAATCGGACACATATAATAAACAACAGTTTATGAAGCCATATTTGAAATTCAAATATTAGGAACAGTGATTATGCAAATAATTTAACATGGAATGAAGTCTAACATGCGACAGAGGCTCACCTAGATGTCAAAAGTAGAAGACCAATCAAGAACATCTCATCTGATCTTCTGCACACTACACATTCCAGGGGAATATACCAGTTGCCCCAGTCTGAGAAAGGAAATCTGTGTGAAGAAACCTCTTTTCCAGGACATGTTATTTGTATATGTAACTAAAGATGTTGTGTTCAGGGAAAAAGAAACACACCTCTGAATAACAGGCTCTTTTTCATACACTGCATGTGTACCACTATTGAGTACTGGATATATATTTTTGAAAGCTCTTGGGTGATCAGCCCAAAAAAGTTGACAGCAGTGCAAACCATTTCTCTGATGTGTTAAGGGAGGGAGAGAGGGACTTTTTGATTTCAAAAGCATATGTCAAGGTTCCTGATATATGCAAGGACACCTACATTGCAATCCATATTTCTCAACAATAAACTATACATCAAAACATTAACACCCTGAAAGTTTATGACTGCTTTGTTTCTAATAATGTCCTCCTGACTGTTTTTGTGGTGGAGGGGAATGGGGGGGGGGGAGGAGGGGACCTTGGAATAACACACTCAGCCAGAGTGGGAATGAAGGAAACTAGGCTTCCTTTGGGAGACATCTATTTTTGTTCAAAACATTTGCATTCTATCTTTCCCCAAACTATTTTAATTAAAGTATCACTTCTAAGTCATCAATAAACCACTATAAACATTAAAACAACAGAAATCACTAATGGAAAAAGCAGGGTCTGACACACCTACATGAAAATAGAGCCCAAGATGGTTAAAATCAGTCAAACAATTGATGGCAACTTCAAGACTTCTAAGAACCTCTCCCTTCTTACTTATGGAGCTTTATCTCTGGACTGTATGATTTTCAAACACAGAATTCTTTCAAATAGAGGACTGTCTTCTGATGATTCTGCAAAGAGAGGACTGTCCTTTGTAAAGGAGGACACACGACCACCCTACTTCATGTGCAAAGGCACCACACCCTGACACCCATCTATCTCAAACTCACTTTTGTTTCTGCTATGCTATGATTTCCAAAGGAAATTTCACTTTCAGACGTTTGTACTGTGTTATGCCTTGCTGGAGGGCTGACTCTATCAGATAGTTTCTCCTTGCAGGTATCTATCAAATGCAGCTGAGAGTTCTGCTGAAAAGGAATAGAACAGAAGCTTTTCAGATCTTTCCGCTAACACACTGCCAACTGAGATACTTCAGGTACTTCTGTTCATTGTTTTTGGTAATTCAATTAAGAAATGAATGGTAAGTGATGGCTTCTTCACTGTTTTGCTCTGAATTTATCAGGCAGAATAGAAATCCTCACTTCAAGGATGTCAGTTAAACTCCAGGAGTGTTAAATTCAGAGGTGTTTCGCAGTAAAGCATTCATCGTGCAACTGCCCTGCCAAACATCTTCTATTTCTGCCTGTAGGCCTGAACTATACAAGAGGTTAATTTCACCTTTGAACAACTGTGCTCTGCAATTTTGCAGAAGACCTGCAGTTTAGTAACACTGCAAAGCCAGAGGACTTCACAGAGGACAGGGCAATGGAGGCAATTTGCCCCAAGTCCCTGGAAAGCAAGGGGCCTCCTTTCTCAGTTCCTGTGTGTATCATTGGCTCCTGCCTTGATCCCGTCACACTGCTCAACAGAATTCTTAACAGAGCTTTAACTATGGTAGGGCAGCTATGGCTTTGCCCCAAAGCACCAAAATCTTGAAGGCACCAAAGTTATAGGTGAGCTGTTGGCTGGATACTTCAGTGCTTTTGGTATCTGATTGTGGAGCCAGAGGTTGGGAGTTCAATTCTTCTCTGTTAGAGATGGGGGTATTCGTATTCGAATACTAATATCCCCGCACAGGTGGAAATAACGAGGGTCCATAACGACTGTCCACTCACGATTTTGCCACTGCTGCCGGCTCTGTGAAGACTTCCTATCACGCTGTTCTCCACAATGGATTAGCCACTCTCCAACCTAGCAGAGAGGCTTGTCATCCCGCCTCTTGCCAGGACTGTGTAATCGATTGTGGACAACAGCGTGATAGGAAGGTTCAACGAGCTCGCGTCAGTGGAAAAATTGTGAGTGGACAGTCCGGCCCCATGGGACCGGACCCTCGTTATTTCCACCTGTGCAGGGATATTCGTATATGAATACCCCCATCTCTATTCTCTGTGCTTCCTGAAAGTAGAGCCAGCCTATGTGGCCTTGGGCAAGTTGCACAATCCCAGGATGCCCCAAGAAGAAGGAAATGGCAAGCACTTCTGAGTATTCTCTACCTGGAAAATCCTGAAGAGGGTTGCCATATGTCAGAACTGACTTGAAAGCACATGATTAGTTATTGTTATTGACCAGATAATATCAGGAGAATAAACAAGGTGTTCTCAGAGTTGTTCACTTTCAGGGGAGCTCTCTGGAGGGCTTTGCTGTTCCGCTAACTGAAGAAGGAAACAAAGTGATTCTGTCCTAACATTGTGCTACTGTAGCATCACCTCAATGAAAGGAAAGGTTCATACTTCCAAAGAAAGAAAAGAAGACTTCATGGCACCATGTCAATCTCTTGCCCTACAAGACAATGGTAAGGACTAGCACAACTGTGCTGAACAAACCCTGCATTCCATGTTCAAGGGGGAGGTGACGACTGAAGCACCAGTGGTGTTGTGGGATTGGAAGTGGAGCCTCAAGACTGAGTGGAGGAGATCCCTCAAGATAGGAGTCAATGCTGCACCAAAATGGCTAGATACAGCTCTGATTCTTAATATTTTATTTTGCGCTTTCATTAAAAAAAGGAAATTGTATATTAAATAATAATATATACAAGAGGTATATAACACTGAATCTTAATATATAACTTGGATATAAGGATACTTTTGGTTGGTCACAGTAAACTAAATGTTTTACTTAATTGTGTGTGAAGCAGAATAGATATTAATCTGAAGCATACATGATTGTTTAAAGCATTGGTGTGCATTCATCCTTGTATAGAATAGGCTAAATGATTCTGCCCTAGAGATGGGCATGAACCACTTGTTTGGTGGTTTGTGCCGGTTTCTGCTTTGGATGAACAGGAGTTCAGCACTTCCCAGCCCCACTAAGTATTTGAAGTATCTTTAGTATCTCCAAAATTGAACTCTATATTGTATATTATGGTAAATGTGTACATCCCACCCTGGAACTACGATTGCAATAATATTTGGGAAGGTCTCTTAGACTACTTACTTGATTTGAAGACCCAATTCCCTGAAGGATGTTTAATTATAATGGGTGACTTTAATCACCTGTATTGGTGCAAACTGGGAATCATTCTAACAAACAACACATCTTATTCTGGAAGGATTCTCACAAATGAAAGATAGGTGATCTAGGGTCCCTGTTACAAATAAGGGAATCTCTTTACTCAAATGATTTTGCAGACTGATCTCTTTATTTTGAATGGCTCCCAGAGGGAAGATTTAACAATCTTAGATTTATTTTCATCAATCATGTGAGTACCAATGTAGTCTCCTCATTCATGGTTAAGCTAATAATCTTATTTAGAGTAGACTCATATCCAACTGGTGATCATCAGCCTCTAATCCTTCAGGTGGGATAGGTTCAGAAAATACTAGGAATTTTGAGCCTAAATACATAAGAAGTTACATATTGCCACAATTGGACAAAGGTGAATTTTAAGAATTTGGTATGCTTATGGCAAATCTGAGAATGTCTGTGTTTTGAGGGATACCTTGATGACCTCAAAGGATACAAAAGGAATACTAGATTGCCATGCTCAGATCACAAAAGTATTCCAAACTTTTCTTTTTTGGGGAAACTAGACCAAGGCATCCTGGGAGTGGAGCGAGCAACCCCTAGTTTGATGATTATTGCAGGCAATTCAACAAGAAAATTAAAAGACAACATAATTTTTTTTTGAGGAAAAATGATGTATTCCTTTTACCACAGTCCTATCTGATACTGCAGAAACAGTACAAAAAGTTAATCCAAGAAAAGAAGCTTGAGTGTGCCATGCTTCTGAATTGACAAATACACTTGAAAGCAATGATAGATCAAAATTTTGGCATCTTATTGCAGCCACAAGATGCACCAACGAACCCTGTACTGGTCTATCTCTCTATCTCCACACATGAATGGGAACTATACTATTGTTCCCTGTTTGCAGTTAAAACTCTGCTCATGACCTGCATTTGATCCAAGCGGATTCAGGTAGCCAGCTCAAGGTTGACTCAGCCTTCCAGCCTCCTGAACTTGGTAAATTGAGTACCCAGTTCACTGGGGAGGCAATGTGTAGCCTGCATAATTAAAAATTGTAAACCATCCAGAGAATGTTTTAAGTGTTATGGGGTGGTATATAAGCAGCACACTTTGCTTTTATTTTGCTTCATGCGAATGTCTGTAGGTTCACCCCATAAGGAATGGAGCTGCTGTGGCAGTGATGCTTTGCCTGTCTGCCCACAGAGTGGCAGTGCAAGATGATGATGCCTCAATCCAGGAGGGGGCTGGGAGGCAGAACCTTTAAAAGGCAGCTTCCCCTGGGCACGGCCTCTCTCTTCGATCAGCTGAGCAGCCCTCCCACTCACCCTATTGAAATAAGAATGAGAGTAGCTGGTTGCTTCAGGGCCGGATGGGAATTTTTGGCCTGCTTCCCATGTGCTGAGGAGCAGGTAAGTTTTCACCCATCCCATTCTTACTCTTGGGGTGTTGCTTGATTAAATTAAATAAATAAATAAAGTGTGAAATGATAGTTAATGTCAAGTTGAATAGGTCACAACTGTGGGTAGTGTGAGGACAAGAGCTTGGGTGAGTTCCAGGACACTTGATGTGGCTTAAAACATCCCATCTCCCTCTGTGAAGATTCTTAGTCATGCCGGTGAGGTTATCTGGAAGCTGAGTCATGGCAACTGGACTTCTTTCTTATAAGGTTGAAATATTTCGCTACTCATCCAAGTAGCTTCTTCAGTCTGAGGAGAGTTGGTAGGAGACCCCTGATATATTATCCACATTGGTTTCACTTCCCCCTGGTCTAAACAGGCTTGTTAGAAGGACAAAGGACAGAGGGTGAAGGAAAATCGCACCTCTGCAGTCCTTCTCCACCCACTGTCATGGGTCGTTAACGGTTGTTAACAGTGGTCTTTCTGGTGTGTGGTCCTGATCTTCCTGATCTTTCTACTCAGACTGAAGAAGCTGCTTGGAATGCCAGTACCCCAACCCTTTAAAAGGATCTTTAATGTTGGCCATTCTACACAATCAAATACCTTAAAAATAACTAATGATAAAATACCTGCCTTTGATTTATCTTTTTCTGTATTATATATAATATTCAAAACCCTCCTAGTTAAATTTGCTGCTCAGAGAAAATATGTAATTTCTCACTGTGACATTCAAACTGCCTACTTAAACTCAGAACTTTCTGAGACTATTTACATGGATATTCCACCTGGTGTGAAGGTTAAACATAGTAATAATGTGTGGAAGTTACAAAAGGCACTTTATGGTCTTCATCATGGACGAAATTGGAATAAATGTCTAGATTCAGCATTCTGAATGCTGGATACATAGCTAAATATGCTAATACTGTAATTTCGTGGAAGACTAAGAAACAATGTTGTGTTAGTCTCAGCACTTCTGAATCTGAGTTCATAGCCTTATCAGAAGTTTTCAGTAATTTAATTTATTACGTAACATTGTTGAAGGAACTGAATGTGCAGATAGATGGACCTATAACTGTGATGGAGGACAATACAGCCTGTATTGAGATAGCTACTGTAGCGTTCTCCTTTAAATGTGGTCATGGCTCAGGTTTAGTTAGAGTGAGTCATGCATATTTATGTTGCTGAGAGGCGGAGCCAAGAGGCAGAGTATAAGAGGCAGAGCCTGAGGGGGAGAAGGGAGATCAGAGTTTTGGAAGGAGTTTGATTAGAGAGTTCAGAGATTTATGTGATTGTGATTAGACTAATGAAAATATAGTAGGAGATCTGAGAAGTGATTGACCAGTGACTGGAAGGGAGAAGGAATAGAACTGAATGTTGAAGTGCTGAAACAAATAAGCAAATAAACTAAAGATCTTTCTATTTCATTAAAGAGTGGACCTGATTCTTTCTAAAGGAGTTATGGGGATCTAGGGATCTCCTGGTGGCAGCAGTGGAAGAAAGGAAAGAGATCAGTTTTGCCCTGGTGTGCTCTGACGTCTGAGTCTAGGTGGACAGACCAAGGCACGAGTGGGTCCAACGCCACATAGGTTCCAGAGGTGTGGGATCCAAAAAGGGTCAAATCGCGACAGCTACATCGGAGAAAGTAAAAGGCAGGTAAAAGCATATTGACATCAGATTTTGCCACGTCAGAGAGGCTGTAAAAGCAAAACAAATAAAATTGCAATATTGTCCATCATCAGAAAACCAAGCTGATGTTTTCACGAAGCCTCTTACATTCCAAAAGCATAAAGAAGCAGTAGAGGCACTTGGTGTTAAAGAAATGAATGTAATGAAATAAATGTATGCTAATGCAATTGTTAATTAAAGAGGGGACTGTTAGGTCTTTAAGAAGAAGAAATGTAATTAACAATTGGTTAGTGCAGGTGGAGTTATTTAGTCACTGCTTACGTGACAAGAAGGACACAGCCGTGTGGAATTAACTACCATGAGGTGAACCACTAATTTGATTGGTTAGAGGTAGTATAAATTAAGAGGCTAGCTACTGTGCCCTTCACAGTTCTATTTTGACTGTCATGCTTACGTTCTGTCCGTTTGGCTGCTGAATGCCTATGTTTATGTTCCTGTGAGCACTATGTAAATATGTAAAGCAAGTAAATATTCTCTGCACTTATTCCTGGTGTCTTCCTGTATGACTTACTATGCTGGAACTTCTGGTCCAAACCTTCGTAAGGAGAAAAGCTTCTGCTGTGACTTTAAATGCTAACAACCAGAGCACTAGACGTTCCAAGAGCTACCTCCAAGGCTATCGTCTGATTTCAGAGATCATGCTATTCTGCAAGTACTTTGCCACCGTTTTACGGTGGTTCCGCTCCTTTCTGGCTGACCGTGTCCAGAAGGTGGTGCTGGGGGACAATGGCTCGGCCCCATGGCAGTTATGCCATGGGGTTCCTCAGGGCTCAGTATTGTCCCCCATGCTGTTCAACATCTACATGAAACCGTTGGGAGAGGTCATCAGGAGGCTGGGGCTGAGAAGTCATCAATATGCTGACGACACTCAGCTCTACCTCTCTTTTTCCACCAATCCAGGTGAGGCAGTCTGTAAACTGAACTTGTGTCTGGACCTGATAATGGACTGGATGAGGATTAATAAATTGAAGCTTAATACAGACAAGACGGAAGTGCTGTTAGTGGGTGGTTCGTCGGACAGGTTAAAGGGCCATTTCCCTGCCCTGAATGGGGTTGCACTCCCCCTGAGGGACAGGATCCGCAGTCTGGGGGTGCTCCTGGACCCCGGTCTGGCCCTGGAGGCCCAGGTGGACTCGGTGGCCAGGGGTGCCTTCCTGCAACTGCGGAAACTGTTCCAGCTGCGGCCCTACTGGATGAACGGAGCCTCATGACAGTCACACATGCACTGGTAACAACCCATTTAGACTACTGCAATGCACTTTACGTGGGGCTGCCTTCGAAGACAATCCAGTGACTACAACTGGTTCAGAATCAAGCTGCACAACTGGTGAGTGGAGGAGCTGCGAGAGAACATATTCAGCCGATTCTGGCCAGGTTACACTGGCTACCAGTTGTTGCCCGGGCCCAATTCAAAGTGCTTGTTTTGACATATAAAGCCGTAAACAGCTTGGGCCCTGGATACCTGAAGGACCGCCTCCTTCCATACGCACCTACCCAGCAACTGAGATCTAGCCAGAAGGCCCTCCTGAAAGAGCTGTCCCTCAGTGAGGTGAGAGGGATGGCCTGTAGGTGGAGGGCCTTTTCGGCAGCTGCCCCTAGTCTTTGGAATGCCCTCCCAAACAACATCTGACTGGTGCCGACGTTACAGACATTTTGGCGACAGGTTAAAACCTTCCTGTTCTGGAAGTTTTTTAATTGAAGTTTTTAATTGAAGGTTTTAATTTTAATTAATAGAGTCATGGATCTTGATTGTTTTGTAGATTGTTCTTGTTTTTATTTTTGCTTTTGTAGAGTAGATTGGTTTTTAGTGTCTGTTTTTAACTGAACTGTTTTAATTGATGTTGGAAGCCGCCCGGAGACTCTTGCAGAGTGCGGGCGGCATACAAGTCAAATAAATAAATAAATAATAAAGCAGCCATTTTATTTTGGCTCACAATGGTTTTTGAGATTGTCTTACTCCTGGTTCTATTGGCCTATAAGGAAATGCAAAGGTGCTCCTGAGCAGTCTGCACTTATATCTAAACTGGGCTAGATAATTGCTTAAATATCTCTTACTCTCAAGGAGTTCTTAATGTCAAGGTAATATCCTTTTTTTGTAATTTGAATTCTTTACTTTGGGTGCTACCCTTTGGAGCTATTGAAAACAAGCTTGCTCCATCTTTCACACGATGGCCCTTTAAATATTTGAAGATGGCTATCATATCACCTCTCAGACCTCTCTTTTCCAGGGTAAACATAGTCATTACCACCAATTGTTCCTCACAGGGCTTGAGTTCCAGATGTTTTACAATTCCTTTCACCCTCTTGTAGACATGATCTAGCTTGTCAATATCCTTCTTAAGCTATGGTGCCCAGAACTAGTCATGGTATTCTAAGTGAGTTCTGAGTCACAGTGAACATCTACCTTAGTAAGCTACTATCACTCTATCTATTCTTCTTTCCTTTTCTCAATTCCTTCTTTTCTAGATATATCCTGTTCAACTCCCAGAAGACTGTGAAAGACAGTAAGATGGAGTTTGCACTTTTTTTTTGGATGACAACTCTCACTTCACTATTCTTATTTACACATTGTTTTCAAGAAGCTCTGCAAAACCAACCTTAACTAGAGATGGCTGGAGCTTACTGGATGTGGTAGGGGAGAATGTGAGTCATGAAGGAAGAGCTCTCCTCACTTAAGTCCCAACTTTCTAATGTCTCCCTCTCCCTCTTCCCCCACCACACTGCAAAGTGAGCCCATTTAGTCATTTTTATATCCCCATTTCATCCATTGAGTCCGATGAAGCATGCAAAGCTTTTCTCCTCCCTGCTGTAACATCACAACAATGAGGTTGATCAAATTTGAAAGAGCATAATTTTCCTAAGGCTATCCAGCAGTTTTCATGGCTCAGAAGGGACTAGAACCTGGATCTCCCCATGTCTTAGTCCAACAGTATTTCACACAGTTTACTTTCCATCCATAAATATTTTGTGTGTATATCATAAATAAAACAAATATTAGAATCGCAGTATCATATTTCCAGTTTGCTTGTCTCCATAATAAAGTAAGCCCAAGTACTCCTGCCCATCACATTTCTCACTACTCAAGGGGACAAAAGTAAAATAGAACCTGGATCTCTTGCTTTCCAGTCAGATGCTCTAAACCACTTTGGAGTAATCCCCCTTTGAGATCAACTGCACTGATAATTATAGATATTTTCACTAACATAGTGTAAGGGGGTTCCTTCTTTTGTTTTGTCTTTTGTGAAGTCTCCTTCTGAGGGAGGAAACTGGTTCCTCTTGTACCCTCCTTTTCTGTTTTAAACAGCTGTGCAGCTATTTTAATCTAAAGCCAAGCTACATTCTTAGTTTTGGAAAACAGCAATGCAAATAAGAGGTAGAGAAACAAATTTTACTGTATTTTTCACAGCAGTCCAATGTTTGTTCAGAGGTAAACTCCACTGTGCTGAATGAGAGTTTTAACTGCTAAGGTGGCAAGTATCCTTAGAGGCAAGCCCTAATAAACTAGTAGGCCATTTGAATTGAAATGTACAGGATTATTATTCTTATTATTCTTATTATTAATAAGAATAATAAGAATAATAAGAATAAGAATAACAACCACATCATCATCCCCTCCATGGGCACAGGCCTTGCTGAGGCAGAGGGGCTTGCGTGCTTCAGTGAGGTTGAGAGCTATGCTGAAGGGTCTCCCAAGCCAGACAGGTTTCAGTTGAGAAGCCGGTCCAACTGTGTCCACCAACCATCAGTTATGATGAGAGGGAATAAACAGAAATCCATACCGGATCGGTCGTCGCCTGGGTCAACAAGGACCATGTCAGATTCTATAGCCCCTGGGCATCTGGTGGGCTACAGGGCACAGAGACTCTGTTGAGGAACCAGGACTGGCTGTTGCAAAGCTACTGGAACAACATAAACACACAACTTAGACTCTCGCCAAAAATTGAGAAATTATGAAATGTTATTATGAGGCAAACCCAACAGCCCATGGTTTTCAAAAAAGAATGATGGAAATTTGGGAAAGGAAACACCTAAGTAGTGACATAACTGAACAACAATTAATGGACCAGAGAAGGTTTATCATCTGGAGTAAAGTATTTTCAGAACTGAAATTGCAAGAACTAGAAAAGGTGGCAAAAGAAAAATCAACACAGAACAATGACCATAGTATAGAAGACAAATGGAGGGTAGAGGTAGACACAACAGTGGAAGAAAACATATCAATAGAGGAACAACTTATGGAACAACCCAGAAATTATGAGTTGACAGAACGGCAAACATCACTGAGGGAAAAAATAGTAAACCATATTAGCCAGAACACAGAAAGACAAAGGCTCCCCAATTTGCGCGAATTGCAAAGTAAACCAGTAAAATATCTACTGAATGATGCAAATGTAGTCATCAGAACAATCCCAACCAAAGGAAACACTAAAGGAAACAAACCAGCTCATGTATAGCACAGCTACTATAATAACCATGGAACTTGGTTACAAGCTGGAAAAAAAACCCAGAAAACCCCTGGCACTCCAAAATGGAAAATTTGTCTGGGAAAAAAACAAAAACAAATTACATGCAGACATTAGCACCTTAAAAAGGAAAAAGGAAAAGCCAGACTAAGGAAAATATATGACCTAGAAAGGAAAACAATAGTTGAAACTATTGAAGAATTAAAACAGCGGGTAACAGCTACAGCAAAGCAAGTAAAGGCTGTGAAAAATTGGAGTGCACCTGGTCCAGATGAGCTGCACGGATTTTGGTTTAAGTGTCTAACAAGTCTACATCAACGTATAGCAGTACAATTTAATCACTTACTTCAAAATTCTACAACTGAAGATTGGATGACAACAGGCCGCACATTTCTGATAATAAAAGATCATCAAAAGGGCAATGAACCCAGTAATTATTGACCAATTACATGCCTTCCAACTATGTTCAAGCTCCTCACAGGAGTACTTGCAAGATCAATATATAATTACTTAGCTGAAAACTCCCTATACCCAACTGAACAGAGAGGGAACCTTAACATGGCCTGGATAGACTATAAATAGGCATTTGACTCATTGCCACACAACTGGATTAACACCTGTGTAAAAAAATTTTGGACTAGTAAAAACATTCAGAAGTTCCTCAAGAAAAACATGGAAAAAAGGAAAACCGTCTTAATGGCCCCTGGTGAAGAAATTGGGGAAGTTAGCATCAAAAGAGGAATATTTCAAGGGGATTCTATGTCACCACTGCTGTTTAACATCTCACTAATCCCAATGCCAATAATTTTAAATAAAACTGGATTGGGCTACCATATTTGAGAACAAGGAGGAAAAATCAATTATCTGTTATACATGGGCAACCTAAAACTATATGCAAAAAGTTCCACAGAGATAGAATCACTGCTAAACACAGTGCAAATAGTTAGTGGAGATATCCAAATGAAATTTGGAATTGACAAAAGTGCAGATCTGTCTATACACCACGGCAAGATCCAAAACCTAGATGGAATAGAGTTTAAAATGGCAATATTATAACATCACTCTCAAGTGATGAAAATTATAAATACCTTGGAATACCAGAAGCAGACAACATCATGCACACAAAAGTTAAAGAACTGACAGAAAGGGAATATATCAAAAGACTGTGGAAAATCTTAAAATCAAAATTAAACGGTAGAAATACAATCAAAGCCATAAACAAATGGGCAGCTCCAGTGATTAGATAGCCAGCTGGAATAATAAATTGGACTCAAAATGATTTAGAAGAATTGGATTGAAAAACACAGAAACTAATGAACATGCATCACACACTACATCCAAAAGTATGCTACCATGAAAAATTGGATTATTGCAAATACAGCAGGTAATAGAGGAGGAAAATAGAAGCCTAAATGATTATGTCAGTACAAGCAGAGAAAAATTACTTCAGGCAGTGAAAATGGAGAATATTTTGAAAACGACAGAAACAAAGGCTCAATATAAGAAACAACAATTTGAAAATAAATTAAACAGTTGGAAAAACAAACCACTACATGGACAACACCTGAGAAATATTGATGGAAAGCATGATCATAATTCAACATGGGTATGGCTAAAACTGGGGACCCTTAAGAAAGAAACCGAAGGCTTGATTCTTGCTGCACAAGAACAAGCACTTCAAAACCAACATGATGAAAGCTAAGATCCAAGGAATTAGTGCTAACAGCAAATGTCAACTCTGCCAGGAAAAAGATGAAACTGTGTCACATCTCATCTGCGAATGTCCAAAGATTGCATAAACAGATTACAAAGTTAGACATGATAGAATGGCAAAATTAGTGCACTGGTCATTATGCAAAAAATATAATTTGCCAGCCTCCAAAAACCCATGGGAACATCAGGTAGAGTGTGTCAGAAAATGAGGAAGTCAAGATATTGTGAGATTTCTGGATCCAAAGTCTGGATCATTAACATTGCAATTCTGGGGGATGCCAGAGTTGAAAATAAAGAATTCGAAAAACTAACAAAATACAGAAACCTAGCAATCTAAACATCTCACTTATGGATGAAACACACTTCATTGGTCCCTGTAGTCATTGGGGCTTTGGGAACAATGTCAAGAAATTTCACACACTACTGTAAGATCTCAGAAATCACACCATCAGTGCTAAAAAAAAATGGCAATATTGGGAACAGCATACATACTGTGCCAATATTTAACAGATACTTACAGGTTTTTGGTTAAAACTTGTATCTGTTATATAATACCAGTCAATGTTTTTATAATTTTGACTGTGCCTGGTGTTTTTGAATAATAATAATAATAATAATAATAATAATAATAATAATAATAATAATAATAATAATAATAATAATAATAATAATAATAATAATAATAATAATAATAATAAATTAAGCTTAGCATTGGAAGACCATGTTTTGCAAGGTAATTAAACTCCAACCATATCTACTGACTAGTTGATTAAGTTTACAGCAAAACAGAATGGAACAGGACTCAAACATGATGTTTTCTCCAGACCATTCCAGCATTCAATGACTATGTATTTCAAATGAAGGCCTTGAATCCAAGTCAATCCTGGCCAGCCAGGCTATATGGCAACTGTAACTTGGTCTCAAGATGGAGAGTACAGGCTTGAGGAACGGTCAGTGCAGGTATCACATTGGATCTGGCAACTGTCTTTCCTCTAAGCATCCCACCCCTCTGTTAGAACCACGGCTAACAGCAGTTCATGCCGCTTCTTTTCCTCTGTCCCCTTTTCCCTGTTCAACGTTACAGCACCTGTGCTTTTCTCTCACCTCAGAACCCTCTTTACTTTTCCTTTCAGAAGGAGGAAAGAACTCCCACAGCACCTAGCCCGAAGGCGCAACCAGTGACAGGCAGTAAAGTGCAAGGCCATGGCGGAGTCCATTATCTGTTTAACCTCTAGACCACAGACATTTTTGTGGCACTCCAGACTGAATGACAAACCAGTCCAGCTTAAATTGAATTCCTACCCTCTTTATTGAATTCCTATGAAGTACACTATGAAGTACATAAAAGATAGCAAATAATCACAACAAATGTTTCTAAAATAGGCTGCTCTTTCACAATTTAACCTTGAATGTATCCAGGAATTGGCCTTGGGCTCTGTTGAGTTTTGTCACCCTCTTCCCACATCTTTAAATGATTACCCATCCACAATGACAGTCTGGTTATGTTTCTATGAAAAACAGTGTGCTTAGCATAAGCGCTTGTGCAGTCTTTCACCCACCAGTTCCCCAATCTCAGCAAAACTTTTTTTAAAAAAATATCTTTTTATATTCTCATACGTACTCTCTTACTAGGCTTATGAGTGGATGATTCAACAGTGTTATGCAGGCAGGGTCTCAATGCCTGGGCAAGATCCACTGCTGCTGCACATCCCTGGACCTCCTTGAAAATGTTTCCCTATGCTCTTATCAGTGCTCGTCAGTTGGGTTGGGGACCTGCCATGTAAATTTCCCACAATGATATCAGGGGCATTGTGGGAAATTAAAACAGTCCCTTCTTGCTGCTGATCAAAGCACTTCTGCTGCCATTATGCCTAAGGCCAGCCCAATTTTGATACTTCAGTGGGGTCAGCAAATTGTGCCCTTGCCCTGCCTAAGCCAAGGCATGTAGTAAATAAAGTCAGCAGCGTCTTCTTTATACACCTGTTTTGTCCTGGAGAGGCTCTCCGGATAGGGCCACATGCTCCTGAGCTCAGCTCTGCAGTCACTTGGAGCATACATTGTATTTCTCATGGTGGCACCAACTATGTGAAATAACTTTCCCCCTGTTATTGCTCCAACAATTCATAATTCTAGATGAAGTCTGGAAACACACCTGTTTTTGCAAACCTCTCTTGTATCAACCACTTCATGGACAATGTTAATGTTCTGTTTTGTGTTTATTGGATTTGCTTTTAAGTATTGCTGTACACTACACAAAAATTTCCAGGTCTAAGTGGTTTATAAATATTTGTGCAATATGTATCTATACTCTGGACAAGAGGCTACCATAAGTCAAAATATAGAGAAAAGAATGGTTTTCCATTAGCAAAGGTGTCAGACAAGTGTATATTTTGTCTCCATACCTGTTAAATCTATATACAGACTATAGCACAGAAAAAGCTGAATTAGATTCAGATGGAGGAGAATATTGGTAGAAGAAACCTCAATATTTTAAGATATGCAAATGACACTACATTACTGCCAGACAATCACAGTGATTTGAAATAGGAGTTAAAGGTGCAAAAGCAAGCTTTCAGTTTAATATTAAGAAGCCGAAAATTATGACTAGAGAAGAATTACAGAACATTAATGTTGACAATGAAGAAAAATTGTTGAAGATTTTCTATATATTAGTTCAATCATCAGTCCATATGGAGACTGCAGCCACTAAAACAGAAGACTGAGACTTGGAAGGGATGCTCTGGAGGAAATAAAAGAGATCCTTAAGTACAAGGATGTGTCACTGGAGATTTAAGGCCAAAATTATCCATACAATTGTGTACAGATGCGAAAGCTGGCCAATGAAGAAAGCTGACAGGGAAAAAAATCATCCACAACTTGATGTTAGAGGAGAGCTTTATGGTTACCATGGATCTCAATAAAGACAAGTGGATTCTGGATCAAAACAACACTGAACTCTCACTAGAAACTGAAATGACTAAACTGACAGAGTTGAGAAGACAACACCCATTGGACAATGAGGCTGGGAAGACTGGAAGCCAGTAGAAGGCCTAACATGGATTGGGTCAATAAAGGGAGCCACAGTGTTGGGTTAAGACATGGCAGTAAAATTACAGTAATAAATTAAATACTCAATAATTTATGGATCTTTCATGACATCTAAATTCTGCTGCATCTGCTGATCCATTTTACTCTGTCTAGGAGTAGGTCCTGATCAGGGCTTGCCTTTGTAGGTGACACTGTATGATCTCAGAAAGGACCCCTTTAGAATACTTTGTGGAGAGCCCCCCTCCACCTTTGAGCCAGTCTTGCTCTTTTAGCTTCCAGGGGAATGGGGGAGGAGGGTTTCTGGATGAAGATTTCCTTAATGGTCTCTCCTGACATAGACGTTGTGGGACACAAAAGTAAAATTTCACTCATGTTGCTTCTGATTTTGTGAGGGCCCCATGCAAACTGTGAATAGAGGCATTGGTGGGGCACTGTCTCCCTGTGAAACTGCTAACCTTGCCTCCTCAAATTGCCAGCTTTGCACATATAACAGACAAAACACCAACGCTGCAGTTCTGAGGCACAATGTGGTTAATGAGGAACTGAACAACAGTTTTTGGCTTTGAACTGTGTCTTTGAAGGAAGAGAAGGTTTAATCAAGATCCTTATTGGAGCACATATTTTTTGGGTGGTGGTATCAGCAGTGGTGGTTTAGCTTCTCTCTTAACAGGAAAAAATGATCAAAAATAAGAAAACAATCACTGTTTGAAAGTGAAAGAAGGGCGCCATCCCCCCCTTCCCCCAGTCCTTTTTCCTACTTTGACATCTCAGTGTTTTTTTTTTCTCTTTTAGCTGCGGTTTCTGGGATAGGTGATAACTGCCAGTAATAGGATTAGCATTGATTTCTTTAGCAAGAACAGAGATGTGGCAGTTCCAGCCATTTACTGAACTGCCAGCTTTGAAATATCAAAAAAGAAAAAAAAAGCAAAAAAAAAAAAAAAAAAGAAAGAAAAGAAAGAAAAGAAAAGAAAGAAAAAGAAGTCTGTAGAAAAAAGAGCTTCTTGCTGCATTTTAAAGAAAGGAAAGCTTGTGCGAATTAAAATACACATACTCACTCATACAGAGAACCTATATAAATGCGCACACACAGAGACACACATGCACACACACGTGTGTGTGTTTGTGTGTGTTTGTGTGTGTGTATACATATGTACACACACACACACATTTTAACAATTTGGTGCTCTTTTTGTTATGGTGAGATAAAAGATCAAAAGGACTGTCTGTATTCTAAGCTTCAAGAAAGCCTTTCTAAAATCATTTGGCTTTCTTTAGCTTTCACTTGCTAACATATTTTAGGAGCTAATCTTACATATTTACTATTGTATCCTGACTTTTTTTTTTAACCTTGAAATGCAAGCAAAGGCAGTCCTGGAAATAAGCAGGAAAAAACAGAGATCAGAGGAGGAGATGGCACCTTCAGAGGTTGGTTTTATCTTTGGCATTGGCACATGTTGGCATAGAATTCAGTACTTGCCTTATCACCTACTGGTTTTCCACACAATTCTCTTGTCTTCTTCTCCCTGCCTAGCCGAGAGAGAGAGAGAGGGAGAGAAAGAGAGGTGAATATACTGCATACCAGTAGAGGATCCGTTCAATGGTCACTCTACACCCTCATTGATAACATTCCCAGCTTGTTTGTTTTGTTTTGGGGGAGTTGTAATAGACTTTAAATTTAGAGAAATATGGTTCATTACAAGAGAAGCTGGAAATGGTAGGCCTGCATGGCATTGTGTGGAAAATGCATGCACAAATGTCTACACAAAGATGGCACTAAGACAAGTGTCTTGTCTTTTGCAAAGTCTTTCTTTTTTCATGTCAGAAGCATCACGATAAACTTAATAAATATATCATAAACTTTTCACTCAATAATGGGCAACATCAAGAGCTTTTGGAACAGCTAACATCAAATCTTCTATAGTACATAGTGAGAGGCATAGAGTACACTGACATAGGCATGAAAGGTTGCCTGTTCTTCTTCACACTCACAAAGGACTGTGTCAGTGCAAACCTCCCCATGTTTTCTTAGGTTCACCTTGGTTCTACCCATTCTAGTCCATAGCCTATTAAGTATGCAGACAGCCTTGCAAGACACTGAACCTATTATTGCTGATACTGCTTTATTATTATTTTTTGTGCAGACATCGCCTGACACCCGTGGGCTTAGAAGTGCAATCCATTTCTTATGTTATTGTATGACTGAAGAACTTTTTAGAAAAGTATATCAGTGTGGATGGGTAAGCTTGGGCACACAAGAAGGGTCTACCTCCATGCCTATTGGCCTTCCATGGGTCCTTACCAAGGATATATTGTGTGTGCAGGGTGGTTCCCTTCCCCCGGTTATTGCTCAGATGTGACCACTTACTTTGAATGAAGCATCAGGATGGACCAGAAGAGAGTGTTCCTGCCAAGAGAAGGATAAAAAGGAGGCAGAGGAGGAAATTGGGCCTGTTGGTGGGAAGAGGTTAAGGAAAGTGATACAAAAGACTTGGCCAGTGCTCTGGAGTGGTGAGGAAGAGGTTGACCCCACAGTATATATAGGATAAGCAATGCCAAAAAGTAGTTCTCCTTTAGGCCCCATACTCCCCTATTCTCCGATAAAAGGACTGATCCTGGTGGACTCTAGGGAATCTTACAGAGCTGAGCCCAGACCAAGGGTCACAACTTGAAAGCAGGAAGGAGGACCCTGATACAGTGACTGAACCAACCCTGATTCAGCTATATTGCTTTAATGGAGAAAGACTTAATCTTAGAACTGCAGAGCTGGAAGGGATGCTAGGGACCCTTGAGTCCAGCCCCTATCAAGGAGGTACAGTGGAGAAGCTTAAGCCAATGTCCTGACCCAGGAAGACAATGGAACAGTCTGAGACCCAGAGCTGATGAAAGAACCTGGTCATTCCTTACATGGTGGATGTGTCTGAAAAGCTCAAAAGGATTTTTGGTAAACACCACATACCCGTGCACTTCAAACCCACAAACACACTAAGGCAGAGACTCGTCCACATAAAAGACCAGACACCAAAACACAACAGGAGCAATATACGTAGTATATGCGGTCCAATGCAAAGAGGAGTGTTCGGAGCTCTACATTGGAGAAACCAAACAGCCACTAAACAGGAGAATGGCCGAGTACAGGAGGGGCAACGGCTCAGGACCACAATCAGCAGTGATTCTTCATTTGAAGGACAAAGGACACTCATCTGATGACCAAAATGTACTCATTTTGTAGCAAGAAGATAGGTAGTGTGAGAGAGGGGGCAGGGAGGCCATACATGTGCATATAGAAAATCTCTCACTGAACAGGGGTGGAGGCCTTAGATACAATCTGCTTCCTATTTATCATGCTGCCCTTTCATATGTTCCCAGAAAGATTAGGATCACACACACCAGAAAGACCACTGTTAACTACCATTAACAACCCATGACAATGGGTGGAGAAGGACTGCAGAAGTGGGATTATCCCTCACCCCCAGTCCTTTGTCCTTCTAACGAGCCTATTCAGACCAGGGGGAAGTGAAACCAATGTGGAGGATATATCAGGGATCTCCTACCAACTCTCCTCAGACTGAAGAAGTTACTTGGATGAATAGCGAAACGTTTCAATCTAACAGGAAAGAAGTCCAGTTGCCATGACTCAACTTCCAGATAACCTCACCTGGATGACTGAGAATCTTCACAGATATTTTGGGAGGAGTTATGGTAAATAGGGAACCAAATTGATCCCTGGATTCCTCAAACTTGTCTCTCACTACCTTAAGTTTATGTTTCCCCTACAATAATCCATTGGGCACTGAGAAACCAAGTGGCTAGAATCATACTGGCAATTTATGCATTTGAAAGTAAAATTGTAAGTGAAACTGTAGTTGCATTCCTGGTCACATGCCTGGTTACATGGCAAGAATACAACCAGGAACATGACCAGCATCTTGTTATTTAGAAGTGATTTGCTGCTGCAACTGGCATGATTTCATTTACAAACATGTAACTTGCCAATAGGATTCTGGGTCTTAAAATTGTGTATAAAATGTTCTAAAATTACAGGTAGGCACCATTTTTAGCAATAGTACTGGTATTTTTTTACCTTCTCCTGACAATGGTTTGGGTCTTGAGACCAATCTATTAACAGCAACATTGAGATCTCTGGTGTTATGTCTTTTTACAATTCTTTATTTTTACTCTTGATTGAGACTGGAAAACCCTTCAAATACAAGCCACCTTCAAAAAGAGAACTGCCCTCTGTAAAATCAGACATACAGTATCTCTTGGAGGCTTCAGGGGTTGTCGAGGAAGTGCTCTAAAGTGGAGGAGGGGACAGAACCTGCCTGTAAGTGAACTTTCTTCTGTTCAAGGATCTCAGATGCCAGCGATTGTTTGTTTTAAACCTGAGTAAAAGAGAAAGGAAGCCAGAGGAGATGCACCAATGAGCTCCCCAGGCATAACTGGGCTACTATTGTTACCTGCCTTTATGATTTGCTAATGCCTTCCTCAGTGTTACTCCTTGTGAATAACAGGCTTTTAAAGATTAGTGTAGTCAACTTGCCTTCAAGGCCTGGCCAGGTTGTATTCAACAGCTGTTCAAAACAAGAAATTGTTAGTAAATTTAACAGGTGGTTAGTAGAGATGGTCACGAATCAGAAAAATGATGATTGGTTTTGATTCATGATTTGTCAAGGTCAACAAATCATGAATTATCAATTTACATTTTTTCTGATGAATCGATGAATCAGTTTGTCAATTCCCATTTTTTACTTTAAAACCCTAAAAGATATCCCCTCAAGTACCTAGAGACACTATTTACGAAGAGAGGCTTCCCGTGACTCTCCTCTACAAGTCCTGCAAGTTTGATGAAGTTTTGGGTTTCAAATATTTGAGTTATGCACCTACAAGAATGGCCCTTCAGGAAAGTTCCCTTCAGGCAACTAGAGACATCAAAATCACAGAGAAACGTCCACTTACCGTCCTCTACAATCCCTCCAAATTGGTGAAGATTAAATTTCAGACATCCAAGTTATATACCCATAAAGTGGGTCCCGCCAGGAAAGTGTCCTTTAGTAGCTGGCTTGGGAAAACCCAATCTTCACCAAATTTGGAGGGATTGTATAGGAGAGTCAGTAGAAGCTTCTCTGTGATTCTGGTGTCTCTGCCCCCCCCCCCCTGTTTTATCACCAAACCAAGCAACAAATAAAAAATCACAAAAAATTCATTGATTTGTATTTGTTGGGGGCATGGATTCGTGTGAATATGAATTGACAAATTAGTGATTTTTGAATGAATTTGGTGATTCATTTTTTAATTTGTGCCTATCTCTATTGATTAGCAACTAATACCATGTTCTTTTCCTCATCTCTCCATTCTCTTAAAGCAAGAAGGAAAACCTTTCAGTTGTCACCAATGTTCTCTCTAATTTTCAGCCCCACTGGGTGAGGCTCTGCCCCTTGCGCGTGTGACTCCACTCTAGCACAGGGTGGCTCCGCCCCCTCATGCAGGGTTCTGTTGTGACCAGAACCAAATGGGCTGAAAACAATCACTGTGTATGCACGAAGGAGGAGGAGGAGCCCTGAGAGGACGGGGGCAGAATTGCGCACGTGCAGGCATGCACCTTAGATGGAACCTTGGTTGTCATAGATTTGGGGTACAGATCCAAGTAAATCATCTACAGAAGAAATTCATTTCTGGGGGACTCCTGTGTTGAGTATTCCTGGCTTTCGCCCTACAGCCTTGCCATGAAAGCCATGCTGAATGTTCTCCCATTTTGTCTTTTAGGTTAAAAGTGTTGGTTTTTGTTAGTAGAAATATGCCAGTGTTCAGGATGATGGCATGTTGCTCTGCAGCCAATCAGAACTGATCATATGATGACATCACATGACTCATATCGTATTTTTATTTTGAATTTTTGGTTAAATTCCTCTAGCTGCACACTAGAAGTGCAGAGATTTACAAAGCAGAATAGCTTCAAGTTCCCCTGTCCATCCCTTTCTCATTAACTGGCACTTACAGTCTCAATAACTCACTCTTGAGACATTAGTAGGAGAAAGAACAAAAATCATTTTCTTTACTTACAGTTGTGATCAGCAAGCTAACAAACAAGCCTGACTGCTTTCAACAACAGACTTCAACAGACTCAAGAAAGGGTGTGTGTGGGGGGAAAGAGCCCAAAAGCAGAGATGTGGGCTCACTTTGAATTCACTGGCAGGAAGGAATAATTGGTTACTGCTGGATAGATTGACAGTCACTCCAGTCCAGAAAGGTGCCTCCCAGTCACACTCACTAGAGGCAGCATGCGAGGTTGTCAAAACTGTAACAGTTTTTGTCTTCATATTCTGCTTGTGAGCTTCATGTAGGCAGCTATTGGCCACTGTGTGACCAGGCCACTGGTCTGATCCATTAGGGCTCTTTGGTCTGAAGCACCAAGTCTTTCTCTATTCTTCTGTATCTGTTATGTGAGATCTTTTGTTCAGGAGAATATGCAGGGCTAACTGACTTTTTATATAACACAATGTAGTGCGACATAAAGTAGTTCATATATATATATTGTACAGTTTTCTATTTGTCAAGTTTCACATTAGGGCAACATAACTCTTTTGCTTAATCATCTTTGACATCCCACTGTTTATAATACCCCAGAGCTGGAAATGGGGCAATGTTAGATTATTTGCATACAATCTTTCTCTCTCTATATATGTATACATTTATTTCTGGAGCTGGAGTACCACACTTCAAATGATCCTTTTCTTTTCCACCTACCACCTTAGCCATGATTCTTAGGGGTTGTTTGGAGGTGATTTACACCACCGAAATGTTTTGGAAACTACATACTGTGAACAAAGGCGACACAACAAAGGAGATAAAAAAAGAGGCCTCTGTTGCATTTGGAAAACTATTTTAATGCTTTTTGTCATGCTTTGTCTTACTGAAAGGAAATCCTTGAAGTTTTGAAACATCAGAGGGTGAAGGGAACATTTTTGAGATGGAGAAAAAAGGGAGTAGCAGCTGATCTGGAAGTGGAAAGGGACAGAAAAGTAAAAGATGAGCCCAAGGTTGTCGAACTATGAGATGGGGAAACAATAGCAAAAAATAGAAATGGGCATGAACCTGGTGGTTTGTGACAGTTTGTGGTTAGCCACAACCAATGACGACCCAACTGGAAAACCAAACAGGTTTGTGGGTTGTTTTTTGGTTCATGGCCAGTGTTTTTTTTTTTGGGGGGGGGAACTACCTGCTCCTATCGTGCCACTGCTGCCACGCTGCTGCCGCAACACCACCAGCTGACAGGCAGACGCATGTGCAGAGGCAGCAGGCCTGGCTTCCCTGCCAGGAGCTGGCAACTGCCTCTGCATGTGCATCCACCTATCAGCACATGCTCAGAGGCACTGAGTCTGGATCCTGGTAGGGAAGCCAGGCCTGCTGCCTCTGAGGATGGCGATGGCAGAGGAGGTGATGGTGGCAGTGGGAAGGGAGCAGACGGACATCCCATTTTGCTGAAGCAAAATGAAGCACTGAGGGAGAAAAAAGCTCGGTGTGTCATTTTGCTTCAGCAAAATGGGATCCCCGAACTGGGTCACTAACCAAACCGCGGGTCAGCCCGGTTCATTGTTTTTTCTGGTTTGCGGTTTGGTTCGTGCCCGTCTCTAGTATAAAATGGTTGCTGCTGTGCTTAAGAAAAAATGGAAACAACTGTACACATTGTTGTCCTTCATATGCCCTGCTCACTAGCTCTCTCTTGTATGTACATATTTATTTTATTTATACTCCACCTGTTTGCCAAAAAAAAGTCCTCAAGGGAATAACTGTTCAACAGTATAAATGACCTTAAGGTGGCAAAAAAACTCCTTTGTCTCATTTGTAAAAGGGACAGCCAACATGCTTCAAAACAAAAGAGAGGGTTCTTAAACGGAAGAATGGAAAGCATTGCATTAAAGCAGGACCAGACTATAGATGCTGTACACAAAAGCTGCTGGGTTGCAGCCATTTTGGCTGCAGTCATTTTTAAAATTCATGAGCCATTTAAATTTTATTTAATTTTATTCTTGCATCACCTTTCCTATGAGAGGGACTCATGGTAGTTCACACATGAATTTAAAAATATATGCAAATAAAACTCAATAAATCACATTATATTTTAAAAATTAAACATAATAATATTTAAAGAACTAATAATTTTAAAAGTGTTTAAAAGCAGGTTAAAAACTCAAGATAAAAACAACAATATACAGCGTTCCACCTTTTCCCTTCCAACTGAATTGCTAAATCGGTAATCTTAAAACCAGGGTCTTCTTTACCTGTCATTGGAAAGAGAGCCTCTCAAGGGAGGCCATTCTGAAGCCTGGGAGCACCCTCTCTTGCATCCACACCAAACTGCCTATGAAGTTCAAGGAATCAAGGAAGAGGCCTCCCCCAGAGATCTTAAAACCCAGAATGTCTTCTCCAGGGATGTACAGTCTTTCAGGCAGTCTGGACCAAGCTGCTTAGGATTTTATAGGTCATCAGTTGATTTAATGTGAGTGCAGAAGAAATGAAGTTGCTACTACCTGAGTTAACTACGTACCTGGGATCAGGTAGGCCAGCAGTTTTCTGAGGCACTGCCTAAGCTCTCAAGCAGAGTTTCTTATATGTTTGTGCTACAGAAGTATATTGGCAGTGGCCAGTTGGCTCTTTACAGAGCAGTGGTTCTCAACCTTGGGTTTTCTAATGGTTTTAGACTATAACTTTCAGAAGCTCAGAGAAACACTATAGGTTTGTAAGTGTTTTATCTAAGGTTTCTTGATGTTGTAACACAATTGCATTTCTGTTCCCAGTCCTAGGCTACGTATTATAGACCAGATTTCTAAAGGAGATATAGGTGTCCCCCACCACCACCTTTTTGGGCAGGGGTAGTGTGAGTGACACGTGCCCTCTATAGTGAGTCCATTGAATTAACATTTAAATTGGTGTGTTAGTAACACCATTTCATAAGTTAAACATTGAAAGCTTAAAGTTCCATGGACTGTTTATGCCACTACAAGAGTGGCAAGCGAACATGAAATGGTTTCATTGAACTCACCCTGGTGAGTCCCGCCAGCCACCCCTCTTGGTGATCCAGTGGCTGAGAAGTCCCCTGGCAAAAATTCCATGGGTTCTAGCCTGGTTTGGTCACTCACAGCAGCTTTTATTAAAGGCACAGAATCAGCTGCTACTGCCCCCTTCCCCCACATTCCCAGGAGGCTGGGTTTCCAGCACTCACCCCCAGGGCACAGTCAGTCTAATCGGGGCCCCAGTTGACTTCACTGGGCTCCCAAAAGTCCAGGTTTGGAGAAGCCGACAGAAAGTATGGGTTCCGATCCAGGGGAAAGTCCTTCCAGGGAAGGTTGGTAAAGGCAGGTGATGGGAATTGAGCTCTGTGGTGCTGCTGCTCTTGGAGTCCCCTTTCCTGCACCTGTTGCTGTTTGTATCTCCAGCACCAAAGTAGGGTTGGCATAAGCTCTTTGGCTCCCATCCAGTGGCAAGGATGCCATGGCTGAGGTGATGCTAGATCAGCTGAGGGCTGTGTTGCCAGAGCCTCAGATCCCCAACCCCTACCATGGCCAAACACGCTGGACAGGAGTAGGTGGCTCCCCTTGTCTTCTATCTCTGTTTGCACCTCTGTGGAGGCTCAGAAGATGGGGTCTCAGTGCTCGACTGCCACCTCCCACATTTCTCCTTGACCTGGTTGAACACCCTGAGCCCTGATGCAACTGCCCTCTTATTCCTTCTGTCATGCCCTCCTCCAACTCTCCCAGTGGCCCTTCTCCATCTGTGGTAGCACAACCCTGCTGGCTAGGGATCCAGGAGACCTGGGCTCCCCCAGGCTCCCCATGGCTTGTAGGGTGGGGCTAGGTGACCTACTGAAGGTGCTCAAGGTGACCTCCTCAAAAACACACACCCCAGTCTAAGGTGCAGTTCCATAGAGCTTGGAAAACCTACTTCTTTAGATTTCAAGCCCCAAATCTCCAGCTACAATGGCCATGATGGCTGGGGGATTCTGAGATTTGTTGTCCAGAAAAAGGTACGTTTTCCAAGCTTTGCTGGTTTAACAATGAAAAGTCTTCAACTTCAGATAGAAACTGCATTTTTAGAAATTTTCAAAGACCCCTACCCATAAAGATAATGGCAAATACACTTTTCTGGAAAATCACTTCACCTGTCTCTTGCTTTGAAAGTAACCAGACTGGTTGAATAGTTCAACGAGTCAAGTAGAGTTTGGGAATTTGAATCCTCACCGTTCAAGGAATGCCACAGGCAATGGAATACCAAAAGAGTTAAAAAGCAGTTGAAGAAATGGGGGAGTCATAGAAAACCCAAGGAATATGTTTTTAGTGACAGCATCAAAGGGGACAAAAGTTAAGAAGAATTAGTTAGAGGGGCCCTTAGAGTTTGAACTAGATTTTCTTCAATTACTGTCCTATGAGTCTCTTTCCCTTCACTTCCAAACTTCTCAGCCATATCCATTACAAATCCAAAGGGAAACACCCATCCTGTTTGGGATGGGGTTAGGCTTCCCTTGAAAAAATCAGGCCCATGTTTGAAATTGGCCCATCACTCAACTTTGCTCCTAGATAGACAGGTGGCAGGAAGGTTGCCAGATCTGAAGTCTCAGGGAATTACTGTGCTTCCCTGCATCTCCCAGTGGGGAGACAGATGTCATGGTGAGCAGTGCTGTGGGAAGAGAAAGCTTGATTTTCCTATGTTTCTACCCTGTTGTTGTTGTTGTTTAGTTGTTAAGTCGTGTCCGACTCTTCGTGACCTCATGGACCAGAGCACGCCAGGCCCTCCTGTCTTCCACTGCCTCCCAGAGTTTGGTCAAATTCATGTTGGTAGCTTCAATGACACTGTCCAACCATCTCGTCCTCTGTCGTCCCCTTCTCCTCTTGCCTTCACACTATCATCATCTGCATATCTGAGGTTGTTGATATTTCTTCCTGCAATCTTAATTCCGGTTTGGGATTCCTCCAGTCCAGCCTTTCATATGATGTATTCTGCATATAAGTTAAATAAGCAGGGGGACAATATACAGCCTTGTCGTACTCCTTTCCCAATTTTGAACCAATCAGTTGTCCCACATCCAGTTCTAACTGTTGCTTCCTGTCCCACATACAGATTTCACAGGAGGTAGATAAGGTGGTCAGGCACTCCCATTTCTTTAAGAACTTGCCATAGTTTGCTGTGGTCCACACAGTCAAAGGCTTTTGCATAGTCAATGAAGCAGAAGTAGATGTTTTTCTGGAACTCTCTGGCTTTCTCCATAATCCAGCGCATGTTAGCAATTGGGTCTCTAGTTCCTCTGCCCCATCGAAATCCAGCTTGTACTTCTGGGAGTTCTCGGTCCACATACTGCTGAAGCCTACCTTGTAGGATTTTGACCACAACCTTGCTAGCGTGTGAAATGAGTGCAATTGTACGGTAGTTGGAGCATTCTTTGGCACTGCCCTTCTTTGGGATTGGGATGTAGACTGATCTTTTCCAATCCTCTGGCCACTGCTGAGTTTTCCAAACTTGCTGGCATATTGAGTGTAGTACCTTAACAGCGTCATCTTTTAAGATTTTAAATAGTTCAACTGGAATGCCATCACCTCCACTGGCCTTGTTGTTAGCCATGCTTTCTAAGGCCCACTTGACTTCACTCTCCAGGATGTCTGGCTCAAGGTCAGCAGCCACACTATCTGGGTTGTCCGGGACATCCAGATCTTTCTGGTATAATTCCTCTGTGTATTCTTGCCACCTCTTCTTGATGTCTTCTGCTTCTGTTAGGTCCCTACTATATTTTGTCCTTTATCATGTCCATCTTTGCACAAAATGTTCCTTTAATATCTCCAATTTTCTTGAACAGATCTCTGGTTTTTCCCTTTCTATTATTTTCCTCTATTTCTTTGCACTGTTCGTTTAAGAAGGCCCTCTTGTCTCTCCTTGCTATTCTTTGGAAGTCTGCATTCCATTTTCTGTAACTTTCCCTATCTCCCTTGCATTTTGTTTTTGCTGACTGTATAGAGCTTCTCCATCTTTGGCTGCAGAGAATATAATCAATCTGATTTCGGTATTGCCCATCTGGTGATGTCCATGTGTAGAGTCACCTCTTGTGTTGTTGGAAAAGAGTGTTTGTGATGACCAGCTTGTTCTCTTGACAAAACTCTATTAGCCTTTGCCCTGCTTCGTTTTGAACTCAAACTTACTTGTTGTTCCTTTTATCTCTTGACTCCCTACTTTAGCATTCCAATCCCCTATAATGAGAAGAACATCTTTCTTTGGTGTCAGTTCGAGAAGGTGTTGTAAGTCTTCATAGAATTGGTCAATTTCAGCCTCTTCAGCATTGGTGGTTGGTGCATAAACCTGGATTACTGTGATGTTGAAAGGTCTGCCTTGGATTCGTATTGAAATCATTCTATCATTTTTGAGATTGTATCCCAGTACAGCTTTTCCCACTCTTTTGTTGACTATGAGGGCTACTCCATTTCTTCTACGGGATTCTTGCCCACAATAGTAGATATGATAATCGTCTGAATTGAATTTGCCCATTCCCGTCCATTTCAGTTCACTGACGCCCAGGATGTCAATGTTTATTCTTGCCATCTCCTGTTTGACCACATCCAGCTTACCAAGGTTCATAGGTCTTACATTCCAGGTTCCTATGCAGTATTTTTCTTTGCAGCATCGGACTTTCCTTTCACTTCCAGGCGCGTCCGCAGCTGAGCGTCCTTTCGGCTTTGGCCCAACCACTTCATTAGCTCTGGAGCTACTTGTACTTGTCCTCCGCTCTTCCTCAGTAGCATGTTGGATGCCTTCCGTTCTGAGGGGCTCATCTTCCAGCATCATATCTTTTAGCCTTTTGTTTCTGTCCATGGAGTTTTCTTGGCAAAGATACTGGAGTGGCTTGCCAGTTCCTGCTCCAGGTGGATCGCGTTTAGTCAGAACTCTCCACTATGACCTGTCCGTCTTGGGTGTCCCTGCACAGAATAGCCCATAGCTTCTCTGAATTACTGAAGCCCCTTCGCCACGACAAGGCAGCAATCTGTGCCTATGTTTCTACCCTGTAGGGCTCTTCAAATTACTTGCAGATGTTCTGAGATGGTGCAACTTCTAGGCACTAAAATGTAGGGGTGGGGTACTGGAAAGAAAGATAATGAGTGAGTTGAAGCAAGACTGGCTATGAGTCTAGCAGAAGCCCCAGCCACAATGAAGAGTCTGGAAAAATTCCCCACATGCTCCCAGACTTTGGAACTCCCTCCCACAGGAGGCCAGACCGGACCCATCGTTGCTGTCCTTCTGCAAGCAGGCAAAGGCCTTTCTCTTCAGGCAAGCTTTACCCAGATTCTGAGCCCATTTATCTGGAATCCTCTCATGGCCATTTCCACTAAACTGGCCTTGAATCAGCTTAATGGTTGGTTTTGAACTGCTTTAAGCAGTGTTTGGCTGGAAAAAATGGTATTTTTTTCAACCATCAAACCAAACAACCAGCCAGCTAACCCATCAGTATGAGCAAGAGCTTGCCTTTTGTATTTCTTGCCCATTCTACTATACTGGAACTATGTTTACTATTAATTATCTATTGGTCAGACATAAGATGGTGAGGTATGGGGGCAATGGAAAGCTTAAGAAGGGAAAGAAGGATGGGAAAGTGGCGCTGTACAGTTCTAAGCTATAAGGAAGAAGGATCAGAGTTATTTATAAAGGCAGGGATGGGATTTGCCATAGGAAAGAGTGAAATGACAGTGGATAAATTAGCTGATACTTAGCTCCTCCCACTACTTGAGATAATAGTGATCTGGGGTATCTTCTTCCCTTTTTTTCATCATGGGCAGGTGGAGAGAGGGAGGAAGCTTAGGCAAACCATTGACTTCTTAGTTGTTGGACACTTGTGATTTTGTGAAGGAATTACACTTTTCCACATTCTCTTTCTGTGTCACACTCACCTGCATGCACACACACAGAAGAAAGAGAGAAGTGGAACACATCAACAGTGCCTCAAATCAATCACTTTGTTCCGCTGATGACAAGCTTGCTTTCAAACCTATGTACATGAACTGGGGAAAGGTTATTGATAATTATTCTGGATATGCATAAGACAAGTGCAGCCTGCAAAGGTTGCATGGTAGAACTGAAGGGTCAGAGGAACAGAAACGGAGTGTTCAGACTACCTAATTTGTACATCAAGGAAATATCCGTGTAGGGACTCCCCTCTTAGTTTTCCTTATTGTCTTTTGAACAAGACAAGGGGGGCCTAGTAGTTCCTGTGCAAAAAAAAAGTTATATCACCTGAACTTACTTGATTAAAATTGACAGTAATCATATAAAACAGCATACGTTTTAGATGGAGGAATCAGTATGAAATACACTGTTGCTTTTTTTTTTTTTTAAAAAGCTGACATATAGGATTAAGGTTACCTGCCCAGAAATACATTTTGCCCAGATATGCCCTCCTCATTTTTTTTTTCCTTTGCCACCAATGGTTTGCAGGCTCTGCTGAATGACTTTGCATCATCTGTGAATAGACACATCAAGGGAGATGAAAGGCTCCACCTTCCTGGTGATGAACAAGAGTTATAATTTATCACAAAAGAGGAGGCAGGGCTACTTTTCTTGCTGAAGTCATACGTTGGGTTCTGTTTCCATCCCTATTTAATTCTCGAAAGAAAGCTTTTTTCCTTGAGAAGTGTGTACTGTGGGATGAATTTCAGCCTTTGAGATTACCAGACAGCTTCAGGCATTTATAGTTGTTGAGAAAGAATAGTCTGTAAAAGCATAATGAGTCACTAGTAAGGGAGCTTGCCATATATAATATAGCATATCCCAGTATCCTGTTTTTTCCCCAGCCTACCAAAACAAGGTAGCTGCTCCCCATTTCACACGGCTGTGAAATTTGACACATGGCATGATAAATAAACACTAATGACGGGTTCCCAGATACAGTAATATGAAGCTGGAGGGGGGAAGCATGAGTGAAATATCTGCTTCCACTTGGTTGTGTCAATGCAGAAAAAAACTATATTTCCTTTTTATTTGTTCCATTTGTTTATTTTGCTGGACCACCCCATGAACCTGCAAAAAACATGCGAGAGAAAAAAAATTATAGCAACACCAACTATTCTGGGAGATACACGAGCCCCTCCATGTTTATCAGGTTGAGGGCACTGTATTTTGATGTCAATAAGCAATTTTTCCAGCCCGGTCTCCTGCCCGACCCTTTTAATCCATCAATATATTATTAGAGATAAAGTTGGTGGATGCCTGCTGCAGTTAGAAGATAAATGACATCTCTGAAGTCAGGCATTAAAGACTAGATTAAGGCCTTGTGACACCGTTTTCAGTGCTCATCTCTGCACTTCTGTTCAACCTATCACACTGAGTGACAAGAAAGAAAAATAATGAACTGGGCCAAGGAAAGAAGAAGGAAAAAAGGCAGAAAGAGAGAGAGATTTCGCCTCCCCCCCCCCATAGACAAACTACATCAGTTCACACTCGGGATTAGACTGTATTTAAAGAAAGAAGAAAGAGGAAGGGGGGGAGTGGGGAGTCCGGGGATGGACGTTGCAGTAAGGATTAAAATAGGGAATGGAAAAATAAAATGGAGCGTTCTGTGCTTGTTTTTGGCTTGAGTTATTTTATTGTCCCTGACGTTATTTACCTTGAAGGAATGACCAAACCCGGTTTCCTGGACATTGATGTGGAGGTTTGGGCTGTTCTTGCTGTTGTTTTGTTTCTCAGCCTAAATCAAATTCCATTTGGATGTCAGGAAGTGGCTATAAATCAGTGAGAATAAATCAGTCCTTACCAATGAAATTAAAATCTCAATGAATTAGGAGTTTCCTGTCTTTCCCCATGTGGCACTGGGATTTGTCTTCCTTGAGCGGTTGCATTTTGCTTGTTTTGTGGCTCAAGCAAAGTCACCGGTTGCAAAGGCATAAATGTCACCTTGCCCTCTCTTTATAATGGATGGTGTGAGTAGCATCTTATACAGGGGAGGTACAGGGCACCCGTAATAACTTATTGCTATCCTTACCTGCAGCCCCATAGCTGCCCTTCAGGGTGAAAACAGCTCCTCCCAACAGACAGGTGCTAACATTGAACAAAAATGGCTAATATGCCATAGAGGGTAGTGGTATATTTTTTTTGCTCATGCTGGCAATATTTGGTGTTTGCCTTGCAGCAGGATGATATGTGAGGCTAAGCAATGAATGGCAGTAATGTAGCCTACCATCTGATCTCCAACAAGGTTATGTTCATCCTATGACCATGGTGAGTAGCATATCATGTAAAAGTGACCCTCAGCAATTAGTACTCATTGGGTTTCTTTTGGTCTCACTTCCCATGAGAACCCTCCTCATTGCCTGCGACAAAAAAGCAGAAGAGGGACAGGAAGTGTGTCTCTTCCAGGTTGGCTGCCTTCCCACTCCTCTCCTACTGTCAGGGAAGGACCTTTTTGTTAGGGTAAATATTCAGAAACTGCCTGCCTGCCAAGGAAGAAGATTTAATGGGGGATGCTGTATTTTTTAACCTTTCTAAACGTGCTCTAAAATTGTTCTCTGTGTTTTTATTCATTGGTTTTACTATGGTAAAATAAGGTAATAGGGTAATTTATCTTGTTTTTAGTTTTATTCATCTTTTAAATATTTGTAAGCTGCCTTCAGTTGCCTTGAGTCTCTTCTGAGCATGGAGTTTAATGCTATTGGGCTTTCTGTATGCCACGAGCACCTCTTCTTTGGAAGCTTTCAATTATCCAATTATCTTTTAATGTAAAATATTGATGTAAGACTGGTGGAAGTGCTCAAAGTAGGTAGAAGCCCCTGAAGGAAAGCGTATTGACTTGCCAACTAGTGCTATACCACCTCCAGTCTGATATAAAACAATCTGGATGCAAACATGCTTCCACTCCACACACTTTGGGCATCACGCAACAGAAAGAGTGGAGGAACCAGGTAAAACAGATGCCTTCTCTGGTGGAGGCCCGGTGGGGAATCGAACTCCCAGACCTAAGCCACTGAGCTATCGAAACAAATTTAGTATGGCATAAGTTTTTGTGTACTTAAATCAACATCATCATTCTAATCTACAAAAACATATGCCACAAAAGCTGTGTTCCCTTTTAAGGTGCTCTAGGACTGTCTTGTTTCTTCTGCATTGAAGATGTTTCTATTTATTTGTTTGTTTGAAGATGGCCAAACCAGAGCACAGTGAGATGACATGCACATCTGACTGATAGCAGTGCTTTTCCTGTTAACCAGCATTTTTTCCTTTCCCCAAGAAGGTCACAAACAACAACACAATTATTTCCTGGGAGGAAAAAAATAGGCAGTTGCCACGTGCCGTTTTGCGGCCATTAGGAAGAACCAGGGTCATTTGGTAGCCATGAGGAAAAACATTAAAGAAACTGCAAAACAAACTGTGACAGCTGTAGAAATGCACTACAAGCAAAGAATACTCAGGAAGGTGGTTGCTTCTGTTTAGCCATCAATTAGGTTTCCCAGGCTTCAGCTCAGAGATGAACAGACTCTCTCTCATCTGCTTTTTTTTTTGGTCTATTTCTCTGCCACCTCCTCTATAGAGTTAGACAGTAGAACCGAAGTATCTGCAGAGCATCAGTTCCAAGCTCCCCCTGCAGATGCCAAAAAATTTGAAAGTATTGAACACTACACATTACATGGTCTTTGACTCCCTCTAGTGGTCAGTTCTGGCAAGTACACACTGGAAACACATATAAATATGTATTTCTGGGATTTTTTATTTAGTATTTTCAGGCAGCGGATAAGTGAATTAGCAGATAGTGATCCTTCAGATAGGGATGTGTCACACAGGACATGTAAGGAGGGAGCACACTGTAGGATTGGTGTGTGTGCGTGCACATGTATGTGTGGAAGAACAGGTAAGGGAATGTATGGTGGTGGATGTTTTTTTATGGAGGACATACATACATTTGAAGTGTGATGATATACCTCCAGTAGGGTGACAAATTACACATTGCCCAAAAGAAGATACCAATAGAAATATACGTTATAATTTGTAAGTATAATTTGTTATTCCTTTATAATTCAAATTGAATTGCAGTGCATCTCATTCAAGGGGGGGGGGGAATGGTGGCCAGTGATCTACAAGTTTACTGAATCTGTTATCCAGGTGCTGTTAATTGTAGATGGGCAAAATTGTAGTTCCTGATGTTTAAATCAGAGTGCGACCACACAGACGTTTGTCTTGGGCTGATGCAAACTTCTCTAAACTGCACCCTGGCATTTAAATCACTGCCGTGGTTCACACATAAATGTTTAATTATCTCAGGAAGGTGTGCTTCAAGTGTCCACACACCACACAGCTTCCCTTCTTCCCTATTCTTCAATGCCATTATCACCTCTCTCTTACCAACTCCTTTTGCTGGCATTCACATCCCTTTAAATTAATATTTAGCAAGTGAAATAACACTGAACTGATAAGACATGGTAAGCATTTGGATTAGTGTTGTATTAGTTTAGTGCTATAGCACTAAGGTATAATGCAAAACTAGGAGAAAAAATAGTTTTAAAAATTCAGTTTACAATTTGCATTGCAATTGTAGTCCTCACCAGTGTGAGCAGAAGGCAAATGTACTCCTACACCATATCCCAAACTGTGCATTATCAGGCATGTCATTTGAGCAAGCCCAGCATTTGCCATAAGGAACCAATATAGATGATCACATAAGCCAAAAGCAAGACAAAATAGTTTAAGTGGAAATGCTACCAAAAAACAAAAACCAAGCTTTGATGGGTAAGGAAAATATATCACACAATCATGCCAGAATATCAGATCTACTCACAATGTGCAAATGTCTTATAATCCAACAGAAGAAATACCTGTCAAGTCACTGCCTCAGGTTTGGATCAGACAGGTCTTCAAATGGAGGACAGCTTGAAAAGGAGAATTTTCCTCCCTCAGCCCATCAAACTGATGACTGCCTCTTCTTATAAAGGGACTAGAAATGGGCATGAATTGCTGTTCCACGATTTGGCGGTTTGACCCCGCAGCTGCTTTGGTGGGCGCCCCGGCTTCTCAGTCCCAGTCTGGTGGGCACCCACTCAGATGCAGCACCTGGAGGAGGCAGGGCTGGGAAGCCATGTCTCTTCCTCTGGGTGGGTGCCAGCTGGAGGAGGCAGGGCTGGAAAGCTATGGCATCCACAGCAGAACCTGTGGCCAAACCGTGCCAAACCGCAGAACAGCAGTTCGTGACCATCTTTAAAAGGGACACATGGCCATCCTAATCTTCAGTTAGTGTGACTCTCAGTTTCCACCACACAGTCATATAAAACATGTACTGTGACAATAACTTGAGCTATATAAATATAAAGGTCAGCCAAATGATGTTTGGTTACTGAGAAAAAGTGATTAGAGACTAACAGCAGATGATAGCACAGAACTGGGAGAAAGATCTAGTCCAACTATTGAGCTGCCTACCTAGACGATAACCATTAACAAAATGTCATTTAAATGGAGTTCCCTTAAATGGAAAAGGACTATCTGCTAACTCTAAAATGAGCTTGCCTCAGTCTATGAATGTGCATGCCTGACTTCTCACCCACTAGCACTGAAGAATCAGATGCCTGGAAGAAAAATCTTGTAAGAAATGCATGTTTCTCCTATCTCCCAGGTGTAAACTGACCCCAAGACTAAACCAAAGGAATTGGGCTTCTGGCCAAGTCACCTAGTAGTGGAGATCTGTGTGCTGATCCTCAAATTCCAAGAAACAGCCTGGCCTTGTATATCCACAGCCCAAACATTTCAAGTTCATTCCACACTTTCCAGGCACTTCTGACTAGCAATTCTAATAGATGTGGGTGTATCCATGAGTCTTGTTCACTCACTGTATTTCCAGGTGTATATTTAAAAGCATCTTAAGCATACACATGACAAAAAGTGAGTGGAATAACACATGAAGCAACCCAGAAGTACAGATAGTTCTTCAGATAGTTCGGAGCTTCATGATGAAAGTGAGGACAACGATAAAATGGTGTGAAGCCTAGCTCAGAGCTTAATGTTTGAATGGGCCTTTCTCTGTTTCTGTCTCTTTTTTGCTTACATCCTTCCTGTCCTTTCCTTTTGAAGATTTTCAAACTCCCTTTAAAAATTACTTTGTCACAATAATTCAGCAAAGGGTTTCTGTGCCTGTAGAAAATATTAATAGACTATTATGAGGTCCTACAACTAATTTTTCCACACATATCATCTGTCTTTGCATGGTTATTAAGCGCCAACAATATTTCATGCAATGCTTCCTTGCTAAATTAATTTGGTTTCTTCTTCTCCTGCTTCATTTTTTCTCCTTCTGCAACCTTTAAAATTAAATTGAATCTTCATAATTATGGCTTTTTGTTGTCCCTCATATCTTTTGCTTTTCAATTTCCCTATCAAAGTGGCTATAGAGTTTAATAAAGATGTAAAGAAACAGCACTGCTGAGTATAAGAGGCAGGAATGATCTGGGTTTGGTTGGAATTGGAGCTCAGAGTGTTGTGCGCTGAAAGAGAACGAGCTCAAGAACAAGCCTCCACAGCATTAAAAAACAAGGACTGATTGATTTCATAAGGTGCTGGCCATGGCAGTTGGGAAAGAATTGATCCTACGGGGAGAGTTAACAGCTTTAAATGTTTCCTGCAGAATTTTCTCCATGTTCTTTCTGGATGGGCATCAAGTTCAGACACATTTTATCAATCCAAAGTCTGGAGGCTACTTGGTCCTACCTCTTGCTATCAAAGCTGAGTGCTATGCCAGGTTTAGGCATAAGACAAGTACTATAGTATAGGGCTTCACAACAACAACACATTTATGCACCTATGATTCTGACTTAACAGTGACTCTTCCAAGGGTTTTCCTAAGTGTGAGGTTTTTGTTGTTGTTTAGTCGTTAAGTCGTGTCCGACTCTTCATGACCCCATGGACCAGAGCGCCAGGCCCTCCTGTCTTCCACTGCCTCACAGAGCCCAGGAAAGTAAAATCTGTCACTACCTCCATATCTTCCCCTTCTATTTGCCAGGAGGTGATGGGGCCTGTGGCCATGATCTTAGTTTTTTTGATGTTGAGCGTATATAATTTACCAGTTCCTTCTTCTGTGAATACTCTGGGACTGTGCAGCTTGCCCAAGGCTACACACAAGCTGGTTCTTCTATTGGGAGATGCAATGCGGAATCAAACTCCTAACCTCTTGTGCCACTATGATTCAAGAACCCCCCTAAGACACATTCAGGTTAACAGAGATACTCAAAACAGGGCCTTGAGTAGAGGAGTAGGTTATAGTACTAAAACAAGATAAACAGACTAGTTACTGTCTGGATGGCTGAAATCAAGTGATGGACAATACTAAATGACAAAATGATATGGCAGTCAAGGATTTTGGCTATATTCACATTTGACAATACTGGTAGGCAGTTGCTGGACGTGGTGGAAACTAGCTTTGGTGTCTGGCATGCAACGTTTCAACAATGGTGTTTAATGCCTGGAAGAATGGCCATGCAGATAGCTTGTTTCTGAGGAAAAACTCTTAGACCCTGAGAAACAATTCCCATGTCACAGTGGACACACTTATCTTGTTTTACTTTCAAAGCTAAGAGATTCAGAAGCATACCTACCACTAATGTGGCTGAGAAAATCCAGGAATTTACTTCATCATAGGAAGTTGCTGGTTACTCATGTGCCATCAAGTCAGAACCAACTTAAAGTGACCCTAATAAGGCTCCCTCAATGAGTTTCCATCGCCAAATGGGGATTTGAATCTCAGTCTCAAGAGTCCTAGTCCATCACTCTATCTTCTATCCAGGAAGTTGCTAGTGAAATGTTATTTTGCCCTCACAGCAAGTTCCACCACTATTGTTGTTGTTTAATCGTTAAGTCATGTCCGACTCTTCATGACCCCATGGACCAGAGCATGCCAGGCCCTCCTGTCTTCCACTGCCTCCCAGAGTTGGGTCAAATTCATGTTGGTAGCTTCGATGACACTGTCCAACCATCTCGTCCTCTGTTGTCCCCTTCTCCTCTTGCCTTCACACTTTCCCAACATCAGGGTCTTTTCCAGGGAGTCTTCTCTTCTCATGAGATGGCCAAAGTATTGGAGCCTCAGCTTCAGGATCTGTCCTTCCAGTGAGCACTCAGGGTTGATTTCCTTTAGAATGGATAGGTTTGTTCTCCTTGCAGTCCAAGGGACTCTCAAGATTCTCCTCCAGCACCACAATTCAAAAGCATCAATTCTTCGGCGGTCAGCCTTCTTTATGGTCCAGCTCTCACTTCCATACATCGCTACTGGAAAAACCATAGCTTTGGCTATGCGGACTTTTGTCGGCAAGGTGGTGTCTCTGCTTTTTAAGATGCTGTCTAGGTTTGTCATCGCTTTCCTCCCAAGAAGCAGGCGTCTTTGAATTTCGTGGCTGCTGTCACCATCTGCAGTGATCATGGAGCCCAAGAAAGTAAAGTCTGTCACTGCCTCCATATCTTCTCCTTCTATTTGCCAGGAGGTGATGGGGCCAGTGGCCATGATCTTAGTTTTTTTGATGTTGAGCTTCAGACCATTTTTTGCACTCTCCTCTTTCACCCTCATTAAGAGGTTCTTTAATTCCTCCTCACTTTCTGCCATCAGAGTGGTATCATCTGCATATCTGAGGTTGTTGATATTTCTTCTGGCAATCTTAATTCCGGCTTGGGATTCCTCCAGTCCAGCCTTTCATATGATGTATTCTGCATATAAGTTAAATAAACAGGGGGACAATATACAGCCTTGTCGTACTCCTTTCCCAATTTTGAACCAATCAGTTGTTTCATATCCAGTTCTAACTGTTGCTTCCTGTCCCACATATAGGTTTCTCAGGAGATAGATAAGGTGGTCAGGCACTCCCATTTCTTTAAGGACTTGCCATTGTTTGCTGTGGTCCACACAGTCAAAGGCTTTTGCGTAGTCAACAAAGCAGAAGTAGATGTTTTTCTGGAACTCTCTGGCTTTCTCCATAATCCAGCGCATGTTAGCAATTGGGTCTCTAGTTCCTCTGCCCCTTCGAAATCCAGCTTGTACTTCTGGGAGTTCTCGGTCCACATACTGCTGAAGCCTACCTTGTAGGATTTTGAGCATAACCTTGCTAGCGTGTGAAATGAGTGCAATTGTATGGTAGTTGGAGCATTCTTTGGCACTGCCCTTCTTTGGGATTGGGATGTAGACTGATCTTTTCCAATCCTCTGGCCACTGCTGAGTTTTCCAAATTTGCTGGCATATTGAGTGTAGTACCTTAACAGCGTCATCTTTTAAGATTTTAAATAGTTCAACTGGAATGCCATCGCCTCCACTGGTCTTGTTGTTAGCCATGCTTTCTAAGGCCCACTTGACTTCACTCTCTAGGATGTCTGGCTCAAGGTCAGCAACCACACTATCTGGGTTGTCCGGGACATCCAAATCTTTCTGGTATAATTCCTCTGTGTATTCTTGCCACCTCTTCTTGATGTCTTCTGCTTCTGTGAGGTCCCTACCATTTTTGTCCTTTATCATGTCCATCTTTGCACAAAAGGTTCCTTTAATATCTCCAATTTTCTTGAACAGATCTCTGGTTTTTCCCTTTCTATTGTTTTCCTCTATTTCTTTGCACTGTTCATTTAAGAAGGCCCTCTTGTCTCTCCTTGCTATTCTTCTAAGTCTGCATTCCATTTTCTGTAACTTTCCCTATCTCCCTTGCATTTTGTTTCCCTTCTCTTGTCTGCTATTTGTAAGGCCTCGTTGGACAGCCACTTTGCTTTCTTGCATTTCCTTTTCTTTGGGATGGTTTTTGTTGCTGCCTTCTGTACAATGTTACGAGCCTCCATCTATAGTTCTTCAGGCACTCTGTCCACCCAATCTAGTTCCTTAAATCTGTTCTTCACTTCCACTGTGTATTCATAAGGGATTTGGTTTAGATTATACCTGACTAGCCCAGTGGTTTTTCCTACTTTCTTCAGTTTAAGCTTGAATTTTGCTATAAGAAGCTGATGATCAGAGCCACAATCAGCTCCAGGTCTTGTTTTTGCTGACTGTATAGAGCTTCTCCATCTTTGGCTGCAGAGAACATAATCAATCTGATTTCGGTATTGCCCATCTGGTGATGTCCATGTGTAGAGTCGCCTCTTGTGTTGTTGGAAAAGAGTGTTTGTGATGACCAGCTTGTTTTCTTGACAAAACTCTATTAGCCTTTGCCCTGCTTCGTTTTGAACTCCAAGGCCAAACTTACCTGTTGTTCCTTTTATCTCTTGACTCCCTAGTTTAGCATTCCAATCCCCTATAATAAGAAGAACATCTTTCTTTGGTGTCAGTTCTAGAAGGTGTTGTAAGTCTTCATAGAATTGGTCAACTTCAGCCTCTTCAGCATTGGTGGTTGGTGCATACACTTAAATCTTCTTCTTTTCCCCAAGTATACAGCATGGTAAGGGTATATACACCTGTTTATCTGGGCACCATGTATCTATCAATAAGTGTCATCCAAACAGTCATAATATGGTTCTCACGCTTTCAGAAATCAGAGCATGGTTAGAATTTAAATACTCTGTCTAAGAATATTACGGTAACCACAAAAGGTTGTGTTGCTGCTGATGAACACTATTTAAAACAGCATATGTGATCAGGGATATTATGGTACTACTGGATTCAGTGTGCGTTGCCTATTCAATAATAAACTTCTGAGTGACCAATGGAAAAGATGTGCAAGTTGAAAAGTGTTGCTTTGATGGCTTTGATTAAATGGCCCAAATCCTGTTGTTTAGCATAGTAAATCGCAGTAGGCCCACTGAATCAGTGGAGATTTGGTGAGTCAACTCCTCCATAAATTCCACTGATTCAAATTGGCGTAATCTAATTGCAACTTTCTTTAGTGTTGTAAGACACAGTTAGAGTAGGCCCATTTGAATCAATGGAATTTATGGTGATGAATCACTAAATCCCATTGATTAAATGGGCCTACTCTAGTGCAATTTACTACACTAAACAAAAGGATTTTAGCCAATGACTGAAATCATACAATATTCATCAAACACATGGATTTAGAGGCTTTCAATTGCCTGATTGCATGGCACATTAAAGATCTTGGCATTATGAATGAATTTGATGGCTTTTCTTAGGAAAGAAAAGGTGCAACATGATCTGTATTTGACAATTGGGCCTAAAATCAATTGCCAGTCCTGACTAGGATGGACTGATTGGAATCAGTGGAATTTATAAAAGTGCACTTCACTGTTTTCACATTGATGAAATGCATCTAATTTTGTTGGGGCTGGTAACAGGATTCAGGACCAGGTATATTTTACTGTTATGCTTGAAACCTGAAAAGAGCAAAAAGAGGTAGGGGTGCAGGGACACATGAAAGTCTCACCTTCATATTCCACTCAGAAATCTCTCAGAGATTCACATGTTTAATGTGAACGTCTGTCATGGTGCCTGTAATGTTCAGTTGACTGCATTTATAGTGTTCTCATGATCAAGAAGAGCACTATCTATCTATCTATCTAACTAACTAACTAACCACTATCTAACTAACCAGCAACTGATCACAAGAGCACTATAACCAAATTCACTCTGTAGCAGACCTTCATGTTAAACATGCAAAGGTCTGAGAGATTTCTATATGAAGTCGAAATATCGGGTGTGGGGATCATATGTGTATCTCCATCTCTACCATCCACAGGCATTATGCCCTGAATGGGGCTATAGTCAGTGCCACATCATGCCAGTTCAAGGGAATTGAAACTGGTAAAGAGAATGATCATGGAGATTCCAATCATTCTATCCAATTCAAACAAGATTGTCCAAATATTTCTTCTGAGGACAACTGTTAAAAAGAAGACCAACCAATCATAACAGGCTGATACCTCTGAAAGCAGACCAGGCTTGTTAAGGCCTCTTTCCTGGGCTTCTCTCTATTTGAGGTAAGCAGGTTATCATGAGGAAGTGATGCTCAATCTTGCCAGATGGACAGAAAGAGAAGACCAAACTTACACATAAAAGACCCTATTATTGGCGCAGCACATGTGCAGATCCATAGCTAGCGGCTTAAAGTATAATCCTGCTACTGTCACTATTTACCTATCGCCGTAAGTCAGACACACCAATGCATGAGAAGATTAAAGCTAGAAAGCCTTGAATGGAGGTTTCCCCACTCTCTTGACCTCCCCCTTCAGCACTGAGCAAGAGCTGAGACAGCTAGGGAAGGGCTCAGTTCTGGAGGAAAGCCAGCCGTTTCTGAACAGACAGCACCTTCTATTCTAAAAGTCACTGCAAGGCCATAAGATGCTGCCCAGCAGGTAGGATAGGCAGTCTCCATGGCAAGGTTAAGGCCCCAGGAGATCACAGCACAGTCAAATAGTTCATGCAAACAGAACACAGTCTATGCAGACTGGATAGAGCTGTACAAGAAAGTAAACAAAAGCCAGGGGATAAAATGACATGGAGAAAATAACAAAGTAAATATTTGGTGGTCAGAATTAAGCGAGTTAAAGGCAGGATTTTTTTTCTACACATGTGTATGTGATATGTTTATTTTACTGTCAGGTGCCACAACCCATGGAAGGGAATGGATTAGGTGCTGATTATATAAATGGATGAGGAAATATTAAAATAGGAAAAGTTGCTATAAATCAGTGGCTTTTATGGAAAGCAAAAAACTAATGTAGTAGTTGGCTCCTTTTTTGAACATGTTGGATTGTATTTTTATAGCCCTGACTTCTGATTCTGTGATTTTGAATGTTTTTTTTCTATAGTTTGTGCTTCTATGAGGATGGGCAGAGCACAAATCACTTCAAACCAATCAATGAATATCAAGTTCAGAAGCTTTGTTTAGAGCCTGGTGTTTCCTCTGGCAGATACACAGTTTCATGAGAACAGAGCTTTTCAACAGTGCTCAATTGACTTCTGGCGTTTTCTATTGACACTCTTGCTGGGCTTTGATTTCTGGAAAGGCCGAGAACAATATTGTTCAGCTTCTGTTTACATTTCTGAAACCCACAATAGACCCCTGCAATTAAAATTGCATCCTGAGAAACCTTCATTTTATATTTGTTCCTGCAGCAGGTTCTGCTTCCACCACTTTTAGACAGCTGGGCATGGCTTAATTTTTAAAAAACACCTTAACGCTGCAGTCACTCACTTGTGATTTCATTTCAGTAGATTATATTCACGAGTCATGCATTTAGGACTGAGAACTTCTGATCTGCACTGAGGTAGATAAATGTCATTTTAATTCCCAAAACAAAATACTACATACCACTATCCGGTAATAATTCTTCAGTGGTGTGGTCAACCCTTAAAATGCCAAATCTTGTCAGCTGTTCTCATTCCCTATGAATTTAGTTTCAATTCTAGGTTCTTTAAACATAAATACAATTATTCAGCTACTTTATTTTCTCATTAAGAAAAAAAATACACGGATATTTGAGCCATTATTTGATTTGAAGCTTATTTTTTAATCTGCTGAAGTTATATCCTTTGGATGTTCATGTAAAAATAAGAATGCAGGAATTCATATGTTCATTAGGAACATTGGATTTTACATCAACAGAAAAGGAAGAATTTGAACTGCATTTGGTGACATAGGCTGTAACTAGTGATAGCCACAATGAATGTGTTAGTTGTTAAGTTCATGGGATTCTTTGGGTGTTTCCAGAAGAAGTTTTCATTGTGCAATCACCCTGCCTTACAACACGGAATTTGCCTTCAGGGGTGGGAGTCCCATACCATCATCTTCCATTTGTAACTCCCCTTTGTTTTATTGCTGCTGTTTCTGTCTTTCATCTTAACAAAGAAAATCTACTAAGGAGAGAAAGCTAGAATAGTTGTACGGTGACAATATCCTTGTAGACCATCTTTACTGCTGACATGGGTGTTGTCAACATTCAGGCTGCTCTTTGCTATATAAAATTTGTTATCCTTTTTTCCTGCTGGCAACATGGTCACGATATTGTCCAGCAATATTGGGCCATTTCCTGATATTTTATATTGTGGCTACAGAAGCCCAATATCCCACTTTTAGAAAGAATTGAATATTATTGTGCTCTACCCAAGAATACTTTAAAAAAAACACACAGTTTATGCACACTGTACATTAACACAGCACCACCCTGGCTTTTCTCTCTTGATCTGTACACATCACTTGCTGTTCCCTCCTATAAGAACCCCCACCAAGCCCTCAGCAGTGTCACCAGACAGCAACAGCTTGTGCATTTATCATCTTTAAGGTCAGTCATGCTAGGGCATCAAGGCTTGGCAGATGGATTTATGGGTAGTCTTGGATGTAGTTATATTTTATAATGCATGTCAAAGGTGCCTAGAACCATGGATAGGCATCTTTCAGATTTGATTGTATGCACTGGGATAAATAAATAAAGCAGTGGCTTCAGGGAGAATTTTGCAGGTGACAAGTCTGTCGATATGGGATTTGAAAGTCTGCCAGGCAAGACCATAAGATTAGGTTTACCTTTTCCTGTTCAGCATTTGTTTGATGCGTGATTCCCTGTCTTGATCTCTCTGCTGTTCTATGGGAAAGTAACGTGGAGAGAACATAGTTCTCACATTTCAAGTTGGCCAAAAGCCTAAGGACCAATGAAATAGTTACTTTATCCTGGTGTGTTTTGTTTAATTCAAGGGAAGGTCTAAATGGTTGAGAATTCTTGTGCTGTTATTTCTCTAAAATTGTAACATATCACAGGAAATGTGGAAATTGCAAATGAATGACCTGACAGGAATATTTAGAGCTGCTTTAAACTGAGCCAGATCATGAATCCATCTAGTAGCATATTGTTTACACTGACTGATGGCAACTCTCCTGGATTCAGGCAAGACTCTTTTTCAGAGTTTGTAGCTGGGACTCACCAGGGATTGTACAAATTGCCTTTGCATGAAATTCATGTGCTCTGCCCCCGAGCTGTAGCCATTCCCATGTTAATCAACCTGCATAGTCACAAGAATCTTCACAAAATATTCCAAACTCATGTCTGTTTTTATGCAGTGATGAGTAAGCAGGACAACACTATCCTTAGTTTAAGGGTTTGAGAGTAAAACAAAATAGAGATGAGGATTGACAGCCTTTAAAACAAACAACTAGAAGTTGCACAATATTGGGAGCTGGGCCAATGCTATGGCCTCCTTTTCTTTGGGATCAAGATTATTTCATGTAATTTGCACATGCCAATGGCTTCTCTCTCACACACACCCCAGATATGCACAGGAACATTTCTAGTGCACTAACAGACAATACATGACCAAGAAGTTGTATGAAGCTCTTTCTCACCCAGTTTTGACTTCTTCCACCTGGACTTTTGGTGGCAAGAGACCTGCATACAAAGCCACGATTTATCTTTAAAACAAGTTGCATGAGGAGCACCAGATTGTTTCAAGCTGAACAGGGCTTCCAGAAGTCTCCTGAACTTCAGTTAAGCTTGAAAATAAGTGTCACACTCCATGTTCACCTTGTCTTAAAGGTAAATTGTAATTTTTCTGTTACTCTGTCACTTGATATCGGCAACATAGTAGGATGTAGCTCCCAGCGGCTCTTGGGGAGGTCTTATGTGCCCAGAAATTGCCCTGTTTTATTGCTCTGAGACAATGGTTCTATGGCATTCTATTCTCATATTGCTTTATATCTCCCAAAATTGTTTTCTTTTGACGTACTTTTCTCACCTCACCAGGAAAAAGGTGGCATAAAAACAAAACAAATTAATAATAACAGAATAAATACTAAAATAACAGTACTGATAGTGTAATCCTGTGTATACTTACCTGGGAAATAGAAGCCACTGATAAGGACCAATAGGATCAGACTGTGCAGAAGTGGCTACATAGTGAGAACAGCTAATTGTTGGGCTAAAAAGGGAAAATCAGCTCCTACCTTGGGTGTCCAGCTTGTAGTATCCGATAGTAACTGAGGGCAACCTGTGGTGTCTCAAGAACACATTTCTCCTTATCCCATATTTTACTGCTATTGCGTATGCCGGCAGTCGATATTTGCAGAATATATATGTATAAATAATCTTAGAGAGAGGGATAAAAACTGAGGAAAATCCACCTTAGGAAGCCTTTTATTCCAACTGGAAAATTGCCCTGCAAATGTACTCAACACAATGCTCCATATGTCATATGGAAGTGACAGGTGCAGCTGTTAAAGCAGCTACGTTATCTCATCTCTGAAGACAAATTCCAGGCTGTATTTCACCGCTGCTGCTCTGTAATGTGTGGGGTTACACAGTCTAACAGCGGCTCTGCCTTGCTATATAGAGTTCAGGCATAGTTCTGCACTTACCAGGGAAAGCATTCAATGAACAAATACATGTGATACTTTCAAAGCCAAGTCGACTTGTAGAACAGGAGGTGCAATGACAGTAAAGGATCACAATGCATATTTGTGATTAGCTTTTTGGCTTAGGGATAGGCTAGTGGTCTACTCAGGGACATCCCTGTCCATGACTGTGATTTCCAGTGTCCATGGCTGCCTCCAGCATAACTGCAGCCATATTACTGTGTTTCTCACCAACTACTAACATAATCCAAATGATATTGTGCTGCAGAGCTAATCAACATTCTACAAGGCAGTTCTAAAAAAGGGGGCAGCTCAAATAAAAAGATAGAAACTTTGAAATTGGGCTTTGGACCAGCAGTAAATTTGACACAGTTATAGAAAACAGTCTTCTCTTGCTCTGTGCCACATTTGGGAAGTTTGGACAAAGAGTTTTTGTGTTATGAGTTTTTAAAAAGTGAAATTGTTTTAATTTTTTCTGAAATGTTTATGCATGATGCAGGCTTGCCAGCAAGAGCTTAATATTGTATATATTCACAGGCTGGGGAAGGAGCTATTTGGAGAGCTTCAGGGCAACTAAAGGTCATGGAAACAGAGTCAAAAGACAGGTTTGCTTTAAAGAAAGTAATGAAGTAACAGTCCTCCAGGAAGGGGGACATTTTGCCATATATCTTCAGGGAATTAGCATACATTTTTGTAAGGCATATTGATATATTTCCCCCTACGTTAGAAAGCAGTTGTGTTTTGTTCAAGCACTTTCATTAAACATTCTGTCAGGATTTCTAAGACCAAACACTCTCCTTATACAAGTTTTCAAAGGGGAAATCAGCTCCATGTCTGGGGCAATCTGAACTTTTGACTTTGTCAATCAGGACCCAATTGGCTGACTCTTAGCTAACTTTTTAACTCCTTTCTGGCCAAACAGACTTATGAGACTCATGCTTGCAAGAGAATTCTGTGTCCAGTTTTAAAAATGCAGACACAAAAAGAATATAATTAATATTTATTTATTTATTTATTTTTGGATTTCTACCCAATAAAAATATATATTTAAAAAGGAGTGCAGAACAAATTCAGAAGCTCATTTGTTTAAGCTGTGAAATTACTGGTTTTTGTTGTTGTTTTGGTTTTGCTTTGTAGTTGGGAATGGTATTACTTGATGTTAGCAGAGCTTTGGTGCCTATATCCCGTCATAGTCTCTAGTTGGTACCTCAGCCATTTCACCCATCTTGTCACTATGCAATTGCTTGGGAATTTTTTTAAAAAACCCTCCAAAGATGTTATATGCTATCAAGTCATTTCTAATGTGTGGTGACTATATGAGTTAATGACCTCCAACATGTCACATCATTAACAGCTCAGCTCATATCTTGCAAACCAACAACATCTCATGTTAGTTCTCTCTTCCTACTGCCCCCGCTCTTAGCCATATCTTGCAAACTAACAGCGGTGGCTTCCTTTATTGAGTCAATCCATCTAGTGATGAAAAAAAAGCAGTCAGGTTCTGGAATTTCCCCTGCTTGTTGTCTCTTTGTCAATGGTAGTGAGTGAGCACAAGAGGGTATCCTGCAGACCAGTGGTTCCCAACCTTGGGTAACCCAGGTGTTTTTGGACTGCAGCTCCCAGAAACCCTGGGCAGCACAGCTGATGGTGAAGGTTTTTTTGGGAATTGCAGTCCAAGAACACCTGGGTTACCCAAGGTTGGGGACCACTGCTATAGACCAGCTTGTCTGCTGAGAGTAGTGTTGTCAAAGGCTGCCCTTTGCTTTGTAAAGTTTGGCATCCTTTTTCCTGCTGGCAATGTAGACACAATATTGTGCAACAAAATCAGGACATCTCCTGTTGTTTTGTTGAATCATGGATACAGAGAAGCACAATATCCCACATACATAAACTGGAGGCTTTTTTTTTTTAAAGAAGTGAATTATCTTCATTCTGGTAGGTAAGGACAGTTCAGGAGCAGGCTTCTCATTGAGTTGGTTGGGCTGCCAGATAGCATAGCTCAATAGTATAGCTGCTCCTGCCCACCTCTGATCAATCAGAATGAAGGTGAGGCTCCATCTCCGGCTCTGCCTGTGCCTACTGTTTTGCCCGTCTATGGCCAAAAATGTATCTTGATCTAATATATCCACTTCCAATTTTTTTTAGTGGCTGTTCCTGTTCTAGCTTCCTTTGGAGGCATGGCTTGCTGCCTTGCTTTGAGGTATGGGAAGATACCACACAGCAGTTGATGCTGTGGTACGATCCCAACTTCCCACATCCCATGGGTTTTCTTAACAAGTAGGAATGGATAGAGATCAGTTGGTAAGCGGGCTAACCAATGTGTGGATCTGTGCCCCAAACCTGTGCAAAAATTCTACTGATGGAGTAATGGCTATTTCATTCCATTTCTAGGTGTCCATGATCTTTATTTATCCTTCCCCTGTTGCCCTTCCTGGTTCATTACTGGTAGGACTGCAAATAGCAGCAGATATTCTCAACAGACAAAATTAAAATCACAATTCAATAAAAGCAAATAAGCAAGTTTTACCTTGATGCCAGCATCTGAAGAAGGAAGGTATCAGGCAAACTTTCCTGAAACGGCATTCCACATTCAAGACAGGATTTTGGAGCAGAGTACTGCTCAGCAAATCAAGCAGGAAAACCAATAAGCCAACAGGGTGATGAAAAGCCTGGAAGTAACAAGCAATATAGTTACCTGTAATTAGCTATGGGTGGTTGGGATACATTTCAAATGTAATATAGTAAATGGACATTTTGGAATGGGCAGTAGTCCTAGTGGCCATGCTGCTTGAGGGATTCTGGGGGATGTAGTCTGAAACCAAAACCACACAGCTCTGGGAAGAAGTAATGGCCAGCATACTGTTCAGTTAAACTGTCTGCAGAATGGGCATTGCAAGAGTGGTTTGACACTTAGGCCACTTGGTCATGGAAACACCCAGTACCTTCCTCCACAAATGTAGGTTGGGCTTCTCAGTGGGAAGCATAACTTGTACAACAAGAATGCTTGTGAAAGTAGTGGAATCTTGTGTTACTGTTCTGTCAGGCCTTTCTGATCAGAGGATTTCTGACCAATGTTTTCTAGTTACCTTTGAAGGAAATGTTGGGAATTATTTGTGTGGAACTTTTTATGTTTTATGCCACTCTTTCAACAGCATCTGGAAGGCCATATATTTCTAGCTCTTTATATTGGGGTGAATATTTTTCTTCATATAGTGAAGAGTAACAACAAGTGATGCAAAGAGTATTGTAAAATCACAAATTTCTCCCAAAGCACTGCAACAAGTACCAGCAATGAATTGCATTCTAAACACTGTAATAAGTAATCTGAATTAATATTTTTTTAAAAAGTAACATCCCAAGTGCTAAAGGGCAGTAACATGCAATATCATCTAAACAATCTGTTGGAGTTTTTGCAGCTGCGCATGCTGCCTTTAGTAGATTTGGCTGGGAGGCACCTTTCTTAGTGGGGTGACTATCAAACTATCCAGCAGTAACCAATCATTCCTTCCCTGTATCTGATTTCAAAGAGAGCCCGACCTCTCTGCTCAGAGCCTTTCTCCCTTCTCATCTGTTTGTTGGAAGCAGTGAGTCTATTGAGGCCTTTTGTTACAAGCAGTCATGTTTTGTCAGTTTTCTGTTTGATCTGTTCAACTGTAAGTATAGAAAATGTTTTTTCCCTCTTATTAATGCCTCAGAGAGAGTTATTCAGACTGTAAGTACCAGTTGGTGAGTAAAAAGGGGTGGACTAATCTGGGGGAACTTGAAGCTATTCTACTTCCCTTTCAGCAAGCCTGACTGAGACAATTCCCCTTTGCACAGACAGCAGGGGTGGGAGATTGCTTCAGTCAGGCTTCCCCCCATTTTTCTGTGCCCCAGCGGGCATAGGAAGAGAAGCAAAGTGGGACCCAAGCAATCCCCCACCCCTGCTGTCTTTGCAAAGACAACAGAGGTGGGGGGTCACTTCTGTCAGGCTTCTCTCCGCTTCCTATGCCCAGGCGGGCATAGAAAGACAAGGGAAGTGGGACCAAAGCAATCCCCCACCCCCACTGTCTTTGCAAAGACAGCAGGGACAATCCCCTTGGTTAGGCTTGCCCTGTCTATGCCGCAGATGCATAGAAAGACAGGGGATGTCTAAGCAAAGCGATCCCTCCATCTTTGTAAACCGGGGGTGGGATTCCCTTTGGGCAGGCTTTAGCAAGCTGCCCAAAGGGAAAACCCATCTCTGCTAATGCCCCCAAGGAACAGCTGATCCGCGGGGGCATAAGCAGATAGGGATAGATGAAGGGACGAATATAAAAGGGTTATATTCGTTGCTTCATATTCGTGGGGTCTCTGGACCTCAAGAATACGAAGCAATGAATATCTGATGAATCAGCAATGTTCACTGAATATCACAATTCGTTTTTATATTCGTCCCCATGTCTAGTCCAGACCTTGTGCACCTCATGGATTAATCTGCACCACAAAGCCAGACTTCTTCACATGACAAATCTGAGAAAAGGTGTGTCCCAATGAACAAACAAGTCTGGGTTTATGCCTGGAATGATTGGCCACTATTTATAAGGAAGATTGTCAGTATCCAAATAGCCATGTTAAAGGAATTTTAACAGCCACACTCTGTGCCACCTCTGTGCTGTCCCTTGAAAACACTCATTCCTTCAATGCAAATGGGATAAAACTTCAGGCAGGCCTTTGAATAAAGCTATATAAAGCCCGAGTCCCATTTTTATCTGGCTAATTTTCTTTCCCGAAATTAATTGTGTGAAAGGAAGAGAATAGAGCAACCTGCTGGAACAGGAAGGAAGAAAAACCTTGGACAGAATGGCTTTGCCTCCCAGGCCCTGAAATTTAAGATCTTTATAAATGATCTGTTAAAACTATAGTGACGATAAGCTTATGAATCATGATCTATATTAATCAGGGCTGCTGATACAGAAAGATTAATTGAAATGTGCAGTTCTACACAAATGATAAAGTGGTAACAATTTAATATCAGACAAGAAGAGTGAAGAAATTACACTCCAAGCTTCATGCATCATTACTATGGATATTAATATTTTACGCAGTGCAACAGCATCGGGAATCATAATGAAAATCCATAACTAGTGCACAGACATGATTAAATACAACAGTCTTTAGGTGCTGTTTGGTGATGGGGGTTTAGCCATATTTCACTCCTGCTGTGGGTGATTCGAGTGATAGAGTCTAGACGAGAGTGATTAAAAAGTGTTCCTCCTAAAGGCTGTTAACCTTTTACTACTGAAATGAATTTCTTTGATTTTAAAATTATGCCGCTTACCCTGGTGTTTTTCTCCCCCCAAGTGAAAACCTTGCACAGAATATAGATTGAATGGGTTCCCTAAGCTTCTTGGAGGGGGGGGGGGGAGGTGTTCTAAAGCAGCACATGATATTCATCCTGAAGTATGATTTGCTTGTACATGCGCTTGTGAACAAGAGATATTTTAAGGCAGGACTTCCATTCTCTTGTGTTTTTCCTCCCAGTGGGGCAAGCTGAGGGTAGAGCAGTTTTCTTTAGCTAAGGGTTAGGAGATACAAGCCCCACTAGATGTTGTCAAAGTGCAGTATCCTTCATCCCTCACCATTGGTTATGCTGGCTAGGAAGTTACAGACTAACCTCAGCTGCTGGGACATATCTCCCATCACTATTTTGATTGGTATAACTCCTAATTCCTGCAGCTTGTTTTCTGTAGGACACCTACTGGGAGTAATAGCCAAGCTTTTGGTTTTCCTGAACCCACTCCCTTCCTCTACTGCACACACTCAGAATAATCACACCCATTTGGGCATTATTGACTCTATATCCACTCAGTCCTATGTTTAAGCAGATGCACTCTCTCAAACTCTCTGGTAATTGTTGAGACTGACCAGTTTGGGAAATTATAGACATGTTTTCTGATTCAGAGAAGCTTGGTATTGATGATCCTGGGGTAAAATTATGTGATTCTATTGTTTTGATCAAATTTTAAAAATGCTGATCATAAAGCATTACATATATGAGAGGAAAAGTTTACAGTTGGTAAAACAAAGATATGGTCATTATTTAGTTCATGCCGGTGCTGCAACTTGAGCTGAATCTTAGTACCAAGGTCTTGGGCCTCTCCCACATGGGAGAGGGGAGATATATTACCCTACAGAGAAGCAGATAATGGGGGCAATGGGAGAACAGGCCCTCTACTACATCTTGCCTGGCACTTATGGGTGGGCTTATTGGGACTGATACAACTCACTGCTGCATTTTTTATTTCACACTATGTTTAAGTGAAAAAACCCAATTTATAGTCAGGTTGGCTGGTCAGACATCCACATGGTTACAGATGCTCATTTTATTATTTTTACTCAAAACATATATTATCCCTTTCTACCACACAGTGGTGCTTATCCTCAAACAAATGTGTTTAGTATTAGTGCAGCAGAAGGAAACGTTTATTTCTACAATCATGATGGTGTTATGATTTAAGTGAGTTTCAAATATGAAATTGCACATGCTCGGAGTGTTTTGTTTTGTTTTGTAAAAAATCAGGGTTGGCAAACAAGAGGGCTTTTTGGGATGGGGGACTTGATCCTAACATCTCAAGCATATAGAATCATTTCTGCAGCATGGAATGGCATGGGTGAATGAGAAGAAGAGAAATGCCTTGTGCTTTATATGGTCATCCAAAGAGGCCCCATAAAAACAGGAAACCTGGGATTTAATTTTTTCCACTGCACCTCTGATTGACTAGGATAATAATAGGTATGATACCACTGTGGCAGAAAACTTGCAAAGTCTGGAAGGAGCAACAGAGAAGGCCCTCTCCTACGTCCCCATCAGATGCACCTGTGAAGGTGGCAGGGCTGAGAGAAAGGCCCCTCCTGATTATCTTAACACCCGAGCTGGCTCATAATGGGAGACACGGTCTTTGAGGTAGCTTAGATCCAGGCCATTTAGGGCTTTATAAGTTAAAACCAGCACTTCGAATTGAGCCTGGAAACTGATCTGCAGCCAATGGAGCTGCTGCAACCGGGGGGGGGGGGGGGTTTGTTATGTGATCCCTGTAACCAACCCCAGTCAGTAATCTGGCTGCTGCATTTTGGACCCACTGAAGTTTCTTTACACTTTCTATTGGCAGCTCCACATAGATTGTGTTACAGTAATCCAGTTGGGAAGTAACTAGGGCGTGTCTCAAGTGGCCAGGAATCCACTAGTGTTTTGACAGCCTTTAAGAAATACAAACTGCTACAGTTAAAATAGAAACTTGATCTGCTGTCAGTTCTGGAACGATTAACTATAGTAAAAAGAATTGCACATCACATTTCATATAACAGGTATTTCTATTAGCATATTCCCTCCAGCAAGTTTGTGCTTCCCAAGAACAGCATAGCACGTATATAATTAAACCCTGTTTGGGAAGCTGGGAGGAAAAGTTGTCAATCACCAATCACTCAAAGCAATTATTTTTGATCTCCTCCCCAAAAGCACAATCAAATTAAAACAATAGGTAGGATTTCACTAAAAACAGCGCAAAATCCATTTGCTGTAAAAATATCCATGCAATATTATCACCCATTTTACTTGGGGAAACCCATTTTTCTTTTTCTGCTTCCCCATCAGCTACTGCAAACACAGCCATTCCATAGGCAACCTACTCACCACCAATGTTTAGCATGAATTTTAATTTCTCCTATCATTTGTGTCCCTCTGCCAAACCAACAATTCTAATTTCCTTGTAGGCAGCATATTGAACAGATGACCAAAGGAAAAAATGCTAATGCCTCGGACCTTTCACTCCCTGTAACTCATAAATAGACCGGCAATCTTGTTGGCATCTTTAAAGATCAGCCCAGTAGGTATTACAGAAGCATAATCTGAGACCACAGTGTGGTGATGTGGTCTTGTGTATGAGGAACATGCTGAAACTAATTCATGCACAAAAACTTTGAACAGGTAATTGTATTGCTGCATCAAAAAGGACAGGATGCCATCCCCTCTCAGTTCCACATATAGGTGCCACCTTGATTAGTGACTTAATTTTACTTCAACACTGGTTGCTAGACCAGAGCTTAGAAGTTACAGGTTAGATAGTTTCTTATAGCTCATTACTTTTAGGATACTGAGAACACAACAAACTTGTACTTTGAAAGTGATGTAAGGAGGGAGAACGACATTAATTTTTTTTTTTTTTTTTGCCTTTTGATTGCCCTAATCCAGTCTATTACTGATGGCATATACTGACGTAGAACAGGAATAGCTTTATTTGACTTAGGTGGAAAAGAGAGATTGACTTGAGTGTCATCTGCGCACAGGTGACATCGGAGTCAAAAACTACAGAAAACCTCTCCCAGCAGTTTCACCTCTCCAGTAAGGATACCATGGTTGATGGTATCGAAAGCCATCAAGAGGTCCAGAAGAACCAGTAGGGACACATTATTCAGTTCTTGGTGTACGTTATCCAACAAGTCAACCACAGTTGTCTCTGTCCCATAACCAAGTTTGAAATCAGATTGAAATAGATCAAAGACAATCAGTCTCATCCAAGAACCCCTGGAGCTGAGAAGCCACCACACAGTCTAATACCTTGCCCAAGAATGGAACATTGGAGACAGGGTGATAATTGTCTAGAATAGTGGGGATCAAGTCGGGATCTTTCAACAGTGGTCTCACTAGTGCCTCCTTAGGCATGCTGGAACCCTACCTTGCTGCAAGGAGGCATTTATCACTCCTTTTAATCACTCATCCAGTCCCCTTCTGGCTGCTTTTATAAGCCAGAAAGAGCAGGGATTCAGCACACACATGGTGGCCTTAACCTCTCCAAGGATCCTGTACACTGGGCTGGATGTACCGTCTTAGCAGGTATAAGGCAGCTTCCTGAAAGTTCTCCTATAAATGTCACTGCTTTCTTTCTGAAAGCCAGTTCCTATCCATGTGGTATAAATGGAGAACCCTTTAGTTTTCGAATACTTCACTTGCTCCAAATGGTGGCTACTGTGTAAGACTCACAACATAATACCTTTTAGAAGCAGACAGAAGTGTACCACCATGCAGGAAAAGCAGCAAAAAGCAGAAGCGTTCAGTCACTGGAGTAGAAGCAGGGCTCTTTTCAAGGTATTCAAAATATGTGGCCAGGCAGGAACTTCTTCTGCAGTGTCAATGGGATTAAAAACAATGCTGAGAGAGCAGTTAATAACAAACCCATCCTGTTAATTAATAGAAGGTTTCCAGAAAGATACAAGTGTCACCCAGTAATGAAGAGCAGATACCACCCTGGGAAACTGGCACAGCTGTCGCAATTGCTTCTCAGTTACTCTTGAGATTTGGCTCTAGATTCAAAGAATAGGCAGGGAGGGAGGGAGCTTGCAAGAAGAGGGAAAGGAGGGAGGGAGGGAGGGAGGGAGGAGTTGGCTGATGTTCTACTGTGACCCAGTTCCATACAAAGCATTTTGTAACAAAACACGTCTCTATCTACAAAGTACAAGCAATCTTTGTTTTCAGTACAATACTTATCTGCATTTAAACCAACAACAGCACTGGTTGGCATGTTTTCATGGCTCCTGTTATCCTTTTTATCCCTCTGTCTCTGTCTTTTCACTGTGTGCTTGGCTTGTTTCTCTTTCCCTCCATCCCTCTGTCTTTATATTTCCATGCAGGCCTGAAAGACAGCAGGTATAGGAGGTTCCTAACTGTGAACCAAACTGAGAACATTGAAAGAAAGAAGGGCTTATGGCGATATAATTAAATACCAGAAAAATGAAAGGTTAAGAATGTAAACTTGCCACTTAGCATGATGCAAATGTGCACACATGCAAACATGATTCACATTGAAACATTAAACAAGGTTTCATTTTATAGGCATGAGCCTTGGGTTTATTTGCCCCATCTCCCACTTCTCTGGCATAGTCACAAGGAGGAGATAGAAGATTCTGCTTCCATTTTTTGTTAGCTGCAGTTAACTGGTCTCAGATTGTAAACTTGTTTCATTTAATTCATTTAATTTATATGTAAGATTAACTATGATTTCCCTGGTTTCTGATGTACAATAAAGTGCGATTAGTTCAAAAGTGAAGTGAATGCTCTGGATGTCCTTGCACCCATGCTAAACGAGGACAGGGGAATTAGAACCTTGTTCATGTAATGCCAAACCATAGTTGAGTGTTATGTTTGAATGAGATTACTTGTGGATAATACTGGATCATGGAAAGTTCTCTTCTTCTATTCATGCTCCCAACTCCAGTATTTAATCAGAGCTCAACCCCTTTGTATATTCAAACTTGCTTATTTCCCTACTGATGATGCACCACACCAAAACTAGCAGTGGTTCTCATCCTTGGCTCCCCAGATGATCCTGGACAACAACTCTCAGAAATCCTGGCCACCACAGCTAGTGGTGAAGGTTTCTGGGAGTTTTAGTCCAAGAACATCTGGGGATCCAAGGTTGGGAACTACTGAAAACTAGGATATCCATGTATCCTCAATGTCTTACTTTACTGAGGACACTCTCTACTTGAAGCCCTTTCCATCTGAAGTCCACTTTAATGATAAAGAATCATAAGTAGGAAGAACAAGGACCATGAAGTTGTTCATTGGCATTAACATTTGAACAGAAGAGTCAGCAAGCACATGAGCCTTTTGTCCCAGGCATCTCATTATGGTGAGGTGTCTGGTTCTTATTATTCTGTTTCTCCAAATACATTAACCTATGGAGAGTTGTATGAAAACTTTTGCCCTCTTTCACCTTGGTACTAAGGAAATAGCCATTCCAACAAAGATATTTTTTAATATGGGCCTATGCATTATAACGGTGTTCTGTGTCTAGTCGCGCTGGCCACGTGACCATGGAAACTGTCTACGGACAACCGCTGGCTCTATGGCTTGGAAACGGAGATGAGCACTGCCCCCTAGAGTCGGACACGGCTGGACTAAATGTCAAGGGGAACCTTTACCTTTTATGCATTATACAGAATGATTAGGATTGTTCCACATATGGTTTAAGTCCTTTATTCAGGAAGATTATGGGGAACTAGATTGAGGTATGTTCTGGAGGTGAGGCATGCAAGATCTTTTTATCCAGAAAGCATTATGGGAGTATTGATAGAGCAATGCATTGTACATGAAACAACAAGGAAATATTAGCACTTTTGATTCCTAGATGTGTCTAGTGTGCGTCAGGTCAGTCTTGTACACCTAGTGTTGAACCCTGAGTTCAATTTTAAGCACATATTTGCTACCCTATGTTGGAGGCTAGCAAAAGTAGAGGTGTACACTGGTGGGCATAAAAGGTCAATGTTCTTGGAGTTACCATGACTGGCTTTCCTTTATAGCTACGACATACTGAAGAGATATTGACCTCCATGGCTACACTTTTGGGGGGAATTTCTATTCATTATGCTTGATTTTAATTTAGAATACTTTACACTGTATACTTAAAACTAAATTATGTTTAAAGTAAAAATTTCCTGTTCTGAATGTTCAGGGAGGGTTAAAATTAACCTCTACACATAAATAAATGTGCTATTTTTATGGATTAGAACAAACTTTTGGACAAAATATATCTTGGAGCTGAAACTCTAACATGTACACATTAAGAAAAAAAGAGATTGCATAATCAGCCTAGATCAGCTAATTTAACTTGAAAGTTAAATTGGTTTGCATCAATATGCCTGATCTATCAGTTAAAAGAATTAATTTAGATCAAGAAGGATCCTAGTGTGGACAAGGCCTTAGGTCTCTAAAATCACAAATATGACCTCTAAATGTGAATTGAGTGCAGAACTTGAAAAAGTTCCTTAAAAAAAAAAGTGGTCACATTGACTGACGTTGTAGCTGCTATAGCCCAAAAGTACCAACTACAAGGTCTGATTAGCATTTTAGACAATGTCTTGGAAAACATCAGTTTCAAGAGGGAGAGAACAGTAACTCAGCAGTACAGCACAGGCCAATGATCCCTGGTTCAATGTTTGGTATCACTAATAAAAAGAGTCTAGTAGAAGGTGATAAGAAAGACTGAAAGCTGGGTTAGATATTGAAAGGAATGTTTATTCTCTGAGGACTACCTCAGAGATATGTGCCTCAACACTTAGATTTACAAATGAAGCCCCTATTTATTCTTCAGTGACCAATCACAAGCAAAGCATGATAGATGCAAGACAAATGGCTGAGGAAAATCACATACTATGACAAGCAGATATCTTTCACCACTTGAGGGAGCATCTCTTCTAAAAATGTGGTAAGCATACATCTGAAATCCTGAATTCTCAAATCTTAGAGGGCCAGTCCAAGTCATAACAGAAAATATTGTGCCATCAGTACAATGGCCAGCCCAAGGGAAAAAACTAAAATGGAACACAAATCCCATTCCACGTGCAGAAATGAACCAAGTCAGGCAGCTAAATTCTGCTTCGGCACAGGTCATATGGTATAGGAATACAGGAAGTTGATTTATATGGTCTGTCTTTAGTCCATCTAGTCTAAAGAGGTGACAGTCTACTGTGGATGGAGCCCCTGATCGGGATATTTTCCAGAATTCCCACTGTATGGAGAGATCTCATCTATAGCAGAAGTTTTCCATTTGTGAAAACATCAATAGATGTGGGTGGGGTGGGGTGAGAATTCTATCTCTGCTCCTGCTTTCAAACTAACCCTTTTTAAAAAAATATCTGAATGGCACTAACTTCAATTTATGAATAAGGCAGCATGGGTATACCATAAAAGCCTTACCTGGAAGCATCCTTGCTATGGGGCAGCTTCCTCTTTTCCTAAATGCATAGAAATGCTTACAGACAGGCCACAGATTCAGAATCGAGTGAGTCCTGCAATTCCCTATGGAGGGCAAAGAGCCATACTGGATAAAATGAGGGAAATCTGTTACTGGTAAAACATCTTGTTCACTTGTGGAGCTCATAATCAAGTGGGAGCATCTCTCCTCCAGACTTGTGGCTTTCCATGTATAGAAAGCAACATTTGAGATGGGAGGGGCTAGGCATTCCCATCTAAGTGTTGTAAGCTCTGAGTAGGGTATGGAACAACTGAATATTGCTATAGAATATACCTTATAGAACCTTTTCCCAAATGTCACAGCATGCTTGGGATGGTAGATGCATATTCTATACATTCTAAGTATGTACAGTATTTCACGCAAAAACAAAGCAAAAAATAAAAAATAAAGAAGACAAAAACGTTGTGGCACCTTAAAGACTATTTTCTATATTTTAATGTGAGCTTTCATGGACAAGTCCACTTCTTCAAACAAGTCCACATCTTGTGTCTTAACTGTTCCTTTTCAGAGTCAGTTTAAGATTTGAAGAGGTCCTTGACATAGTCTATCTCAGGAACCATCCTATGCCTCTGCTGGGCTTATCCTGTGCAACCTTGGTTGGTGCAAGATGGCCACCATTTAACTATCTCGCCTTACCCTTGAGATGCTACATCAAGGTTATCTGGGAGTTATTTTACTAGCTGGAGTTGAGTGCCAGATTTTTTTTGAAAGGCAATGCTAAGAGGATGCTTAGTGACAGGCCCCAAGAGTTGCCCAGTTGCAGGGATGCACCATTATCTGAAATCACTTTGGAGAAATCACCAAAAGTTTTTCCGTAATCATAAGCGTAAAGAACAAAGTTGCATATGTCAGCAACAGCAAGACTTAATTACCACTGATATTGTATTTTGGATTACTCACAGTAAATGACATCCAATGTGCTGATTCTGTTCTAGTATATATTGGTGGCACCGTATAAATACATAAATAAATAATAATAACTCTCTAATAGCAACTTTTAATCCTTCCATATCCTAACAGCACAAAACTCCATGATATGTTATAGGCAACACAGAAGTCTTTGAACTTTGTACCAGGAAAGCTGGGAGCAAACAATGCTAATGAAAAAGGGAAGCTATATAATTTAATAGTAACAGAGGATGTATGAATTAGAACTTCCTTGCTTCTTCTACAGACATTAGGCTAAATTCACCTTTTAGTCCCAAAAAGAATAGACCCAGTGGATGAAAGGGAATTGATATGTCCTCACTGATGGAAGTCCCATTGATTTAGTGGGTTTACTCTAATCTAATAGGAGCTAACAATGAGATTTAGTCCATTGTTCTGTTCAGAAGCAGTACTCATCACCAGCAATTGCATACTTGCATGCGTACATAATACGGTGTATACATAACTGTACACAAACACAATAAAAAATTAAAAATCCTCTTTTCATGGAGTGAAAGACTTAATTTTGTCTTGTATTTGCACGTCCTGTACCAAAGCCAAAACTGTACTGAAGACTTCCCACTTTTTCAAGTACATGGGCACATTTGAATGGTGAGAGTGTTGTGACCACCGCCACAAAACTGGCTGTCAGAGGCCAACAAGGGGAGGGTTATATAAATCTTTGTAATATATGCATGACATTCTTGAGTACTTTATTTGCAGAGTGAAAAGTCTGTTTGCTGGAATACCCGGGGCTGGAATGGAAAGGAACATGAAAGAAAAATCAAAGGGTGTTGCTGCAGCCCAGTATGTTCTAAATTTAATGCCATAATGGTCAGGTCATTACCGTGTTTAGGGCTTTTTTTAATTTGAAAAACTGTAGCAATATTTTTTTGCATCCTGTGTGATGAGAGGAGGTTAACCAGCACGTGCGTATATATGACTAATCTTGATTTTAAGGTGTAAAATTACACACAATAGATTCGTGCACGGGCTTAAAAGCAATCAACAGAGTATTTCACAATCTTTTTCTTTAGAACATCAAGATTTCCCCCCCCCCCCTAAGAGAACAACTCCAAAGAGAGGGGATAATGTTTTACTGGCCTCTTTGAAAACAGCTCCCTTATTAACATGAATAAACTTCATGTTAATTATTAATGTAACAAGCACCTTAATAATCTATTTGGAGCTAGTGACAAAATGTTCATGATTACTGGTAGAAGAAACACAACCTAGAACACTTCCAAAATAGCAAAGGCCACCTGCATTGTTGCCCATTAAATGGATAGAGAGATAATGGAGGAGCCAATAAGGGATCAAGAGATAGAAGAAATAATTAGTAACTTAAAAGTGGGGAAGACATCAGGAATGAATGGACTGGGACTGGAGTAGTAAAAATTTTTAAAGGAAAATGTTGGTACTTGAGGTCCCCTTTAAATAAAATAATGGAGGCAGAAGAGATGCCATGTCCCTTGTCTTACTGGGCTGAGAAGGAGTTTGTTTGGGGAGGTCTGGCCGAGGTGGCAGTGGGACTGCTGTCTTGCCCACCAACTCCTGCCCAGTGAGAGAGTGTTCCCTCAGGTAGGGGACATTGTCAGTCTACACCACTCACACTCGGAACCTGGAGTGGCTTATTTTTCTTAAGGTCAACCTCCAACTACTGTAGAAGTCCCAGTTAAGTAACAGAGAATGGCACACCCTGCTCACAGTGCTGGGTACACCATGTTTCAGTCTGCCATCCCCTCCTTCTGCTTCTTTCATTCTTCGAACTGCTAGTCCAGGATTGTGCTCTTGGGAAAAATCATGACTATATGGTATTCATATTGACTGTAACAGAGTTCCAGATATCTGGAAGTTTCAAATTTTTCTAATTCTGAATTCTGAATCCAAATTATGAATCAGATTTTAATGCATATCACTACAAAAGAGCTAGTAAATGGTAGAGTTAGTGGTAAATATTGTTTCCAGAGACTTTTTATGCCTATGACTGAGGCTTATAAAATGTGATTCCTGGACCCGATTCACGCTTCAGTTGCAGACACCTTTCAAAGGAGCCTTTGAATGAAGAGCACCCTTCCTCCAAAATGCCCTCTGCACTCAGGCATTCCATGTAGCTACCAGCCTCACCCATGCTTTTATCCTTGGACATTCTTTGGATTGGGAAAGGAACCTGCCTCATCCTCAAATTGCACGACAGACCTTCATCCATCTTGGCCTACGCTTATTACCGAGCCAGGATGCAAGAGAACTGCCAGTTCTCTAAGCTAGTGTTGACTGGCATAGGGATTCTCACTGGAAGGGTCACATGATAAAAACCACCTGTATCTACTCCAACTTGAATCCAACATTAATTTAGGTCCAGTTAGTGTTCCTTTAGCCTTGAGATGTCAAAGTATAATTAATTTTTTAGCCATTTGTATACCCTGAGGCTATGAAGAGGAGACATGGAGAAGTTTTTTTTAATTAAAAAAATACTCCCTGTACCCCACCTTATTAGACAAGGTTCAACCTGTTTCCAGTGTTCTATTTTGGACAAAGGTTTGGAACATGTGATGGTCTTTCAGTTCCACTGGAAGAGGCAGGTTATGTATATCCATTTCAGTCTGGCTTCAGGTCTGGTTATGTGGGAAACTTCTGCTTAAAGGCTGTAGCTGCATTCTGCTTCAGTGACGTGCATACACTCCTGGCAGGATGTGGCAGCTGCCAGCGGGCGGGGTAGCCCCCTCTTCTGACCTTTTGCTTAGAGGTAGAGCATAAGATCAAAGGGTTATTTTAGCCAATCCTAGTTATGATTAGGTAACTAGTATCCTATCTGTTTCTCTCATAACATACTATGTAATCATGCTAAGTAAATAAAAGAGCTCTCAGGGCATTGCCAGTAGGCTCCGCTGGCTGGGACTTTGGCTGTTGACTCCTTTGTTCTCTCTCTAAGGCAATTAGCCTTCCTTTGTTCCGTGATCACCCACATGGTTATAGACAGGTAGTGCTTTGGTTATATTAGTGGACAATCTAAACCAGGAACAGTCTGAAGCAGGAAAATACTTTTGTTCTGTTGGACCTCCAAGTGGCTTTCAATACCACAAATGATGGTACCCTTTTGAGTCACCTGACTGGGATGGAAGTTGGAGGTGCTATATTACATTGGTGCTGTTCTTTCTATGACATCTGAGTCCAGATAAGATAATGCTGGAGGAACAACTATTCTCAAGTTCTGGAACTCCTAGGCAAGTGAAGCTGGGCTGCCTTTTTATTTTGTCCCTCCTCTGGCAGGCATTTTGATTCAAACTTTCCTTTAGCATTTAAGTTGGATAGCTGCTGAAGGGGGGTTAACTGGTCAGGTGTTATTCTGTTCCTTAATGTTTTGTTAGCCACCTTGAATACCATTTTGTCAGAAAGGCAGGATATAAATTTAATAAAGAAACTAATAAAGAAAGAAGTGAAATGAAAAAAAAAACAATAAGCCAAATATTCCAGATGCATTATGTGCAAACCATTCTGTCTGCACACTCACAATTTTTCATGGCATTCTGTATTTATGGTGCATGCTTTATGGCTACATATATAGAGAGGCTGCAGTGAGGATTTCCTCCCATTTAAGCCTACTTAAGACTTCCATCAGGACGTATCATCCTTTTATCATATTTACAGTAATTATCTAATATTATAAGCATTATTAATATGACTATAATGAGTCATTAAAAAGAAGATTCACAGACCTATCTGTTTATTTATTTTTTGTAAGAACTCCAAGTCATCTAGCTTTCAATCCTCAGCCTGAGTGTTTCACCTTGAAAAAACAATCAAGGGCATGTTCCACCCTAGCTAAATATTTTTAGAATCCCAGTTATTCAAATGCATGAAAATGGCATTTCCATTCATTTCCATAGATCCTTCTCAAAAACATCCAATCAAATGGTTTCCTTTGAAATCAATGGAGATTAATAATGACAATCACTGATTTATGTACTCAGAAAGAGGTCCCATTCAATTAAACAGGTCTTACTCTTCTGTCCCTGCTTGTCTGAGAGTAAATCCTACTGAACTCAGTGAGGCATTCTTTGCAACATATATGCAAAAGATCATCATATAAATGTGGTTTACTTTGGCTATGCTCCTCCACAATAAATGGCCAACAAAATATGGGGAGGGACAAAAATAAATGCAGACATAATTATGAGGATTTGAAGATCCTACTGTTTATACCAGAACTGCACCATCTTATGAATAGCAGAATATGGAGCGTGTGGTGTGGGCCCAAGAAGAACATCAGAAGTTGCCCTGTCAACTACATACTGGTCCAACTAACTCAGTAGTATTTCCAGCACCAGCAGTGAATCCTCAGCGTTTCAGACAGTAGTGTTTCCCTGCTGTGTCACTGAGTTGTGACCTTTCTTTTCCCTTGAAACAGAGGTGGTGATCTCAGTGGACTTGGAGATAAAATTTGAAGGCCCACAGACCTACCAAAAGCTTCAGAAGGCCATGAACTCTCATTGTGAAAAAAAGAAAAGGAAAGAAAGAAGTATTCTGGGCTTGGGTTTGGTTTGGTTTTTATTTTTATTTTATTTTTTTGAGTAAATGAGGAACCCTGCCAAGGTCCTTAAGCTAAAAACACTTTTTCTGCAGGCCTCCAAGAGCAAAAATAAGCCTTTTGGGGCCATTTTTGAATTTGGAGGCAGGGGCACTGGACAAGATAATCCACCTCACGGGCTAAAGGTAGACTATAGGCTACAAAATGTCCACCCTTGTTTTGTAAGAAAACAGAACATAGCTAACAGCAAAGATATGTGATTTAAAACACTAGGAACCCTAAATGTTGAAAATAGAAAGCTTTTTATTAATTTTGTTTAGGGTTGTGTACTTCCTTCCTTTAGAGCTGTTGGAGCTTGTTAAGAGCTAGATATGTTTTAAACATATATTATGAGTTGATTTTTCTGCTGGTGTTGATTTAGACAAAAATGTCACTGATTAAGTTTAGGCTCTGAGCCCCCAGATAAACTATATGTGGTTGATTATAGGCCAAAAGCTTGCCATGACAAGAGACAATTGAGAAATTCCACTGGGGCTTCCACAACCTTTATGACACCATCGCTTTGAGCCTAGACCTGTCTTTGCAACAATTTCACTTTCTCGATACAATTGTCCACAGTGTTATACTGGACATATAAACACCACCTTATATGCCCATTAAATCCAGCAAATATAGCTGCATGCCTCTACTCCAGGCACATGACAAGATTGCTTGCCTGCAGTAGAGCCGTACCACACAACTACATCTATTCTAGAGTTTGGAACACCTGACTCTGTTAGATTACAAGTTTCAGAATGTGGTCATAGTGGCTGGGGGATTATGGGAGATATAGTCCAAAAATTAGCTTTTCCAGGCTCTGATCTATTTTGCATAACCAACAGACACATAAAGGATTTGATTTCCATTAGGCATTTCTTCAACAGAATTACCTGCCCAATGAATTTAAAAAGCAAACGAGAAGCTGTGGACTGGTGCTTAGCAATTATCTACTGCAGAAGAACCCCCCCCCCCAAATGACAAAATACCACCAGTTGTCACCTTTAGCTTGCAGACAAAACCATTCCAACAGATTTTCAACAACTTGCACCCATCCTGGACAATGATACTTTCTTCTCACAGGCTTTGGGCAACAGATCTGCCTCACTAACCTCAAATATCTATTCACTAGTAACAACAGGCTACATAACAGATCCATTCATGGAGGGGACAGGATCATGCTACAAACCGGGATGCCAGCTCTATCTTTGTATCTTCAAGCAACACTTTTACAGGACCTTATAGTGTCATCCACAATACTTTAGAAAGACTACAGTATGAAGCTGCAGAAAAGTTCAATTATATGCGCAGTAATTTGAATAGAGATACTAGTGCTCTTCAGTCGTGACACCTGAAACTAATCTTAGCCCCATTCCCATGGCCTCTCCCCATCCAGAAGTCACTGAGACTTTTGCATGTGGAATGTGAACGTCCGAAGCATGTTTGACTCAACAGGCTTGCAGTATTTCTGTGATCTGGGACTTTGGGCTGTAACTCCTAAATAAGATTGCTTGTTTTCACCACAAAATACATGTTAATTAGCTTACCAAAGCAAGGTTGTTCATGTTATCCCTTGCATTATTTTGTGAATGGCCACCACTATGCAGCTAACGTAATTGTTGCTATCAGTTTTCCTTTAACTTCTCTATTTACAATTTTTCCTCTTCAGCCAATATCACCATCACTGCCACCACCTTCATACTTCTGAAATTCAGAATAACACTCATCTTATTTATTTATTAACACATCCAGTGACATTACTTCCAGTCCACGAAAGCCTATGCCATAATGTATTTCCTATGCTCTGTCCAGGTGTTATTCTACCTGGCACTGTAACCATGCTAAGAGAAGATCTTCTAGCTTCTACTGTCTCTTGTTATGTTCTGCACAATTTGAGCACTGGGTCTGAAGAAGGGTTCTGCTCGCATGTAAATCTACACACGAGCAAGTTCATTGTGTTCTCAATCATATGTAGAGGCTACACATGAGCAGCAATATTTTCTCTTGAGACCCACTGCTGAAAGTGTGGGGAAAAAGCAACAGAGGGGTTTAAGGCTAGGCATTCCCCTTGAAGTGTGCTCACAGGGCAGAGTAGAACAATGCCCAAATAGGGTTTTAATCTTTCACATACCACAAAAACCCTTTGTTCTTTTGCTGCAGCAGACGAATATGGCTAGCCATCTGGAAATAACACATCGTTTGTTTGTAGACTGCATTTAGAATTTGCTTAATATGGTTTAACATTCTGTGTCCAGTTCTAACCAAAATTGTGGACTGGATGTCTCCCAAAGATAGCTTTTTTATAACATCATTATTCGGCTGATTTTTTTTCCCCACCTGAAAATTTTACCTAAGCAGAGTTTGCTGGCTGAAAACCGTGCTAGCTTGGAATAGCCCACTGGGGGTAAGGAAGAGCATATTTTTCAACATTTAAAAAGCTTTCCTTAACCTCAATTTCTCCTTTCATCATTTCCCCTCTCATATAGAATTTACTGTCATAACAGGCAAGGTGGCATCCTATATTGTGGAATGGAAGAAAATTTGGATCTGTGAGTGGAGCAGCCCCTTGTAAATGAGGGCCAGTCAAGAGCAACATCTGTAAGAATGTGTGCATGATTAGCTTACTGGTGCCTTGCCTTGCTGCTGATAGGATAGGCGCATGAGACACATCATTGTAGGACTTTGAAAGAAGCGGAAACAGAAATGAAACTGTGGGATCTTTCAGATTCCTAGTGGGGAATAGAGGAGCAACAAGTACACGTGTGAATTACTGAAAACTTCAAAGTTTTATCCAAAGAGACTTTCTTATCTCACTGCCTACACAATGCACGCAATACTTTTATTAGCATCTTCCACAGTAATCCCAGCAAAACTGAAGGGGGAAGTAAAAGTGTCAGATCAAAAGGGGGAGTTTGAAAGAAGGCGGTTAAGCAGGTTGCTAGGATTCTAATGATTGCTTCCTTCATTCTCTGGATGTCACATGCAACATCTTTAAGCCCGACGAGAGCATAAGCCACACAAATAGCCATATTTGTTAACATTCATATGACTCTTTCGTCTGAGCTGTATTTCCTTGAGTACATCACAATGAGGAGTTTCTTTTAATGGGGATCAACAGGGAAAAAACAACTGTGAGGGACTTTTCTCTCTCTCTCTCTCTCTCTCTTTCTCTCTCTCTCTCTTACTCACTCTCCCTCTCTAACTCTAAACCTTTTACACTGCAGTTGAACAAGCCTCTGGATAAAGACTTTATCCAAAAAACCCCTCTTTAAAGTTATTTCAAATTTCTCTGCAAGGCTTTCAGAAATCTGTTTGTTTGAGGGCAGAATTAGATGTGACCGGCGTTTTATTGTGACATAAAACCATATTTCTTCCCCGGAAGATTAAAAAATAAAATCGGTTAATAAGAAAAGCTGTCAGCAACAGAAAATGGCTGACATAATCCGTTTATCCTCCGAGCAATAAAGATATTGGTCCTTGGGAGTCTATCCTCTCTCTCATGTTATTTCGCCCAAAACATTATCTTCCCAGCATTCTGATGGATTAAGAAGTCATATGGGAGATAGCAGGGAAATGACAGATACAAAAAAATAATATCCTTTCATTTCCCCTCCTCCCTACTCTCTCTCTTTCTCTCTCCAACCCCTCCTTCCTCTCACCTCTCTTTCTTCCTCTCTTTCTATGTCCCCTTGGAAAAGTGGTGGATCTGTTTATTCCCAGAATTCCAAAGCCCTGTCATAATTCCTATAGTTTAAAGCCAAAGCGGTGGTGCTAAGTACATCAGCAACTGTGTGCTTTATGCAGAGCCACAGAAAGACCCATACAGTACAGACAAAAATCTGTACTACTTCTGTAAACATGTGCATTATTAAAGACTGCATATTTTAGCATTTCCATTTCATACAAAGTGCTGATTACATGAACATATATAGCCCTCTATGAGACCACCACATTAGTATCTAGAAATAGGGCCATATATAATATATTTCTCTTTTAAACTTCATTTTCTTCCCAGATAGAAGAAGCTGTCATTTGAATAGCATGGGCAGCTTGTTCAATATTATATTTATGGGTGCTTGTGAATAGTATTCAGGGGAAAAGCTTATTTTGAAGGGGGAAGTTTTATCTTTTGTTCTGAGAACAGTAGGTTTATTGTATGCTATTTGTGGAGATGATTTATTGTGTTCATGCTTGGTTCATAGAAATTATTGTGTTAACAAGCCTCCTCAGCTCTATTATGTTTTAGTTCATGGAGGAGGTTATGTCTTTGAAGAAAGATCTCCCTTTTAAAAACTCAGTTTAATCCTTTCAGGGCCTTACTTTTTATTAAACTAACAGGATGAACATCCTAAAATAGGAATATACAGGCAATGTAACCACCAAAGAAGAGAAATGAGTAGTGGGTGGATATTGTTGTAGCAGCAGGCATTTATGTATCATCACTCCACTCCCACATCATCATCATCGTCATCATCCCCACTCATTCTATATTAAAGGGAATGGTTTAACATTTCCAAGTACAAAATTAGAAAAGAAAAGAAAAGAATGTGGTCCCTTAAAGACAAACAGATTGTTTCTCATTGTGAAATTTCATTGATTAAAATCCACTTCTTGGGATATATGGAGCATAATAGTCAGGTCACAGGTGATATACACAGGCTTACATATACATTGCAGGACTAGGTGACATGAGAAAAAGAAGGTGACAATTACATTGGTAATGAGCTTTCAAAATAATGACATTGTTAATATGTGTAAAGAGCAACCAAGTGCTTATTACATAAATGTCTGGTTATCTCCAAACAGATTGTTTTCAGGGGTTGCTAGAATTATGTCAAATAAAAGAACTTCTTTTACTTGTACCTTCACTCAAGGCCACAGATGAATATACAAGGAATGTGCACTAGCACAAACATTTCGATTCAGATTTTGGAATTTGGGTTTGGAATTACAGCTCTTCAGATTCAGAATTTTAAAAATTTAGAATTTCTGCTACAATGAAGATGAGTACTATATAGTCATAAATTTTCCCTTTAAAAAACACACAAACAGCCAAAAGATTTTCAAAGGATTTCCCTGTGTCCTCCGACACCTTCCCAGTGATTGTGCCAAACATAAAGAGTGCACACCAACAGCAAGCAGTGCCTTGGTGTCAGGAAATGACTACCATGGACATACTGATTGAATCCTGAACAATGCGAATGCCAGCAAGAAATGCCAGGAGCATTGCGGAAGCAGAGGAGAGGTCACATTGGGGGAGTGGGCGAACACCCTGGGTAGCACTAGCAGGACTGGACCAGCACATAGCCCGTCCTGGATGGGAACTGTGCCAACAGCATGGGGCACAGCACCGTTGAATGAGTGAGCACAATCTTGGAGTAGGAGTTGAAAGAATGAAAGCAGCACCCCTGTCCTCTTCCCAGGCTGCACTGCTGCCACCATGTTCATCCCATTGTCTATCACAAACAGACTTTGCTTTTCTGCAGCTAGACTCCATTACTGTAGCATGTTCCTCAGAGCCTCTCGAAGGTTGTGAGCTGTGTGGCTGCCCTAGTGTCACAGCCACATTCAAGCAAGTTTACCTGTATCCTACCCTTGTGTGCTGCTCTATGCCTGATGCCTCCACCTCTCACCAGTGTCTTGTCAGGGAGAGAGAGGCATATTTTGCACCCTTGCTGCTGCAGATGTCATGTGCAAAATGTACCACCTGTGCCATGGCCAATCACTGCTATACCAGTTGTCTGACAGCCCAATATAAATCTGGTGCCACCCTGGGCTACCGGTCATTCTGGATGGCAATTGGTAATGCAGTGTCAGTTCTGCCACAAACCTATGGAAACTACCATTCTCCACCAGAGAGAATGGCTGGTCATCCAAGGCTATCCTCTCCTCTGGGCAACAAGCAATCTTGGCATTTTTATGTTTTCAGTAGCCTTTTCATGCACCCTTCCAAGTTCCTCCAGGCTAGCCTGGAACTTATGCTTGAGATGAGGGTCTGGCATTTGCTGGCTCCTACATCTTGCTATTTGCTCATCTACCTCCCTGCTTCCATGGGTTGGTGGATCAACCTCTGTCCTCTGATGACTCTTATTTTTCACAAGAAGGAACCCACTTGTCCCCCACAGTACCCACTTCATCTGCCAGCAGTAATGCCCTGTGCTGAGTCCTCAGGTAGCTGAGCACACTACTATTGGAGAGGTGGCCTAGGTCCTGCTCATGCTTGATCACCTTCTTGTAGTGCATGCACTCAAATATGCAAGCATCTGTTGCACAATGTTGAAAATGCTTCCAGATTCATAACCTTTTGAGAGATGAGCACTCCAACACTGCAGGCATTCAAGAGAAAACTGGACAACCATCTGTCAGATCTGCTTTGACTTGGATTCTTGCACTGAGCAGCAGGTTGGACTCAATAGCCTTATAGGCCCCTTTCAACTCAGTTATTCTAAGATCCTATGAGATCCAGTTTTTGACTACATGTTCTTAACAGTGATTGCTAATATGTCATCACTACTAGTTATGGCAACTGGTGGGGCAAGTGCAGCTGGAAGAGCAGGAATGATTTCAGTGTCACATGCTTCTGAACTAGTACCCACTTTAGTTGCCTCAGTCTCCTCCTTCCCCATGTCAGATATGTATGTACTTGGAGGTGAGTTCCCAGCAACCACAATGCTGCTTTGCACAGAAGATATTTGCTGGGCACTGGGGCTGGGGAGTAAGCCCTTCCTTAAATATGATGGAGCTGGATGGTATAGACATGGAAGGCAATGTCTGGTGCCCTTCATAAATCTCTTTCCCAGCCACAAACCTTTGGTCTCTGCCATGACAGACTCTCGTTTGTGCCTGAACTGGATTATACCTAAATCTCTCTTTGGTTGCTCCTTGGATTGCTTGGTAGCTCTTTGGTTCAGCACAATACTGGTCATCATCTCAAACAGGCGAGATTTCATTGCGATTACAAAATCCTGCATCCTATTTTACAATAGTAGCTATAGGACCATCGAAGAAGAGCTAGAAGAAAAGATTTCCATTGCTTTGAATCAGGCAAAAAAAGCCAGTGCTGGGAACTGTAATAACTCATCATCTATGGAGAGGTGACTGCAGCAGCTCCCATCCCCCCAAGAGGCACCTCATTATGGAGCAGGGGCTCCCAACAATGCTGATGCAAAAGGAAAGCAAAGGGAAGAGATGGCACTGCTGTATTCATTCTAGTGCCCCTGTAAAAACAGAAAATATATTAATACTTCTTTTCCAATGTGGAAAAGAAAAATCAATAGGGAAAGAAATATTATTTTTAATCTTCTAAGTTTTTTTTACAAACAACAGAGGGAAAAAGTGGAAAACCATGAAAAAAAGAGACTTGCCGGTGTCCTTTTAACCTTTATTTATTATCACTCAGTCCATATCAACCCATGACTGCATGATAATTTCTCTGGGATTTCATTTTAATTTCAGTGTATCATATAATTCAACACAGCTTTTCACAATCTTTTTTTTTTCATTGTAAACTTTAAAAATCTCTTTAAAGGAAATGCATCAAGGAGAAAGCCTCCATCACCCTTCTGTTGCCATTACTTAATTTATAACATGAAAAGGGTTTGTGCTAAAATATGATAAAAATAAAATCAAAACACTTCAAAAAGGAACTATTCAGTAATAAAGCATTTAAATTTGAAGGGTAGCTGCTTCTGTGCTTCTTAGAGAGTTTGCCGGAGCCAGACATAACATTGCTTGTTCTTATGTTAGCTGCTGCCTTGATCCCACATGTGCCATCCATGTGCCTACACAGATTACTGAATGGAAATGGCCCAGCTGCATTCCTCCCTGCAGAAGTGGGAGGCTGCTACAGCCAAATGGACATCCATAAAGGACCCAAAGAGGTGCTCCCCTTCCTTTGCTGAACAACAACAACAAAAAAATCAGAGGACAGTAGGGTGGCCATATGTATATCCTACTTTAGAGGATGGTCTTCTGTTTGAAAGGTCATCAGAGGTAGGGTTGGAAAAATCTCTGTGTCCATTTCATTGTATTTTTCACAGCCTTGCCTGCATTTCATTCTTCTCCTCATTTCAGATTGGGTTGTGAAATCTCTATATTGTTTTTCATTTTGGTTCATTTTTTCATTCCCTCATTGTTTTTCATCTCTGCTTTTAACCCATTTTAATGCATTTCTCCAGATGTAATTCACAGTGGCAAATTGCTGCTAATTAATAAGTCCCCACTTGGATTCCTGGTGGCCATTGTTGTTCTCTGTTGAATGATGCATTTATTTGTTGGTGACAGTCTTCCTGACAGGACAGTGTTCATCACTGCTAGGGATCTAAAATTAGAGTGACCACTTTAAAAAGAGACATCCACCACCAAAACGAGAAGGCCAAAGAGGGCATTGGTTTGCATAAACTTGTACGTGCTCGTTTATATGCACACATGCAAAATTAGAAAATATATTTGTAATTTACATAGAATTCCAGTGCTTATTATTTGACTGCACCAAGATGGCTTGTGTGCCTGCTGAACCTACAATCCAGGTATTCACGGTGAGTGGGCAATTTCAAGGTGCCTGATCTCTTTCTTTATGTTTCTTCATTTGAAAAACAGAAATGCACTGGGCAGGCCTTTAAATGGAGGACTCGTTCAAGGATTGTCCTCTAACATTGGCTCAAGTGGAAGACTGTCCTCTGTGAAAGAAGGCCTTGGCCACCCTGTCTACAAATCTCATCACATTCTTTCCACAATACTAGGAATCACTGTTGCCAGAGGAAGTCCATATTGATCCTCTTTTTGATGACATATCCTCACATGCAATTGTGTGTTCAGCAGTGAAGATCTCTGGTGAATCAGGGTCCACCTCAAAAAATATAAGATCAGCAAACTGAGGACTAATTGAACAGATGTTGTCTTTACCCCGCAAAGGAAAGAAATGGCATGCCCTTAAAAGCCTGAGGAAAAGTGATTGGTGGTTAAATTATATTTGGGGAAGGCAGCCTTTTGAGGCCGCAGTTGCCTTTTTAAGACATATAATACAATGCTTTTACAGTTTTTTTTTTAAAGCGAAGGCATCCCAAAATAAAATTTATATGGCCAACTATGTTCCCTGAGACCTCTGAAGGCTCAATTAGTCATTTTCATGCCCCCCATCCGCATTCAAGGAGGTCATGAGGTTCAACTGTTACTTGACAAGATCCTGGGGAGGTAAAAAAAATACTGCCCTCCCATAGATAAGGAAGTTGTCTATCCCTGCCAAATAAGCACAGCCACCATGCAGGCAGTGAAAGAACCACCTGCCCACAGCAAACCTTGTGCCTGTCGCATTTTGGCTGCCCTTCTGCACTTCATCTAGGAAAAGAGCAAGGAATTCAATCATCCCACAAATACCTGCTTATGAAAAGGAACATCACACCACATGCATACTGCTCCTTTACTAAAAGTGGGGAGAGGGAAAACTTGCTGCTCTGAACAGCCAAGTGATATATGGCTGGGATGCCACTTGATTGCCACCATTTTTCTTGCCAATTCTTACTGAATGGAAAATGAATTCCTTGTTTACTTTCCACAATTATTATTGACACACACACACAAATTCACCAACATTCATTTGCCTAATAGCACCCTGCTGCAGATGGCACATTTTGCCCAGCATGTTGGCACTGGTTGAGGACATAAGGAGCTTCATCCATTTAAGTCAGCATTCATCTCTAGCCCTGTTTATCAGAGGGCTCCTGAAATACCCAACACAATAGAGTTGTTTATTTTGAATTACCCGTCATTCCAGAGGGCCATAGAGACAGAGTTTCTATGCTGTCAGCCATAGACAGTGTCAGACCAAATTGAAGATGATACAGGCCATGCAGAGGGTAGAGAGAATTTCAGTTTTGGCTTTTGAATGGTCATCTTTAAAAGGAGACAACTAACATTTCTTCCCTGACAGGGTTGATGCTTGTGGAAAAAGTATCCAGTAGTAAATTTTGGATAAAAGGGGAAAGACATTTTTTCTCCTGTTTTGCAATTTGGATGGATAATTGCAGCAATAGTACCAGTTATGGAACTTTGACACCAGGATTCCCAGATAGCTGTCCTTAGCAGAGCGAGGCAAATGCCTCAGGCAACAGATTTGTGGGGAGAAGCAGCTCCCTGGCCATTCACCTTTCTGGGACGAAAAGAGCTGTGTGTTACTCATATCCTGTTATGCACAACAATACTAGTCTACTGTTCTTGGATGTAGTAGAATATGATCCAGTTCTTTAAAAAAACCCTCCAGTTTATGAATATGGGATATTGCTTCCTGTATCTCTGATTCAAAATGCCAGGAAATGACTGCATTGCCAGCAGGAAAAAGGATGCCAAGCTTCACATAGCAAAGGGCATCCTGAATGCCAACAATGGCAGCAGTCAAGATGGTCTATAGGATACCCTCTTCTGCTCACTACTATTCACAAAGTGACACCAAGCTAGGGAAAATCCCAGAAAGTGATTCCTTTTTTCATCAGTTAACCGCTTTGCACCCAAACACAAAGCAATTATCAGAGCTGTTTTTGACAAGTGTGGCCTTTCATTGCCCTCCAAATGTCTCCCTTCCCAGCCCACAAAGCTGCAACAATGTATCTGCTTTGCAACACTCTTGCTGGTAAGCCTGTTCCACACATGCTCAGTCTTATAACAAAGTGGTTGTTTTTCCCTTTTGAAAGGCCTTTTAGTCAATTAATATTTCAGCCTCTGCAACCTGGATTCCTTCCTCTTTTTTTTCAATGTGAGTGGAGTCAACCATTAACTTTCAAGAAAAGCAAGACTTATTTTTCCCCCAGTTTCTTTTCTGCACGGTTGGGGGCAGATTTACATTTAAAAAACATAACTTGAAGACCATTTGCCAAAACTTCCCCAGATTTGGCCCAGAGCTGGCTGCTGCATCTGTATCTAATTTGGTGTTGATCTGAAGTCAAGTTTCTAAGTTGTATTTGTTTATAAAAAAGAAGGTTCATAAAAATGTAATTTAAATCTGTAATTCATCTGATAGATTACACCAGTGTAACTCTATTGGCATACATTTCAGATGGGTATTGCTGCAAATTAAGAAACCAGTGTAGGCATTTGCTGTCATGTGCTGAGTCATGTGACTGGTGTCGGACAATAAGTGCCTATGCTGAGCTTCTAAGGTATGGCAATTCACCACCGAGATATACACTGATCCTGGCAGGCATAGGTAATAGGGTTCTGGAGAATGTCTCACTCACTTACCAAAGTAATGTGTTATTTTCCTGCTTGTTACCACCAGTTATTTTAATATTATGCTAAAATAGCAAAGAAGCCAAACATTCTTAGAAATGACACTCTCAAAAGAACTTTCCTGCACTGAGCAGAGATTGGATTCAATGGCTTTCGAGCTTCCTTCCTACTTCATTATTTTATGATTCTATGAACTTTGGGAAGGAGGGTAAGCATTATTTGCTACTAAAATTTGTAACATTCACTCTTGTTATCACACTAAAAATGATTGCATTGCAGCTTAATTGGAAACAAATAATCACATGAATAATGAGTACCTTGTTACTTTTAAGCTCTTGTTTCCAAGCTTTGAACCTGAAATCCAAATTGCTTATGTGGGGGGCTGAATAGGAGTAGCCAGGAAGAGCAGAAATGGCCCTTGGATAAAAGTAATGGCCCGAGCTGTTCCTAATTGAAATTCAAGCAACTGTTGCTGAACTTTCTAATCAGCCACCCACTTGGTAGTGCTCCTGCTGTGCAATTACTCAGAGCAGATGGCATTCATTACTTCTGAGGAGTATGCCTAGTAATTGAATATAGTGTAAGTCAGGAAGTCTGTGAAACAGAGCATACTCTGTCCTGGCTTGCTTGGGATAGGTGAATTTCTGTCATACTCTATTCCAAGCTGGCATCCTCCAGATGATTTGGACTACAGCTCCCATAATCTCATCCATTGTGGTAAATAACCATGGATTATAGGACTTGTCATGCAGCCAGATATGGAAAGTCATTCTAACAGCCGCCTCTGCAAATCAGCTGGTAGCAAAGGAAACTGAAGACTGCATGTAATTTCTTTATTTTCTCTACAGTGCAGACAGTGTCAGAGGAAGCGGGCTGTAATCCATGAAAGTTCACACTGAAATAAATCTGCAAGGCTAAAATTCTATTAATTACTCCTGCTGACCTAATACAGTTGGCATAAATCTCATTGGCTAATTGCTGCAAGTTAAGAAGCTGTTGTTGGTGTTTGCAGTTTGCTAGCATGCAATATCAAATGCCGATAATAAATCCATAACTTGCAGCAACTGGCCAATGAGATTTATGCTAACTTCAATATGTGAAGATAAAAATGCAATAGGATTTTGGCCTTTGTTAAAAGACCCTAGCTTCTAAAATGCCATAATACCTCTGTTTTAACTTTATATACTGTACATATTGTTTTTGTTTTTTCTTCCAGTATAGACAAACGATACTTTTAATGTCAGAGAACTTTGTGGCAGGTCAAGCTTAATGACATTTTACTGCCTGAGGTGAAATATAAAATGATGCCCCTGCCCCCACTCCACCTCATATACTAAAACTGACTGGATTAGTATCTGACCATTGCTTTAAGATGATGAGAGGACTAGTGCACCAGGTTATCTGAGGGGACACAGGGCTGGGTAAATAGTGCACACAGCAATGTATTCCAGTGATTCATCACAGCACTCCACCGCCCTAGACTTTACTTAACAGTAGGGCTGGCCCTGCTTCTCGGTTATCAGCAGAGCTCATTGCTAACTGTAAGAGTCAGGGGAGAGAGACAAGAGCAGTGATGGTGGTGTTTCTTCCCCAAAGGTGGGCTGGCATTGATCCATGTCAACCTGCAGATACATAGCAGTAATCAATGGAAGAAGCTTGACTCCCAAGGAAAGGTTGGATAATAGCTAGCTGATTCCAAAGGAATTATTATCAAGAGAAAGGCAGAGGGCAAATGATCACAAGTTCCTTTTCCCTACTAAGGATCCTTGCATGTCCATGCACAAATGAGCACAATGATGTGCGTTACCTTCATCATTCTGAGTTAGCATGGACACTGCAAGCCGGAGCTCAGGAAACTACTTTTTAAAGTGGTTAATTAAGTTAATGGAAATAAAAGGTGGTTAATGGAGAGATTAGTAACTAGAAATTCTGGGAAAAATTGCTAAATAGTTTTTTGTGACCTTCCGTTTTAGCATAATTGTGTAAATGGATGTCAAAAATATGCTTTTGCTCTCTGAAATTTTACCTTTTCCCCACCTGTACCAAGTTCCCCCTTCCCCCCATACCCCTATTCCAAATCCTATCCCTATTGAAAATGAATAAAAATTAAAAATAAACAAAAGTGGTTAAGATTATAATTTCAAGCATCTCAAGGTAGTCCATTACCACTATACCTATACCTATAACTACTATTTTTTAAACCTCTATAACAATTTTAAAAATCATCTATAATAATCATTATTATGTGCCACCAAGACAATTCTAAGAACCCTTTTCAGGCTTTTTGAAGTAAAGAATACTCAGAAATGGTTTACCATTCCCTTCCTCTGGGGGAGCCCTGGGACAGTTCAGCCATGCCCAAGGCCACACAGGCGGCTCTTCTCCCTGGAGACACAGAAGGGAATCAAACTCCCAACCTCTGGCTCTGAAGCCAAATACCTAACACATACTTTCCTATTTCTCCCAAGTAAGTAAAATAGTTACTTGTTAGCTGCTTTAAAAGACATCTGAATCCTGCAAGCTGTAAAACACTTGGCCATCTCCTTGTCATTTTAACACTCACAATAGCACACAATGCAGGCAGCAAAACACACAGTACAAGCCAGCACTTGAGCCATGATTGAGTAGGCTCATATCCCATAACTGGAAATGTACAGCTACTCTGCAAAAGGAATGAAGTTATCCCTTTGTTATGTTATATAAAGGAATATAGTTGTACCTTCATTATGGGGGAAAGGAGCTAATTGCAAGTCATATCTAACCAGTTACTGCCATTAAATAATTGTAATTAGTTCCTTTTCCCAATAATAAAGATAAAACTATATTACATTATGACAAGAACTTTATGAAGGGATAACTTCCTTTCTTTTGCAAAGTAACTGTAAGTAATTACTTCTACTTAGAGAGCCAACATGGTATAATGGATTAAACAACAGTCAGGAACTCAGAAGACCTGGGTTTGGGTCTCCAGTTTGCCATGGAAACTTACTGGGAAGCGTGGCAAGGATAAAAAACCTCACATACCTTGGAAATCCTACTAGAGTTGCTATAAGTTAGATCTGACTTGATTGGCATACAACAACAATTACTTCTAAGTATATTTTAAAATATATTGGATTTATTTGAAGCTACATTCAGCTTTGATTGCTTGAAAGCAAAGTCGTCATGTATTCAACATATTTCATGGGCTTGGTGTTTAATTTTTGAATATATGGAGATGTACTCGGGCAAGCAGGCATATGTAGCATTGCTGTGATGCAGATTGCAAAAGAATACCCAAATGCATGTGTCCTTTTAAACCAAACTAAGAGAGCATAGAATAAATATTAAGCACAAGACTCCCTGCAAAGATAGAATTCACTTTCACATCTGCAGTCTGGTCTGCTGGTTGCTACCCATGATGCTCAGGGCCCAAAATGTAAGCTTGGGCAAGCTGTATTGATTCAATTATAGGTCATTTGGCTCCTGATGAGATAGCCAGGAGTCTTAAATTTCAAGTCTTTAAAAAACTGAAATGGCAAAAGAAGAAACAGATTTGAATTACACAATCCTTTATCTTTTGTTCCATCCTGGTCATAGAGTCCCCTTGTAATGTACATAATAGATAAGTGAAAACAACAGAAGCCATTGTTTAAGAAATAGTAAAACTAATTCAACCACTAGCAGTGACTCTGTTGTTACCATATTGGTTACACTGAAAGAGAAATATGGAATAAGTATAATAAGATGGAGTGGAATATATCTACTGGCTAAAGTGTTTCATGGCTACAGTTGCTTGCTATACTTTTGAACAATCCCTTTATGCAGTAAAAAAAACCCAGTTCATTTACTCAGTAACACACAATTTAAACACCCTGGCCACCTTTTCTACTCTCTCTCATTTTATGAGTTCATCATCACTCGAAATATCCTATTTTGGAGGGAAAATATTCCACAAGACCAAAGTACAAGAACACTCATGCAGCCAGAATAATTATTGTTTCAGTTATATTGTGTTTCATGATTATGATGTGAATGGACTGATGACAGGAGTTCTGAAGTTGTCCAGTTTTATCAAGCATGTTTTTTCTGTGATCAGAATGTTTTTACATTCAGTCTTGCAACATTCCCCCCCTTTTTTTGGCCACCCAGATGTTCTAATCACTGTGATGTAGTGACTCATCCATGAAACCTATTCTGCAGCATCCAAAGAAGGCTGAGATACATCATTGTTGCGTCAACAAAAGCAATAAAAGTCGAAGGTCATTAATCATTGTCATTAATACATTCATTCTGTTGGGTGAGGAGAGGGCCTTCTCTGATGCTGCTCCCAGACTTGGGAATGCCTTCCCATGGGAGGCCACGCTGCCCACCCATCTTTGCTGTTGTTCCTCAAGCAGCTGAAACAAAGAATCTTTGGTTTTGAAACAGAATGGCAACCATTTTTGTTAGACCATGATATTTGGTTAGGAGGTAGAGATTTTTGAGCAGTAAATGAAGGTGGATGGTATCACATGCCGCTGTAAGGTCAACAAATGCTGCTCCAGTTTTAAAACCATCTATGTGCTGGGTTAGATTTAAGATTTTGAGTTGTACAACTCTTGTTAGGGCTAAAGCCTGACTGTCCTAGAATTAGAAGAGGTTCAATTTTAGGTTTTAACATCATTTGTTCAAACACTTTGTATACAGTAAGTGGCAAAGTAGGCAGATTGGCATGTAGCTTTGAGGACCTGATGGTTCTTTGCTTGGTTGCAAGTATAGTGGTTACTTTTGTCTTCTGCCATATTTTTGGAATTTGTTTGCTTGTCCAGCAGTTATTAAAGGGTTGAAGGAGCCATTCCTTTGTGTTTTGCCTAAAATGTTTAATTTGCTTGATCTGGATATCATCTAGTCCTGCCACTTTACCATTCCAACATTTTCTTAAGGCTTCCACCAATATGAAGGCAGAAGAAAGTTTATTGGATTCACTCTGAATATCCCTTTGATGTTTATGTGAAGGTTCGAATGTAGCCTCCAACTTTTTGTCAAATAAAACGGGAGTCTCTTTATGATTATAATCCAAACTGTTCTTTATTTTGTTAAACTTGGGTGAAACTTCTTTTAACGGGTCTTGTGGCAACATCTCTTGTGGCGTCAATGGACGTCGCAAGGGTATCTAAAGACTTGTGTCAAACGGGTTTAGGGATTTATCTTCCCATGGACCTGGCAAGAACGGGTTGTAACTTGGGATATCCTGTTCCTCCTCCTCATTCCCTAATAACGGTAAAGTCTCTTCGTCTCCATCCTCTCTCCAGATCGGGTCTCCCGCTCCCTCAAAGGTACTCCACGGTCCCGGAGATACGCCATTCTCCGTGCCTCCTCCGCACGCCATGCCCGACGCTCCTCCGCCTCTCTGGCCACTGTTTCCCTTTCTTCCTTTAACCTCCTCCTCCACTCTCTCGCCTCAGACTCTCCCCAGTATGACGGTCGCTGAGGAAGCCCCTTTCTCTGGCGATAATCGGCTTCTTCGCGAGGGACCTTTACCTTTTCCCATTCCCCTGTCCATGAGTCTTCTACCCAGATGAGTTCCCAACCCCCCGGTATACTGTCGTGCTCCCTCTTTATATCCCCCGTTCCCGCCTCCACTACAGACCTCCCCTTTTCTGCTTTTCCCGCCAAAACTCCTTCTGTCTGAGTTGTTGCCACGGTCAAGCCCCGTAGGTTTGCTTCTAGCTCTCAGGTGTCTATTCCCTGGTGTACTCTTTCACGAGGGGTTGGCGGTGGAGTGGTCTGCACCTCTTTAGATATCTTACGGGTGGACGGCCCTCCAACGAGAGCTTCTATACTCTCCTCTCGCTTGTCACACACCCCCCCATCCAAGAGGGTCGTCCTCTCTTCCTCGCTTCTGGCCCATGGTCCCTGCTGAGAGAAATAATAGACATTAGCATGCTCGCTGCCTTTCCTATATTGGACCGTGAAAGCAAAAGGCTGTAAGGCCAAATACCAGCGGGTGAGTCTAGGGTTAGTTTCTTTCATCCTGAGCAACCACTGTAAGGGGGCATGATCAGTTACCAAGATAAAAGGGGTGCCTTGGAGGTAATACCTCAGACTATAGGTGGCCCACTTGATTGCTAGGGCTTCCTTCTCTATCACCGCATACTTTTGTTCTCTGGGGGTAAGTTTTCGGCTCAGATATAATACAGGGTATTCTACTCCTTCTCTAATCTGCGATAACACCGCCCCGAGACCTTTTTCTGAAGCATCCATAAACAAAGTGAAGGGAAAGTCAAAGTCAGGGGTAAATCGGATAGGCAACTCACAAATAATAGATTTCAATGTCATAAACACCTCCTCTTGCCTTTCTCCCCATGACACCCATCTGCTAGCCTGCTTCCGGGTTAAGTCGGTTAAAGGGGCAGCAATACTTGCAAATTGAGGGATAAATTGTTGGTAATAACCTACCAACCCCAAAAATTGTTGGACTTCACGTTTTGTTTTAGGTCGATACCATTGCGATATTTTGGTAACCTTTTCCAGTTGGGGCTGTATTTCTCCTTGTCCTACTTTAAACCCCAAGTATTCTACTTTGGGTAGGGCGATTTTGCATTTTTGGGGGTTAACAGTCAAGCCTGCTTGTCTTAGCTCAGTCAGCACCCTTCGAAGATGATTTAGGTGCTCTTCCCAGGTATGACTGTATACAATTATGTCATCAATGTATGTGGCGGCACAGTCCTGTACTGGCCCCAAAACTTTATCCATGAGGCGTTGGAAGGTCGCCGCGGCTCCATGTAACCCGAAAGGCATTTTCACAAATTGATAGAGGCCTTTTGGGGTGCAGAAAGCTGTTTTTTCCCTATCTTGGGGCCTTACTGGGATTTGCCAGTAACCCTTGGTAAGGTCTATGGAGCTCAGGTAAGTAGCGCCCTCTAGGCGATCTAACAAATCTCCCACCCTCGGCATGGGGTAAGCATCGAACTTAGACACCGCGTTGACCTTGTGGAAATCTACACAAAAACGAAGTGACCCATCTGGCTTGGGTACCATCACCGGGAAACTTCTCCAAGGCCCCTTTGCTGGTTCGATCACTCCTAGGCGTAACATTTCCTCTACTTCTCAATAACCCCTGCTAATTGTCTGGGCCACGTTCGTCCTGATGAGCGTACTACAACCCCAGGTGTGGTGTCAATAGCGTGTTCTACCAGGTGGGTATAACCTGGTATTTTAGAAAACACTTCCGGGAACTCCGTTTGCAACTGCAAAGCCTGTTCCTTTTGATTTTGGTCAATTTGTTCATCTATAATCATCATACCATCTCTGGTTATTTCTTCACTTTCTGGCCCTAATTGTTCTTCTACTTCCTGTCCGTATAGACATTCTCTGTCTATCCACCTTTTTAGCAGGTTTACGTGTAATACTTGTTTCTTCTTTTTCCTATCTGGGGTCTCTACCTCATAATCTACTTCGCTAACCTTCCTCAGAACCTTATAGGGTCCATGCCATTTGGCAAACAGCTTGGACGATTCAGTAAGTAGCAATACCAGCACCTTTTGGTCAGATTCAAATTCTCTAGGTTTCACTTTTTTGTCATACCCTGCTTTTTGTCTAGATTGGGCTTGTCCTAAGTTGTCTTTGGCTAATTCCCAGGCTAACTGCAAACTATTTCTCATGTCTACTATCTGCTGCAAGGCGTTTTGAGAGTGGTCCTCTCCTTCTTCCCATTTTTCTCTCATCAGATCCAACACGCCCCTTGGGTGTCGCCCATATAGCAATTCAAAAGGTGAAAACCCCGTGGACGACTGTGGGGCTTCCCTTAGTGCAAACATTAAGGGCGCCAGAAAAGTATTCCACAGTTTGGGCTTTTCTAGCACCAATTTCCTGAGCATGCCTTTTAGTGTTCTGTTAAATCGTTCCACCAAGCCATTGGCCTGTGGGTGATAAATTGAGGTCTTCATGGGCTTCACCCCTAGCGTTGCCCACATTTGTTTAAATGTCAGACTCATGAAATTAGAGCCCTGATCCATCAACACCTCGCGGGGAAATCCCACCCGCGAAAAGACCCCCAACAATTCTTTAGCTAACACTTTTGCAGAGGTGGTTCTCAAAGGAATAGCCTCCGGGTATAGAGTTGCATAGTCAATGATCACCAGGATGTACTGGTGTCCGCCCGCTGATTTAGTAAGTGGCCCCACAATGTCCATCGCAATCCGGTCAAAGGGTCTGTCTACCAATGGCATAGGTATCATTTCTCCCCCCGGTCCTGCCTTTGGTTGGGCCAGCTGGCACTCAGGACAGGACTGGCAGTATTCTTCTACCTCTTTGGCCATTTTGGGCCAGAAGAATCTCTGTCGAATTCTAGCCAAAGTTTTTTGCGTGGCTAAATGTCCCGCCAACGGTAAGTCATGTGCCAGGTGCATAATCCAACCTTGGAGCCAGTTGGGTACTACCAGCTGAGTTTCTTCGCCGTCTCTGGTCTTATTGACCCTATACATCAGTCCCTGTCTGATTTCCAAGTTCGTTTCACCTTCCTTTGTGGTTCCTTCCGGAACCGCTTGTAGCCGGCTCTCCTCTAAGCTCATGTCGTCTTGTTGCCAGTTTCTTAACTGGTCCCTGGACAAATTCACCATTTTGGATTCCCACGTATAGTTCTCGGTCTCTTTACTACACATTTCCGCTATGGTGTATGTTAGCTCTTCTACCCCCGGCCAGTCTCTCCCTAGGAGCATGTCCCTTCCTAGGCTTGGCACTACTCCTACTTCCATTTCCCTTTTTTGGTCTCCTATTTCTATTTCTGCCCTTGCTGTCTCATATTCCTTGGCGTCACCATGCACGCACTTAATAAGCATGAGTTCTGGCAGTCTCTCCCCTTGCAATTCTTTCACCAGGGTCTTGCTGCACCCTGTATCAATAAGGGCCGTCTTCCATTGTCCATTTACCCTAGCTTTTACCGCCCACCCCGGGTGGTCCTCCTCACCCACCTTGGCCATCAGGGCGTAAATATCTGTCCAGGCGCACTCCTCAGCTGGGCAGAATTTCTTTATGTGGCCATACTGTCCACAGCCGAAACACACCACCATCTTCTCTTTATTCACGTTCCACGTGGTCGGTTGTTTGTTTGCTCCCGGATCCGATGTTATCAGCGGTCTGGGTACCCTTGTTCCTGTCGGGTTCACGAATTCTACCCGGTCTGGTCTAGTCTTCTTGTAGCTCTGGGTGGCCGGTCCTCGTGCTGCCGCTTGTGCTGCTACCTCCACCATCTTGTCTCTGCTTCTCGGTCTTTTTATCTGCGTCATGGGCTTGGTTTTCCATGGCTCTTCTGCCTCTAGATAGTCCTCTAGCAATGTCACAGCGCCCTCTAGATTGGAGGGTTTGTTTTTTATGACCCAATTCCGTGGTCCCACTCCTAACGTGGATATCAACTGTTCCATTATGACCAATTCAAGCACCTGGTCTGCCGTTTTCCCCTTTGGTTGTATCCGTCTCGTGGCATTGACCCTCATTTTCTGTGCTAGGGTTCGTGGGTGTAACCCGGGCTTCAACTTTAATTCTCTGAACCATCGTCGGTACGCTTCTTCGTTCAGATTCAAAGTATTGAGGATCGCTGTTTTGACCATCTTGTAATCACCGGCTTCCAATGGATCCAAGGTGTCTACGATTTCTTGTGGTAACCCCGTTAAGTAGGGCGTGAGTATGAGGGCCCATTGCTCTTGTGGCCATTGGGCCGACGTTGCCACCCTTTCGAAAGTATTTAGAAACGCGGCCGGGTCGTCTTGGGGACCCATCTTTTGTAATTTTATGGGTGGTCGGTGTGCGATCGGTGGTTTGGGGTTCTGTTGTTCTGGTGTCGTGTTGAGGCTCATGTGTGTATTTTTTAGTTGTTCGATTATTAACCGTTGTTGTTCCGCTAGTTGTTTGATGAGGGTTTCTTGTCCTTCGGTTATTCGTTTAATCCATTGTTCTGATTCTCTATCACTTGGTGGAGGCTCTCTTCGTTGGGCACCAATATGTGAAGGTTCGAATGTAGCCTCCAACTTTTTGTCAAATAAAACGGGAGTCTCTTTATGATTATAATCCAAGCTGTTCTTTATTTTGTTAAACTTGGGTGAAACTTCTTTTAACGGGTCTTGTGGCAACATCTCTTGCGGCGTCAACGGACGTCACAAGGGTATCCAAAGACTTGTGTCAAACGGGTTTAGGGATTTATCTTCCCACGGGCCTGGCAAGAACGGGTTGTAACTTGGGATATCCTGTTCCTCCTCCTCATTCCCTAATAACGGTAAAGTCTCTTCGTCTCCATCCTCTCTCCAGATCGGGTCTCCCGCTCCCTCAAAGGTACTCCACGGTCCCGGAGATACGCCATTCTCCGTGCCTCCTCCGCACGCCATGCCCGACGCTCCTCCGCCTCTCTGGCCACTGTTTCCCTTTCTTCCTTTAACCTCCTCCTCCACTCTCTCGCCTCAGACTCTCCCCAGTATGACGGTCGCTGAGGAAGCCCCTTTCTCTGGCGATAATCGGCTTCTTCGCGAGGGACCTTTACCTTTTCCCATTCCCCTGTCCATGAGTCTTCTACCCAGATGAGTTCCCAACCCCCCGGTATACTGTCGTGCTCCCTCTTTATATCCCCCGTTCCCGCCTCCACTACAGACCTCCCCTTTTCTGCTTTTCCCGCCAAAACTCCTTCTGTCTGAGTTGCCACGGTCAAGCCCCGTAGGTTTGCTTCTAGCTCTCAGGTGTCTATTCCCTGGTGTACTCTTTCACGAGGGGTTGGCGGTGGAGTGGTCTGCACCTCTTTAGATATCTTACGGGTGGACGGCACTCCAACGAGAGCTTCTATACTCTCCTCTCGCTTGTCACAGTTTAATTTTTATTATGTGTTGTTTGGTCCCTGATAGGAGCAGTTGGTGTGCTGTTTGCTTCAGGGTTACATCTGCGTATGGTATCCTTTTCTTTGGATCATTGTTCAGTCTTTTTGGTAATCTCTAGACATGGGAGATTTGACTTCGTTTCCCAAGGGAGATGAAGATGAATCTTGCTGGCACAGGTGGCTAGTCTGATTAATGCCTGCCCCTAGAACCCACCAGTCCACTTATCGCTCAGCTCAGTGTGCATGGACGGCATCATCGGCAGCACGCCAATCACAGAAATAGCCCAGCTGGCACTGCCCTGACTCCCTGCTTGGCTGGCCACTCAGTGGCTGAGTGGGGAGGCTCATCATCCCGCCCCCTCACCAAAGTGGCCGGCCAAGCAGGGAGGCAGGGCAGCACCAGCCAGGCTACTGCCTATTTTATAATGGCTTCATTTTCATTATTTTTTCATTGATCCAAATCTTGCTATGGCTGTTGAAATCTCCAATTAGAAAGTGAGTATTAGGTAGTTTATAAACTGATGTTATGATCATGCAGAAACTGTCAAGAATGTTATGTTGTCCTCTTCAGTATAGTCCATTGAGAGGGCTATACTACCTGGTATTACAAAATTGGCACTTCCACATCATTTATGGGGCCTCCTGGCCACTAAACACATTCCAGGAACTTTTGATTGATGTTGATCAGTTCCTCTGTGAGTTTCTTGGACACAGAAGGCATCACATTGCCGTTCATTTATTTATTTATTTATTTATTTCATTTATACCCCGCCTATCTGGTCTTGCGACCACTCTAGGCGGCTTCCAAACAACATAAAACAACAGATAAAATCACAAAATTATTACAAAAACAATTTCCATAACAATTATAAAACAAAAAATAAAGATAAATAGAAAAGGTAAAAAGATCAGGTATTGACTGGAGGGAAGGCCTGTATAAACATCCATGTTTTTAATTGATTTTTAAAGATACCCAGCGTAGGGGCGGCACGAATCTCCGGAGGAAGATTATTCCAGAGGCGAGGAGCCACCGCTGAGAAGGCCCGATTTCTTGTTCTTTCCCTACGGGCCTCCCTCGGCGTCAAGCTCCTCAGCCTCACCTCCTGACTCGCACGGGTGATCTGGGTAGACCTTGGTGGGAGTAGGCGTTCCGCCAAATATTGAGGTCCTAAACCGTTTAGGGCCTTATAAGTAAGCATTAAAACTTTGAAGTCAATGCGGAACCGAATGGGCAGCCAATGCAATGCGGCCAGAATAGGAGAGATATGCTGGTATTTTCTCACTCCACTAAGGAGTCTGGCCGCCGCATTCTGCACCACCTGAAGTTTCCGCATCAACCTCAAAGGCAGCCCCACGTAGAGCGCATTACAGTGGTCTAATCTTGAGATTACGAGCGCATGCACCAAGGTAGTGAGCGCCCCCATATCAAGGTAGGGCCGCAGCCGGGCAATCCGCCAAAGATGGAAAAAGGCGGAGCGGACTACCGATGCCACCTGCGTTTCCATGGTGAGCGCCGGGTCCAGATGGATCCCCAAGCTGCGAACCCCACTCTTAGCAGCCAAGGCCACCCCCCCAAGCGAGAGAGAGTCATCCAAGCCGCCAACCACAGGGGCACCCACCCTCAGAACCTCGGTCTTGTCCGGGTTCAGCCTCAGCCCATTTTCCTGCATCCATTGCAATACAGTCCCCAGGCAGCGCTGAAGGGACAGGACGGCATCACCTGCAGTTGGTAAAAAGGACATGTAGATCTGGGTGTCATCAGCATATTGATGACACAATGCTCCACACCCCCTGATGACCCGACCCAGCGGCCTCATATAGATATTAAACAGCATTGGGGAGATAATCGACCCCTGTGGAACCCCACAATTGATACTCCACGGGGCCGAGACACTCTCCCCAAGCTGTACTCTCTGGGGACGGTTCTCCAAGAAGGAACGGAGCCAGGCAAACGCCAAGCCACCAATTCCCAACTCAGAGAGCCTCCCCAGGAGGATACCGTGGTCGACGGTATCAAAGGCCGCCGAGATGTCGAGGAGGACCAACAGAGATGTTTTACCCCTGTCAGCCTCCCTCAACAGGTCATCATACAGGGCGACCAATGCCGTCTCTGTACCGTGGCGCGGCCTGAAGCCCGACTGAAATGGATCCAGGGCATCTGTTTCATCCAAAAGAGCCTGAAGCTGGTCAGCCACCACCCTCTCGACCACTTTGCTAATGAAAGAAACATTGGCGATGGGCCTATAATTGCCAATTTCGTCCGCCGCCATATTAGGTTTCTTTCTTATGGGCCTAATGAGTGTCTCCTTGAGGGCAGGTGGGAACCTGCCCTCAAGGAAAGACCCATTTATTATTGCAGTGGCCCATTCAGTTGTGATCGGCCTGGCTGCTTTGATTAGCCAGGCCGGGCAAGGGTCAAGGGAGGAAATGGTGGCCCGACAGCGATCAAGCACTTTGTCCACAGTATCTGGCGTCACAGGCTGAAAGAGATCAAGTTCATGGCAAAGTGAAGCTAAGAGTTTCTCTTTCGATGACGAGATGCCATCTATATTAATAAAAATGATTGTCATTTGGGGTCCTAAAAAGGACTGCTGGATCATTTTGCTCATCAGCAAATTTACAATGCAACAGTTCTGGAAGTGAAAAATTGGATGGCTGTGTGCCGTTGCCCAGGTGTCACCCAAGTGTACTTGCAATGCTTTCCACTCTTTTGGGAGGCTCCTTCAGTGTCCCTCAGGGCTGGATTTAAACATGCTGAGGCCCTAAATTATGCTAGACCTAAGAGGCCCCACAATATTGTATGCATGTTATGTACTGTCAAGTTACATCTGACTTATGGTAACCCAAATAAGGTTTTCAAGGTATGTGAGATATTTAAGGAATGGTTTTACTCCCTAGTTAACTTCCATGGGTGAGTGGAAATTTGAACCCATGTCTCGTAAGTACTAGTCCAGGAATGGCAAACCTTTGGCACTCCAGAGGCTTTGGATTGCAATTCCCACAGGCTTTTGTCATTGGCAGTGCAAGCTAGGAATTCTGGGAGCTGTAGTCCAAAAACCTGGAATGCTAAGGGTTTGCCAACTGCCCTAGTCCATCATTCTAACCAATACACCACACTGTCTCTCCTCAGAACAGTATCAAATTATTATTAGTTCTCTTGTAAATTGATGTTTTCAAGTGTACCTTTTTTAGGTTGTGTGGAAATCCAGTTTTGTCCTATTAGCTCAAGGCTTGAACCTGCTGGTTAAATGTCTCTGCTTCATTCAGCCAGTTGATACATGTGATAGACCAACCATTCTTAAACCTCTTTTAGCCATAGCCATAAATACAATATGAAAGAAATATAGGCCAAATCAGGATTGTATAACTTCACACAACACATTTTATAAGGTGGTGTGTGAAGAATTGTTTCTAGTCCATGGTCCCCTTCAAATGTATCAGGGCCTCCCAGAGGGCCATATGGTCCCTGGTGAGAATGGCTGTGATAGAAGCTATGTCAGGGGGTAATTTGTGACTGCTCTTCTCCACATATCTTTAATGTGTGTCTGCATACTTCCTCATATTTGGTCTTGACCACAAGCTCTATTGTATGTGATGGCAGATCATGTCATAAAAAGGGTGGTGGCAGCAGCACTGTGCTACATAGTATGGTAGATCTGACAGGAGAGCTTTGTGTCAAATGAATAGGGGGTGGTTGTATTATATACATTCCCTTGCTCCAAGCACCAGATGATAGAAATCCTATAATCCCACCCTGCTTTAATACTGGATTAATGTGGATTTGTTAATAAAAATGCTGGTGAAAATGAGAATAAATTGTAATTAACTCAAACTTCTACTCTTCACATGATTTTTGAATATTTTTAAATAAAGAAGGAGGGTGGGTTTTCAATGCTCTACGCACCGGCTGTAAGCAAAATCTCTGCCATAGGGATGAGACTGTTGGAATTGATGTCTGTTCAGCTGAGCTGGCTGCAGCAATAGCAGCAGCAATTGCTCCATAAGGATACGAATGGAATAATGGCCATGCTGCCTTTTAGGGGCTTTGAGAAGTGCTCTTTGATATTAGTAGAGCATAATCCCAAATGGATATGGCAGTTTATTTCAAAGAGCATGTACCAACAGGCGAAGTATTGTCACAGGCAAATATAATGAGAACAATATGAAAACTACTTATCATACTCACTACAGTAGGTTTAGAATTACAGCATTAATGTTGCTACCTGCTCAACGGCATTAAGAGATCATGCTTTGCATACATGGGATTTCTTATGAGATACTCCTCTGATCTAAAGTCTTTATAGGCACAGAGACATGCTGAGCACAATACTGTGCTATCCAACTCAACATCCTGCCTAATCCTAGTGCAACTGCATGGAACTCACACAAGAAGGAAAGGGAAGGCAACACAACCAATCACAGTGCCTGAATGAGATCATGAAGGAGGTAAGTACATTTTTTAAAAAAATCCACCCATCTCCTCCAGATCTGTGTCTAAGAATGGTCTTCTAATCCGTGGGAAATTCGCCAGCAGGACATGGAGGAGGAGAATTGTCCTTCAATGTTACTTTTTTCCTAGCATCTGCTAATCAGGAATATACTTCTTCTATATACTGAAGTTCAATTTTTTAGCTTCAGCTATCTAATATTAATTGCTTTATTTAGTTGTGATTGTTTTCAATTCCCTCTTCTCAAGCACATATTTATAGAGACTGATAGGGATGAAAATAATACTTGCCAAGCTTCTTGTTCTTATTGGTAAGACAAGACACTTCGATGAGGTATTTTCAAGTCCCACAAGTTTTTTCACCTCCAGTATGAGAGCAAGTCAAGAAATGCACTTTTCACTCACAACAATATCTTGCAATTAATTAATTAATGATTGGACTAGCTTTTTAAAAAAGCATGCAAAAAACCCATCCAGTGCTTCAGATTTTGAAAAGTCTGCACAACAGAGCAGCAACTGTTGCAGTTTTGTGCAACTTGCACAAGTTACACAATATCTGTAATACCATTAAGTTACACTTCCAGGAAATATATCACTTTCTACAAGGAGAGAAAACTTGTAGTTCTTTGTTCTTTCCTGTAAGGATGAGACAAAGAAAAATTTGAATTCCTAGTTACTTGCTGATTGATAACTACATGGCTGAGCCAATAACAGTACAAGCTTATGCATATCTGCTTTTTAAAAAAGCCCCATTTGTTTCATTGGGACTGACAGGCCAGGAACCTGCAGAGCACTGGTGAAACAGAAAGCTGGGCCTGCATACATAAGCTGATTTATTTGTGATTGCAGAGGCTGTCGGAGGTTCTAGTAGCAGTCAGAACAGGGAGAAACTGTTCCAGCATTTTCAAAGCCATCCAGGAGCCTATGGCACTGAGAATTATTTGATGAGGAAGTTACTCCATCCGCTCTGATCATTTTAGTTGCCCTTTCTGAGGCTGAGTTACAAAAACCATATATTTCAAATGTGGATGAATTATTATGCAATGCTTGTTGTTTTACTTTAGAATATTTCTCTATAAATTCCTAATCTTAACTGTGTCTTTTGATTCATTACTGCAGCACATGGAGCTGGCATTTTAATGCACTTTCTACTAGAATCCAAGGCATCTTTCATTGGGTAGCTGTAATTAGTTTAAGATAAAGTTTTTTTTTAATCCAAATGCTTGTAACTCCTCATATCTCAATCTGATGCCCTCAAAATATGCTTGACTACAAAGTCCCTTGTCCTCAGCTAACATGGAAGTAGCTGGAATGATGGAAACCGTTGTTCAACATCTGGAAGACATGAGGTAGGGGAAAACTGGTGTTTGAGGAGAATCCCAGCATGGGGCAACCTTTTCAGTGGCATCTCCCATGGTGATCATAATAACCAATCTAGATCTAACAGATGTTTAGTTCAATTTATTCAGAGTAGTGGTAGGAAACCAATGGCTCCCACCAGTCATTACTATTAGACATGACAGATGTGGATAATGGGAGTTGGAGCCCAGTGACATCTGGAAGGCCAGAGATTCCACAACTCCTGGTTTAGAAGACAATAAACATAAAAAATATATAAACCCCTCAAGGACTAGGAGTTTCTCTATAAGGAACATATTTGCAAAGGACATACTCCTTTCCCACAGGCCAGAGATGGAAAGTTCTTTCAGCCCTCCAGATGTTTCTGAACTATTTTGCCCATCATACCTTATCACAGGCCAGGTTGACCAGGATTGGTTAATAACATCTACAGAGTCACAAATTCTCCAGACCTGCTGTAGATCTACTGTCTAAGAAGATCTAGTCATAAGAAAAGTTAAAGGGACATAAATGGACAATCAGTCAAAAGCAAAATTTCAGAGTTTGCCTAGAAGCCCCAGCATGCTGCTAATTTAGACAAGCATTAACTATTACTAAGAGTAACAAGTAGTATCTAGTTTGATGTATAGCGGGGTATTAAAAAAAATGCAATTTGCTTTTCAGGAATATGGACTGGGAGCGCTGCACTGTTAATGATCAAGAAACAATGGATGGAGCAAGGAGTTCTAATCAGCATCTTGGCAATGGGGAAAGCTAGTGTCAAATCTTGGCAGGGAAAATGCCACAGCTTTTTTTTTTTTAAGCAAAACAGAATTCTATGTGGGTAGGGAAGAAAAATCTCATTTTGACAGGAAGGCAGACAAATCCATCTATCCTGAGTGACGCATATCAACAACATCCCAAATAAAACCATCCCATAGAGTAAAGTAGGCAAATCTGTCAAGCTCGATTTCATTCAGGTCCTCATTCTTCCATTGTTATGTTCAGCTTGTCCCATTTCCACAATGGATTTCTCTTTTACTTCTGCTCTGCATGTAAACCGATATTGATTTTCATACACAATCTTAAAAAGTAAATGCATTTTAAAATGAATTTGTGTGTATTCTTTTCAGATGTATGCATCTTTGTATGGCTTTTGTTCGTCCAAAAAAGCACTGTCGTATGCCTTTTTCAAAATGTCTGTTGTATATATTCTTTCAAAGGAATGCAGTAAAGATTTATACAGCTACATCACAAACTTTGGGAAAGTATGGGTTTTGTAGTCTAAATAAATTACAGGTTATATTTCAGTTTGGGAAGTGTACTGGAATTTGCACACAGAGACAATGCCATGCGGTATTGAACCTGACAAACTTAATCAGCTGTGTGTGAATCTCAGTTTCCAGTCACCCTCCTCTTATTCATTTGCCTCTGCCTGTCTTCAAAAACTATTTACGGTGTGACTAGATAATGGGACTATCCTAGCCTGGATTGGTCTAGATCAGGGCTTCTTAAACTTTTTCCCACTTGTGACCCCTTTTTGCCCAAGAAATTTTTATGTGACCCCAGGTCGCAAGGGCAGGTCTGTGCTGAACACCGTAATGAGTGGCAAGGAGAGGGCAAGGGAGGCGGAGAAGGCTAGCTGTGCAAACCTGGGTCTCAGGCGAGTGCTGGCCCTTGCTGTGGACGTGCTGGTGGCAAGCCTGAACAGAGACCAGGGTGCCCAGCCACTGCCCCCCCCCTTGGAGGGAGAAGGGTGGCTGAGCATTGTGCTGCCTTCACTGACACTGTTCTCTCTCCCTCTCCAAGTCTAGCTCACTCCCTCAAGAACAGGTTGGGTGGTAGAGCTGTGACTGCTGCGGCTGCTTGCAAGTTGATGGTTGGAGCAACAGATTTTTCATGACCCCCCCCCCCATTCAGTTACATGACCCCATATGGGATTGCAACCCACAGTTTAAGACGTTTTGGCCTATTTTGTGCTATACTGGGTTGCTCTGAAGAGCATTTGGGGCGATCATTGCATCCACACGCAAGGATAGACCACACCATACTTTTAAGTGACCCTGTTTAACATGATCAAGACTTTTTTCCCTTTAAAGAGAAAGTTTCCCATTTATCAATATCAAAATCATTATACAGCTTAGGCAAAGCACAAAGGAGGAAGCCACTGAACAATCTTGAAAAATTGGAAACTTTCCCTTTAAATATTCCTTGCCACTCATATTTGGAGGGAAAATTTTGCATTTCTTTTTAACTGTGATAAACTGACACAGTGCATTTGCGGTGCTGTGAGAGGGATTTTTAAAAAAAGTCATTTTAAAGCATTGCTGATGTGTTAGCAACAATTAAAAAGAAACTCAAAACATCCTCTTCCTTGCCCTCCAAAAGTAAGTGGCAGGGAAACTTACTATTTCTGAAGATCGTTAAGTAGCTTTGACAAAGGGACAGACAGACAGCCACTTTGGTTCAATCCCGGTGATCACACACACACTGGAACCCAACCAAAATGGAGTGATGCAACCAGCACCTAAAAAAGAGTAGCCCCTGACATAGAGTCAAAAAAGAGGGGGTAAGAAAGCTCTGGGGATTAGTCGGTTCACACTAGCAATTACATTGTGTGGCTACTAGGCAAAGAAATGAACCAGCCCATCCCCAGAGCAGATCAAACTGGGGGACAAATCCCCATGTAGTCGCACCCTCCCTCACACCACTACATATTCTTGACTACCATCTGGGATCCCTTAATGCCCTGCATGTTAAAACAACTGCTTTGCTGTTATCCTCTACATAGGTTTTAAGCAGACATTGCCCTCCCAACCCCGGAATGAGGATGCGAGACAAGAATTATGGGTTAATCACGGGCCACATTTTATTGAACATAATCAATGTTGCCATCCTTTGGCAAAGGGGGGTCCTGCCGTAGTGCGGAATCAGGTTTAAGCACAGAGGTCTCAAAGGACCCCTTAATCAACAAATGGGCGAGTCCCTGGCCCCAAGTTTTCACGGTCTTAAAGACAGCGAGTACCCGTCCGGCCCCAATTTCACCACCCCCGGGCCTCAAGCCAGCATTTCCTTGTTGACTGTTGGTCCAGGTGTGGCCCCAGCGCATCTTTCCCCCTAAGCACTGTAATCGCATGATCCGCGGTGCTGGGAGGTCAGACGGGCTATAGCTTACCTGAGATTGCAATGAGACTCACCAACAAAACCTGTTATAGCCACACTACCCGCCAAAGCATAGGGAGTAGCCAAGCTAAGTCCCATGCCCGCCATCGAGCCGTTCGAGCTCAGAGAGCAGCCCCCCCCTTGATGTCTTCCAAGAAGACATCCAAACCCAAATCGGACAGATGTACACAATCGTTCCGAAAAAACTCAGGCCTATCCATACGGATCCTCTGGTGACCAATCACCGATCTAAGGCCGCTGCAGACCGCTCTGCAGACCTCCCGATTAACACTCCTGTGGGCAGTGTTAACGGAGAAAAAATTCCGAGCATCTCTCCATGCCAACCGAGGTATAATCGTCGACCATATAATCTGCATGGCCAGATACTTGGCCTTCAACCATGTCAAATCGCACAACACGTCCAGGATCAACGCCTTTCCATGATACTTGGCCAGATCCTTGCCACCCAGATGTATCACCAAAACATCTGGTGGAAAATGGCCAAAGGCAGCCGCTCTTCATAGCTGGCTCCACAGCATTCCGAGCAGCCCTCTCCATTCAATGAGGGCTCTGGCTCCAAGGCCCAGGCTGCTCCCCCATGGGGATGCCGCTGCATATCGCGCTGCCCAAAAAATATAACTGTTGCCCATGATCAAAATGTGCCGTCGCCTTGTCGTCGCCACAGGACCTGAAAAAAGAAGACAAAACCAGCCCCCTGCCTAGACATTAGGTAATGCTCTGATATATCTACGATAGGTGGATGAAGACCACCGTCCCAAATGTTTGATTTCTTCCGTGTTGTATCCAAGGGCTGCTGTGGTGGATGCTGCACCGATTCTAAAGGAATGCGTGCCGAATTTCAATCCCTTTACTCCCACCTTATCCAGTGCCAAGTCTGTCAATTTCCAGAACTGGTACTTTGTTAATGGTAAACTATCTCTATGTTGAAAGAAATATCCCTGTTCATGTCCCCTGACTTCCAAGTATGCATTTGTGGCCCTTACCGGGCAAATGCTGTCCATATAGCAGCGCCCTAATGTAAGTTGAACACCCCTACCTAGCTGATCGGCCTTGGAATGGCGTATTTGAATCTGGACCGTCCCGTCAACAACCTTAACATCCTGCCATTGCAAAGCCGCCCTAGACTTATCGGCCTTTCCGGCAGCAACTACCTCGCTAATCCTAAGGGCGCCAAAAAACGTCAACAAGGACGCTGCTTTAAATAAAAGAATTTCATATTCGTCTCTACACAACAGCTCCCACTGCTTGCAAATGCATTCTAACAACACAGGTGATATGGGAGCTCTGTTATTCTGTGCTCCACCCCTCTCCTTAGACCACCCTTCTATCATCTTTCTTATGTGGTAATCCGAGGAGTAGTCATGGTAGCTGTTAACCCTAGCGTAAAAGGCTAGCGCTGACAACCTACCCTGTATGGTTCCAGGCGCCAAACCCTTCCTATTCAGATTCACTATGAATTGTTGAAGGTGCTCTACCGGTGAAGGCCAAACAGGCTCCAGGTTGACCAGCTTCCTAAATTCCTGGAATTCTATACTCACAGCTGAGTACCCTTTCCGTGTCCCCGGTGCCAAGGCCAGGCCTATCGCCCTGTCTGCGTCTTCACGCTAATTTGCCAGACCTCTAGTGGCAGAATCTCTGGGAACTCGTTGGCTCCTGGATCTAACTCCCTGAACCGTTCGATCTGTTGGTGCGATAATGCATCAGCTAATCTATTGTCTATACCTGGGACATGTCGGGCCTGCACTAAGATGTTAAATTGTAAAGCCCGTAATGTGAATGCCCTAAGTAGCGTCATGACCCATTCTGAATGCAACGTAAGGTTGTTTATGATATAAACTACCGCCTGATTGTTGCACCAAAACTGCACAACAGAGTTTGCCCACTTTTCTGCCCATATCCACAATGCACAAACGATTGGGAAGAATTCTAGGAATGTTAGATCCCTGTTAATACCAGGCTGATGCCAATCTTCTGGCCATGTGCCTTTCTTCCCTTGAAATAAATTCTGAACCCTAACGAACCTGCGGCATCCGAATGGACCTGAAAGTCCGCCTTAAGCCCTATGTCACCCCTCCAGAAGCATATTCCATTGAACTCCTCTAAGAACTGAATCCAAACCTGTAAGTCATCTCTCATACCCCGCGTAACCCTAGTCCTATGCCAGGGGCGGTGCAGCCCTTTCATTGCTTCACATAGCCGATGCAAAAATGCGTGGCCAGGCGCCACGACTCTGCAAGCAAAGTTTAAGTGACCCACAATCTCCTGAAGCTCTCGCAGAGACACCTTTTTCCTTTGCAATAGTGATGCTAATCTAATTCTAAGATCAGCTAATTTGGTGTCAGGCAGTCTCAATGTCTGTTGCACAGTATCTAACTCAATGCCGAGGAAAGTCAGGGCTGTGGCTGGTCCCTCCGTTTTTTTCCTCTGCCAGGGGTAAACCTAACTCTTCTGCCATTGATTGAAAAGTGTGCAGAATAAATCTACACCTCCCCGTATTCTTCTCACCACAAAAAAGATAATCATCAAGATAATGGGCTGTGAAGTTACAGCCCACCCTACTCCTGAGCTTCCACTCAAGAAACGAGCTAAAGCATTCAAAGGCAGCTCATGAAACAGAGCAGCCCATAGGCAATGCTCTGTTGATATAAAATGATCCTTGAAAATGAAATCCTAATAAATCGAAGTCCTGAGGGTGAACAGGCAAAATTCGAAAAGCCGATTTAATATCACATTTCGCCAGTTCAGCACCCACACCACACTTTCGTACCATGCGAACCGCCTCATCAACAGAGGTGTAACGCACGGTACAAAGTTCCTGAGGGATAGCATCGCTAACTGACGCTCCCTCGGAGTAGGCCAAGTGGTGTATCAATCTGAACTCGCCCTGTGCCTTTTTAGGAACTATTCCCAAAGGTGAGACCCTTAAGTTTTCCAAAGGTGCTGATGCAAAGGGTCCCAGTACCCTCCCTTCCTTAACTTCCTTATCAATCTTTTTCCGAACGATATCATCCATACCAAAGACTGATTTCAGGTTTTGCACAAAATACGCTTTGTGCTCCCCCACCGCTGGGATCCTGAAACCATACCTAAAGCCATCTAATAGGTAACTAGCATCCTCCCCGCAGGGGTAGTTGCACAGCCATGCTTCTAGAACCGTAACCTTAATTGGGCTGGGGCCCTTTTCCAGGGTTACTCCCGCCACTAGTGGGCTTTTTTCCTCCTCCTGTGCCCTTATTCTGCCGCTGAGCCCCTGCCCTGAAGCAAGACGAATTGGGGTGTTGTCCCCCACATGCTGAACACTCATGCTGGAAGCGGCATGGTTTCCTGGTGCAAGCGCCCTTAGCGTTGTACTCCCAGAAGAGCAGGCAGGGTTGAACCACCTGTCCCGCTCCAACACAGGGATTTTGATTCATGGCTGACTTTCTGTTTAGATGTCCACTATCGAACCTGTCTCCAAGATTGGGCCTGGCTGGTGTCATGAACTGCAGCCGAAGACACAGCAGGGGCTCGTCCCATCTAAGAGTCAGGTGAATCGTGCTCCACATATGGAACGATTCATCATAATTAAGCCACATCTGCCCAGCGAAATCTACATACGCCCTGTAGATTATATCCAAATATTGAAAAAGAGATTGCGCCTGCCACGGTTGTGCCTTTACAACCACCCCAGCGTAAATCAAAAACCCAGGTAGCCAATTGGACCATGTCCTGTCTGGCTTTTTCCTCCTACGTCTCTCCTTTTCTTTATCGTCCTCCTTGTCTAAATCCTTCTTCTCCACATCTCTATTCAACAATTCGAATAAATCAACATACTTTCCCTTTCAAATTTTTTCTTGGGTTGCCGGGGTGAGATGATCACCCAATGGCATTGTGTAGTTGCCAAATGGCAAAGCCCGTAAGGGCACGGTATTGTACCCTGTGTCAGGCACCGACGGGTATGGCCAAAACCCCACGCCAGCCGCAGTGTTTAATGGTGCTGGAAATGCAGCCTGGGGATATGGTGTTGCCCATCCTCCAAACTGCGTACTAGAACAAGGCCAAGGAGTGTTTGGGGCCCTGAAACTTTGTGTGTCATATGGCATGTAAAAGGGTTGAGTAAATTGTCTGCTGCCAGCACAGGGCCAAGCAGGGATCGGTGAAAGAGTGCCCAATGCAACGGCCGCCTCACCTGACAAAGGTGTTGCCATACTTGACTCATCCCTGCTATAAGGCCGTTCAGGGCTGTCCTCGACATCACTGCCCTGCCTGTTGGAACCTCAGCTGCTAACCTGGTGGCCGCCAGGGCGGAAGACCGTCTACCTTTCGCAGTACGTTTTGACCTTGGTGTTGCAGTCGCCCCATCTGTGTCACATCTGTGCGTCTCAACCGGTTGTCGCTCAGCTTCAAGAATAGCAAACCTGGACATTAGGTCATCTGCTATAGCTTTAAGCTTGGCCCTACGATGGCTCTTTGCCTCCCTAACTGAGCGGCATGGCTGCGCCTGGACAGGCTGAGGAGCCTGCCTCTCCAGCCGTTCTGCCTCCAGCGCAGACATTTTCTCCTGCAGTTGCTGCCATACAGGCCAGGATTCCTCATCTGAGGAAGACTGAGGCGGAGACACTTGGGGAACTGGCCATTTCCTGGTTGGTTGTTTCCCTTTCTTATTGCCCTGACCTTTACGTGATGCCATTATTAATCTAGCGCTCCCAACAGTCACAGAGCACTACGTGGTTCACCCTCTACGGTGCCAAGTCAGATGACAGTCCCACACTACGTTGACTGTAGAGAAGCAGACCAGTTTATAGCTCTCAGTTATGACCTGCTGTACAGCAATGCACTCCTACCCTTGTGTGGAGAAGCACTTAACAGATCAACTTAATCATTATAAATTGTTAAATTAACTAATAACTTGTAATTACTTATATTCTGATTACAATAAACTTGATACCTTGATTAAATCCCTGTTATTAAACTTATTCAGTCAAACAATATTATTAATTGAGTCAATGCACTGAATAAATTTGAATTAAACAGTTCCTACCTCCAGCACCACTTTATGTAAGTACAATTAATTTTAAACAGTAAACTAGAAGCCTAACATGAGGGGTTGCTAGCCCCACTTAATAAATGAATACCTAATCTATGTAGGCATTTAAGTATTTATTTATCCTTATATATATATATATATATAGTTATATAGTTATATAGTTATATATATAGTTATATATATAGTTATAGTTATATATATAGTTATATAGTTATATATAGTTATATATATAGTTATATATATATATAGTTATATATATAGTTATATATATATATAGTTATATATAATTTTTTAAATAGTTATTTATTTATTTATTTTTAATTTTATTCTATTTTATATTCCCTGAATCAGCTAGGCCGGTGAAAAAAATGTAAATCCAATTTAAATTCAGCCCTGTTATGTGACTGTTGTTAGACTGTTCTTCCTAAATCCCAACAGGTGGCACTATTGGAACAAAGGCGCCTCAAAGATGTTTTAAAACGCCGACCGGTGGGGGGGGATGGGGGAAAGAAAAGAGCAGAGTGCGAACGGCCGGGAAACCGAGCAGCCGCGCCACAAGCACCCAACGGCTAGAAACCAAAGCGGCCTCACCGCACCTCTGCTGCCTTCTGCCAGCCTGTCCCCCGAGGATCCAAAGGGGCTGCACTGTCGGATAAACCGAGCGGCCTCACTGCGCCTCAGCTGCTTCCTGCCTGCTCAGCCCTCGCACAAGATAATATGTTGGGCTATCCCACTAAAGCGGCGGTCCCTTGCCCCGGTGCTTCTATCTTGGCAAGCTCTTTTTTTAAAAAAGAACTAAATTCTATTATACCCCCTGCTCCAATCACGCTGAAGCACGAGCTGCTCAAGCCGCACAGTTGCAACCCCCCTTGCTACAACAATTTCCAGGCAACAATATAACTACTATAAATATAAACGGACTCCAGCAATATTAATTTAACTTAAACTAAGGAAAAGAAGTCAACTATTGTTAACAATAACACAACTGAAACAATCGGTAATCAAACCACGGGAGGGAGCCGATGCTACCCCTCCCAACTCCTTAGCGTTGTTCTTAGCAGGCCTCAGACCGATGACGCAGCTCACAATAGCACTAAGCAGCAGAACTCTGTCCTTCTCTGATGCCAGGAAAGGAAGAGGGCGGTGTGAGGGGGGAACGCCCCTTAAATAACCTAACGTTCCCCCCTCTCCTCCCACGCCCTTCTCGAGGGACTAGAAGTCTCGTGCTATCCAGGGAGGGAGGCAAAGGCCAGCCGCGCTGCTGAAGTTCGGCTCAGCAGCGGCTGGAGCATTGCTGTCTTTCAAAATGTAAGTGACAAGAGCCACCTGTATGTGTTCTGTTCAAAGCTAATAGCCAATTGTTGCATTTGGTAAACTTGCTAAAGAGAGAGGGACTTACATCCATTCTTACTGGAGTATTGAAGGAATATACTCAGCCTTTACAATGAAAGTAAAATTTTAAATGACTTCCCCTCCTAGTGTGACACCTAAATGAGCTCTGTTTTGCCTCCCAAATTCTTCTTCTCTCTCCCAGGCATAACATCCTGTCTTCTACAGATTGGAAAGAAGTATTGATTTGAAAGAAGCAGAAATTGGATGCGTGACATATAGTTATACCAGAAAATGAGTTGCCAAGGACAATCCTTTCTTAGCAGAAAGTACACTTTATACATTTGTTTATTTAGCATACTGTTTAGTGGTAGGTGCTATATGGACCTTAGATGGCAACAGCACTGGTTATCCTGAAAATTCTTTGTTTTTGTGGTTCCTCAGTGTAATATGCAGACACATGTTTGATTGTTGCTTTTACTTAGCACAACTAGGAACACTGAAAAGTTCCTTAGCACCCTTAGTTCAGGAAGTGTTAAATGGGTAGGTGGGGAATGCATTCCAGTCACATACCAGCAAGATGCAAGTATACTTTAGTGCCACCTAGCTTGCTATCTGTGTAATTATACATCTCTCTCTATTTTTTACTAGAACATCTAATACTCTGCTTTTGGTGCAACTCCTGTCAATTTGACTGAATGATTGTTTTCCAGAAATAGCTCACCTATTTTTACACTGTACATTTTGAGGGCTTTAAAACTAGGGACATTTTGAGGGCTTTAAAACTAGGGATGTGCACTAACATGAAAATTCAGATTCAGAATTTGGATTTGGAGTTCAGAATTACAGCCCTTCACTTAAAGAATTTGGAATTTTAAACATTTGGAATTTCTGGATATCTGGATCTCCACTACAATCAATATAGAGACTACATGGTTTACCCCCCCCCCCCTTTTTTTTAAAAAAAAACACAAACAGTCAAAATATCTGTGAAGATTCTCAGTCATCCAGGTGAGGTTATCTGGAAGCTGAGTCATGGCAACTGGACTTCTTTCTTATTAAGTTGAAATGTTTCACTACTCATCCAAGTAGCTTCTTCAGTCTGAGGAGAGTTGGTAGGAGACCTCTGATATATTCTCTATTTTGGTTTCACTTCCCCCTAGTCTGAATAGGCTCGTTAGATGAACAAAGGACGGGGGGGGGTGAGAGTGGAAATCCCACCTCTGCAGTCCTTCTCCACCCATTGTCATGGGTCATTAACAGTTGTTAACAGTGGTCTCTCTGGTATGTGGTCCTGATCTTTGGATGCTAGGGCAGCATGATAAATAGGGAGCAGATTGTATCTAAGACCTTCACTCCTGTTGAGTGAGAGATTTTCTATATGCACATGTATGGCCTCCCTGAGCCCTCTCTCAAACCACCTATCGTCTTGGTCCAAAATGACAGTCAAAATATTTTTAAAGGATTTCCCTGTGCCCTCTGACTCCTTCTCAGTGATCGTGCGAAACACAAAGAGCAGTGCCTTGGTGTTAGGAAATGGCTGCCATGGGCATACTGATTGAACCATGAACAGTGGGAATGCCAGCAGGAAATCCCAGCAGCATTGGGGAAGCTGAGGATGTTGGCTGACATTGCCTCCTCTTGTTACTGTTTAATATCCATTACCCACCATTTAATCCAGACATTCAAGAGGGTTATAAGAGTGAACTGCCTTCCTCCACAAGGAGACAGGCCTGTAGTGGAGCAGGTCCTCTCTTTATGGCATCCCTCATCCACCTAGACTGTCCCCTCATTAAGCTCTCCATTATGCCAACCAAGTCCTGGAACACTGGGATCACCTGACCAAGGATGGCTGTCTCCCCACTCAGCACCTGTATTGCACCCTCAAAGCTTCAGAGAACATACACCACTTGACCCAAAATATGTTGAGAGTTCTTGGGGAACTCGTGTAAGTTCCTGTTCAATGCACAGTGGAAGGCCAGCTACCTCAGGGTAGAATTAGCTAGGGAAGTTCCCTTGTTTATCCACCCTCACCAAAGCCTAGCACTTTTGTTCAAAAACAACACTCAGGAGGCGATCTTTAAGTGTAAAAAGGTTTTGTATATTTAACTCACATGAATAGGCACTCAGTAGGTTTCAGGTTGATACAAAAGGATTAATAGTAAAAGCAAAGGTTTCTTTCTTTAGCCCACGTGGCTAGGAGGATCTCTGGGGTTCAGAGATCCTGTCTGGAGGTCTAGCATCTTGCAAGGACACAAAGGATCTGAGTTACAAAATGGAGTTTCTCAAACCTCATGGTGAGAAGGGGCGGAGCTTATTTAACCCGGGAAACAACAAATCCCTCTGATTGGTTAGTATATAAACAAACAGGCAAAAAAAACAAGTTAGTCTCTGATGCAGGCCCCTTCCTCCCACATCTTGAAATTAGCATTTAGATTGCTGATTAGCCAACACCCCTTCTCAATCTAGCATGCTAAATTTCAACAAGTCCCATCATGGTTCGCAGGTCCTGAAAGCGATCTCTTGGTAGAGGTTTTGTCAGGATGTCCGCCTTCATTTCCCTGGTTGGACAATAGGTCATCTGGATGATACCCTTCTCGATCAGGTCACGCACAAACTCATATCTCACATCAATGTGTTTGGTGCGCGCGTTCATCTTCTCTCCCTGTGATAGCTTGATGCAGCTTTGGTTGTCTTCCATCATCTGGAAAGGTGTTTCTTCATCTATCTCAAAGTCCATCAGTAGTTTCCTCAGCCATAGCAGTTCTCTGCATGCTTCTGCTGCTGCAACAAACTCAGACTCTGTGGAAGATAAAGCTACAATATCTTGTTTATGACTGCCCCATGAGATAGGACCATTACCATACAGAAACAGAAAGCCACTAGTAGATTTACGACCTTCGCTATCTTCTGCCCAATCTGCATCTGCCCACCCTACAAGTTTTGGGTTCTTGTTAGCTGGCAATCTTAGTTTAAAGTCCATGGTCCCTTTCAAATATCTAGCTACTCTCTTTACAGCTGTCCAGTCACTCTGTGTTGGTGAGCTGACTTTTCTGCTCAGTATTCCTACTGCAGTGGCAATGTCAGGTCTCGCAGTAGTTGTCAAGTACAAAAGCTTTCCTATAGCTGCTCTGTACTGGCTATTGTTGGGTAAAGGTTCTCCTTTCTCTTTATTTTTAAGAAAATCTGTGTGCATGGGTGTTGCAGCACTGTGGGCATCCTGCATATTCAACATGTCTAAAAGTTCAAGTATCTTTTGTTTCTGACTCAACAGATATGAACCATCTGCCTCTTTCTCAATTTTAATGCCCAAATAGTATGTTGCATCTCCCAATTCCTTTATTTCTACCTCTTTGCTCAGTTTCTGTACTACACTTCTGTACTCCCTTTCCTCATTGGTGGCCACTATCAGGTCATCAACATAAGCTAGAATATATGTGAAATGTCCATTCCTATTTCTAGTATACAGGCACTGATCTCCCTTTCCTTGCTTGAAACCTTGTTGAAGTAGCATCTTCTTCAGTTTCTCGTTCCAGGCTCTGGCTGCTTGTTTCAGCCCATAGAGGCCTTTCTTCAGTCTGCAGACAAGGTCAGGGTGCTTCTTGTCAATAAAACCTGGTGGTTGTTCCATGTACAGTTCCTCCTCAATCTCTCCATGTAGAAATGCAGTCTTGACATCTAGGTGCTTGACTTGCATTTGTCTGGAGGCTGCTATACTCAGGAGCATTCTTATGGTGCTGTGTCTGACAACTGGAGCAAAAGTCTCATCAAAGTCTTCTCCATACTTCTGAAGAAATCCTTTGGCAACTAATCTTGCTTTGTATCGTTCCACTTCTCCATCTGCTCCCTTTTTCTCTTTGAAAACCCATTTGCATCCAATTGCTTTCTTGCCTGGTGGTAGCCTTGTCAGTGTCCATGTTTCATTTTTATGTAAGGCTTCTATCTCCTCCTTTGCAGCTTGTCTCCATTTGGCGCCCTCTTGTGCTGGCATTTGTTCAACCTCTTCCCAGGTTGCTGGTTCATCTGTCTGCGACGGCCTTGCAAGGTAGGACAGGCGAGGGGCCGGCACACCTCTGTTGGATCTTGATGAGCGTCTGAGTTCTGGTTCTGGAACCTCTGGTGGCATGGTGCCATCTTCCAGTTCCACAGTGTTGTCGACTGCTTCATCTGTATCCCCTTCTTTTGGTGTACTGCTCTCATCCTGTGCCTCATCCTCATCCTCCACTTCCTCTGGTTTAGTTTGTGAGGGCACTGGCATAAGTATGTCTAGGAGAGGTTGGTTGCGTTGATCCTGCTCATTGGAGCTGTCTAGCACAGTCCCTCTCCTGTCAGCCTTCCTTTGTTCATCAAAGTGAACCACATGTCTTGCACTGACTTCACCAGTTCTCAGATTCATTACTCTGTAGCCTTTGACACCGGAAGCATATCCAACAAGAATTGTTTGTTCTGTTCTAGAGTCCAGTTTATGCCTTTTCTCCTTGGGAATGTAGGAGTATGCAATGCTTCCAAATACTCTAATGTGTGAAATGTTCGGGATTCTATCATGCCAAAGTTCAAAAGGTGTTTTTGTGGTGCCTTTTGTTGGTAATCTGTTCTGGAGATACGTTGCTGTCATGATTGCATCACCCCAAAGTTTGTTGGGTAGTTCTGCATCTGCAAGCATGCATCTGGTCATCTCTAGAAGAGACCTTAGTTTTCTCTCAGCTATTCCATTTTGTTCTGGTGTGTATGGAACAGTCCTTCTGTGTAGAATACCTTGTTCTTCAAAGAATGTTTGTGTGTGGTTTGAAATGTACTCACCACCGTTGTCTGATTGAAACGCCTGAGGTTTTCTTCCAAATTTGTTGTTCACCATGGCCACATATTTCCTCAGAAGGTTGTGGGTCTCACTCTTGTCCTTCAGTAGGTAGGTGACACAATACCTTGAAAAATCATCCACAAAAATTAGAATATATCTGTTGCCTCCCATTGATGGCACATTAATTGGCCCACACAGGTCAGTGTGAATTAATTCCAACACCTTTGTGCTTCTTTGTTCAGTACTTAAGTGAAATGAGGGTCTGACCCCTTTTTCTGTAAGGCAATTTACGCACCTGGTTGTCTTGTTTGTGTCACGTGGTTTTACCTCAATTCCTTTGGCTAGGTTCTTATTGTGCAGTTCCAGGATCGCGTTCGTATCTCTATGTGCAAATCTGCGATGCCACAGGTCCAGGCTGTTCACCTCTTCTTGCACCGTCTGCGCTGTGTTGATTTGCACCTGTTCATCTAAGATACTGACTTTATAGATGCCATTAGATTCATAACCTTCCAAATATATCTCATTGTCCTTTTCAATTATGCATTTTTCATCATCAAAATGTATTTTAAAACCCTTTTTCCCAAGAGCTGACACGCTTATCATGTTGCATTCCAGCTTTGGTACATAGACGACTTCCTTCACAGTATTTTCATAGATTGCATTTGGTACTGGACACATCAAAGTCCCAGATCCCTTTCCTTGGATCTTTACACAGTTCCCATCAGCAACCCTAATCTCTCCAGTGGTCCGTGAATCAAAAGTTTTAAAAAATGTTTTCTCATTGGTTGCATGCTGTGTGCATCCACTGTCAATTATCCATGAATCTCTATTTCTCTGGTAGTTTGGTATAACTTCATAGGCCATAAATGAGCTCTGTTTAATTTCTCTGTTTGGCTTTTCTTTGTCCCTCTTATAACTAGGAGGTGCATTCTGCCTTTTATGAGCCCTTTGTTCAGATTGGTGAGAGCTCCTATTGGCTGAAGGCTCTCTGTGGGCGTAACAATCCCTTGATTTATGCCCTGGTTTTCCACAAGACCAGCAACTGTTATGTGATTGGTCATGGGGCGGGGCCTTTCTGTAGCTCCTACTTTGAAACAGGTAATTTGATCCATTTGCCTCTGAGGAATTCAAGCCTGCCTGGTTTATGCATTCATCTCGCAAAGCTTTAAGGCTTTCTTCAAAAGACAGCTTTTGAGCATTTACAATTGAAGCAAAAGCATCAAAACGTTCTCCTAGGGATGCTATCAAAAATCCCTTTTTAATTCTATCAGGCATTTGGAAACCAGTTGTATTCAAACTGCCAACGATATTTAAAAATTCAGATATATGCTTTTCACAATCCTTCTTGTTATTTAATCGAATTCTGGTTAGATCTTTAATCAAGGCTGCTTCAGATTGGCGACTGGCAACCCCAAAAGATTCTTCCAGATTTTTAACCATTTGTTTGGCTGATTCACATCCTGTAACATAGGCTAGCTGGGAGTCTGTTAGACTGTGGTAAATTATTGATTTTGCATTTCTATCCTTCTTCTCCCAATCTTTCCTGGCTCTTCCTTCTGCAGGTCTGTCTGAATTTAAACATTCATCAAATTCAAGAGCTGATAAATCAACCATTAATCTTTCCTTCCATCTTTCAAAATTCACTGAGGTCAACACTGGTAATTTTCCTAGAATTTCCTTCCTTTCTGCCATGCTGAGTCCTGCCTCCTTCTAGCCAAAAAAGTCTCTTCAGCTAGCTTTGGTTTTTGGTTGAGGGGGATTGCTGGCTGTGTTTGGTTACTCAACTGGGCCCATAACCTGTTGAGAGTTCTTGGGGAACTCGTGTAAGTTCCTGTTCAATGCACAGTGGAAGGCCAGCTACCTCAGGGTAGAATTAGCTAGGGAAGTTCCCTTGTTTATCCACCCTCACCAAAGCCTAGCACTTTTGTTCAAAAACAACACTCAGGAGGCGATCTTTAAGTGTAAAAAGGTTTTGTATATTTAACTCACATGAATAGGCACTCAGTAGGTTTCAGGTTGATACAAAAGGATTAATAGTAAAAGCAAAGGTTTCTTTCTTTAGCCCACGTGGCTAGGAGGATCTCTGGGGTTCAGAGATCCTGTCTGGAGGTCTAGCATCTTGCAAGGACACAAAGGATCTGAGTTACAAAATGGAGTTTCTCAAACCTCATGGTGAGAAGGGGCGGAGCTTATTTAACCCGGGAAACAACAAATCCCTCTGATTGGTTAGTATATAAACAAACAGGCAAAAAAAACAAGTTAGTCTCTGATGCAGGCCCCTTCCTCCCACATCTTGAAATTAGCATTTAGATTGCTGATTAGCCAACAAAATATCCCACTCTTCTTGACCTGGAGGAGCAACCATTTGATTATATTAGGCATGCATGTGCCATTTACCCTGCAAAGCACCACAAATGACTAGGTTGAGAGTGTGGGTCATACACCACACCCCTCTCCTCTTCCCAGGCTGCAGTGCTGCCACCATGTTTGCCCCATTGTCTATCACAAACAGACTTTGCCTTTCTGTAGCTAGACTCCATTGCTGCAGCATGTTCCTCAAAGCATCTTGAATGTTCTGAGCTGTGTGGCTGCTCTCTATCCTCTGATGACTTACCTCTCACAATAAGGAAGTCACTTGCACCAACAGGTCCATCTTCATTTGCCAGTAGCAAAGCCCTGTGCTGAGTCTTCAGGTGCCTGAGCATGCTAATGCTGGAGAGATGGCCCAAGCCCTGCCCATACTTCAGCACCTTCTTGTAGTGGAGGGACTCAGCCTGCAAGTATCTGTTGCACACTTGCTTCCAGACTCCTGGCTTCTTGGTATCTCCAGTTTTTTACTGCATATTCCTAACAGAGATTGTTTCCTTGTCATCACCACTAGTTACAGCAACTGGTGGGGTTAGTGCAGCTGGAGGGGCATGGGTAATTTCAGTGCCACATCTTCTGAAACAGTGCACACCTGAGTCCCCTCCTTCTTCCCCACATCAGATGTATCTGTACCTGAAGAGGAGTTCCCACCAACCACAATGCTTCTTTGCACAGGAGAGATTTGCTGAATATGGGGGCTGGGGGTAAACACTTCCCTGAATATGATGAATTTGCATGGTACAGATTTGGAAGGCAATTCCTGGTGCTCTCATAAATCTCTTTCCCAACCATGAAAGCGGCAGCACTCCTGCTGCCCAAGCTGACAGTTTCAGTCTGAGTGCTGATGCCATCCTTGTCTTTCTCTGGCACACTGGAGTTTTGGGAGAAAAGTGCCTTTTTCATCATCTTTGTTGGGTCCTTGCCCTGGTTGGATTGCACAAAGCCATCAGTGGAACATGTCTGAAGTCCACTCATATCTGCCCCATCTTGAACGAGTGGCTTTTCTTCCATCTCCTTGGCAGATACACACCAACCCTGTACTGCTGCCTGCTGCTCTTTCATAGTGCTGAACAAGGTAGCTGGGTGACAGGTTTTGTTTGAGGGGCTCATAATAGCATTTGTAAGCTGTCTTTTCCCTTTCCCTCTCCCACTCTTCTCAGTAGAAGCTGCTGCAGTGGGTGCAGGTAGCATTTCTGCCGCCTTCTCCAAGTGCCTAATACTTTTGTCACACCCATATTTCATACCTAAAGCAGACTCTACCCAAAAAAGAATAACATCTAACTCTGTGGTAGCAGAACACAAACCCTTCCAATGAAAATCACACACACAAACACCACCCCCCCCCCCAGAGAGAGAGAGAGAGAGAGAGAGAGAGAGAGAGAGAGAGAGAGAGAGAGAGAGAGAGAGAGAGAGAGAGAGAGTCTATTAACTTAATCTATTAACTATATATAACAAAATCTTATTCATCTGCCTGATATACCCCAAAGGCATCTAAACCTAATAGAATATTTCCCTGTTAATGTACTAATCTAAGTATCTTCTAATCCTAAATCTTATTCTTAACTATATTAAATCAACAACATACAATGAGATGTAGCAAAAGTAAATGCAAGTTGAGGGTTCAGAAAAGGACACAGAGAAAACTGCTGCAGTGCAGGCTTGCATTAGAGTATATCCTAACAGCAAATGCTCATGGGATTAATAAGCAGTTATGCCCTCCTTTCAATTTTAAATAACAAATGTGAAAAAATACATTCTAATGTTTGTGCCTGCTTCTAGATGTCAATGGTGGAGACAGACATCATTTATAGGTTTTGCTCTCATACAGCCCCCCTCCCTTGGGAAATCCATGGCAACCCTAACCAGGAGATACTGAGTTGTTTGCCCTCACTACCCTTGGTGAGAGAATGTCTTTAAATTTCATTTCTCATAAATCACTCCAGATTGCCTGACAAATGGATTTCACTTTCACTTTTTCCTCTAAGAAGCAGGAAGCTAGACTTTTACTTATTAATCTATAGGAGTAAATACGACTCCAAATATTAAGAATTATTACAATTGGGAACCATTAAATTAAGATTATGATATATTCAGAACTATATGAATATGGCATTATTTAATGAATTCTGAATATTTCTGAGTTTACTTCTCGTTCGGCATTTGTAGAACTACACCTTTAATGTCTGAACTCTCCTACTTGCCATTTAGGATGGGATGTCTATTAAACCTTAGGGCTTGTGCCTGAAAAAAGCATATGTATATATTGGGCAGGGGGTGACTTTTAAGGCATTACTATTTTTTTTTCAAAAAATAAATCTAATGTGCAAAACATTTTCCTGTTAGTTGAAGGTTTAAAAACAGGGTTGAATGGAATTGTACACTGTGGCTATAGATTTTTTTACAGTATTGTTCCAATAATTGCTATTTCTTCAGTGATATGTTTAACTATACTGAACATCATGAATAAAACAAACTGCTGAAGGAACAATCTAGCCACTATGTAAAACTGTGTGCTTTTCAGTAGATATTCAACTTCTTTGCATTATAACAGCAGTTCCCCCTGAGTGGTAAAGGATGGAACCATTTTTTTTAATTGGTAGTAGACATGTTGAATTTCCTCGAATTCAAAAAACACAGAAGGAAATTTCCAGGGAATCCAAATTGTTCTGCAAGTCTCCCCATCAGAAAATAAATAAATAAGTTGTTACCACATCCTAAAATACTAGTTAAAACAAAACCAAACAAACAGAAAAACGATTTCTGAGAAAAGTAAAATGACTGAGAACTGGTCCTAATTAGTTTATTATCCTTACTGGAACAGCCTTCGTGGAGCGCTTTCCTCACAATAATTTTCCAAGTTTGGTAGATGTTGACAACTGAAGAACGAGGGAATATCCAAATAAAATCTGTGATAAGGCAACATTAAAATTAAAAAGAGGAAACACTGCTATTAAAAATGGTGCAGCTCCCCATCACCACTTCCTGTTTTATCTCACTCCCATTGATAATGAAGAGTCAGAAAGAGTTACTGACATATAGTATAGTCATGTGATCAACTAGACAGGCATACTCTGCCTTCAAGAACTGTGTATAAGACGATATTTCAGCAAGTATAGATTGTCATGAAAGGAAATGTTCTGTTCTGCCTTTGCAAGGATATTTCATCAGGTATAGTTGTTGATCTAAGACAGATCAAGAAAGAAATTTGGACTCCTTCATTATAATAGTATTATACTATTGTGATGTAATAATAATATTGTTATTCTTATCCTGTTCTTTTATATAAAATTGGTTTCTCAATATACTTGGTGTAGCTTAGTTGTGGATAATGAACCTGAACAGAAAGATGATCGGTGTAATTTCCTTCTGAAGGCCAGACAGACTAGATGCTTTTAGAAACTATTTAGCTTTGGAATATGCCTAGAATTTGCCTTTATTTATTTAAAATATTTTTACCCTGCCTTTGTCCTTTAAAAGGACCCAAGGCAGCTTAGAGCATTGAAAGACAATATTTAAAGCTGAGAACAATGAGCACACAAATATTAAAAAGGAGGAAAAAAACCACAAAGGCCACTCTGAGAAATGGAGAACACAGAAATGGAAAGCGTAAGTAGTACTAAAAGCCCAAAGTACTAATGCATAACATTCCATCTAAAAATCACATACAGGTAGCTAGTTACTGAAGGAAGGCTTGCCTGGAGAGAAAGGTCTTTGCCTACTTGTGGAAGGACAGTAAAGATGGGGCCAGACTGACCTTTTGTGGATGGGAGTTGCAAAGTCTGGGAGCAACAACAGAGAAGGCCCTTTCCTGTGTACCCATCAGACCCACCTCTGAAAGTGGTGGGACTGAGAGAAATTTTTGAGTCTGAGAAACTGTTGATCTTTGTTGAACAAAATGGAATTGCTTGCCAGTATATGAATAGCAACTTTGGAATAACAGTTTTTGTTGAGATCAAAGCATTGGGTGATTGGGACTACCAGATGTTCATACTCACAGTTTGAATAAGGGCACACGTCAGATAGAACACCACATTTAATGTTATGTGTATTTTGACCCTTAGCTGTGATTAGTAATCCTGCCAAAAGATGAAATTACTCAGTCTGTAATTATAATCTGGCATTTTTATGATTCTTGAATCTGCAATGAATAGATTCAACAAATGTTATATTTCCCTCCTGGAATTCAAATGGAGTTAATATTTTTCCTGCTTTGTCTGCTCTGCATCATAGAGGTGGAGAGGAGCGAGGTTCTTCATAAACTCACGGTAACACAAAATGGTCTCAGGGTTTTCAGCCATCCTGTTTCTTGGGTCCTTTAACTTCTTAAAACCCCTCTAGTGTCAACAAATACCAAAATGCCTCTTTCTATTACCTAGTGATCTGAGCCAGCCCTATCATCTCAGGAAACTCTCTTGCGGAAATGTAAAGCTGCCTAAAATTAGTTTGGGTATTAATTTAAATGAAAGGTGACTTAATGCTGGATAATCTAAGGCAATATCCGGCCTTTGCAAGGTGGTTATACAGGTAGTAGAGAGGCTATTACTACTTCTCCCTCTCTTTGCATTGGAAATGAGAACTTCAAATCAAAGCACAGTATGATGTAGCCAGATCATCTAAGGTTCCTGTGGTCACATTTCCAAATGCACTGCCTGTTTTCCCATCAGCACATAGGCACATGGAGGCACTAATGCACCGGTGCCCTTGCTGACGCAGCCACACAACAGGCTTGCTCGCAGCAACCTCGAAAAGCAATTTTTCCTCGGCATCAGAAAAGTTCCCCTTTCCACTTAAATGCTTTTCTGATTCATTTTACTTTATTTTTTTTATTTATTTATTTCTCTGCGGTATCCTTTTCAATCTGGAAAGTGACTTGGCCTCTTCTCCCGCCATCTATTTTCTTCCTGCCACTATTCAGTTTAGGCATGAAACACAGAACTAGATTGAAAGCATTCAATGGCCATTCAATCGGAGAAGAAAAGAGCCCCTCAGAGCTTTATTAGATATGAAGATCCACAATAAAAATCAATTTCTGCCTCTTTATGCAGTTTAAATGACAAAGCATCCACCCATTCTGCAGCCATTGTGCCTCGGAAATGTAATTCAGTGGTGGAGCTGGGACCAGAGCACCATGGACTCCCTGACCTGCACTGACAGATTCCAATATGATACAGACCTTCTCAGATAATGACAGCCACTTCATCTCGCAGTAGGGGAAAAAAAGTTATCTGATATCTTTGAGGGTTAAAAGGCTATGTGGGCAGCATTTTTAATAGTGCTCTAAATCAGCATCCTAAAAAATATTCCCTTTTCCTTTCCTGGATCTTGTTTGCCCTGCCAAATCTCACTTGTTCAATTTCCCTGGCCTCTTTTTGTCTGATATTCACTGGCAACAGGACTAGCAACTAAGGCTGGTGTTGTTGGGCTGCTGCTGAAACCCACACCGCAGGAGAGGGCCTACTGTCATGACCCACCCCACCTCTAATTACTGCTCCTTCTTTCTGTGCTGCTGCCTGCTTACCTCTTCCCTCTGTGGAAGAAAGCAAAGACAGAAGCAAGACAAAGCAGTAGCAGCCTCATCTCATGTTGGTTTCTCCCTCCAGGTGGTTACATAGAGTGGGCCCCAAGGGAGAGAGGATAAGCAAATGGCTAGGACCACTGGTGGCACCATGTCCAAGGAGCTACCAAAACTTGGTATCAAATAGGATACGCAGTGCAACACCTCCTCAATACACAGCTCCCTGAAAGGTAGGAAAGGAGGCTAGGATATCTCATAGGTATACATATTCCCCATGCTTGTTCCCAAGGGCAGAGCAATCTCTCCAGTTCAATTCTATTCTGCTTTTCTTATATTAACCCTTTCTGTCAATTTGTTTCTTTCTTATTTTTTGAGGTAAATATAAATATTTGTGTTTTATCATGTTGTTTTATACAAATGTACATATTTCTGTACATGGTTTCCCAAATAAACACATTTTGGCATTCGATTTTCTAAATATACACACTTTTCAAGTGAATTGTTTTGTAAATATTAACAAAACATATATATTGCCTTTCTTTCACAACTAAGCATCTCTCAGCTGTCTTATATGTTTAACTCCAAGAAGCATTGCCGCTGAAGCAAATAACTCAGCCATCAGATAGCTGTGGAACCTGGAGTTAATTTTGTATAGCCTCCATAGCATTGTGTCATATATCTTGACCTTGTTGATTGTTTTTGCTTTTGTCACCAATATTCATGGTTATCTTCTCTTCAAACACCCTGGGCTTCTCAGACATTGGTCAGCTTTTTGTTCAACATTCCTATGCACAAAGTGTTTTCTTTTGTGAAAAGTGTAGATTCTCTACACTTACAGTGACAACCAAACTCTCAGAATGAAGGGATGAGACAAAGCCCCACCAGGGAAGCTGTTGGTATGTTTCCCTTACATCTTAAATTCTTGGGTGAGTTTCTTTGGCTTCTACTCCTAGCTTCTCGAGTCACTACTATGCAGAGGGAATTCTCTCACCAGCTCCTCAGTCTTGAGCTTTCAGAGGGTGACAAGGACAGGTCTCAGGTGGAATTCCAGTCTCAGCTATTCATGACACTCATGAATAGTTCCAAGGATGCTTCCTTCACCTCCTTCTGCAGACTTCCCTTATTTCAAAGAAGAGAATCTCCATGTGGCTATGTTCATTTTCTTCTATTTCAAAAATAAGGTGTATGCAAGAGGGACCATATGTTCTGATGATCGTATGAACAGCTATTGCCTAAAGGTTAGCCATGCCAGAACATAGCTGTTATTTTTCACCAATCCAAAGATATACATGTGGAGAATTCTATCAGCAAGATCTTCAGTGGCTTTAAATCATACTCATTCAACCTTTTTTTGATCAATGTTATATTCACTGGCTGAGGATTTATTCCTTGGTTTCTGTTCTAAAATAGCACATGAATATCTGCTCAGCTTTTACGGTGTCTCTGTTAGAAATAGACAAGCACATGAAACTTGATAGTGCATGCATTTTTGTTCCCACCCAGACCTAGTTTTAAAGAAAAATCTTTAATATAATCTTTATGTCCATAACCTATAACTTGTTGTGCTGTCTCATTAAGTCAGCAATTCCTATGTTTTGTGCTATTATCCTGCAAGAAGAGGGCCTGGAAAAATCAAAGCATCAAATTGAAGAGATCTGTCAGTTTTTGCCCCATGGAATAAGGAGGGTTCATGCAGCACTGATTCCATGTTACTGATAATATATGTGCAGGGGACATCCCAGGGAACCCACTAGGGTCAAGCAAGTCACATACGACCAGGACAGCATGCAGGAAGGTCATACTAAATCAAACAATTGCAAGGGTATGTTTATTTATTGTTCTGGGAGCTAACAGAAAAAATACATGTCTCTTTTGAAGATCATGTGGAGTTTGCTCTGGTTTTAAGCTGGAAAAATAGATATCTAATTTACAATCCAATAACACAATCATTTCATTTTACGGTATTCCAGACAATGTTGATTTGCTACCATTTCAGGAATTTTTAACACAGAGGAAAGTTACTTTTAAGAAGAATTCATATAGCAACATCCTGAAGCCATGGAAGACTCCAGGGGTGGTTATTTGCTTTTAAAATAGGTCACAGCCTACCTAAGAAAAAACAACAGGAGAATTGGACTTCTAGCTTTTTGCTGTTTGATTTTCTTTGCTGGAGGGGCCATATATATCCTGCAGGGCAAAAGACTGCCTTTGGAGCTGCTTAAATTGCCCATGCCTGGCCTATTTAGTCTGTTTCATTGGCCAACCAGTACCTGCCTGGTAGATGGATTTCCATAGGACTTTATCTGGGGCCTTTCTTTTGTGCAATGAACTGTGGGCTCTGTTTGTTACTCTAATTAGATTTGAGCATGTGTTTTTGTGTACAGTGAAGAGAATGGATAGGGCAGCAAAGTTAAAAAAAATTAAAAATAACTTTTAAAAGTACAATGTGAATGAGGTTTACTCTTTTGCCTTAAAGTAAAATAGCTTTTATCTCCCTCCCCCTCCCTTACAACAGCCTTCTCTACCTAGATAATGCATTTGGTTAGATTTATTTGCTCAGCCCAGAAAACTTGACACTAAGGGGATTATTTAGTTTTAGATTCGCTGTAGTCCATAGTAATAGCCAACAGGGAAAGGAATGAAGCAGCGATATTAGCAGGGAGATGGGAGGGGAGGGGGGATGAAGAAGAGGGTGGCATAGACTGCAGCTAAGCAAAACTGCTTGCATAAACACCATTAAGAAGATTTAGACATTGCTTTCCTTATCATCAGCACTCCTGGAAGAAATAAAAAAAGAGAAAGGGAGAGGGAGAGAGAGTGGGGGGAAAGAGCGCAAAGGGAAAAGGGACGGGCCCCGACTTGCTGTGTATGCGTTTCCATCAAGATTCAATAGAAAATAAAAGTAGCCCAGGGTCCAGCAATGGCATTTCTGCCAACCTCTCATGGTCCAAAGGAGACATTTGTTCCACATGACAGAGGATGGAGAAGTCAGCGCAATTGGGAAAAATGTGTGGTTGCAGAGGAACATGCTGGAGGAGATAAAATTAGGTCACATCAGAATGACCAAAAAGCACATTTTACATTTCAGCCCTTGTGTAAATGTTCTTTAGCCTATGGCTTCCTTTTGTGTTTTATTACATAACAATGAGTTCTTTTGGGAAACAGTGTGGAATACTGATCAGCACTAGATAGCATATCTCATTGGGTGCCTCAGTGGGTAGACCATGTTGAATGCCACTGGTTTGGATCCTGAGTTTCTTGAGTAAGCAGAGAAAGGCTCAGGGAAACTACAAAAACACCAACAAAAGACCAACACACCAAACCAAACCAAATCATCAACAAAAAAGTCTAGGAAACTTAAAAATGTGTTCTATTATTTTAAAAAAAGAGATTTGAAAACTGTTACAAAGAATGTAAAGAAGAAACTGGGCAAGGAAATTAAGCCTCAGCCTGTGCCACAAAGCAAAATCACAAACAATCCTGGTTTGACCAGTGATGTTTTGTCTAAGCAAAATGGTTCATGTGATGGAAGTAAGCTATTGAAAGACTGTAATACAGTTTAATACATTTTACAATAGACCAGGTTTATAACTCTTCTCTCAGAAGACAGCACGGGAATGAGATGAATCCGGTCAGGCACCTTTTCTTGTGTTTTTTTTCCCCATTTGTCACAATGAAATGCTTTGTTGGGTCCACACCTATTTTCTTCTCTCATTAGCAGCAGCCTGCTGAGCTCAGGTTGTGTGTATATACAGACTGTGGCAAACCCCTCCTGAAATCACAGTTTGGGATGTTAAATGGGGATGTGTGGGTAGAATATATGCGAGGCTCTGCAAAATAGCCAGCAGTATAAGAAACGGAATGAGATGGCAATGGAAAAATAAGTGGAGGTATACACACAATTGCATTCAAAATAAATAAGATGAAAACATCCATAAATGAACAGGAAAGGATGGATACAGTGGTCAAGAGAAGAGATTATCACGATCAGTCTATTGAAATGGTTAACCACAGGGGAGATGGTCTTTCAGCCCAAGACATTTGTTGCCTGGAGCAAAAGACAGGATGGCACCTCCTCCCTCAATTCCATGTACAGGAGTTTAAGATACAGCTTCCACTGTACAGGCAGTGGAAGCTGTATCTTTATTCAGTATTGGCAATGGGATTGGTGACTCTACACCAAGCCTCAAGGCAGTAGGGTAACTTTGGAGGCAGGCCATGGGAGACACTTGGCTCAGTCATCTACAACTCATTCCTATTCTAACATCCATCTCCCAAAGAAGTTAGTTTTCTCTGTCTAATAGTAGGGTTGGCCCTGCAATGGCGGCAAAGCAAATATTGTTTCCTCCACATTAAAAAACTGCAGATATTCTTTTGTTGTTGTTGTTTTGTTCTCTTTTCAGCAACTTTTTAATTATAGCTATTATTTACTGATACTACAGTTCTTCCTCTCAATCCTGCCACCTTCTGGAAGACGGTGTTTCTTACTTGTGCCTTTTACTCAACAGAACAATGTATAGGAGCAATTATGGGGTCCAAAATGTGGTTTTTCTAGCCCCCAGGTGTGACTAGCTGCTGTAAGAAACTTCTGATCCAGGAATGTGTTTCCCAGGGAACACTTTGAGCAGCACACCAACACTCTGTGGAAGGCAGATGTGTTAGTAACAACTTGTCTTTATGAGACAAATTTAAATAGGAATGTCTTCTCTTTTGTGAGTGAGTGTGGTTTCCTTAGAGATCTAGCTAGTACTTAGAACTGGTTGGGAGAAGATAGTCTGCTTTTCACAGTAAATTTGATGTTTAATGGCTGTTTATTTTGTTTATTTACACAATGTTTTTTTTAAAAAAAACCCTTTCCTTAAGTTGTTCAATAAAGACAGACTTTATTTGCCCCACTCTGATTTCTACATTTCAACACCATAACAATTCTTTAAAAGTAGGGGGAGTAACCCCCTTTAGTTTAAAATAGAGAAGTGGTGATTATTGACCATTCTGGAGATTTAGGGAAGGAAGGGACTAGGAATAAAATCCTGCAGTTAGAGAACCAAATGTCCACTCTCTGGATCCTAGCCAGCAACACAGACATGTGATTTGAATGGAAGAGGTGTGGGAAAGTCTCCAAATAAGAGAGCTGGGGGGGGGGGGAGTACTTTTGGAACTACAACTCCCAAAAGCTCCAGCAGCCATGGCTACTGTAATCTCCAAGAATACTTTTCACAAGCTGAGACAGACAATGACTGTGTTCATTGTTGTGTTAGCTATGATTGTTTTAGAAAGACAAAAATAAAGTTTCAAACAAGTCAAGATTATACAGAATATGTACAGATGATGTTCTTTGGAATAATCCTCCAGTAAACCCATTCTTTAAAATATGCATTAATTGATCCTTGAGTTGTCATTGTCTCTAGATTCCCCTCTCGAACGGTTAATCTAGCATTTTGTTGGTTGACTTATCCAGCACCTCTTGCCATGTGTGTCATGCGTGACTTTGATGGTGAGAAGAAACATGATTTTGGAATGTGTATCTTCAATCAATGGTTCTTTCCCTTTGATCTGTGCAGTCTCTGAATCAGAGGCTCTCCATGGGGGTTTGGAGGTGTCGTGATGCATCTAACCCTGTGAAAAGAATGAGGATCCACTGGAATCCATGCTTCCCCCTTCAGCAAGCCATGGCACTTCACATGAAGCTGATAAGTGTGCAGGCATGGCTTTGTCAAAGAAAAGCAAAACTCCTCCCTGAGTGCTTTGGGGGGAATATTGTTAGCAATGGGGAAGAAGGATGTCCTGAAAGCCCCCTAATGTTTTGCAAGTACAGGAAGGAAGCTTGGATTTATATTGTGGATCCAAGAATAAGGCCAAGTCTAAAGGCAAGAGGGAGGGAGGGAGAGGCAAAGAAATCAAAGCAGACCATTAGGAAGAATGGTTATCTAGGAAGTTTGCCTTAGGCAGAGAGTTAATCCAGGCCTGGGAAGAGAGAGCATTGGTAGTTAAAGCCCTTTAATGGCCTAAACCCTATGATAATTAGTCCTGCCCTGGAGGTAGCTAATAGTGCGCCTCTCTAGCTTGAAACGGGGAGCTTGATCCACTGCTGCGGCCCTAATCCGCTCTACACAATGGAAGCTGAACTAATTCACTGAGTAAACACTTTCTCCAGTTACTTACAAGCTGTCTTCTTTCAGCCCTGTACCAAACAGATTCACTTTCAAGGCTCAGAAAGAAAACCAAGTTTTTTTCCCTTTCTTTCTTTTTCTCTCTGTCCAACCCCCCTTCCCCCCACCAAAAAGATACTGACTGATTTCACTTGATCTGTACTTGGTCTACTTAAGATTCCTGAGTAGAATCTGGATATATTTCCTCTAGAACCAACAGTAGCCTTTTGAAAGATCCATTTTTAAAAAACATCTCTCCACTTGAATTGCCTTGGGTTTTCATTTTTCTCTTATCTGAAGACCCCCTCGACAAGAATGTTCAAGTGTTTAACCCTTTTGAAATTGTCCCTGTTTTCAACTTGCCAGGTGTCAGGCTTTGGTCCTGAAGTTCTGTGTTTGGAACTGCATTCTCCAAATCTCAGGTTTTGGATGAAAAATCTCAGGGAATGGGAAAATGCCATTCTGACAACCCTAGATTTCAGAGTTCATTCTCATGGTTTAAGGACATGCTATTTAGACATGCCCGGAAGCACCATCTTAAGCTCCTTACATTGTGTATCTGACACAGAGAGACCATTTCTCATGTGTAGCGAAAGGGTCTTATTTCTTAGACATCACAAGAATCCATCACCTGTGACATCACAAGGGCCTCTCTCTAGGTCTCACACATTTATGGTGAAAACTTTGGAACTGAGATTCTGCTAACAGATAGATAACTCTACATAGAGAGTTGTGCAATTAGGTAGTTCTGTACTCTGGACATGATGGTCCTATGAAGAGGGAGGCTGTCTTCTATCGAGAATAATATGTTACTACCTCATAACAGAGTAAGCCACCAAGGCATCATTTGAGAACCCTCCAGACCATTATAATGAGTGGTGCTCTGGATTTCTGTGCCAAAGACTTACCCTTATGCACATAATTAGGGTGACCAGATCATGGCACAGAGACGGTGGCTGTATTTGTCAGTGCTCTATAACTCTGAAAGAGGTTGCGGCCACTGAACGTTGCAGAAGGCTCATTCATGGGTTGCCTCGCCCACTTTCATTTTCCACTTGCTGTGGGCAACAGACTTTTAGTTGTCTCTTGATCAATATAAATGAGAGAGAGTGAACAAGGGGTTGATGGGGGGAATTTTGAATTAGAGAAACATTTTGGGATTTCGGTTTCTGTGGGTGACTCCTACTTTGGTGCTTTGTTCATGCATGGAGCTCATGAACATGATTTTCTTTCTTTTTTTGTTAGCCTCCAGTTTGGGCTGGGTTTATCTAATAGTAGTAGTTGCTTGGTTTAAAATTTCAAGCCATTGCAAACTTTACTGTGTTTGCGGGGCTTATTTGGAAAACAGACCCACAGAACCAAGACCTAAAGCTGCAGCCCAGCAGGGCACTTGCTGTTGAGTCCCAAGAGTCTACCCCACTTCCTTGCTGTTGCTGCTTATTACCTACCTTTCCATGCTGACAATACTCATGTCCCCTCATGGGATTCCAGACAGAGGCTTGAACTAAGTTAAGTGACAATGGACATTTTAGATGCATCTTAGCCATGGATTAACAAAACTGTAGGTGGAGATGGAGCCAATGGTAGGTGGAGCCAGGATGAGGAAATTCTGTTTTTCCCCATGAAGCAATCCTGGTTGTGTTTCCCATCTTCACTCGATGCTTTAATGAACCCCACCTAAGACTTACTTGCATTCTTTGCGTTGCTCCTCCTGCCTCATTTGAAGACACAAAGGGCTTCTAGATCTGAAGCTGACAATATTCACATTCTCCAATGAAATTCCAGATGCCTATTCAGTACAAAATGGAGTGGGCAATCATGATCTATCAGTACTTGATAGACTGCGGCTGTCACTAGCCTTACCTACTGCAGGCGATGGGGAGGGAGTCTCGAAGGTGCAGCCCAAAGGTATCTGGAGAGCCATGTATCCCCCATGCCTATTGTCAAACATCGGCTCAATACTAAGCACTTTTGGTCCCAGCTAAGTCTCGTAAGGACAAAGTATTCTTCCTTTATAAATTTTGGCACAGGTCTGTACTTGCATATTATTGCTTTGGACATTTTAAAACGATCATGGGAAGGATGGAGGGAAGGAGAAAGAGGGAGAAAAGTCTGTTTTCTACCTGTTCTGAGACTGCTAAGGAAGAGAGGGCCCTCCTGGAGGCACTCTCCTGCTATCAAACATGTTGGCAAGCACTATTAGTGCAGTAGCTTGGAGCAAGAAAAAGAATCATTTTTGAAGAGTGTGTGTGCGTATATTCTTATGCAAGGAAAATGGAAAAGAAATGGGAGAGAGAAAGAGAGAGAATATCCCTGCTTGCATTAGCAGCTGCTTCTGTCTCCAGGCACTTTGGAAATGATACCTCATCCCATCCATTCAGCAACCCATTATCATTTCCCTTCTTCCCATTATTCCCCTTCAACCTTATCAGATGCAAGTATCGCCTCAGACACTCCAACTGGAGCCTTGTAATTGTCCCCCGGTTGGTGCTCGATAGCACCTTGAACCGCCAGAGCAATCTCTGCTTAAAAAATAGACCTCCGAAAGAAGGCGAGGAGAAAATTTGCCTGTGGCTATGTGGGATCCTTAATAGCTAACTCTCTCTCTCTCTCAGTCGTCACACACACACACACACACACACACACACACACACACACACACACACACACACACACACACACACACACACACACACACAGATTAAAATGGAAAGGATTTTTATTTCCTACCAGTCTTTTGTGTGTGTGTCTTTGTGTGTGCTGTGTGTGTTTTAATTCGGATGGCGTAACCATGTGTGTGCTCTGTTATTTGGTTTTAAATAATTTTTTGAATTAAAATTTCATCCTGTGACCACCAATGTATGGTGGATGTATGAAGCAAAATGTATACCTCTCTTCATGTTTAAGGACTGACTGATCTGTATGCATTGCTCTTTGGCATGCATTCTTGCTTAAGAACTTCAGGAGATCTTGGAGTATCAGTCAAAGGCAGCCCTCACTGACTAGCATTCTGTGCAAGAATCTCAAGAACCAGCAGCCACAGGATATTCAGTCTACTTGTGACTTAGAATCTATCTTCTGCTGCAGGCCCAGCTTTACAATAATGTAGCTGATCTTGGGCACAATGAGGCAGCAGCTGATTGTTTAATATAATGTATTATTGGTATATTTTTACTGCTGTACAGGGGGATACATCCTTGTAGGATGTTCTACCTCAGGGGCCAAAATAACTAGGCTTGTCTTTGATATGATACGTCTTTGCTTGGAGAGTGGAAGAAATCTCCATTTGCCTCAGACAACAAAATACTGTGGGCCAGTTGTGCTTCTGTTGTTCCATTTGTTCTTTTAGTCTGTCTGTTCTGCAGTGATTAGATGCCCCTTTCTTAAAACGACTCAGGATGTCTTATGGTATATATACTTATTAATAGCTCTGTAGCAGAGATGCAACAAATTCTCCCAAAATTACTTGTTTGTACGATGAAGCTTCTCTCCTGAAAAATGAGGAATTTTGCAAGAATTCACATCCTCAGTATATACACAGACATATATACATACATAATATATATTTACACAGAGAGATTACTGAACTGCTGTGAGATTTCTCATCTCCAGCATGAGAATGACACAAGGAACACTTTTAAAAATTGATATAGGAACGTGTGCAGAATTCCTCCACATAAACCTAGATCTCTTGTAAAGCAAACCACAAATACATACATATTAAGCATGGAAGTACTGGTTGGTGGCTTGAAAAGGTACAAACAAACCATCTAATGCTTCTGACTTTTCATATTCGGAGGTTCATGCAACATGATGGTAATCACTGTAATTTTGTGTAGTTGCTCAATTTAGGCAAAAAAGTATTCTTACAAGTGTAAGAGGCCTTGTGGATAATGGCCAAGGAGAAAAAAATGGCAGTTTCTCATTCTCATACACAAGAATAAGACAAGCAAGGATTTACGTACATATATAGTACATATATAGACATATCTATATTTTTTTTATAACTTCCAAATATGTTTTGGGAAAGGAGAAGTATCTTCCATAAAGAGAGAATAAAGACAGACAAATATAATATTGAGAGAGGAAAGACAGATGAGGGATACTTAGAAAAAGACACAGGTTCAACCTTCCTTCTTCTTTCTTGTGCCACCCATGAAGGAAAATGAAGTAGGAACAGAAATTAAAATCCCCATTAGCTTCTCTATGATCCACTGGTGGCTGCAGAGTAATAGGCTCCAGGAACACACAGCTCCATGGGAAGTCTACAGCTTAAATTAACAGTCAGCTGCTCTATAGGTGTACCTCCCAGGCCAGAATCATCCCCTTGAGGGGCTGGGATTCCTTCTGCTTTTGGTACTGTGTCAATGTGTGTATGAATATATATTACTCTTCATCCCCCAAGTTTCAATTCATCTGATAATATAAATAATGTTATTTAAATTGTTCTGAATAGATTTATTTTCCAGAATTCATTCTGCTTGCAAAATTAATATTAATATTTAAATTAATATTTTGACAGGCCTCTGTTGTGTTAGGAGTATTTTTTTTTGTTATGTCTGCAAATTGTCTGCAAAGTGATACAGTGTCATGATTAATGGAATCAATCAATCGGTCATTTTATTTGTGTACTTCCTTTCCATGAACAATATGTTCAAAGCAAGACAGAAAATTAACAATGCATTATTGAAGAAAAATCAGAAGAGATTCATAGCAAGTAAACAACACATCACTAATAAAACAAGAAGTACCTATCATATAATATGTATGTAAAGCATCAATAAGAAAACAAAACAGTTAATAAATAATCTCATTGCCAGTTTAAAGCAAAGTCAGCAAGACACGTCCTTTGAATCTGGCCTTGTTGAAGCAGGAAAAGAGAATGGAGACAAATAACAGCAGCAAAAGTGTTTTAAAGTAAGGAAAGAAGAGGGTGAAAACACCCTGTGGATTAGACAGTATGCAGCAGAGCTGTCTTCTCTGGTAATGCTATCAGTTTTCTGCCAAATAGGCTTTATACCTGTGATAAGTCCTTCTGGGGAGAAGAAGCAACCATTCATTCTTCCATAAAAGAATGATGACATATTCTCTTGTTTGATCTCTGCTGGCTCACTCACACATACATGCTGTCACTTGATGAACATGGAATGTGTGAACCAGTCATGAGCCGGATAATAGAGTAGTGGCTTGCCACTAGATAGTTGGAATATAAATAAATAAATAAATAAATAAATATTCTACATACCAAAATGTTTCCTGATTTTGCTACATATTTCATTATCACTGGCAGAGCACACTCTAAAAGTAGTAACACCTGCAGTATAGCTATGCAATATATATGGTATGGCATATGATACATATGGTAAAGGTGAAAAAGCCCATGCTAAGCAATGTATTTTTTTCTGGTTTCACAATGCTAATTAAAAAAATTTGTGGTTTATCACAAGGACAAACTAGATGTGACTTGCACTTCCCCCCTCATTCCTCTCCTACCATAGGTTGGATATCATAATGGCAATACTGACTTTGGATGTAACAGTTCTAATACTGAATTGGATTTAAGTCAGCTTCTAAAGTTATTCAGTTAATTCTACTTCCTTCCCTTCTTTCCCGTTTTATTTTACCTTGAATTATCAGCTGTAACAATGTATAAATTTATGCACATTTTCTCTAGAGTTTCCATTTCTGTACGTTATCAGACCACCATAAAATTTTTGGCTTTCCTAATTTTTATTTAATTCTTATACAATTCTTCATATCTGATGTCATTTTTATTTTTTATTCGTTACAATATTTCTTCTATCATACACTTCTTTTTTGCATCTATATTTCTATTTTTCCGGTTGCTGTTGGTCACATTTACTAAATACTCCTGTCAGTTTAGAGCAAATGGCATTTATATCTGAGCTTATTGAGTGTGTGATTATATTGATGCCTTCATGAAATCCTTCATTAACAATAAGATATACAGGTAAACAACAGCACTTGGTTATTTAATTTCTACAAATTGTTGTTCACAAAGTTATTAATTCTCTGCATTCATTTATATTCCACATTCATTTTCATATTCCTAGTACATATTTTCTAAAAAATATTGACAAGCTTCTTCCTGTTTCTTAGTGTCTTAGTATTAAAACTGTCTGTTAATGAAATTTAACCTTTGCTATTTCATATATCTTACAATAGATTTGATATTTTTAATTTTTTTCTGTTTTTTCATCTTTATCAGCAGTTGGGGCATATATCGGTACAATACTGATGTCTATGGGATTTCCCTGTATAAACATTACTCAATCTGCGTATGGAACAAAGTTTGCAGTGACTGCATGTATGTGCAGCTCTATAATGGTGCTATGTGTCTACATTTCCTGAATGTCTGTATATGGCTGGATCTTTTCTCACTTCAAGGATCTTAATGTTAATCCATTCTTATTTCCTCTAATGCACTGCAATATTTCATCCCAGATATATGTTTTATATATTATAGCAGCTCATGTGACTTTCAGCTTGGAGATTCTTATCATTCTCAGGCCATCTAAAGCCCACTGGCTACTAAGAGCCTTTGTACATTTCTATCCAGCCATGACAAGTATACTTGGGATATATGATATAATGGCTTTCTGTTGCCTTCCCTATCTCTTGGATTCTAATGGCTACCATGTGATGGCTGATTATAGTGGTTCCTTTCATGTCCCCAGCTTCCTCTACCGAAATGTGACCAGCATACTTGGCCTTTGGTCTCTGCTTGATATTGACATTGATGCTGCCCAAAGCCAAGTGGAGTTGGAAGGCAATTGAGTTCCTCAAGACTCCATACCCTTCCTTGTCAAGCTCCCTGCCCTGCAACCATTGGTTTCTTCAGGGCTTGGGTTAATTAATCAGTGCCTGTTACTTCATGTGGTAGATACATGGTGGCTCTAATCATGAAAGTTAGTCCAGAGGATGACTTCTCTGCTGCTGTGAAGGGAAGTAACATGTAACATTTGTGATTCTATGAATAATAGCTATGCGGCTGGGAAATTCTGGGAGCTGTAATTCCAGAACAGGAGCATTTTCAAGCTCTGGTCTCTTCAGGGAAATCATGAGCAACTTCAGAGCCATGAGGATAGAATAGGGAGAAGGAGTTTAATTCTTTCTCCTCCTGCCAGAGTCCCAACAAAGATTTCATCTCTGGCACCAGCAGATACTACCCTTAGAAATCAAAGAGTAGTTTCAGAGAGTTGGTGCTGTTGGGACCAGGGCAGGGGGAAGGAAAATGTTATATTTCCCATTCCAAGCTTTTCCTCCATGTATTCAAGGTGTCAGGATTACCATGTATATAGCAAAAAACAAAACAAAACAACAACAACACTGTACACCTTTACAACATTTACAGATTACACAAAATCTACTTTGGTGCTTTTTCGTGGTGGGGAAGTCAAATTATTGTCACCATTAGGATACTTGACAAAGCCATTCTCTAGACAGCTGCAAGAATATCACACATATCCTGGGGAGCTGGTTGTGCCTCCCATTGCATTATCAGTACTAGGGCTGCCCCAAGATATTTTAGTGCCTAAAATGAAGAAAAGATGGTGCCTTCTCCTCTTCTGTGTAGCATATATCCTCTCTTCAGAATTGGCAATGAGAGGCATCCTTCATGATGTGGTTTGGGACTATGTCAACAAGAGGTAAGGCTGGTCAGGGCCTGTCCCACCATTAGGCAATGTGAGGTGGTTGTCTCAGGCAGTAGGTCTTGACTCATGGCAGATGGCAGCAAGATGTAGAAGAAATTTGCTGTGGGCCATGGCCTATAAATTGTGCTCTTGAGCTGGCCTACTACACTGGAAGACAACCACCTCACTTTGCCTTATGGTCAGTCTTACTGCTTGCTAACATAGTACCAAATCGTATCATGAAACACAAATGAGACACAAAAAGATGACTACATAGCTCATTGGTAAATCAGAACATTAGTACATAGAGCAGGTGAAATCAGATACGGAAAATCCGATTAAGATTTATAGATCAGAATTTGGCATTAAAATGTGAGTGCTGGATCTATAAAAGCCTGTCATAACAGTGACAGGGCCTCAGAGTTTCCCTGTGTAAATCAGTCTGTTGTGTTCCAAATGCAAAGAAGAGATTTGTAAATGAACACCACCTCATTTATTTATTTATTTCGCTTAGAACTCAATGGCATGACTTGTGATTATGTTGCGGGATTTGTAAATCTGTTTTAGGATTTGTAAATCTATTTCCTTGACTCATAAGCCAATCGAATGTTTCAGAAGTCAGTCAGGTATTTAAATCTGACGCTAAAAGTCATGGCTTGTAAATCAAAATGTGGTGCTTAGCTTGTGTGTGTGTGTGTGTGTGTGTGTGTGTGTTTTAAAGGATTTATGAATCTAAACAGAGATATCTAAATCTGCTTTATTAAAAGGACTGATTTACAAATAAAGCCCCCCAAAGAATAGCTTGACACACAGCAGATGATGAGTCGGGATGTGCAAAATGGCCATGACAAGGCAGTACGCTGCTGTCCATCAAAAAGAAAAGAAGCAGGAGGCGGGGAAGAGGACTCCCCGTTTTGCTTCTGTACCCTGCAACTGCTTTAGCCTTCATTAAAAAGGAGAAGCTTTATGTCCCTGGATCATAACACTGCACAATCAGGAAGGGATAGGAGTCTGGTTTTCTGGCTGACAATTGCTCCTCACCCATGGGAGCACCAGGCCCTCCCCTTATACAAACAGATGCCCATTAAAACTCCTTGATAACCTCTTGGCTTCAAATTTTCCATCAGGGCAATGGGAGAGCATTTGTGTCATACTTGCTGCTTCACAAGTTTTACATGATAAATGTGTCTCTTATGGGAAAAAATATTTTTTTTAAGTGGGGAAAAATCATATTTCTACAGTTCTAAAACTTTTTTTAAAGAAGCATTTAAATTTTAAGCCAGGGATTTATAAATGGGCTATTAAAGTTTAAGAGTTTCATTATAGTTTTTAAATATATATTTTTAAAAAATCATAATTACTTGAGGTGGGGGAGGAGGGCTAGGTCTACTTTATTCCTAGTGGAGACTATCCATATATATGAAGTATCTATATAAAAGCAGGAACTGAGCTTATATTAATACAGTTTAACTGATATTCAATAACTTCACCCTCCCCTTTTCCTATTGTCCATATTTAAATACTTCAAAAAGAATTCTAATCAAGTGGAAATTAATAGGGGAGGAAATACTGGGGCTAGCAGGAGAGGGCTCTAATCCCACTATCTCTTAATATTTCAAAGTCTCTTTTATTTTCGTAATAAAGAGAGAGAGAGAGAGAGAAAGGAAGGAAGGGAGAGGGAGAAAGTGGAATTAATCCAGTGCTCTGAACTGTCCTCTCGTCTTACTGCTTTAAATAAATGCTAAGAGCATATTGCGCACAAGAAGGCCATCCTTGGCTTGTCGCCAAGTTGGCCTGTCAATTTTCAACTTTTCTTTTCTTCAGCAAGGGTGGAGGGGGTGGGGAGTGGAGGTGGCTAAGGGAGGCAGCCTGGTGTGAAGTCCACTTTGTGTTATCCTGAGATAAGTGTGTGTCCTCTTTCCCATTGGAGTAGTTGCTAAAGGAGCCACAGGTCCTGTCTGCAGAGGAGAGTCCTCTCTCTGAGCAGCTGTCAGAGGACACCCATCATTCTGAGAGTATCTGCCCTGTGAAAGGCTGTCAAAGGCATAGGCCTCTCTCTGTCCGAAGGTGCCCTCATTTTGAAAGGCTTTCTGGTCCATGTTGGCGTAAGACTGAAAACTCTAATAAATAGGGTAGCCCCGTCGTTTAAAGAGGACAGTCCTCCATTTGAAAAGCTGCCCACTTCTAGTCCAGTTTAAATAGAGAAAAAAGGAAAGAGGACAAGCAGGGACCTTTAAATTGCCCAGCCACTGCAGAGTGTGTGGTTACACTGGTCACACTGTCTTCTGTACTTGAGAAGCACTAGAATTCTGTTTAAATTATACAAATTATACATTTTAATTTTTAATCTTTACCTATAAATTAGCACACGCTGTGTTATACAAATCAGTGCCTTCTTTCATACTCCATTTTGTTTATGTTCTAGTGGCCACTTTATGAAATAGGAGGAATAGGGGCCATGAAGTTACCCATCTGCAGGAAGCATCCAGGTGGGATACTGAGCAGTATGTGGGACCTGTGGTTACCTTCTTGCCTCCACCTCCGGTGAGGTGTGTTGCATTTCTCTTCAGATGATTGTAAGGATTTCTAATTTCTAATTTTGTATCTATATCACCAACAAACCAGCATCCTCTCCTCTGCCAATGCCTAAATGGCCACCCTAGTGGCTCATTCAGTGGGAATGCTGATGAACTCATAACGCTTCAGGGCATGAAAATCCTTTCTTTCCAGTTTCATCTGGTGTTGGGGGCTCCCCCATCTATGAATGCTTCAACTGCATATGCAGAGTTGCCTGTCTACCAATGTTGCTGTGCAGAAAGGAAGCCCTTGAGCAACCAAAAGCACCTACAGAACTGTATATTAATGGTGCAGCTTGTAGCTCTCTTCCTTGTTTTTTCTTTACTCTGATAAGTGTGTGGATTTATCCTGATGGGGATTACTGTGTATGGCAAGTGGAGGTTTAATCTTCCCCTCCCAAGTCATTTGTTTGCAGATAATTTGCCTCTTCCTTGTGTCAGTTAAAGAAAGAACCAAAAAAAAACAAGCTAGCGCCAAAATCTCCAGGGTGTTGTTTTGCATTGCAGCTGGATATGATTGAACTTTCCCTTTGGAATACAGTGACCTTCTTTACACTAGATCTGACTTCTTGTCCATCTATCCTAGCACTGTGAACTCTTCAGGATTTCTGCCAGAGGTCTTTTTCATCACCTGCTGCTCGATCATTTTAGCTGGAGATGTGGAGGTTTGAATCCAAGACCTTTAATGTGTCTGGCAGGTGCTGTATCACCAACCTATGCTCCCTTCCCAAACCTCATTTCATTTCTCTTTTCACTTTTAAACATTTTTTAAATAAGAAGAGACATCCTCTGTAGCTGTTCTAAGGATTTAAGGAAGTTGATATGAAATTATAGGGATATATTTATTATAATGATTATTCGTTTATTATATGAAGTGTTTAGTGCTGAACAGAGATGGGCATGAACTGAACTATGAACCAGAAAAACCATGAACTAGTTAAGAAATCAGCATGAGCATTACTTAAATTGTTTAACCTTCATGCAAATATATGGGATATTTTTGTCCCCTAGAAACAATTTCTGCTGCAAAATCATCACAGAACTATACATACAGTATACATACTCTTGAAGAGTGTCATTTCCCTTCCTTTTCATGTGAAGTATATTGTTCTTGTTTTGTGAGGAATTTAAAAAGTGGGACAAGAACTGTTCCAAAAAAGATACTGTGTTTTGTTGATGGGTACTTGTCACAGTAAATTGGGACAATGCCAAAATACACACACACACCATAATATCATTGAAAACAAATAGGAGAAACAAACCTATAAAAACTATTAAAACCAATAGATCTTCAAACAGTGAAGACCATCACAACAAATCAAATCTTAATCCTAATCATTTTGCAAATCCACACTATACAGAAGCCTCAGTGGATCACAAAATATCATACAGAAGTCACAGAATTTCTGTTTTTGTTTTGGCTGGGGGGGGGGGAACCTCCCAGAGGGTGAGGCTTAAAGTAGAGGATGTTATCTGACAAAGTGGATCTGGAGGGAGCACAGCAGCTAGTCCAGTAGTTCACAATGTCCTTGGACTACAACTCCCAGAAATCCTGATCAGCACAGCTAGTGCTAAAGGCTTCTGGAAGTTTTAGTCCAAGAATATCTGGGGACCCAAGATTAGGAACCACTGATAAGTCAACAGTTGTAACAGTTTTGCATTCTTCAGCAGAGTTTTATCTTTTAACTTCTGGGTTGCTAACAGCAAATTTCTACCAAAAGGGAAAAAAGTGGGGTCTTGTACATGATCCAAAGCAAGGGTCGGTGGTACATTTGTTAGACCACTACAAATTCACAAAAAGTGAGGACCTGGAAATATAAAAAGGACACATATAGGAGTTAGAAGGAAGGCCAAAATCTGAAGGAAGAATACAGACAGGTAGCAGAGAATTGCAGTGATGGCGTTAGGAAAGCAAAAAGTGAGAATAAACTGAGATTAGCAAGAGATGCTAAAAGCAACAAAAAAGCATTAATCAAGTATGTGCGTAGCAAAAGACAGAGAAAAGAAACAGAGGCTCAGCTACTCATTGGGGATGAGATGATAACAGACAACAAAGAAAAGGCAGAAGTGCTCAATTCCTACTTCAGTCTTCTCCCAAAAGACTCGATGATCCTCCAGGCAAATATGAAGTACAAGCTGGGAAGACAGGATTGCACCTTGAGATTGATAAAATAAATGTAGTCAAGGAATATCTTATTACTCTGAGCAAGTTCAGTTCTCCAGGGCTGGATGAATTGCATCCAAGATATTGGAGGAACTAGCTGAAGAACTCTCAGAACCACTGTCAATTATTTTCTTGAAATCATGGAGGATGAGTGAAGTACAGGATGATTGACTAGAGGAGGGCTAACATGGTCTCTATCTTCAAAAAGGGCAAGAAGGAAGAAGCTTGGAATGTCAAACCAGTCAGCCTGACATCAATCTCAGGAAAAATTCTGGAGCAGATTATAAAGTGGTCACTCTGTAAGCACCTTGAAAATAATGCAGTAGTAACTAGAAGCCAAAATGGATTTGTCAAGAACAAATCCTGCCAGACTAATCTTATCTCACTTTTTGATTGGTAACTTCCCTGGTAGATGGTGGGAATGCTGTAGACATAATGTATCTTGACTTCAGCTAAGCTTTTGACAAAGTGCCTTATGACAGTGAGTCTTAACCTTTTCTTTATCATTGACTCCCTTTAAATATCTTTTGTTGCCATGGACCACCAAGACTTCTCAAGATTTAAAACCTTAAAGTGCATAAAATATTTATTTAAGGTTTCTCATGAAGGGTCTTCAGATTTGGAGAGGGGGAAGACATAAGTTAATCAGGTAATGTAAATTCTTCAGATGTTGTGTGCACTTTTCCAGGTTTTGCTATTAGTTAAGAAACTTCAAATGAGGCCCTCACTGCATTTTCATTGTAACAACCAGTTGCAGTCTTCTTCTTCTTCTTCTTCTTCTTTAATCGTTTTCTTACTTACCCAAAGCTCATGCTCCTTACTTTTGAAAAAATCGATGCTCTTTGTGGCATGTTATTTATGTTTAGTATCAAGATGTCTTTACAGTTTTTGACAATATCTTGTAACACAACACACTGTGGTAGTTGCTTGTCTTCGGGACCTGTACACATGAAGCCAATCGACCGATATTCCTTGCTCTAAAGGCAACACTTTTTAAGATGACAGGAAGAAGCTTCATTTTGCTTTGAACAGGATGCACCCTCACCAACATCATCAGTTGTTTTACATTTCAAATTCAACCAGCAATCCCTTCTGAGGCTCAGCCAAAATGTTTTGTTATGAAATTCACTGCAATAATATCAAAAAGTCACTTGACTCGACAATAACCAAATGGTTTTATTAGCAGAAATCAAAGAAGAAACACAATCATAAAGTCAAACACAAACACTCACTTACACTGACACTGACTGACTCTTACTTTCTCTTCCTGCGGTTTCTGACTGTCCACACAGTAGCAAGAATGTCACATGCTCTCAGCTACTCAGCATCATTCACTTACGTGTTCTCACTATGTGCAGAAATATCAAACAGTGATTTGCTACCAAACAGTTATTTTCGTAACCAGTTTTCTACTTTTGTTTGTTTTTAATGGAGGCAGTAGGTTAGAAAAGCCAAGTTTTACACAAACATGCAAGTAAAGTTAAGTTTATGTTCTATTTTTCCTTTTCATTCATTCATTCATTCAATTTCAACTGCAAAATATCATTGTGAGTGGGTCCAAGCTTCGGATATCTCCATTCTCCCTTTCCAGCCCGAAAAAGTGGTGACGACTCCTTAAGATGCATAAACTTTTTATTAATGGACAACGGAGAATCATGGACAACAACTTCTGTAGGACCAACAGGTTCATCTAACAAGTCCCTTTTAGACCATCAACCTTTCAACTCTGGAGTAATGAAATATTTCACCAATGGGGGTTGATCCCAAAGCGCTTGCGATCGTTTGGTTTCCGTGTTGGGTTCCGCAGGCTGGGACAGATGGTCCCACAGCAGGGGTGTCAAGCCCATTCTCCTTCTGTAGGTGTTGTTGGTTGATTGGCTTGATCCCCTTCTTCCAAAGATCCCCCCCTTTCGGGTACACATACACGGTCCATTCTAGCGGTTCTATTTCACCTAACTGCACCACTATCCCTTCCTTCATTTTTTTTTACTTTTTAAAATTATTATTATTATTATAACATACAAACTTAAAAACATTAACAATCTAACAGATAATTAACGAAACAAACAGACAAAAAGAAAAACTACTAACTCCTTCCCCTATGGATCAGAGATTTCACTGTCGTCTGGTCATCGAATATCTTCATGGGGATTCCGGTGAGCACTGATTCGCTATAGACTAATTTTTCCCCCTAAGCTCCTGTCTTTTTCCGGGCCCAATTATGTATTAGCTTCCAGCTTTGCTTTACAAAGTCTCTTGGTTGATCCCGTAGTGCCTCTGAAAGCATGTCTAGTTCTGCAATGTCCAATAGCTTCTTTAATAGCTCATCCATTGTTGGTGTCTCTCCATTCTTCCATTTTTGGGCCCAGAGTAACCTAGCTGCTGTGAATATATACAGTATACTATATTTTATTTTCTTGTCAATAATTTCTGGCATTATATTCAATAATAATATTTCAGGTTTAAAATTTAATTTCTGTTGAACAATCTCTTTTGCCATTTCCCAAGCCTGTATCCAAATTTTTTTTGCTTTTTCACATGACCACCACATATGATAATACATCCCTGGATTTTTTTTACACTTCCAACAAACATTACTGTTACCTTCTGACATTTCTGCCAATCTTACAGGGGTAAAATGCCATCTATGAAACATTTTAAGGACATTTTCTCTAAGATTCACTGGCTTAATCATTTTATGATTGTCTTTCCACATCTTTGTCCATTCATCAATATCAATATTGTACCCAAAATTTTGTGCCCATTTTACCATCGTCTCCTTTACCCTCTCATCCTCCAAGTCTAAGTATGTATACATCTTTTTAATTATTTTCTCATTAGTGTAAATCCATAATTCATCCACCTAGACTTTCCCCTCAAAAAAGCCCATAATTTTATCCTTTTTATATCTCGATTCTAATTTCAACATTGACCACCAATCTGTAGCTAGACCCAGTTTCTCTAGATCTTGTTTATCTTTTATATTCTGATATTTAGTTAATAAGTCTTTATATGTGAGTAAAGCTCCCTTCTGATTCAATACTTTCAAAGTGAATGCTTCTATTGGAGCTACCCATATTGGAATTTTCTTGTAGGTTTGTGTTTGAAATTTTTGCCATACTAAGCATAGTGCCTTCCTCAGAATATGTTCTGCAAAATGTAATTGTTCTTTGTATTTCCCATACCACACATATGCATGCCAACCCATTTTTAGATCATGACCCTCCAATTTCAATAATCTTTGATTTTCTAATGTTATCCATTCTTTTATCCAGACCATAGCACATGCCTTATAATATAATAGCCAATTTGGTAGTCCTAAACCACCTCTTTCTTTTAAGTCTTGCAATATTCTAAGTTTTATTCTTGGTTTCTTGGCCTTCCATACAAATTTCGAAGTCAGGCTGTCCAGATCCTTGAAGCAGAGATCCCCCTCTTTCGGGTACACATACACGGTCCATTCTAGCAGTTCTATTTCACCTAACTGCACCACTATCCCTTCCTTTATTTTTCTGTGTTTCCCCTCTCCCTCTTTCTTTCTTCACTTTTTTTAAAATTTATTTTTTATTTTTAAAAACTAGGGATAAGGTAAGGAATACAAAAGGTAGAGGGGGATGTAGGGGGAAAAAAGAGAGAGGAGGAAGGAGAACATAAAATGTACTGTCATCCAATCTGTTTGTTCACGTTGCGATATCAAGTCCACTTTTTGCCTTTTTACAATTTGATTGCCCTCCAGGTTTCAACTTACAGTTACATCTTAATTTAATTCTATGTTATTCAAGCTCTATCTGGTGACTCAAGCCATTTATATAATAAATCCCATCGTTCAGTTGCCTTTTGTATTGGACAGTCTTTCAACACTTCTGATAGTGTACCCATTTCTGCCGCTTCCCATATCTTCTCAATGAGTTCCTCTTGTTTCGGTATCTCCCATTTCTTCCAGTTCTTAGCATACAGAATTCTGGCTGCAGTGACTATATATATAACTAGGTAGTTCTTTGTCTTATCTATATTATCTGGTATAATGCTCAGTAGAAACAATTCTGGGGTTAGTGGAACATTACAAAGCAGTATTTTTTTGTAACAGAGTGTGTACTGCTATCCAATAGTGTTTCTCTACAAGTCTACCACATATGGTAAAAGCTTCCCTCTTGTGCTTCACACTTCCAACAGACATTTGACACCTCTGTATAAATCTTTGACAATTTTTTCGGAGTCATATGCCACCTATAAAACATCTTATATATGTTCTCCTTAAAATTTACCGATTTTGTAAGCTTTATGTTATTTTTCCATATTTGCAACCATTGATCAATATCAATATTATGTCCCATATCTTGTGCCCACCTAATCATACATTCTTTTACCATCTCATCTTGCATTTTAGTTTCAAGCAAATAATCATACGTTTTCTTAATTACTTTATCATTTGAACCCAGCAAAAGTTTATCAAATACCGTTTGTTCTGTGTAAAAGCCCTCTATTTTATCTTTACTATATCTAGATTCCATTTGTGCTCTAGACCACCAGTCTAGATATATGTTTTGTGTTTCTAACTCTTCCTTGGACCTTAACTCACAATTCTTTTTTAATAGATCTTGATATCTTAAAAGTTTCGCTTCTGTCATGAGGTTAGGTTGTGTAAAGGCCTCTATTGGTGATACCCAGCCTGGTGTTTTTTTGGTAAATCTGCTGTATGATCTTTTTCCAAGTCCCTAGTAAGACTCTTCTTATATGTGAGTTGAAACTTTCCTGCTCTTTATCTTTTTTGTACCATAGAAAAGCATGCCAACCTAACTGTAAATCATGTCCTTCCAACTTGAGTCTTCTCCCACTTCTGATTGGCTGGTCTGATGATATTGCTGCTTCCTTCCTATTTCCTCAATAGGCAGTTTCATCTTAACTCTCTCTTGAGTCCACGGATCCTCCATTTCAAGCCATCCCCATCTTCCCATTCACCCTCCTTCTTTCTTCTCTCCTCCTCCTGTACTACTTCCTCTTCCCAGTCCACCTCTCCTTTTATCCCTTCCTCCACCTCCATCACCAGGTATCCCTCTTCTATTGGGGCTTCCATCTCAACCGTTGCTTTCCTGCTCATTCCCTCCTTCTCTTTACCAATCTTTTTGTCTTCTATCCCTAATTGGGTCGTTGTGGGTAGCACGGTATAGACAGTCTTGTACCCCTCTGTGGCAGTTGTCTGAGGGGATGGCTCACCCTCCTTCTTTCTGGCGGAGGCTTGCTCCTTCTCACAATCATACCTTTTCTTCAAGCCTTTGCGGACCTCCTGTGAGGACTTTGCAGCCCCTGCGGGGGTCTGTGGACCACAGGTTATGAACTTAGGCCCTATAATATTCTGATTAGCAAACTAACTAGGCACGGGCTGGATAGAACAATGGTCAGGTGAATACAGAGTTGGTTACAGAAATGTATGCAGAGAGTGCTTATCAATGTCTCTTCCTCAAAATGGGAGGAGGTAACAAGTGGGGTACTACAAGCCTCCTCCTAGTTTGAAGAAGAGACATTGATAAGCACTCAGAAAATTAGACAACCATCTGTCAGGTATACTTTAATTTGGATCCCTACATTGAGCAGGGGGTTAGATTTGATGGCCTTTTAGGCCCCTTCCAACTCCATTATTCTATGATTATATTATTTAAAGGGCAAAATAATATCTATGCAAAATACAAGACACCCAATACATTGTTAGGGGTATTCCAAGAATTACAGACATATTTCTGGGTCCCACCACCACCACCACCAAACAGATACTTGAATATGAGTTGGGATTCCTATTTACTTAATTCTGCTTTGCATCTACAGTATCTACCATTTCTGGCCTTTCTCAGCAGAAAATGGCCTACCTGATTGCCCTAGAAATTCAAAAATTATTTTAAATTGAAATGACTCACAGTAAGGACAGAAAGGCTACAAAATACATGCATACATATATACAAATGGAAATGTGTATGTACACAGACCTTCATCCACAGAGACAAAAAATGCCATCCTTTCTGAAAGCAAATCAACAGTTATCAGCTTCCATCACCAAGGGCAGTACCAGTCAGGCGCGATAAATCATCCATAGGGAATAGAAAAAGATTAGAAGCAGAGACTGAACACAATCAAATGAGATTTTGCTTGGAAAATTGCCATTGAGAACAGGAAGAAACAGTTCCCAAACACATGCATTGACTGTGAGATGGAAAACATTGGAAGATCTGATGCTGAAGGAGAGCCATGGGTGATGTCAGAAAATGCATGTATTGGCAATCTAATGCAGCTCCAATATAATTTTAGCTGCCTATGTAAATGGTTAATATAATGAAGCAAATCGGTGGTGATCTTTGTAACCTTTTGTGAAAACAGCAGGTTAGGAATAAAGAGGGGAAATGAGCTGTGCTTTTGTTGATAATAGCTGAAACTTCTCAGAAAGGGGAATCAGATCATGAAAACCAATGGCGTTTTTGTTTTAAAAGACAACACAGCATGTTGTAGGGTTTCTCCTTGCTGCTTGCTTAAAAAGATCGACGTATAATATGGGAACAGTTATATATAAAACTATCCAGCCCACAAGACAGAGTCTTCAAATAGCTATGTTTTGCCTCTAAACTAATTTTACAAATTGTTAATCTTACATTCTGTGTTTATTTTTAAAGACATTTGAAAATTAGGCAATTGTCACTAGGGATGCTATTTTTAGATTCCTTGGACTACAAATTCCATAATACTTCATCTGGGAGTTTTTACTTGACAGACAGACACCTAACAGGCACCAAATTTGGCTCACCTGGAATAGAGGCTTCAACTGGAAGGCTTTGAGGCTTAACTAGACCTAGTTCCACCTAGCTTCTTGTTCAGAAAGAAAGCCCCGATAGAACTAGGGCAGGAATAGGAAGCTTGGACCCTAGCTGAGCCTCAAGAGCTTCCAACTGAGGCCTTTGCCCCAAATGGGCCAGGTGTCTGTCTGTCAGGTACAACTCCAAGAATGGGATTTATAGCCCAAGGAATCCGAAAGTACGATCCCCCACCTTGCATTTAAAATATTTACTAATCTGGCAATAGGTGCAGAAACATAGTACCAATTTGTGCAACACATTAATGTCAGATAAATAAAGACATAACAAGTGTTTGTATTAAAGGAGGCCAAAGGCCTATACGGTTCAGCCTCTTATTTCCTCATAATGGCCAGATGCCTTTGAGAGGTCTGTACAGAGGAGATGAGAGCAGTAGCTGTCTTGTAGTTGTTCCCCAGCAACAAATAAAAAAGAGATGTGAACGGCCACTCTAAGACTTACCTAATTTAATAAAATGGGAATTTATTTATATTTCGTCATATGTGATTACAATAAAGTAACAATGAAGGTGGAAAGGAAGCAAAGGGGAAAGGTTCAGATAAACATACTTTGTATAGAACCACCTGTCTCATGATGAGCCTGCCTAGATGTTAAGATCTTTAGAAGAGGCCTTCTTGAGTATAACAAGCCAGCTTGATGATAAGTGGAAGAGGGTTTTCTGTTGCATTGCTTTGAGATGGTGGAAGGCATTCCCCTCAGAATTCTGATTGGTTTCCACCCTCACTGTTCTTAGGAGGGTAGGAAGATATATCTCTTCAAACAGGCATCTTAGAACTTTTTGCTGAGTATTAGAGTGCATGTATTGATTATTGTGATATTTCAATCATTTTATTATTCATTTTCTGTGAACATTCAAGAACACTTTCAATCAGTAAATTGCATTTAAAAATAATTTTACTCTGGAAAAGACAAACTCAGAAGTGGTATGGCTCTAATAATGAGGTGAGATGTAGCACAAGAATTTAAGGGCTATAATGCAAAGTTGGACGAAATAATATCAGTGACACTTCATGGGAATTTGTGCTCCATTTACAGATGCTGAAGAAGAATAAATTGAAAGCTTTTAAGCTAGTGCCCTATGGGAAATTGATCATACGTCAAAACAAGACATGCTGATCATCATAGGTGACTGGAATGCAAAGGTGGGAAATAAAGCAGAATGAAATATTGTTGAAAAATCTCATCTAGGAATCAAAAACGAAACAGGAGAATGAAGCAGGAGTGCTGTTTTTTATCTGTATTCTTTGTAATTTTATTTTTAAAATGTTTTAAAAGTATTTTGCTGATTTCATGGTTTTATCTGTTTTTATTTCTTTTAAATTTTTTTGAATTGTATCGAGCACTCTTTTAGTGGGAAAGTGGGGTATAAATAGAATAAATAAATATGTTAATTAATTAATTAATTAATTAATTAATTTTTATACCGCTGACTTAGTGCAGAGCAATACTCTAAATGGTTTACAAACCAACAAAAAACAATAAACAATTGTATTTTATGTTTATGTTTATGTTGTAGTTTAAGAAAAAAAATACAAAAAACAAACCAACAATAAACAATAAGAAGCTACTTGGATAAGTAGCGAAAAATTTCAACCTAATAAGAAGGAAGTCCAGTTGCCATGACTCAACTTCCTGATAACCGCACCGGGATGACTGAGAATCTTTACAGAAATAAACAATAAGTAACAAATCATAAACCCATCCACCCCACACCAACATTAATAAGACATATACCATAAATTCAAAATTCCGAAAGATGGCAAAAACAAAAAAGCTGTAGGCCTAAGGGAGAATATCACTGAATGCCTCTTGAAAGAGGACTGTCTTCAGTGTCTTCTTAAAAGATGATAGAGAGGAGACGTGATGGATTTCAATCGGGAGCCTATTCTAAAGGGAAGGGCTACAACCGAGAAGGTGTGGTTTCTGGTGACGGTCTTCTATGCCTCTCTTGAGGTGGCAACTTGAAGAAGTGAAGCCTGTGAAGAATGGGTGACACAAGCTGATGTTCTTAAGGAACGACACTGTGACAAATAACTGGCTTTATCAACTAGCACCAAAACCTTGAACCTGGCCCAGAAAGCAACAGGGAGCCAACGCAGGCAAACCAGAACTGGAGAAATCTGTCCAAACTTGTCCATACCTGACATCAGCCTGGCCGCCGCATTCTATACTCACTGTTGTCTCTGGGCCAGCTTCACATAGAGAGCATTATGGTAATCAACCTTGGAAATCACCAGTGCATGCACCAGCTTTGTCAGGGACCCACCATCTGGCTTGCAGAAACACTCATGTTCTGCTTTCAGATGAAAGGAGAACCTCATACCACAAATTGCAATGCCCACTCCACTTAACTATGAAGAAGGGGAGAAGGCAATCCATAAACCCAAAGCTACATTCTTGCTTTCATAAGAAATCATAAATCAAACCAATGTAGAAGATTCTAAGGTTAGATGAGCTACTAAGGTTGAAGATGCTTCTGAAAAGCATAGATGCGAATTTAGCTGAACCATGGATTTTGAGTATAAGGAATGGATAACTAATAGCTGCAGACCTTTCACCCTAAAGATTGGGGTGGTAAGTGTTGGAGGGTCTGAAGACCAGTTTTTCACTCCATGACCCAGTGAGGGAAGCACCAGCCCTGGGAAAGAGCACAACCGATGAAAATAGAGATAGGCACAAACTGGAAAACCTTGATTCATGATGGTTCATGGTTTGTGGCTGACCATGAACCACCAGAAAAACAAGCTGGTTCATGGTTTGTTTTTCCAGTTTGTGCCTGGGGAGGGGGGGACCTACCTCCTTCTCCTCTGCCACCCACCCACCCCCTTCCCACTGCCCCCATCGCCTCCCTACCTGGTCTTGTCACCACTACTGCTAAACTGCTGCCACCGCCACAGTCTCAGCCTTCCAGGAGCCAGAACCACTGCTTCTGAGCATGCGCCCACTGCCCAGCTGATATGCAGGCACATGCTCAGAAGCAGTGGGGCCAGCTCCTGGTAGGGAAGCAGGGGCCTGCTGTCCATAAGGATGGAGGAGGAGGAGGTGGCGGCAGCAGGACCAGGTTGGGAGGTGGGGGGGTAGTGGAAGGAGGCAGGTGGGCATCCCCTTTTGCCAAACAAAAGGAAGCACCAAGGAGAAGAATGTTCAGCACTTCATTTTGCTTCAGCAAAACAGGATCTCCGAACTGGTTTGTTGATTTTTCTGGTCCATGGTTTGGTTTGTGCCCATCTTTATATGAAAACCAGAAATCAATATTGCTGATAATCCACTTTATTTTAATTCGGGGGGGGGGGGAGAGGAGGTTGGTTGGTTTGAGAGGCTTTGTACTCAGTTTTGCTGCAAAAGCCAGGTGTTCTGGAGGATTATATGAGTGGTTAACAACCCTTTTTTGATGTTTTTAAATGGGGATATCTGCAGGTTGCAAAAGCAGCCATGGAGGAATGCATGTGATCACACTTAGCCCTTCTCTTATTTAGAAAAAAAATTAGATAATCTAATCCCATATTGTTAGAAGAAATCAGAGTTTATAAAAATTAGCTTTTAGACTGCATGCACCAGATCCTCAAACAGCACATACTGGCTAGGGGATTCTGTCAGTTTTAGTCCTATAAAGTTGCTTTCTGAAACTCTAGAAGAAATAATAAAGAATGCAGATCATTTTGCATACTGAAAATTCTTTGATTGTTTGTTATTGGGGTTTGAGGGTTGTAAGTTTTAATTTTGTAAACCATCCAGTGTAGTGCTTGCACTAATGGGGCAATCAATCAATCAATCAATCAATCAATCAATCAATCAATCAATCAATCAATCAATCAATCAATCAATCAATCAATAGGAATAAACAGAAAGCATGTCGCTTTGGGAGCACCAAATTGTTGATTGAGACAAGTCTTTTTTAAAGTGGATTATGCAATCCTGCTTTATATGTAGCAAATGACTTATCTACTTCACATGTACATGTATGCATACATAGCCTCAGATACTTCCATTCCATGTGTTTCTGGTCACTGAAGTATTTATACCTAAAGAGAACCATTTGTACAGAAGTTGATTCAAAACCCAGAGAAAAGGCTAGCTATGTTATTGAATGAGAAGAAGATAAAGCCAGGGAATACAATAACCTACAAGTCAGCAAATCATCCAGTTAGAATATAATTATTTGCTGGACAGAGGTTGGGGGTGGGGGTGGGGAGAAGAAAGCCTTTCTTCCAAAAGAAATGGTGGTTTAAAATTAAAATTCACTAAAGAGATCTAGCTGACACATTTTTTTATTCTTTGAGGAAGTATATCTGTTTAATTTAATGCACTGTCCAATTAAAAGGAAGTGGTCCCTTATTACAGATATGATTTATTCTCTGATAAACCCCTGATTTATGGCTCACTGGGGTATGTATTTAATACTGTCAAGGAAAAAAAAAATGAAAGGACACCCAAAACTATCTGCTGTGCCACAGCGCCTGAGTCTGAAAAGGATCTGAAGCAGCTAAGACCCCTGGGAGTAAAATGTAATCTTTGCCTGGGATAAAAGCCCACAGAACTGCTGATCTTTACAAAAGGATCCATCTTTCTCACCCCCACCCCCCTCCTCTCTTGGCATGGCCCAGCTGGCCGCTACAAAGCAAGGAGTTGCACTTTAAATCTTTGTATCAATATTGTTATAAACACCTTTGTTTCGTTCACGAAAGGATAAGGGACCTAACTGCAGATAGCACTCACGCTCAGATCCAAAAACATGTGATGCAGAAATAAGCTGTGTTGAAGAAGACGAAAATTATATTTGTCTGAGGCACAAAGGTTGGTTATAACTTCCACCCTGCTTTCCCCATGGTAGGATTCATAAAGCACGCATGAAAGAAAGAGTATCTTTCAACATGTGCAGAGTGCCAATGTCTTCCACATGAGAAACATCAATGGATGATGTGCCCATTGCTAAGGAGAAGAGTTTCGGCAGTGGCTTAATTTCAAAAGGGACCACTTCCTTTTAATTAAGCAGTTCATTAAATTAAACCGATATACTTCCTCTAAGAATACAAAATATCTTTTAAATGAGCCAAAACTACCTGGTGAAAGGCTGTGAATCGATTCATTTTTAGGGAAACACAAACTTGTCCATTAGTCGAAACAAAGACAGCTAACATATTAGTTCTGTTACTTGGAAATGGCAAAGAAGACTTGCTCTTGTTTGCATATTCTTCTTTCAAAAATGTCATTCAGCCTCCCAAAACCTTATGCATTCCTTTCAGTACATTTGACACTACCAGTTATTTTACCCAACACAGATAATAATAAATGGTTCATTTTAGCTATGAAATCTGTTGCAGCTGAATGCCTTCATCCTGCAAAATGTACTGAAGTACTAAAATTTGATCAGAACTTAGAAATAGCAATTTTGGTCTACAAATCCAAGTATCCAAAAGTCCACATGGTTACTGTAGTCCAAAGAACCTGACTTTTTGAACCATGATTTGAACTTGAGTCTTCCTATGCCCTAATCCACTGAATAGAATATCTTTGTCTCCATTACATGTTCTCTCTTTACAGTTTTGTGTCTTGATTTCTTTTCCTCTAGAACAATGGTTCCCAACCTTGGGTAATCCAGGTGTGCTTGGACTGTGATCCCCAGAAGCCTTCACTACTAGCTATGCTGGCTGGGATTTCTGGGAATTGCTGTCCAAGAACACCTGAGTTACCTAAGGTTCTGAGCCACTACTCTACAACTGTGGAGTCATTTAGCAATGACATTTGGCAGGAAAGTATGATCCAAATACAGGCAATTGGTTGTCATATATTTTCACTATTGCCTAGCATGCCAATCGATCTGCAGGTCAATCAGTGATCTACGATATTCTGTATGTATGTTCTACAGACTAATTACAGAAGTCTACAAAATTAACCAGAATGACATACAAACTTCACATTATTCAGTTAAATTACTATTGACTCAAAAAGATTATCGATACAGATACCTCACTCTCAGTTTGCCTTTTATTCTAATAGTGGTGTATTATTTGTCCATCTGAAGTTCAAAAGGAACAAATGGATGCTAAAAATGATTTTTGCATACAGAAAGAAAAAAAGACCTATGTAAAAATTCATGAAGTATATTATAGCTGTGGTTAAAAAAAAACATGTCTGTAGAAACTAAACCAACTTCCTTTATCTCTGTGTTATAGAGATATGTTATACCCACTATTGTTCAAGATCTACATACTGTGCTGTATGTAGATTTAAACCAATGTATTTATCATGTTTAAAGTCCAAATATCAATAGGAGAATATACATGTGTTGTTCATTTTAGTTCATCTTTTTTCTGATTTTTTTATGTGAAACATTCTAATTCATGCTTTTAGAATTAATGCATTTAGTGAAAAAGTTAGAAAAGTTAATTTTGGGATGTTAACTACCATGAATGCTGAAGTCACAGGCACAAAGATACGTACACACACACACACACACACAAATTGGGATGGCCTGTGGACCAAACAGGGACAGCACCAGGTAAATTCTGAAAACATCTGTTGAAGTCTCACAAAGCTGCTATCTTTTTTTAGGTTTCCAGGAGGAGTCACAATCCCCCCGGGTGATTCATACTAGAAAGTCTGAATTCATTGCCCCCAGGGCTATAACGCCTAGGAGCCCATATCTTCCCTATCCTGACTTGTGCCAGGGCTCACTGGTACATAGCTGCTGCGAGCTATGAAGCAAAACAGGAGAAGGCTAGAGTGCAATTGGAGACGGAACCCGACGGAATATAATCGGAAAGCTGTCAGGATCGCGACTAACCATTACCTTACTAAGGTGAGGGCTGCCAGTCGAGCTCACTTCGCGGTCCGGATAAGCGAAACTTCAAATCAGCAGGCAGAACTTTTCCGTATCGTCCGCGATCTATCCGGAATTGGTCTAAGTGATAGGCCTCCTACTAGTATTTCACCTGACCAATTTGCAGCATTTCAAAAATCTAAAATGGAGGCCATCCGCCGGGAGCTCTCTCCTTTTTTGAACACAGTAGATCGAGCAGAGATGTCCAGCACTCTGCCTTGCCTGATGTGACTCGATCTCTTTCAGATTGTGACACCAGATATGGTGGACAAAGCGCTTGACCGCTGTCGTGCCACCACCTCCTCCCTTGACTCTTGCCCAGCCTGGCTAATCAAAGGAGCCAGGCCTATAACAACCGAATGGGCCATGGCAATAATTAATGGGTCTCTCCAGGAGGGTAAGGTTCTCCTTGCCCTCAAGGAGACACTCATTAGGCCCATAAGGAAGAAACCAAGTTTGGCGGTGGACAACATTGGCAATTATAGGCCCGTCACCAATGTTTCTTTCCTCAGCAAAGTGGTAGAGAGGGTGGTGGCTGACCAGCTCCAGGTTCTTTTGGATGAAACCAATGCCCTGGATCCATTCCAGTCGGGCTTCAGGCCACGCCACGGTATGGAAACGGCATTGGTTGCCCTGTTTGATGACCTGCTGAGGGAGGCCAACAGGGGCAAAATGTCTTTGTTGGTCCTCCTCAATATCTTAGCCACCTTCGATACCGTCGACCATGGTATCCTCCTGGGGAAGCTCTCCAAGTTGGGAATCGGTGGTCTGGCGCTTACCTGGCTCCGATCTTTCTTGGAGGACCGTCCTCAGAGAGTACAGCTTGGGGAGTGTGTTTCGGCCCCATGAAGTCTCAATTGTGGGGTTCCACAGGGCTCGATTATCTCCCCAATGCTGTTTAATATCTATATGAGAGCAAACGTAAGACCTGGCTCTTTAGGCAGGCTTTACCTCCTGTCATCACCTGATTATTTTTCCCATCTTGAACTATATTATTACTGTTGTTTTTTATTTTATTATATTGTTTTTATTTTTTGAATTATTATTTTGTTATCTGTTTTAGAATCCTAATCTTAGTAGTAATTCTATTTGTGCTTCTAATATTCATCTAAAAGTTAGATTCACAGAACCCAGGAGAGTGGAATAATGGCACAGTGTCTTACCACATGAGAAAAAGAACATTTTTCAGCTAGAAGACGAGCATCATATTGTAGAATAGCACTGTCACTTCCAACCTGATCTATGCCCAAGTTAGAACAAAGTGGTTGGTGTCCAACCTGCTTTGTGTCCTTCTGGATATATTCCACCCTGATTCTTGTCCACGTCCATGTCACTATTTGTGTGTTTCTGGATCTCTCTCTCTATAAAAAATCATGCCACAAATGCAGAATTGAAAATGTCTATTTCTTGAAAGAAATTACACAGTACAATCAGAATGGTTTGTGGCGGGACTACTGTACGGTATATGCCCAATTCCAACCCAGAGAACCCAAGAAAAAGAGAAGCAGGAGGCAGCTATCATGACCATTGGCAGTGACATGACCACACCAACAAGAAAAGAGAAGGAAGAGAGGAAGAGAGACAGACCTGGATCTTTTAAAGTGATTTTCTGACCTAAGCGCAAGAATGCATACATTCATCAGCACATATAACAGCAGATTTAGTCCTAATACTGTAACTACATTTTTAAAAAGAAGGAAAAAAGGGAAAGCCCAGGCTTTATCCTGTAGAAATAGAAGTCTTTCACTTAGCACTGCACCTTTTGAAAACAACCCAAAACAAACAAACAAATAAAATCTGCTACAGGCTGGTGACCTCAGATACCCTTTTTATAGCCTCAGAGATTGGAGCATGCAGGAAAGATCTTGGCTTTCGTTGGTGGGTGAAGTCAACAGTCGTCTTCTTCTTTGGTACCAGTTCAGTTTCTTTACCATTTCCTCCCCCCCCCCTTTTTTATTTTAACATTTTTAATTTCACAAATGAGATTATTATGACGGATCTGGGGGTGTCACCACTCCAACCAGTAAGTGCCCGGGCTCTTTGCTCCAACCCATGCTCACCAAACACACACATAAAATAGTCATGATGTGGTTAGTGTTTCAACATTCGGCCTGATATGTGCATGCTCCTAACATAATACTTACAATAAGTAAAATTGGAAATACTCTGGCTACAATTTCTTCAGTAGTTTCTTTCAGTAGTTTCTCTGTTGATTCCATAATTCCTGGCCCTGTAGTTTTCAACTACATCTATGAGCTTACTTGTCAGTGTTATATATTTCTTTAATGTCTAGAGTTCTACTGGTGTTTGTGTGAGTGCCACATAACTTGTAATAGCTCATTGTGACTACTTGACCATGTGCTGGGATATGTCTCAGCTGCACAATCAGGAATATGCACAGGCATGCAACTGAGACATTCCCACCACCTCATCAATTAGTCACAATTTGCCATCACTATTATTTATATAAATCTTATGCAAACTCCAGAAGGTTTCTGGCCAATAAATGAGAAATTTTAAAGGTTTCTGCAACTTGCCATAATTGATAGTCAAAAAAGGGTAGGTCGTCAACAAAGAGAAAGGTACCCAAATTTCCCACCCTCACCTCAAGCAATGATCCTCATGATTTCATGAATCCAAAAGGGCTTGTTCCAGCCTAAACCCTTTTAATACTTCATGCCCCTGGTTAGTGGCTAAGTTTGTGTGGCATGGATTCTGAGAAGAGGCACGGTGGCCTCCATCGCATAGTGACTGGATGTAAAAATGTCCTGCATGGAGCTGAAACATGTTAACTGGTTTTACAGATACCATCAACTATATTTAAACAAGCCTGATGCCTGAGTGCTCTTTGCAGCTGGTATGTTATACATAAAATATGTTGAGTCAGTGATAGCATCCTTATCTAAAGACAGAAGCCAGCAAAATTTCATCTAGCACACTTCGTCAGATTGTTCCCTGACACAGGCAGCGGGCAACTCGCTGTGACAAATGGGTGATTGCATCTGACTCTCGGGAGAGGGCTGTTTTCATTCTCCCTCACCCGCTGTCTCTGTTCCTGCATCCCCAGATATTGGCTGCTTAGAGGAGAGAGCAGAACAAATAGTTGGTGCAGCAAAGATGTTATTAGCCATGCCATCAAAAAGAGCCTGGGTGAAAAAAAATATATTTGCATTTAAGACTTATCCATCTTCCTGGTTTAAAAGCAGGAGGTAGGGGAGGGGAGTAGTCTTCCTTATGCAAAAGAAAAGTAGAATCAAGAAGAAACAGAAAGATTTCCAGACTAAATTTGGGTGTAGAAGGTGGAGCTGTTCTGAATTTTATAGAGATTCATGGGTGTGAGAGATACAGATCTTTTAAATCAGAATGATGCAGGACAAATGTATGCTACAGATACCTTGCATCAATTCTGGGTAAATACTGAGTGCAGATATGCAGTAGGTAAGACTTTTAGCAGTACTTTGTGTATAAATATCTTGAGTTTTGCTAAGTGGAAGAAGAGTTTTTGCTTATACATGAGGAAGGAAGGAAGGAAGGAAGGAAGGAAGGAAGGAAGTTCATCATCTTTCAAGCATCTTGGACAGCCTAACCCTTCAAATAGAGGACCATCCTCTGACCAATAGAATGCTTCAAATAGAGAACCAGCCTCTTTCAAGCAGAGAGCCAACTTCAGTAATGTAGGACATCTGGTTACCCAAAGCAGTGATAAAGAAATGGGGACTCTTGCTGTTACCTTTCAGACCAGTGGCATAGAGTGAAAAGACCTATTGTCACCAGGGGAAGTGAAGACAGACAGAAAGCAGGGAAATGTGAGAGAGGATATCTGGGGGCAATATCAAGGGTAGGGAGTATAGGCAATATGTTGCATGTTAGTTTGAGAGAGCTCACTCTTTTCAAAATATAGCCACATCTACCCACTCTTAGCATGCAATTCCCACCCTACTTGCTTGAACCAATATACAATAGAACTGTGCATTAATAGTTTAATTGCTTAATAGTTTATGTCATAGTCCCTATTTAAGTTAAAGTCACTGATATATATTAATCCACATTTTAACATCCAAAATAACTGAAATAGAAACTCTATTCTCTCACCTCTACCCCAATCACTCTGATTGTCTAGTTTGAGTCTTTAAGTCAGAAAAGGAGGAAAACCTTGTCATGCCTAATTGATGGCGCTGAAGCGGGGGGAGAAGAGATGTTGAACTTGCTAGGTGTGTGCAATTTCTTTGGAGAAATCCATAAAGAACAAGCCTCTTGGCTCACTTTTCCCAGTATGTGTAAAAGATGACTTGAAAACAACCCAACTTTCTCTCTATTTCCTTCAGAATCGTAGGAGAATCTGCATATAACAGAATCCTTGGCTAGGAAACTCCATAAAGGACAGAGAACTTACTCTTCATCTCCTCTCTCTCTCTCTGTGTGTCTCTGTTTCCTCTCTCCCTCTTTCTCTCCCTCCCTCCATCTTCCACCTCAGAAAGTAATCTCATCCTTTCGTCACATATTATTGAAATCCCAGCTCTTTTTAAAAAGTCTCATTTTTGCCCAGACTGAGAGCATGTCATTTGGAAGTGATGTGCAAGGCAGGAGATAACCAGGTAGAACTCAGCGATTCGCCACAGAAAATGGCTCCATGTATGGCTGTAATGCTATCAGAGTCTGTCCCTCAATAGCTCTTTACCTCTCCTGAGCTCACAATCTGCTGATTCAAGAACTTTGTCTGGAGAAGGAGGAGGAGGGGAACCGGGAGTGGAGAGAGTTGTGGAGATAGATACAAATATACTGTTTGTGGTCCTGACTGAGCACAGACATTAATGCAGAGGCTTTCGGGTGGTGGGGAAGAGGGCTGTCGCTTTCCCTCTCTCATTCTGTGTCCTCATTTCATGCTTTAGTTGTGCTGATTGGGCGGGCTGAATCCCCTCAGCCAACTGCTTAGTACAAAACAGTTGCACTTCAGTATAAAGTGGATAAGAGCTGGAGGCAAAATCAAACAGGAGCGGAGGATTTCACAAAAGCAAATGTGGTTCTCAGGATGGCCCAGAAACATCAGTGATTGGAATTGCCTGTCATAAAGAAAGTAGCAAAGACAAGACACCCCCGTTCTCCCAAATGTTTCTCATTTCACTAATTGCATATTCATTTATTTGCATGTAAAACAGGGAAGAGGCATTCTTGGCTCATCTTGGTGCTAACGTGTTGCCTTCCTCCACGGTAGGAGCGAGTAGAACCAAATTGAGAAGAGCTCCCTTGGTAGCTTGTTAATTGCACATTATCGTGAAGCATGTGACTATAAAGGCCCAGCAGGAGCATTTCAATCAGGATTCTTGCTTAAATTAAAATTCCCTTTTAACATCCACACTGAAGTAACAAGTTTTAAACCTGAGGAACTCTTTTTGCGCCTTGCCCCCCCCCCCGCCACCCCTTAGAAAGAGTTGACAATTATTGCTGATACTGGGATGGGTGAGTCGGAGGGTTAATTGAGTTTTGTGTTTTTTAAGAATCAGGGGGTGCATACATAATCCAGAGAATGTTAAGAATATTTTAAAGTGGACACCACAGGGTTGTTTTCAAGAGAAGAGGAGCAGAAGATTATTTAGATTTATTGGTGCAGGAACTCCATCTACACAGTGGCTGAAGCACTCTGGAGAAGCATTGATATATGAGTGTTTCACTTAAGCAGAGGCCCACGAAAACCTGCTGATATGCAGTGCTGCATGGAATGGAATGTGTCTTTCTCTTTAGCATGGTGTTCCTCAGCAGTGGCACAGCTTGGGAGTGCAGCCATCTTGTTTGTGTGGGGCTTGACTAGATTCTAAGCACACACATTTAAAAAGAAATCCAGAGCTTGAAAGAGTACTTTTCTGGTCTATAATTCCTAGAATCCACTGAGAGCAGCACACAGACTTATCCAGAAATACAGAAGCAACCCCAAATATAAAGAACAAGGAAGGTTGTGACTTTGATTTCTACTATTTCTGCTAGGTTTTGGGTTCATATCATTCTGTTCCATATTTATTGATTTTAACATGGAAATGGTATAGCATTTTTATTAGGCCTAAGAAAGGTCACTGCGAAGTCCTCATTTTACCACAGATTTGACCCTCAAGAACGTAAAAGAAGAATTTTAAAAACCAGTGTCTAAAGACATTGACTAAATTTAAAATTAGTTCCCATCTAGAGTAGATCCAGAGATGGACGTAAGTCCTATTTGTTATAAGGTCTTTTCTAAATAGGACTGGCATTATATAGGTTAAATATTTGTTAAGTCTCTTTCCTCTAACAAAAGGCTTGTTTCAGGGCAATGTTGAATGTGTTTGGTTCTAACCTCTCTACCTCTAACCCCTGCCTGAGGTCAGCCCTGGAATTGGTGGATGAAAAGAGCCATTTGTTGCCTTCTAGTTTACTGGATTTAGAACACGTGGGTTCTTCTAACAGTTCCCTTGTGAGTTTTGTGGATGCTGGTGGGTTCCATGATGATATCAGCAACAGGTGGGATCCATGCAGGAAGATGTAGGGCAGGGCTGTGGACTATATGGCCATCCACAAGTTGTCAGAAGGCAGCTCCCATTATTTCTCACTATTGGTCTGACTGGTTGAGGTCAATGGGAGCTGGAATCTAATAATATCTGGAACATCACACTTCTCTCTTTCTGCTCTAGATTTTGCCTAATGTGATCAGGAACACAAAAATCCACACTCCTGATTTTTTTTTAAAATGGAAATGTCAACAGCCAGAATCCTGTTACTTACTCACATCAGCAAATGGCATAAATTGCAGTGGTAAACTACCACTAGTTAAGTTGAAAATTATATTCTTCATCATGTCCCTGTCCTTTACCTTGGTGTGCAGCGTGAAATACAAATATCAACATCTGAACTAATGGCAATTCACCACTGTAATTTATGCCACTTGACTTATACAAGCATGGATAATTAATAGGATTTTTAGATACACAGACATAGGAGAATTTTGTTTGGCCTGTCTTTTTAATTTCCCCCTTTTAGTGATTGGAATGTTTGACTAGGACTCAGGAGAACTGGTTCAAATCGTCACTTGCCTGTGAAACTGACTCATTGACCTTGGGCAGTCACACCCTAGCGACCTGAACCATCTCACAGTATTGTGGTGTGACTTAAGTGGGACAGGAAGCATGCCATGCATGTCCCCTTGAGTGCCATGGAAGAAAGGAAGGGTGTAAAAATAAGAAGTGAATAAATAAAATTTCCAGATCAGTATGCAAATAAAAACAAAATTACCCTTCAGGTTACTCACAGCTCAAAGTCTTGTGGTGTAGTTGACAATTCAAAAATACATACAATAATGTGTATTTTAGGAAAGGTTGTATATTAAATGCCAGAAGAAATTGCGTGCAACAGCACATGTAAGTTGTTATGCAAGGTTCCGTGGTATTTTGTTTAAGCCAAGACAGATGTAGAAATTGGACAAAATGGATTTGTGACTGAATATGCATGGAAGTGACATGGAAATAGACTGCTTCATACATCCATAGTTAGTTAAACCTGAAAGAGTGTGAAAACTTTCATAAAGACTTTTTAAATTATTTTCTCCATAACAGCTTCTTTGAATTCTGAAATAAAGTATCTAGGGAGCTTGAAACAGGCTTTTGTGTGTTGCCATTTCTGATGTCAGTTTTGTGTCCATTTATTCTCTTGTACAGAAATTGGTCTGTTTGTCCTCTGCAGAGTGCAGAGGGGCACTGCTGGCAAAGGATAGTATAGATCGTATTAACCAATGAATAAATAAATGAGTTCAGGATAGCTTTAACCAAAAACTTTTTATCTTTGTTTCACACGCTGAAACAGACTAACACAATCACCTTTTTGAAAACTGTTTTATGTCTAGTTATTTTCAGTGATAAAAATCTACTGGAAAAAAGGGCAGCTTAAAAAGCACATGCAAAATACAGGATTTAAGAATCACTTCTTCAAATGTAATTTAGCTTGAATAAATTGAACTTGAATAACAGTATTGGGGTTAAGCTCACTGTCACTTACTAATGTGAGAGAGTCATCTTTCACTTAAGCCCTTAAATTATGATTGAAGGAATCAGTAGATTTCATTGGGAAAAAAGATGGGGGAAGCTTCAGTGGACAAAACTTCTGCAAGATCTGGAACACTTTCTCCACCGCCTGCACACACTCTGGCTCACTATGAATTGTTTTACTTTGCTGCTTTCTGCTTTAATAACAACTTTATCAGTATAAAATTCTTAATTATGGATCTGGATTTGCTGATAATCCTTGTTAAACACTATTAAACTAGTATCACATGTGTAAGGGTCTAAAATATATTCTGCCTCTTAGTTTTGAAGGTTGCAATGGTAAGTTTAGATTTTCAGGAGACATAAAACAGAAGCTTTTAACAGTGTTTCATCTGTCTGGCAATTTGTTAAAGCTGAGAGATTTTCCTCAGACTTTACTAGGGAAGAGAGAAAGTTGGGAACATTCATGTCTAGCCACAAAACAGTCCACATTTCTTACTAGGGAGAATTTTGGTCAGTGAGGTAGTAAATGCAACAATGATGACAAAATTAATACGGGCATTAACGGGAACCTAGATTGATGTAAAGATATTATCATGGATCTTTATCAGGGTCTTTATGTGACTTCAGCTCTCAGCATCAAAAATGCATAAAGTTGTGGAGGGGCCATATCTGTATGTGTTATATATATCTAGAGAGGAGCCAACCTACACAGATTCTGTTGCTCTGTAACTGCCTTTGGCTTATGATGAGATTGGGACTCCTACCTCCCTACTGCCCCCCCCCCCGGCAAGATGCACAATACCCAAGGTAAGTTAAATTGTTTTATCTAGGCCTGAGAATGCTACAAGCATATACTCCTGCCTCCACCTGGGGTAGGAAAGATAATGACAATAAATGTAATAACAGTTGGGTAAGGCAAATCATATAAACCTTGACAGCAAATTGCCGCCAATTAATGTAAGGACTGTATCAGTACAACCTACCAGCCAGTGACAGAGGTCTCCACAACTTTATACACTTTTGATGCTTACAGTTGGAGTCACGTAAGGATCCTGATAGTGGTATAGACTCCAGCAGGGAAGAATGTGAAGGTGTTTGCCCAAGGTAATGAACTGAAGCCCAATGCTGAGTCATGAGAAAAAGAGAAAAGTAGCAGCCATTGGTAAAAGTCAAGGAATCCTACTACTCACCACAACATCTTCTGGTGTTAACAGAGTAGGAATGAGATGTATTTGACACAAAGTCTGGTCTTAAAAACACAGGCTGGTTCTTTGGTATAGAGCCACCTTGAAAGTCACTATGGTGAAGAAACCACCAGTTCCCCTTGTGAATGACTACAATCTTGCTGAAAAGAGAGTCTGGCGGCAAAGGCCAGCTCACATCCTGGAAGCCTCCTGGCCCCCAAGATCCTCTTTTATTGTGCTCAAAATGGCATTGTGATTAGATATAAACCGAAACTGTATTTCCTGCTCTTCAGTAATTACACTGGCTTATGGGAGCTTTATGCAGCATGAAACCTTATTATTCTGCAGAATGCAGTTCTGTATAATTTGCTTCCCCTTCATTGCACGAATGAAAAAAAAAATCATATTTTCGTCCGAATTGGGAAGAAAGGCTCAGTTATCACTTGAGAGTGCAGTGTTATTTTCCTTCTGGAATTAAAAAATCCATCTGGGTGTGTGACCCCTTTCACCCCACTGCCTCTCCATTCAGCCTTTTGTATGCAGATGAACCGTATCAATTTCCACTGGCTCAGAAAGATGCACCTAGCTGGGTGCACATTCTCCCCCATTCCTGCCCCTGGTTTGGCTCCCTCAGTCTAATGGAAATGTATATGAATACAGAATGTGGAGTATAAATGTGGGCTGAGAACATTGAGGAGGAGCAGAGAAGAGAGCACAGATACTTTCACAATCCCAGTATTCATCCTTAAGGTGTTTCCATGTGTCACATTTTGTGGTGTTTGACACTACAATTTGTAATGTCAGTCACCTACCATCTGCACGTTAGAGGAAGGCAGTCCCCACACCAATCAAGCTCATACAGACAGCCTAGCTATATGAACATGGCAAACAAAGCTACCACCTACCAAAACAGCAACAGTATTTTTCACGTCCCAGCAAAAGGAAGTCTCAATTTTGACAAAGTATTTCCATTTTCACCTCTTGTTCATGTATGAGATGGCAGGCAGGGGGAGTGAAATTATTATTTCTGCCTGTGCTAGACCATCACTGATGCACAGAATCACTTAGATAGATTTTAAAAATTATTTCCTTTGCCTTGTGTGTAGTACTGATCAAGAAAAAAAAGAAAAGAAAAGAAAAGAAATTGCCCACAGCTGCAATTTCAATTGGCACTTCATACAAAAGCAATAAAAAAATGTAATAAGTGGTTTAGCACATCAGGAATGGTCTAACAGATGCAAAACAAACAAACACAACAAAATCATTTCTGCTACCTGTCTGCTAAGGAGTTGGGAAGTGTTCATTTTATACCCTGAAGCAGCTTCCTTATTCACAATATCAGAAATTCAAACCAGAAGGAGCCTTGGCAGCTTTTACAGCTGCAAGGCTTGACTTCAGTCTTTTCCCAGCGATCATACACACTGGGAATTGATTAAACTAGACCACACCAGCCTGCACCAAAAAAGCCCCTGACAGGAACTCAAAAAGGTACAGTTTGGGGTGCCCTGTGAGCAAATTGGTCTGCTCATCATGTAGCCACTGGAGAAAAGAGCGAACCAATCTACCTTCACAGCACAACAAACAGCAGGACAAATGCTCATCTGAATGAGCCCATAGACAAGGTTTTAAAAAAGGAAGACTTCTGTTGAAGTTGTGTTGCATGAGAATCTCTGAGCAGCTGCAGCTTCTAATCCCCACAGACTTTCCCGATAGGGTGATTATGGGGATACAAATGAAAAAATATTTTTAAATTGAAAAAGTTCCTGTACCCTCTAATGTTTTCAGGACCAGTTTTGCCATTTTCTTGGGTGCTCCAGAGGTCTTCTAAGTAACTTCTGGTTTTTGAAAAACTCCCCCCCAGCTTAAAATAGCTGTAAAACTCCCCTCAACATGTGGTGAAGTTGCTCCCATGTGTTCTAGAACAAGGGTCCCCAACCCCCGGTCCGTGGCCCGGTTCCAGTCCATGGCCTGGGTCAGACTGGGCCACGGAGACAGATCTCCCACCACCCCCCGCATGCACTCCCCCCGCACAGCCCCTTTGTGCATGCGTGTGAGTGTGCTTGTGCCCGTCCGAGTGCCCCCGCTCCTTTGCACACGCCCGTGCAAGCACGCGCCCACCCCTTCGCGTATGCATGTGAGCGCGGGGGGTGCCCCGCCTTCCCCAACCAGTCCGTGGTGTTAAAAAGGTTGGGGACCACTAGAAGACACAATAAGACTTTTTCAACTTTTTAATAAAGTTTAGGAAATGTGGGGCTGAAAAGTGAGGTACTGGGCCACATGAGGAAATACATATTATTTATTTATTTAAGAACATTTCTGTATGGCTTTTCATTTAGAAATCCAAAAGAGGTTTACAAACTTTTTTTAAAAAACTTGGTAGTTTTTTTAAAAAAAATAAAATAATTTTAATTATTTAACTTGAATTAACTTGAAAAAAATTAATTTAAAAAACTTTAAAAATCAGGAAAGTTACCACAATCAGGATGTCTGGTTGTGTTAACAATTAGGAAAATAAGCAAGAAACTGCATGGGAAGAAAGGCTCAGTTATCACTTGACAGTGCAGTGTTATTTCCTTCTGGAATTAAAAAATCCATCTGGGTGTGTGACCCCTTTCACCTCACTGCCGCTCCATTCAGCCTTTTGTATGCAGATGAATCGTATCAATTTCCACTGGAAATTAGGAAAATAAGCAAGAAACTGCATGGGTTAACATATAAGTCTTCAACTGGCAGTGATAACATCCACTGCAAATGTTAGGATGGAACTCACCTAATTTCAAAAGGGGAAAGCCATTCCACATGGTGGGGGCTAACCAGAGAAGGCCCTCCTTCCTTATTTCCATGCCTATCATTGTTGGGAAACTGGTGTGTAGATGTGTGCCTATAGACAGAGGGAGGAATAAGATGGCATATAATTTTGGATTATCTGAACTTTTCAAAAGACCTCCCCCCCCCCCCCATTTTGGGAATTCCTTCTGTGTTTTCCTCTAACAAAATCACCTCCCTCTGCAAATCTTTATTTTCATATGATGTATGTCATTCTTGGGGCTCATTATGAAACGGGTTGTATGGGAGGGGTAGAGTGGCATTTCCACAGCTCTTTTCCTCTACCACCAAGACAAAGGCAAATGAAGGGACGAAAAGGCCAGTCTCCTAAGCAGGTCAACTGTGGAAGAGCTATCAGATGCCATACTGAACTAATTCCTAATTGGGGCACTGTTTGTCAACAGCGAGAGACAGCCCTAGTGCACTCTAATCGCCACAGCCACAAGCTCTGATAGAGATCTTAATCTCTCCACTCCACCACTTTCACGTAATATCGAGCTTTTCTTTCCTTCTCCAGGCACCATGCATGTATTCAAAGCCACCCATGAGACAGAAGGAGATTTCAAAATAGTAGTTAATGCTTTTGTAAGTTCCAGAAATGCTGAGGTCAAGGCACATTGCCAGAATGAAGATGGGGCAGGAGTCTAATGTAGCAAGCAGCACTGTTTTACAAAAGCATGCATAACCATGCTTTGGTGTGCAGTTGACACTTTCAGGTGCCCTACATTCAGGAATTATGTAAAACATGGAGAAACACACACATGCCTCTTACCTGTTCAGTTGAAAATACAGGCATCCTACTTGAATACAGCATCAAACTTGAATTAGCTTTTTGACCCATTTAGTAGTAGCAACCATTTTGTTGTTTAGTTACCAGCCATTGCAAAACAAATGGAAGATTCACAGTTCAAAGCCAAATGTAGCTTTCAGTACTGTGGCTACCAGCACAAATAAAGAGTCATGCAAAGTAACACTTTTTCATTCTCAAACAAAGAACAAATATGCCAGTTGCTACAAAATTCTTCCTGAGATGAAATTCAAACCAATATTTTTCATGTGAATCTTTATAAGAAAGTAGAGATGGGTTTGGCAGTTTGTTCCGGATTGTTTATGGGCTGAACAGATGTTTGTTGGTCCCCAGCCCACCTCCTCTGGTGGGCACCCACTCAGAAGCAGTGCCCTGACTTTGCTGCCTTGCTTCCTCCAGGAACTGCCTCTGAGTGGGCAGCCACAGGAGCAGGCAGGGTTGGGAACTGCTGAACACTTGTTCAGCCAGTAAACTAACCACCAAACCAGTGGTTCATGGCCATCTCTATGAGAAAGGCATGAAGCAACATAACGAACAATAACCTAGGTCACCATGTTATAGTGGTTCTAAACCTCTTGTGTCACCAGTCGCTCTATCAAAAAATCTGATTCCCCTTATGATAAAAACAAAAGATCCATATTTCTTATAGGGACATTTATAAGTATACAGGGCTTTTTGTTACTATATTTACTATTTATAATATATTAGTAGATAGGTGGAATGTGGATCTGGCGAAGTTCCAAAGTTACTACCAGTGGGCTGAAAGGTAGTTAATCAGTATTAGGTAGGATTGGTGGGAGAAAGCTTGACCACACAAGTTTGTCCTGGGTTGATGCAGACTTCTCTATACTACACTCTGACATTTGCCTCAGTTCACATAGAAATATTTAATTATCCTGGGAATGGGTGTTTCAAGAGTCTTCATGTCACACAGCTTCCCTCCTTCCTCACTCTTCTCTGCTATCCTCTTTCCTACATTTTTCTACAGCATTCAAACCCCTTCCTTTAAAAAAAAAGTTTAGCAAGTGAAATAGTGCTAAACTGACAGTAAGCATTTGAATTAATCCTGTATTGGTTTACTGCTGTACAAGTTTTAAAATACAAGGTACAAATTGGATCACAGTTATGGTCCTTATCAGTGTGAGCAGAAGGTAGGCAAAAGGTCATGGCCCCATACTTACAGAATGGGCTCCTGTTAGAAGTGTGTCAGCCCCCCCCCCCTCCATCCTTTAAGAGGATGCTAAAGATGAGACTTTTCCAAGAAACCTTTAAGGACATCCTCTCTTAATTCAGCCTATATTTCTGTTCCCTGATTCTGCCATTATTTGGGTCTTTAATTATTTAGTTTGTTCTATTTGTAAGTGTGAATGTTGGTCTGATGTTTGGGGTTGATGGGTTATTACCTTATTGTAAACTGCTCACAATAATGCTGTTAAGTTGAGAAGTATATGAGCATCTTCAATCAATCAATCAATCAATCAATCAACCAATCAATCAATCAATCAATCAATCAATCAATCAATCAATCAATCGTTCCCTCCCACACTATGCTCCATTCTGTGCATTATCAGTGCTGCCATCTGGATACACCCAAAAGACTGATATAGGTGATAACCCAAGAACCAGCAGAACCATAGCACAAGATACTGGCCACCAAATGTCTCTTGGCAATCTCAAGCCCTAAGGGGGCATTCATCTGAATGTGTGTAGGCCTAAAACAGTGGTGGGGACATGGGAACAGAACTAGTCCCTTGCCCCCTGAATGTTCCCTGGTATCCAGCAGCAACAGACACCTCCACAGGTTGAAGTCTGTAGGTGCATCCCACTGCAAACAATGACAAAGCCCTCTGCAGACTTTTATGCTCACTGCATAAATGTTTCTGATGTCTCTGATGCTACTGAGTACATGTGACGATTCAGGAGGGCTGGGATTATACATGTCCCTGTGTCCCCTTTTAGCCGTATATGCATTTCAGGCAAACTGTTTTGGCCATTCATGCATTTCAGCTGAATTAATACAGCTTCAGTCACCTGAAAATTCTGATCTGTAGCAAGTGTCTACTTTGAAAATTTAAGGGCCAGCTGTAAGTTTTACAAACCAAACATGATGATGGTAGCATTCATCTTTCCTTGTGAAATGTTTCAAGTCATTGTGTTCTTGCTCAGAAAAATGGTGAAGATTCATTTCTGCACAGACATGAGTGGCATGTCAAAGAATTTGGATTTTCTCCAGTTTCTGAACTCATGATTGACTAAACTCTTAGGGAGGGTTCATAAAAGGACTCAGAGGGTCCTCCTCAACAAGCTTGTGGTACTCCAAGGACTCCCTCATTAATAGCTAAGACCTCTCAGAGGTGCTCATTCTTCTCTCTGAATTAGATACTGGGTTTGTATCATCACAGAGCAATCCATCTCTGGAAGGAGGAGGATCCTCAGGACTAAACATCCATTTTGGGAAAATATCTGCTATAACTAATGGCTCATTAGACTTCACTATAAAAAGAAAAAAGGAACCTGAGAAGTATTAAACACTATAGAGAGCCATATAAAGCCCTATATTGAAGGACATTAGATTGACGAAATGGGCAGTTCTCAAAACAGGCAAATGTATGGAGCTACCAAGAATTTTAGATAGTGGAAAGTTTGTGAAAGTTCGTGGTTCATAGTTCATGAATAGTGATGAACTACCGTGTTTCCCCAAAAATAAGACAGGGTCTTATATTAATTTTTGCTCCAAAAAACGCATTAGGGCTTATTTTCAGGGGATGTTTTAATTTTATAGTCATGTCATCATCTGGTTGCTGCACAATGCTGCACAATGGTGGAGGGCGGGGTTTCACTTAACTAGGGTTTATTTTTTGGGTAGGGCTTATATTACGAGCATCCTGAAAAATCATACTAGGGCTTATTTTCAGGTTAGGTCTTATTTTCGGGGAAACAGTGTACAAACCATACAAACCTCCATTTCCCATTTTGTGCCCATCTTTACTCCTTAGCAGACACAGGGGACCTCAAACACATGCCATTTATACCATCTGTTTTAACGCCTGAAAGACTATATAGTTTTAACGCCTTTGAAAGACTATATAGTTTTACAAACAGAAAAACGAAAAGGCTGTTAAGTTAATGTCCCAGGATTTCTCACATGATCCTGCCTGTTATGGTCCTTGAATAAGGGATTTGAAGACAACGCCCCTCTTTGGTGCCAGAATGGGCCCTAGATTATGTGCTGTTTGTACCCTCTGAAGAATGAGTTGCTGCCTAGAACAGAAAATTTGTCAGAAAGAAGGAATGGGAAACCCCATCTCCCTAGTACTAACAGGGGAAGTAATGAAACAATCAGGCCGCCCTTTCTTGGAGCGTGGGTCTTACATAGAATCTCCCTGCTTCCCCTTGTGTTGCCTCTTCCTAAAATAAACATTGAAACATAATTTAAATTGAAAACATGGCAAAACACTCTGACAGCTTAGAGGCATAAAACATACACCAGACAATTAATATGGCCAGTGTTTTGTTTATGACTGGCAGAGAACCACAGGCCTCTAGCAGCAGCAAGAGAAGTGAAACAATTTTTTGGAGGGTACAACGGAAGGGCCAAACACAAGCTCAGGTTCACAACATTCCTACTAAGCCCTCCACCATTACGATACCTGTGTCTGTGGCTAGCAATTTACTTTAAAGCAATAGCACAGTTTAGTCCTACCTGTTCAATGGAAAATATATAAGTTTATCAGGAGCGTATTTGCAGACCTCATTCCCAGAGGATAAGTGGGAGCTAATCTTAGAAACAGAGGAACAATTTAAAAAATTAAATTCCTAGCATATTTAGGAGCCTTTTCACAAAATTGTCTCAGAACTCCAGTGAAAACAAGCTAAGACCAAGATTCCATGCTCTTTGTTGGATAGAGTTCTGATTTGCCAACATGAACAAATAGGGATCCATTAAGAGAGAAGGGCAGACACAACAGATCAACAACAAGTTAGACTAGAAGTTGGAAAAGTTACGTTTTTGGACTGCAGCTTCCAGAATTCCCCAGCCAACATGGCCACAGGCCATCTTAGTGTGGGGTTTCTGAAATGTGTCATCCAAAAAGTAAAAATAAATTCAGAAAGCTGTAAGGACACATGCCTGATCACACCAGAAAGGGTTGCTTTAATGGAAAACATCTCCCTTGAAGTGAGCCTTCTGTTTGCAAGAGAATCGCTTCAGCAGAGCCCCCCAAAATAGAAGCTCTATAGCTGGACCAAAAAGGTTTGGCTTCAGCACAGATCAGGGTGGGCCTCGAACACATTGCCTCTTGCATCATGAGATCACTGGGAAATAGATTACATTGGGCCACTCCACAAGTGGTCCAAATTGTGATCTATTTCCCCATGTGATCATACTCTAACTTTTCTAAGCTCTAAGCTAACCAAATGTTGTTACAGTTGATATGAACCTGCCTGAATTTTGCCCTGTGATGGTCCAAATAATCAACAGGTGATTGAAGCAAGATAACAAACAAGGCCAGACAAGAATAGTTTAAGGATTTGAACTTGATATTTTCACACTTTCTGCAATGAAATCAATGTAGCTTAATTAGTCTTCAGTAAATAGGGGAGGAAATCCCTAAAAGAAATTATACATTATGTTCTTCCAAAGTATGTGGTATCTGAAGAAGACAAATTTGAAAATGTTGTAATTAACCAAATAAATCTATTTGCTTTGTACCAAGGGGTACATGCTTTGTACCCCTTCACTGATTGCTGCCTTGTCGTAGCGAACGGGCTTGAGTAATTCAGAGAAGCTATGGGCTATGCCATGCAGGGACACCCAAGACGGACAGGTCATAGTGGAGAGTTCTGACTAAACGCGATCCACCTAGAGCAGGAACTGGCAAGCCACTCCAGTATCTTTGCCAAGAAAACCCCATGAACACAAACAAAAGGCTAAAAGATATGATGCTGGAAGATGGGTCCCTCAGGTCGGAAGGCGTCCAATATGCTACTGAGGAAGAGCGGAGGACAAGTACGAGTAGATCCAGAGCTAATGAAGTGGTTGGGCCAAAGCCGAAAGGACGCTCAGCTGCGGACGTGCCTGGAAGTGAAAGGAAAATCTGATGCTGCAAAGAAGAATACTGCATAGGAACCTGGAATGTAAGATCTATGAACCTTGGTAAGCTGGATGTGGTCAAACAGGAGATGGTAAGAATCAACATTGACATCCTGGGCGTCAGTGAATTAAAATGGACGGGAATGGGCGAATTCAATTCAGACGATTATCATATCTACTATTGTGGGCAAGAATCCCGTAGAAGAAATGGAGTAGCTCTCATAGTGAACAAAAGAGTGAGAAAAGCTGTACTGGGATACAATCTCAAAAATGATAGAATGATTTCAATACGAATCCAAGGCAGACCTTTCAACATCACAGTCATCCAAGTTTATGCACCAACCACCAATGCTGAAGAGGCTGAAACTGACCAATTCTATGAAGACTTACAACACCTTCTAGAACTGACACCAAAGAAAGATGTTCTTCTCATTATAGGGGACTGGAATGCTAAAGTAGGGAGTCAAGAGATAAAAGGAACAACAGGTAAGTTTGGCCTTGGAGTTCAAAACGAAGCAGGGCAAAGGCTAATAGAGTTTTGTCAAGAGAACAAGCTGGTCATCACAAACACTCTTTTCCAACAACACAAGAGGCGACTCTACACATGGACATCACCAGATGGGCAATACCGAAATCAGATTGATTATGTTCTCTGCAGCCAAAGATGGAGAAGCTCTATACAGTCAGCAAAAACAAGACCTGGAGCTGATTGTGGCTCAGATCATCAGCTTCTTATAGCAAAATTCAAGCCCAAACTGAAGAAAGTAGAAAAAACCACTGGGCTAGTCAGGTATAATCTAGACCAAATCCCTTATGAATACACAGTGGAAGTGAAGAACAGATTTAAGGAACTAGATTTGGTGGACAGAGTGCCTGAAGAACTATGGATGGAGGCTCATAACATTGTACAGGAAGCAGCAACAAAAACCATCCCAAAGAAAAAGAAATGCAAGAAAGCAAAGTGGCTGTCCAACGAGGCCTTACAAATAGCAGAGAAGAGAAGGGAAACAAAATGCAAGGGAGACAGGGAAAGCTACAGAAAATTGAATGCAGATTTCCAAAGAATAGCAAGGAGAGACAAGAGGGCCTTCTTAAATGAACAGTGCAAAGAAATAGAGGAAAATAATAGAAAGGGAAAAACGAGAGATCTGTTCAAGAAAATTGGAGATATAAAAGGAACATTTTGTGGACATGATAAAGATGGACATGATAAAGGACATAAATGGTAGGGACCTAACAGAAGCAGAAGACATCAAGAAGAGGTGGCAAGAATACACAGAGGAATTATACCAGAAAGATCTGGATGTCCCGGACAACCCAGATAGTGTGGTTGCTGACCTTGAGCCAGACATCCTGGAGAGTGAAGTCAAGTGGGCCTTAGAAAGCATGGCTAACAACAAGGCCAGTGGAGGTGATGGCATTCCAGTTCAACTATTTAAAATCTTAAAAGATGACGCTGTTAAGGTGCTACACTCAATACGCCAGCAAGTTTAGAAAACTCAGCAGTGGCCAGAGGATTGGAAAAGATCAGTCTACATCCCAATCCCAAAGAAGGGTAGTGCCTAAGAATGCTCCAACTACCGTACAATTGCACTCATTTCACACGCTAGCAAGGTTATGCTCAAAATCCTCCAAGGTAGGCTTCAGCAGTATGTGGACCGAGAACTCCCGGAAGTACAAGCTGGATTTCGAAGGGGCAGAGGAACTAGAGACCAAATTGCTAACATGCGCTGGATTATGGAGAAAGCCAGAGAGTTCCAGAAAAACATCTACTTCTGCTTCATTGACTACGCAAAAGCCTTTGACTGTGTGGACCACAACAAACTATGGCAAGTTCTTAAAGAAATGGGAGTGCCTGACCACCTTATCTATCTCCTGAGAAATCTCTATGTGGGACAGGAAGCAACAGTTAGAACTGGATATGGAACAACTGATTGGTTCAAAATTGGGAAAGGAGTACGACAAGGCTGTATATTGTCTCCCTGCTTATTTAACTTATATGCAGAATACATCATGCGAAAGGCAGGACTGGATGAATCCCAAGCCGGAATTAAGATTGCCGGAAGAAATATCAACAACCTCAGATATGCAGATGATACCACTCTGATGGCAGAAAGTGAGGAGGAATTAAAGAACCTCTTAATGAGGGTGAAAGAGGAGAGCACCAAAAATGGTCTGAAGCTCAACATCAAAAAAAAAAAACTAAGATCATGGCCACTGGTCCCATCACCTCCTGGCAAATAGAAGGGGAAGTTATGGAGGCAGTGACAGATTTTACTTTCTTGGGCTCCATGATCACTGCAGATGGTGACAGCAGCCACGAAATTCAAAGACGCCTGCTTCTTGGGAGGAAAGCGATGACAAACCTAGACAGCATCTTAAAAAGCAGAGACATCACCTTGCCGACAAAGGTCCGCATAGTCAAAGCTATGGTTTTTCCAGTAGCGATGTATGGAAGTGAGAGCTGGACCATAAAGAAGGCTGACCGCCGAAGAATTGATGCTTTTGAATTGTGGTGCTGGAGGAGACTCTTGAGAGTCCCCTGGACTGCAAGGAGAACAAACCTATCCATTTTGAAGGAAATCAACCCTGAGTGTTCACTGGAAGGACAGATCCTGAAGCTGAGGCTCCAATACTTTGGCCATCTCATGAGAAGAGAAGACTCCCTGGAAAAGACCCTGATGTTGGGAAATTGTAAGGGCAGGAGGAGAAGGGGACGACAGAGGACGAGATGGTTGGACAGTGTCATCGAAGCTACCAACATGAATTTGACCCAACTCCGGGAGGCAGTGGAAGACAGGAGGGCCTGGCGTGCTCTGGTCCATGGGGTCACGAAGAGTCGGACACAACTTAACGACTAAACAACAACAACAACAACAACCCAAAGATGCTATATAAAATGGTGAGTACAACAAAATAGGGAATCAGGTGTAAAAAAATTTGAAATTATGGAGATTAATAATAATCATAAAAAAAGTAGCTTGCATAGAGCTAATGTCATGACAAAGACCTGGAAACTCAATGAGTTAAATTTAATTTTAGTTCAATGTAAAGTAAATCTATTGAAATCATGTATATAGGATATACACTAGTGTTGACAAAGAAGTCTCATCCACTTCATCGGGTCTTCTTTAGATGGGGCTAAAATTGGATTTAGCCCTGGAAATACTGTATTTTTGGTGCCTCCTTTGTTTGGGACTAGAATGTATATTGAGTACACTGTTGTGTTTTTCAATAAGCCAACCAATACGAAAATTGAAAGAGTGGCTCACGGAAAGGAAACATTCAATATATATCCCAGTCCTAAAGAAAAGAGATGTAGAACACTACAATAATTATAGGACGATCCCATTGATTTCCCATGCAAGGAAATGATGCTCAAGATTTTACAACAAAGACTTTTACTACATACAAAGGAAGACATGTCAAATGTTTGGGCTGGATCTAGAAAAGGAATCAGCACTAGTGATAATCATCGTTGGGAATCATGGCTTCATTACCAAAGCCCATTTCACAGAAACGCTGGTCTTCCTGTCACTGATGAGTATTTATTTACTTTCTCTTGCATGTTGGAGCTTGTTGTGAAAAACGACTTAACCTCACCATAGAGACTACCCCATATGTAAGACTATTAAGATAAAGTCCTGCATAAGTGGCCTTAATAAAAGGAATTTATCACCAGACATGAAGAGGAAGGTGTCTTTTATTCATAAATTGAATAACACCAAGGACTGTCATTGCAGATTTTTAGAGCTAGAAATTATTATCATTCATTCTCCAAATTACCAGCTGCACAAAAATTACTAAATGATGCGTTATCACTCCTTTTCAGTGTGGGAATATCTTATTATATGTTTGGTTACAAATGGTTGCCCATGTGATTATTGTCAATAAATCAGAAGTATCCTATCACTTGGCTGACTGGATAGCTCAGTGAGTTAGGTATCTTGCTGTGGAGACAGGGATTGCAAGTTCAGTTTCCCACTGTGCATCCCAGAAAAGCCAGCCTTGAGCAAGCTGCCCAGTCCCAGGGTGCCCCCAGAAGAAGGGAACGGTAAACCACTTCTCAATTTTCTCTCTCTAGAAAACACTGAAAAAAGGTCGCTATTAGAGACAGGCATGAGCTGTCAGTTCAGTGGTTTGTGCCAGTTTGGTCTTCAGACAAAGAGGTGTTCAGCACTTTCCAACCCTGCCTCATCTGGCAGACTCCCACTGAGAGGCAGTGCCTGGTGGAGGCAGGGCATGGAATCCAGGGCACTGCCTCTGAGTGCACCCCCACTGGATGAGGCGGGACTAGGAAGCATCGAACATCTGTTCGTCTGAAGGACAAACCAGCTTGAACCACCAAACTGTTAGTTTGTGCCAATCTCTAGTCGTCATAAGTCAGAATTGACTTGATAACACATTTATTTATTTACTTAAAATATTGTTAACCCCATCTTTCTCCAAAAATATGGACCCAAGAAAGATTACATCATTCAAAACACAACATTAAAAGCTAAAAACAGTATTTTTTTAATTGTTAAAGAAGAATTAATAACATATTTAAAATGTTAGGTAAAAGCATTACACAAAACAGATTTACAAGCAAAAAAAAACATTAAAACTAGCACTTGATTATTATCATGTCACTTGCCATGGGAAGGGTTATCTGGGAAAGGCTCTGATGTAACTGAAAAGACTGGCACCTCCTGAGGCACAGAGGGGTGGCACTTTCATGCTCCCTCCTCATTCGATGGGCTGTAAGTTTTGGTTGTGAATGCAAAGGGCGACAAAATAAACCCATCTCAGTTTACAACTGCTCCATAATCTTCCATATCTTTAATATGTAGTACATGGGACTATAATTTAAAATTGGCATGTTGAGTCCAAACAGGTCTCCACAGTTTCTCAGCTAAAAACCTTTCCTTCTTCCACTCCTTTTCCTTTTTTCTTTACCATCAATGACTGGCTGCAACAATTTGTACTTTTTCTTTTGCACTATGGAATCAAAGTATTCTAGATTTCTGCATTTTCTGTTTTATGATTTCTTGATTTTTATTCATTCTCCTTAGTATTTCTTCTTTGGTTACCCCTTGATTCAAGAAATTCTAGTAACCTGCATAAAAATCCACATTTCATGTACTTCTATCTTTTTCACTTAGTTGCTGTCCAGGCCTTGCAGCAGAAATGAGAATATGTACTAGTGTACAGTGCTCATTCTCAAAACCAGTTTTAAATTTTAGTCACATAGTACTACATATTGAGGAAGCTGCTTTGGGTCATCTCTGTTAGTGACACATTAGAACTCTCCAAAAATATGAAGAACTATCCTAATGAAAAGGTCAGAAATATGTTTTCTGATGCTGGTGAGGCAGAATTAGAACAAATAGGCTTAATTTACAGGGGAATACATTTTGGTTCAACATTAGAAGAAGCTTTTTAACAGAAAGAATGGTTCAGTATGGCAATCAATTAGCTATTAGGGTGGCAGATTCTTCCTCAGAGCTCTACAGTAATATGCAAGAAGTAATGACATTACTTGTAATGTGTTACATTGGGCGTAATGGGGGGCACCATCACGTGATTCTCAGTATCCTACTGAGAAGGATCAAAATTCCATTTTAGTATGACAAATAATCTATCCCAAATATTAACTCTACATGATGGCAACTTTTTTTTTTTTGGTTGCAGGGCCATACTCCCTGATGAAAGCTTCCATAGAGAGTGAAGCTATTAATTAAGAATATGGCAGAAGAGTGTTTTTTTCCACCCCACCACCATCACCACACGAATCCTGTTCCAGTTTCTCTCTGGCAGCTATTTGAAAAACAAAACAAAAACAAGCACATTCATTCCATTAATGCAACGATGGATGTGTCTAAGAGGTATTTGCAGTGGGCACAAACTGCTGATCTGCAACATTCAACATGTGCATAGGCTGTTGAATGTGTACATTCATATGGTTAATTACATGTAAGGAAACATACATATGTCCATACAGGGGTTCTGAGGTTACCTTGCCATTCCAGTATTCAGGCTTCTTGATTTACAGACAATAGGAATAATAACCTTTGGAATCATGGGAAAATGGATTTTTCAAAAAGTTACTCATGTTGATGAGTCAAGCTGGCAGAAAGGCAGTGGCATAATTTGCAGCAGCAAATTGCTGCTCATTAATTATTCGGTGCTTGGATTCCTGATCACATGCCAAACTATACAACTGGAGTGCAATGAGGAATCAAGTGGTGACTTATTTGTTAATGGCCATTGTGAGTTACGCCGTCACCATTGCACTAGTGTAACTCCACTACGGGTTTTTGGTCCATTATTTTTTTAAAAAGTTGCTGCTACTCTGCACAGAAATAAATCCAATTAGGAATGTGTGCTTTGGTGCAGATGGCCTATGAAACCCAACCCAGTTCAAGGATTTTGTGGCCACTGAATAATTCAAGACGCATAAGCAATGCCAAGTTTCAAGAGTTGGGATAGAAGTTTCAAATCACATTATTTAGGAAGTTCTTAGTGTCTGCAGTATATGTACATTTGTGGGTATAAGGGAACCCCTCATATCTCCATCACCCACATCAGTTCCATAAAAGCTTCTAAGTCAACACATGGAGATAAAGAGACAGTCACAACGCATATGCACAAAACTGCTCATAATTGTGTAAACATTCATAACACTGACAAAGGGTTCTTCCTTGTTTAATTAGTCTTTTTAATTAATTGTTTGTAGAACATTGTTTTGATTTTTAACAATAATTATCAGGAGCAGGACAAATTGGATAGAGTATTGAGCGTGGAACATGAGGCTAAGGTGGGAAGAAAAGGGGGAAATAAATTACAATCTTAACATTGTTGACATGTAATATTCCTCTTTATCTGTGAAATGTCTTTCTTGTCAGCTGCTCAACCATGTTTTCTATGAATATATGGTTGTGGAGTTCCTGTCAGATTTCATCAAGTAGGACTGTCAGTGTGGACCATTCGGAGACAGTGTTTGGCCAGAGCCTTGGACTAGAGAAAAGTGTCAGTAGTTTGTCAATGTGTTTTCATGGGAATTAATTGCTAGATGATGTTTTAAAAGTTTCTTTAATTTCTAAGAAATAAGTGAAAGGGGACTAAAGATACCTCCTCCCCAGCTGAAGATGTGGCAATTCAGATGTTTGTGTGTGAAAAGAGGAAAAAAATGCTGTCTGCATTTTGAGAGAGGCTTAGAAAAACAGAGGTGAGTTTTGACTTTGTGAGCAGTCTGGGTTATTGGCTCTCTTCCTAGAAGATGTGATGTAGGAGCTGCTGTTTTGGAGTGTGTGTTGGAGGATCTAAGCTGTGCCTCAATCTATGTCGGATGTCTCTATTTCTAAATAAATACAATGATTATAAAACACCAGCTAGCCTTGAAAGATAAGCAGGCCCATGTAAACCAATAAAAGCAATGATAACCATGATAGTACAGAACAATTTTCAAACTCCATATTGAGGTGTTACCTTTATATTATCTGCTGTCAAGTCACCTCCACCTTATGGTAATTCTAACTGGGTTTTTGAGGAACATGAAATGTAGGAGTGGATTATTATTGCCCCCCCCCCCCCGGGTGAATCTTCTCTGGTTTTATCCTACATTTTCTCGAAGCTATCCAAGGTACTGAATCTACCAGGGTCCCACAACCTGGGTAGCTTCTGTAACAGGGTGAACCAAAACACTGAGTGAATTAAACAAAAGTTGGACATGGGCAGTTCTAAATGCAATGTTAACATTCTGGGTGAGTTGGTTGATTAGGCACTGGAAGTTAATCTGGTTGGATCCAGAATAATAGAGCCATGCATTTAGGCCTATAGAAATCAATAGTGCTTGAGTTAGTCTTGATTAATTTGTCTGATTTAAATGAGACACTGAAGTATGTCTACAGTATACCTTTATGATGGTTTGATACCCCTTTACCTGTCATGTCTCCATCATAATCTTTGAATTTACAGTTTGATGAGGTACTTAGAAATTTCTGCTGGAGTTAAAGAGAGAACACTGCCGTTCTCTAGCAGACAGTTCTAAGCACCGCACCAAGCTACATATCCCAGGATTCCAGAGGGTTGATCCATTGCAGGGGAAGAGGTACCAAACTTCAGCTACTGTGCACAGTACATGATGCACTCTGATTCCATCTAGATCAAGTCCAGCTGCCAGAATTCTATTGCATGTAGGCAGACCACACAACTCCATGCACATAATTCTACATGATCTCCATCGAAGAAATAGAGGTTGTGAAGAACACCTGCTGCAACAAATGAGGCTTCCACTTGTGCAAAGAAGCACTGGATGCCTCCTTGTGCAACCTCTCTTAAGTGACAAACCACTTGTGGAACAGACCATTGTGGGAGCAGGGTGGGTCAACAAGATTCTGGCCATTAAATTTCACTAGCTAAACCAATTAGATTCCACCCTCATAAAACATCGGTATCCTAGTGCTTTAACTTAGTTTATGGTTGCAGATGTTGATTGGTTAGGTGGGTGAGGATGCATTCAGTTCTACTAGTCAAGATGAAACAATGAAATATACTTCTAATTTTCGTATGTCTGGTAGCTGCTTGGATGCTGTGATAAAGAAAGAGGTTGTGGTTCTCCAAAGGATCCTAGCTGCATCAAAAGGTGCTTTGGTACTTCTCCTTAAATTTTAATTGTGAGTCTTTAAAAGTGTCTTTCCTTTTTCTGCCCCAGTTTACAGTGATCTGAATGATTACCCCCCCACCTCCAACTCTATTAAATGGATTAATGCCTATTTAAATTTAATGTGTGCAGTTGTCAAATCACTTCCAGTAATCATTTATGGTTTTTGACCCTGTTTAGTTAAAGGACACTTTACATAGCAGAGATGTATCAAAGGAGAAGTGTATTCCTCTTTCCATTGATCTGCAAAGAGAGAGGTCACTGAGTGAATTTGGGATTTTAATTTGAATATTCAGCTTTTGAACTGTGCTCATTGTGGTGTTTGATGAAGACTATTTCTCTCCTGGTCTCTGCTAATTATATATTTCTCCAAGATGATATTTTTATTTCTGATGTGGTGTTACTGAAGAAGCCTAATTGAAGTCTAGTCAGATTTTTATCATGTTATCCATGCTTAACTCTTTCTATCCAGAATGAAATTTAGCATCTTAAACCTCTCCTAATTCTCTCAAGGGCTTATTGGTATTAGCCATGTTAGGAGGTATTTTATTTATTGTAATAAGCAGAAAAAATCATCTTGGGGCAAGAAGACGAATTTTCTGAAGAGTTAAACACAAAACGAAGAACAAAGAAACTTAAATCTCTTTTTTAAAATTATTTTTAACACTACTAACAAAGGTGTTACCGTACTTGTTGGTTTACATTGCCTTCCTTTGCTCTCTCTTTCTCAGTTTAATGAATTTGCTGTCATTGACACCACTGTATAATTAGGTTTGACTGGCAATGCAATGTGGTGATATCACCCAACTCATTGTGTTATCCCAGACTGGCTGCAATGAGTCACGTGACCAATCCAAGGAGTCTTGTTTTCCCTCTCAGGACTCTTCCATGTAGAATATTTGTTCTCTTTGCAAGTTCCCTGCAATAATGTTATTGGTATCCATACAACATGTATCTTGTTTCGCTTAGTACAGTGACTTTTTCTATGACTTTCCACACCTTCTCATCCCTTCTAAAAGCATGTTTTATTTTTAGTATTGCAGGGTGCTGGGGGAGCAGAGTTGAGGTTTTTTTTTACATTTAGTTTTTTTATTTTAACTATAACATAAACATAAACATAAAATACATAAACCAAAATACAAATTAACTGTGTTCCCCACCACCATAGACGGGACCTCTTGCAATAATCTTCTTCTTCCTCGATCTATATTATTCTTCTTCTTTTATTGTCCTCTTCTCCAGAACTGCATTGATTCTTGATTTGGAGCTTTCCCTTTTCCTCTTGTTAACACATATTCCAAAAATCTGCCCCATATATCATAAAAATTATTCCTTTTCAACTCTCCTTTCTTAACCTTTAAATTACAAGTTAGCTTATCATTTATAGCTATATTCCATATTTCATTATACCATTCATCCATTCGAAATTCAGATTTTGATTTCCATTGCCTAGCTATTATTAGTCTAGCTGCTGTTAATAAATTGGTAATCAATTCTTTAGTCATCTTATCATATTCCACATTCTCAAATATTGATAACAAAGCAATCTCACAATTAAATTCTATATCTTTTTCACATGTCATTTAGTTCTTTAAAGATTAGTTTCCAAAATCTTTGTACTTTTTCACATTTCCACCACATATGAAAGTATGTACCAATTTCCTTCTCACATTTCCAACAGACATTCAGATAACTAGCGTTAATTTTATTCAATTTTGTCAGTGTTAAATACCATCTTAAGCCCAATTTTAAATTTTTTTCTCTTATTCTCACTGACATAAATCTTAAAACCCTCATTTTCCACATCTTCCTCCATTCTTCCTCATTTATTCTTTTTCCTAAGTCTTGTTCCCACACTAACTTCAATCCTTCTTTCTCACTTTCTTCTTCTTCTAAGTCAAGCAGGAATCTATAAATTTTACTCACTGCACCCTTTACTGAATCAGTCATCTGAATATCTTCATATGATAATAGAAATTGTTCATACTTCGTGTATTCTCTACCTTTATTATATTTCTTTACCCATTCATTAGTCCATCTTTCTAGTTGCATATAATTCAACCATGAAATATTCTTATTCTTAAGGATTTGATTCATTTGATCTTTCGATCTCATTTTATACAACCAGTCTTTCAATCTAATCACTTTTTTTCTTTAAATAATTCCACATACACTTTCATATTGACAGGAAAATTCTCTATTTCAGTCACTAATCCTAGTGGAGAGTTAAATGGACATAAATTCTTTCTATATTTATACCATATGTTTAACATTGTCTTTAAAAATGGGTTATTAATTTCACTTATTTTATATTTCTTGACCATACCAAATAGGTATTTTTCAATATCTACCTGTAATTCTGATGATTCCATTTTCCACCAAATTAACCTTTCTGGATTATATATAATTTCTCCAATAAACCTCAACTGATTAGCCAAATAATAATTATTTATATTTGGTAAACCTATACCACCTTTTTTTGTTGTTTTATACCAATACTTTTTATTTATTCTGGCTCTCTTCCCTTCATTACAACATTTGTTAATCATTCCTTGCCAAAATTTAAAATCATCCTCTGTTAACTGTATTGGTAACATTCTAAATAAAAAATTAATTTTTGGTAAAATTTTCATTTTTATTAGTGCAATCCTTCCAAACCAAAAAAGTTTTAAATTATTGTATTCCTGTAATTTCATTTTAATTTCTTCTTTTAATTTATTATAATTATATTCCTTTATTTTTTGAGTATCTTTTACTAAATCTATACTTAAATATTTAACTGATTTACATATCTTAAAATCATATTTATCAGCAAACCTTTCTTGTTCTAATTTATTATGATTAAACAACATTATTTCAGATTTTTGCCAATTTACGTGTAATCCAGTTATTTTTTCCAAATTTTTCCAAATGAGTTTTAATTCTATCTCTACTTTCCAACAGTTTTTTCACTGTCAATAGGGATTCATCAGCAAATAAATTAATCTTTATTTTATTATTTCCACCCATACCTTCAATTAAATCATTCCTTATTACATTTGCTAGCATTTCAATAATCAAACAAAACAGAACTGGAGAAAGAGGGCAACCTTGTCTGGTGCCTCGGCCTAGAGCTATCTGTTCTGTCATCCCATCATTAACTATTACTGCAGAAGTATTCTCCACATATAATTGGTCTATTATCCCCCTAAATTTCTTTCCAAAACCCCAGCCCTTTAAAAGAATCTTTAATGTTGGCCATTCTACACAATCAAATGCCTTAAAAATATCTAATGATAAAATACCTGCCTTTGATTTATCTTTTTCTATATTATATATAATGTTCAAAACCCTCCTAGTTAAATTTTCCATTTGTCTTCCCTTTAAAAACCCATTCTGATCCTCTTTAATATATTTTGTAATAAATGTGTTCATTCTATTTGCTTGTATTGCAGTAAATATCTTTGCATCTTGGTTTAATAATGAAATAGGTCTATACAAACTTGGGTCTGTTAAATCTTTATTGGGTTTTGGGATAAGAGTTATTAATGAATGTTTCCAAGAGTCTGGTATTTTCTCTCCTTCCAATATCCCATTATAAAGTATTTTTAACTTAGGGATCAATATTGATTTAAAAGCTTTATAATATTCTGATCCCATTCCATCAAAGCCTGGAGTTTTACCATTTTTTAGTTTATGGATAATCTCTATAATCTCTTCATCCTTTATCTCTTTTTCTAATTCTCTTTTATCATTCTCTACTAGTTTACTCTTAACATTTTCTTTAATATAATTTTCTATATCTTCTTTCGATGTACCATTACCTTTATATAAATTTTGATAGAATTCTTGTAGTATCTTTAATTTTTCCTTAATTAGGCTACAATTCTTTCCTGTTTCATCTTTGATCACTCCAATTGTATTTTTTGATCTTTTAGTTTGAGCTATTCTAGCTAGAAGCTTTGAATTTTTATTACTATATTCAAAAAAATTCCTCTTCGCAGATAACAAATCCCTCTGGACCTTTTCTAACTCTACGCTTTCTAACTCCTTCCTTTTAGCTTGAATCTCTAATAATTTTTTATTATCCCTATCTATAAAGTATTTACTTTCTAAATCTTTCAATGATTCTTCTATTTTTTTTATATTTTCTTCTCTCAATTTTTGAATTCTACAGGATTCTCTTATAGCAATTCATCTCATGACCACTTTCATAGTGTCCCATAACACTCCTATTTTATTCCCACCTGCTTCATTAATTGACCATATTTCCAACCATTCTTTCTTAACTCTATCCACTACATCTGTATGCTGAAAAATATTGGAATCTATTCTCCATCTTCTAGCTTCTCTATAGTCCTTCCTAACTTTCATCTCCATCACCATCAAAGCATGATCCGTTATTTTTATCACATTAATATTTGTATCTACTACTTTTGAAATTAAATTTTGCGATATAAACATAAAGTCTATTCTTGAATAACTATTATGTACAGATGAATAATACGTAAACCTTCTTTCATCCCCCTTCATTTCTCTCCATATGTCTTTTAAGTCCGTAGTTTTCAACATCTTGCTCAAGAGGGTACTTCTTTTATTCAACTCATCTTTTTTACATACAGATTTATCCTTTACCTTATCCAAAACCATGTCAAAATCTCCTGCCATAATCACTTATCCCTTTCTAACCTTCTCCATCTCTTTAATCACGGTTTTATAAAATTCTCCTTGATTCATATTCGGTGCATAGACATTTACTAATGTATAATCTTCTTCCCCCATTTGACCCTGTATTATCAAATATCTACCATTACTATCTTTTACTACTTCTTTTACCACAAATTCACAATGTTTAGATATCAATATCACTACACCTTTAGATTTAGAAGTCCCAAATCCTTTTTCATAAATGTGTATATTTTGTAATTTCAGTTCATTAACTCCATCCTTTGATTGATGAGTCTCTTGTAGATAAATAATGTCAACCTTGTTTTTCTTCAATAATGATTCTATTATCTTTCTCTTTGTTACAGACCCTAGGCCTTTCACATTTAAAGTAGCTACCCTCATGTTTTTCCCCATATCCGCTCTATATTCTGTCTTTTATTCGGTCCCATTGTGCATCCCACAAAACAAAAACAAAAACACCCAAAAAACACAAATTCACCTACATATCTATCTAATCTCCTATCCCTAACTTCCCTCTCTACATATAATCTCTTTTCCTCCCTCCCATTTCCCTGCGTCTAACTAAAGTTTGATGTGAGCTCTGGGAGGGAGGGAGACACCACCCACACCAGTTTAGGCCCCAGCCAAATCTTCATTCCTGTTTCACCCTACCCTATTTTTTTTCTTTAATACCTTCCCTTCTTTCATTTAACATGTTTGTTTCTATTTATGTCCTTATCCCTTAACTTTTCCTCTCACTTCTCCAACCCCAAAACAAACAAACAGAAAAAAGAAAAAGAGAGAAAAAAAAACCGACAGGAAAAAAAGAGACCGTGTTGAAGGAAAAAAAGGAAAAGGAAAAAAAAACCCACGGAAAAAAAAGACCGTGTTAAAGGAAAAAAAGAAAAAGAAAAAAAACCACGTAAGAAAAAGGACCGTATTGAGAAAAAAAAGGGTGGGGAGGGGGGAAGTCTTCAAACATCCGATAACATCTCATAATTTCTCCCAGTCAAGACATCTTCTCTTCCAAATTTCCACTCCTTGCAGGCCTACTTCCTTGCACCTTGGTCGCCTTCATCTTCTTGCCAAAGCCCCCACGCAATCAGCAACTCCTTGCCTTCTTCGAAAGAGTAGATTTTGAAAATGACTCCATCCTTCCATATTTTTAAAAAGACAGGATGACCCTAGTTGTATCTCCTACCATTCTTGATTAGAATTGAAGTAATGGGTTTCATCGTTTTCCCCCACTGTATAGATTCATTGCTTAAATCCTGGTAGATCTGAACTGGGTTTAACCTATAAACTAACAGTTCTGGTTTTTCTTTAATGAGCTTGAGAAATTGCTCTTTTTTGACATAGTTGAAGAATTTCAATAGTATAGGTCTTGATCTCTTGCTTCTGGGATTCCCAACAAAATGTATTATCTCTATATCTTTTTCTGCCAGATGTTGGGAATTCATAATAGAATTAATCCAGGCCACCACTTCCTGCTTAAGATCAGTTCCTTTTTGATGTTCAAAATTCATTATTTTGATGTTGTTACATCTTGAGTTATCTTCCAGATAAATAATTTTCTTTTGCAAATCATCTATCTTCTGTTGTTGCATTTTCGTTTTCCCTTGGAAGTCTTCCAATTGCTGTACTCTGCCCTCCGTTTTCTCTAAGCTTGCCTTCATGGTCTGCATTTCTCCCTGGACTGCTTTCAAGTCCTTTCCCATCTGTTGACTTTCTTTTATTAAAGAGTCTATTTTGGAGAGAACCTGTTCCAGTTTTTTTATCAATCCGGCATGGTATATCTTTAGCCAGTTCTTTTACACAAACGGTTAATTCAGAAAATTTTTTCCCCCATGCTGGTTCCAATAAGACTGCTCAGAGAGGTAGCCCCTCCCTCCTCCTTTCCAACAGCTTCCTGAGTCTCTCCAGAAGCTTCTTTAGGAGCTGGGGGCTCTTCCTCCACCCGTCTTAAACGATCTAGGCTACGATCTGATGGTTTTTTCTCTGACAGTTCTCGTGTCCAACTTTTGGATCTTTTATCTCTATTTTTCCTCATAAGCAGAGCAAAGATTTATAGCACAAGAAGACAAGCCGTCTTTAACAGTTCATTAGCTGTTTAACTTTTCACTGGCGAACTTTTCACTTTCCAAGCGAAAACGAAAGTACATTCTCCAGATAAGCAGCCAGACTTTTACAGTTTAAAAAGCACTTCTATCTCTGCTTGAAGTTTTCACAAAGAATTTAAGCAAGTTTACTCACATTTCCAGTAGGGAAAAAGGCATTTATCACCCTATTTACATTCTGCAGGGTGAGGAGACGAAGATTCAGCTGCGCATCCCGTCCCGGCGGAAGTGACGTCTCCCGCAGAGTTGAGTTCTATGGTACTTCCCGCTTGGCATTGCTGTCAGGTGAGAGCCTCCCAGTCAAGAGCTTTTAAGTGGCACTCAAAACAAAGAAACAGCTCCAGAAGGGAGACTCCATCAGGGAAGTGAATGTTTTAAATATTAAAGATTTCTTTCAAATACATTATTTTTTTTAAAGAGCAGAGACATAGTTATTAGAGCAAACATTAGGATTCAGGGAAAGCTTTCATATCAAAAATAAATTTTAGCAACTATACATTCATTGTATATTTACATGATTGCCATTATCTCCACCAATGTACTCCATTCATCAGAGTTGTGGAGATCTCTTAGCCACTGATGTATTCAGCTTGGCTGAGCTTAATTCTTTTTCATATTTTGTTTAGAATAATAAAATTCATATTTTGGAGGTTGAACTACATGCTGTGTTAAAGCTCCTTTTGCCCTGCTTTGGACTCCTTTTGTTTAATGAGAGCTGTAAGAATTAGGGGAAAACACAGTGAAATCTAACCCCCTTTCCCCCAACTGTTTGTTTTGGTGCTGAAAATCACCTTCCAAATCGACTATTTGGAGACAGTGGTAGAAATCATGTTCCTTAGGCTACTAAATCACATTAGAGTCAGCCCATTGATTCAGTGGGGATTTGGTGAATCAACTCCTCCATAAGTTCCAGTGATTCAAAGGAGCCTATTCTGCTACAGTAAGTTGCAACAATGTAGAGTAGGTCCATTTGAATCAATAGAACCTGCAGAGGAGTTCATTCATAAAATCCCCACTGATTCTGTGGTCCCGCTCGAGTGTGACTTAACGCACTAAGCTACAGGATTTCAGCTTTTGGGGTGAAGAGGAGTGGATTTTTCAGTGAGAAAATGGAATGTGGAGGGAGGCATTAAACTTTATCCCTTCTGTGTGGGTCCATGGCCCCTCCATGGACAAGGGGTCATCAAAGGGGCCCATGATCACCACAAGAGAGAGCACTTCATGCAGTGAACTCAGAACTTTATTCCACAGCTATATATACTGGACAAATTAACTTCATTACCATAGTATCTTCTGCCTGGGCCCTATTCTTCTAGGGTAGGATGATTAAGTCTTACCCTCTGACAGTCCACTTCATGTCCTCCGGGTAGCTTTATTCACTTTCAGTCCTTCAGTGTCCTTGTCCCCTCTCACACTCTTTCTTAGCCTGGAGGTTCATCTCAAGTTGCTGCAGCCTCTTAAACTTGCACTCTCTACTCCAGCACATCATCTGGGTTGGAGTTGGTGCTGATAAAGCAGGACTAGGCATTGCCAGAGTGGGTCCAGGTGACCCCACAATCAGCTTGACTTCAGGCAAGTCTAACAGCCCTTTGGCCCAACCCCGGGGACTGGGGTTTTTGGAGGAATATTATTTGGTGAGGGCTCTACATATTTATTTATTTTTTATTTTATTTATTATTAGATTTTTACCCCGCCCCCCTAGACAAAGTCTACTCGGGGCGGCTTACATACATAATAAAAACATCATAACATTAAAACATCATAACATTTAAAAACAGCATAATTTTAACATTTATATTAAATTAAATCAGTACCAAGATGATAAGAGTAAAAATCAGTTATCGACTGGAGGGAAGGCCAGTCATACATATGCATACTAGGAGAGGACCTCTGCCATTCAATAGTGCCAGCTCCAATGTCTTCCTGCTTACTTTCCTCTTTCTTCTCCCCTCTCCCAGCAACTGCCTCTTCCTCCCCTTCCCAACTGTTCTCCAACCTTCCCAACTCCCACATTTCCTGGGTTCAGCACAGCTGCAGAAGCAGTCTCCACATAGGTCTTGCCCTGTCTTGGGCAGTGCCCAGGTGAAGAATATGTAACCCTCATGCAGGCTGATGGTCAAAGAGATTGTGGGAGGCATTGAGAGGGACCCTTGCCACTGACCTCCTGCTCACATCCTCCCACAGCTTGCAGTCTTGATCTGTATGAAGCATCCCAGGATCACTTTATGTTGCAAAAAGAATCATGTGTTGCATTTGGGTTTGGTTTGATTTGGCGTGGGAGAGAAGTTTATTTGGGTTTCGAGGTTTGGTTGGGAGGGTTGTTTTATATTTTTGTTAACCACCCAGAGTAATGCACATCACTAAATCGGGTGGTATACAAATTGCTGAACTAAATCAATAAAATAAATAAATGTGATGTGAATACCAAGCAGGGGAATTGGTTGTAGATTCTGCATATTGTAGTCAAAAAATAACATTTTTTCCAACCTCCAAAGTCAGGATACAACACTTACAACACTCCCTCTATCTGGACATTATTTGTGTTATCTCTTTTATTCTCTGGATGCCACCCTTCCTACAGTTAAATTGAAGCCTTCCTTATGTTTGGTGCAAAATTTAAAAATAAGTGTGAACTGAAAGTTTTACAAGAAGGAAACATCTCAAATATCCTTAGCAAATGTAGTTTTCCTTCTAGATGTGTGATATCATCATTGTTGGTGAACTTTAGGATGGGACAAAAGAGATTCCATGTATTAAAATAGTCTCTTTGTGTAGTGGTGTAGCTGCCCTTCTTTCTGAGACCACTGCTAATGGCTATGCCATTTGGTATCCCTTGCTTGGCACATGCCAGGCAACATGACCCACTGTCATGCCAGTGTTCGGTCACTCCAGTATTCTGCCAAAATGAACATCATGCCAATTCCATCATACAACCAGATGCCATCACATTCATTCCAATGAACTGAAATACAGTGGCATTATGCCATGGCCTGTGAGTTTATGACTGTACAGGAACTCTCCTTGGTATGGCACGTGCATTATTTGTTTAAATCTGCAGCAGCAGACCAGATAAAGAGGAGAGCTATTGTGAATAAGTAGGCAGAAGCCCAGGCCTCTGACAAACCTTAGGCAGCTTGGAATTAACATGCCCAGGAAAGCCATATGAACTAATGCTGTGCAGAAAATTTTTCCTTGGAGAAATCTGGAGCATTCTCATTCATTTTGACAGAAGAGAAACTCCCTTTGAAAAAAATTTCAAAGGAGGACAAATTTCAGAGTAATTCTTATAGGTGAAATTTAGGATTCTTCTGCTGACCGTTTTTTGAGTTACCAGAGAAGTGTGTCTGCATGTCTTGCCTTTAGCTATACAACTGCCTCTGTATAAGCATCCTCTGCAGCTCCCTATGCTTCAGTAAAGCCCAAAGTCAGACAGGTTTTTATGTTTTTTGGGGAAATTTGAGGGTAAATTACAGCACAGCATTAAATTAATCTTTTCCCTAGAGCTGGGCCAATACTGCTCTCCCTCCTGCCTGCAACAGGGCCTTAAAGGAAGCAACTGTATAATGAGCATTCATAGTAGAGATAAAATGTGTTTATCACAGTTAGAAAGGTTACATACCCTGTTTCCCTGAAAATAAGACAGGGTCTTATATTAATTTTTGCTCCAAAAAATGCATTAGGGCTTATTTTCAGGGGATGTTTTATTTTTTTCATGCACAACAATCTGTAAAGGTAAAGGTTCCCCTTGACATTTAGTCCAGTCGTGCCCGACTCTAGGGGGCAGTGCTCATCCCCGTCTCCAAGCTGTAGAGCCAGCGTTTGTCCTTAGACAGTTTCCATGGTCACGTGGCCAGCGCGACTAGACACGGAACGCCGTTACCTTCCCACCGTGGTGGTACCTATTTATCTACTCGCATTTACATGCTTTCGAACTGCTAGGTTGGCAGGAGCTGGGACAAGCGACAGGAGCTCACTCCGTTGCGTGGATTCGATCTTACGACTGCTGGTCTTCTGACCTTGCAGCACAGAGGCTTCTGCGGTTTAACCTGCAGTGCCACCACATCCCAACAATCTGTTGTTGTTGTTTAGTCGTTTAGTCGTGTCCGACTCTTCGTGACCCCATGGACCAGAGCACGCCAAGCCCTCCTGTCTTCCACTGCCTCCCGGAGTTGGGTCAAATTCATGTTGGTAGCTTCGATGACACTGTCCAACCATCTCATCCTCTGTCGTCCCCTTCTTCTCTTGCCTTCACACTTTCCTAACATCAGGGTCTTTTCCAGGGAGTCTTCTCTTCTCATGAGATGGCCAAAGTATTGGAGCCTCAGCTTCAGGATCTGTCATTCCAGTGAGCACTCAGGGTTGATTTCCTTTAGAATGGATAGGTTTGTTCTCCTTGCAGTCCAAGGGACTCTCAAGAGCCTCCTCCAGCACCACAATTCAAAAGCATCAATTCTTCGGCGGTCAGCTTTCTTTATGGTCCAGCTCTCACTTCCATACATCACTATAGGAAGAAAAGAATGCTATTTTTCTTCTTCTTACTTCCCTAGAAGTACAAGGCCATTTGCAGAATTATTTTCAGAAATTTTCAGTCATTTGTGGGATGGAGGCCTCCCCACCACTGCAGCCAGGCACTAGAATGGCACTAGGTGAAGGAAGTGGAAAATGGAGGAAGCAAAATTGTGGCCGGGCTGTCAACACAGTTGCTGTTCTTGCCACTTACAGTGGCAGTGCAAAAACAAAAAACAAAAATCGTTTGAGGAACAAAGATATTGGATTTGATCTCTGAGCAACAGTTAGAGAATGTCTCCTTTTCTTGGAAATATTTTGTGAAATTGTCTCCCTCTTTTTCTTCCCGCAAATAGGGTGGAGAATTTTGAAAGGCACTGGTGCACAGCTGTAATATAAACCATCCTCCTGGTACCATGTTCGGTGGTGTAGTGCTAAATGTTGAAATGCAGGCACTCATGATGACTCCCTGCCCCCCCCTCCTGTAGCCACATCTCCAAGGAAAGTCAAAAAATGCAGGTGGCTGCATTGATATGTGCATATGTGTGCTTATATTGTAAATCTTTTGTAAAGCTAATGGATCTTAATCTCCCAATCAAGATCAAGCCATTGCTTGCTTGCTTGCTTGCTTGCTTGCTTCTTTCTTTCTTTCTTTCTTTCTTTCTTTCTTTCTTTCTTTCTTTCTTTCTTTCTTTCTTTCTTTCTTTTAAGCTGTAAGTGGGATGCTGTATAATATATTATTGCTGCATCCCCCCAACTACTGTGAGGATTCCATCTATGCTCAGAAGGGATGGGAAGCTTGAGGAGGAGTGGTAGATAATGCCATTGTCCCAGCGAAACAAAAAGGCCCCAAACTCGGTATGTGGACACTGATTCTACTACTTTAGAATATGCACATGCAATTTACACATTTTTCTATGCAGAATTTTCAAATGTGTATTTTTCATTGCATGTGACTGTGACTGTCTATCAGTATGTAGATTCCAGATGTGCATCCATCCCATAGATAGCCTGTGAAGTGCTGACAACCCCATTGAATCTTAGACTAAAAATATGGATCCCTGCTTGGTGCTACTGTGATAGAGAAAAAGATACAGAAACGTATGAAAAGCAGATGTAAACAACTGAATGAGAAGGTCCTTTGGAAACTTTCATAGTCAACAGACATCTATAAACATAATTGGGTAGAAGGGAAATGTATGAAGACTGATACAAAAGGTACAAGAGATACAGACACTGATGATTAACTTGTGGTCATTAACAAACAGTAGTTGGTAGGTAATGTGGTCATACTAGCACAGATACGGAGATTTACACGCGAATAGTAATGAAAAGCCTTTGCCCTACCCAGGTTACAAGAAACAGACTAAAATACAGAAATTAATTGGTAGATGAATACTTGTGAGCAAGGGGAATTACAGATAAAACTTGATAACCTTTAAGGTGCATTATATCCTGTTCAAATGTAAGAAAATCCCCTATATAAAATCCAGTCCAATCCAAGGTCAAAAAGAAATTTTAAGCAATTTTGTCCCGATCCAGAAGAGGACAAACAAGAGACATAGGGATGCAGCAAATCAAAGGTGCAACCTACCAGACAGTATAGAGCAATGAAGTCAAAATCATCATTATTTTCAAATATTTTTATAATCATCATCATCTTCAAACTACAGAGGTAGAAGGGACCCTATGCATCATTGAGTCCAGCCCCTGTCAGTGAGGTATGATGGGAAATCAAACTCCCAACATCTGGCTCCGCAGTCAGATACAGAACAATAACAAGATTAGGAGAAACTCACAAAAACAATGAATAAGCTAAGGTCATGCATGCTAGGGATGCAAATTTCTCATTTGTGTCATTTTTCCAAGTCTTATGAGAAGACTGTGTACCAAGATGTCTCCCTGCACCAGCAAGATTCCCTAGCTACCCAAAATTTACTGACTTTCCTCTTTGGTTATTTAACTTTTTCATTTCTCACCCTTTCTTTCTAGGAAATTGCCAAATTCAATGCAACTTGCTGCTCTTCTATTGAATCCCGCACAGGAAAGATGGCATTTGGCCCAGGAATTGTAGCAGTTGTTTGGCACTTCTTCTGTGTTTTAGATGTAACTTCTCTGGATGGAAGATGTATCCCATGCAGGAATTGTAATAATCCTATGCAGCTTGGCATGACTTCCAAAAACTGACTACAAAATTTCAGAGAAGTCCTACAAGATTTCCTGCAAAATTTCTGATATAGAGAAGTCTCACTGCAAGTAGAAGACAAGGTTTTTTCGCCCTTCAATTCTCTCCAAGAATGAGAGTCTGCAAGATTTGTATGCTTACATGTTGCAACAAGAATCAGGAATGCAAGAACTGACTAAGAAGGTCCAAGAAGGATTAGACATTGATCTCAGTGGGTTTGCTGACCCACTTAAGGCTTCCAGCTACAGTCCTCTGTGCATGTACTCCTTACTCCCAAGGAGATCCCTACACCCAATATGAATTCCTCTGGACCTTAACATTCTTTTTTCTAGGTTCCTGTTGAGTCAGTGACTTCCGTTTGTGTCATGCTACTAAACTGGGAGAGCTCCAGCCTCTATTTCAGATTCTGGGTCCATACCATCTCTGTCCAGGAGTAGAGCATCCCAGAGGGTCCTAAATCCTCTGGAGCAGCCAGCTCTTCATCATCCTAAGTCCTGTGGAGGCCCACAGTACTCCACACTAGAGGCTTCTGTCAGTGGAACATGATTACACTAGAATTTGTTGTTTCTTGCTTGAATAAAGTAATGCTACTATTCACTCCCAGAAATGTTGGCAAATAAACCCTATTTTCTTGAATTTCACAAAAGTTTATTTTGCCAGGGAAAATGGTACAATCCCAAATGCAAGTAGTGGTATTTGGAGTCTGGCTGCAGGAACTTGCTAGCAGTTTCATGCTGAGAGAGGCCTAACTGTACATTCCTGGATTTCTGCACTGTCTCCTGTCAGCAAAGTGCTGAGACAACAAACCTAACCTCTCTGTCCATGGTGTGCCTATCAGACATGGTTATTAAATCCCACAAAAGGTAGAAAGGAGGGAAGTGAATGGGCCCAAACGAATAGAAAGCATTTTCCCCATTTGGATTACCTCCTACAGAACAGGACTTGCCAGTGAAAGGCAGAGAGTGTAATTGCCGGCCTGAAAGAGAAAGAGGAACTATAAAAGGAAAGAAAAAAAGAAAAAGGGGAGAAAATTGATAATGAAAATTTATCCTCTGAGCTAACGGTTAATTAATTCTGAAAATATCTGTCAGGCTAATAGAAGGGGAGGGAGGAGAGCACGTGCCACATAACACAATTAGTAAAATAATAATAACAAAAAAAAAAAAAAAAGGAAAGTGGGGAAAAAAAAAGATTTTTGTAAGGTGTTGCTATCTTCTTACAGAGCAGGCCCTTGGCTTCCCAATGTCATTCTCTACACAATTTTTCCCCTCCCTTCGTCTCTTTTCAGAAATTGTTCTCATGAATGATTTATATATGTCTAGTTATCTGGAGTGATTTCTATGGACCCGGGCGCGCTGCTGCATAATTGTTAATTTTAATGCCATAATAGCTTCAGATGGAGGAAGCGATTAGGCGTTTATTGCACAATTAAATGAAACATACTTGAGAATCACAAAAGGTTCCGTAATTATTTCAGACCATTAATAAAATGGGCATTAAATTATATGGGACACAAAAGGGAAAGGAAATAGATTTTCATTACAGCAATAGAAGCCGAGAGTAGTAATAGATCCTTGTTGAATTCTCTTTCTCTCTCTCTCTCTCTCTGAAATTAATTGTTGCCCAGCTTATTTCAAAGCAAAATAAAAGAGAAATAAAGTGTGTTAAAGAAGCCCTGATGAAAGGCCTTTGTTTGATAAGGACAATAGCCACTGATAAACCTCCAAATAAAAGATGGTGCTTTGATTTTGGCTTCTGTCCTTAAGGCTGGGAGCGTTTTCACAAACAGAGGATTTTCTGGCAGAACAATGCTAATATTGGGCCAGAAAAAGAGGGGGAGCTAAAGGTGGGTCCCTTTTAATTGCAGATACTTAATGCATGTGAACCTGAAACTCCAGCCATACTCCTTACTCACGCCATAGATTTCTCCACCTCTTCCTCTTTTCTGCACTTTTTTCTTCGACCCCTTCTCAAAACATAGTTCTTGACTCCTTAACTGAGCTACTCGAGCCTCATTTTGTGTACCCCCAGGGTCACGTGATTCCCCCTAAAACATCTTCTTCCCATCTGCACAGTGTCAACTTTTCTGGCAGCTGTCACATCAGTTCTACAGCACAAGCAATGTCCGTCATGTTGTTGCTGCCGGAAAATGTTCAGTAATTGCTGCAACTATATCTGCAAAGATGCCTTCAGTTGAATATTGCTTATTCAGATTCTGAAGGTTGAACTTGATCCATGTTTGGATTTCCCAAGGCCTCTTTCTTTACCTAAGAGCAGTTCTGGGGAAACAGATCAAGGTCACAGCAGTGGTGGGGATGATTAACTTTCCCCCTTGCTCTGTTCCAAAATGGAAATTTCTCTCCCAAAGCCAGAATTAGCTTTTGGTGTTGCTATAGGCCATCCCATCAATTCCAACTCAAGGAATTCTAACATGGTTTTTACTTTATTATTTATTTTGTTTGTCCTATTTATATGCTGCCTTTCTCCCAATAAGGGGATTCAAGGCAGCTCAGAGTATTGAAGAGAATAGAATTAAAAACAGAATAAGATATATGAGATATATGACATGTTCAAGGAGTTATTTACCATTGCCACACCCCGGTGAGTTTCTAAGGCCAAGCAGGGGTTTGAGCCTGACTCTTGTGAGTCCAATGCTATACCTGCTGCACAACATAGGCTGTCCGTTTCAGGGTGGGAAAGTACCTATAAAGATGCAGGAGACAAATATCATATCTAAATTTTTGCACAAATTTAATACATTCAGCACTGCTGGACCTATATATGAACTGAAAAATACATGTGCATGTGCAAAAATACATGAAAAAAATGACGTATATTCAAAGGCTGCAATCCAGTTCACAATTCAGAAATGTATATAAATGTTCATGTTAAAGATAAAAGTGCAAAAATGTTGGAGCAAAGTATGCACACAACCAGAGTATGTTGGGGAATTGCTTGATAATTCTGAGTATACAAGGAAAAGTGCATACTTAATGTGTGTATTAGGAAAAGTGCACACAAATATAGGTATATATTGCAACTAACTCTTTTTCGAAAATGACTTTTGTCATGTTCACAAACTGATGATGAAACTGTGGACAAGATAAACTTGCAATCAGAGAAATGAAAAACATATTGGCCAAAATCCTCTTGGTGTCTGCATAAGGTTTGCAGACCTCGCTGTGGCTAACTAATGAATGTCAGGACATGTCTTGGCTGCATGCCTAACCATGCAACTGAGATGCACCATGGAAACCCAGCAGCTAGACAAACTTTATGCAAACACCAATCAGTTTCTGGCCACTGAAACCAAAATTCATAGATTTGGCCAATTACTGGAGATGCTATTTCTATCAAAAGAGTGAATGCAATGCATAACAACATTTAGTTGGGTCTTATTCAGGTGATGAGTTCCAAACCTTGGTAACCAGGGTTTAACATGCTTTCAGCTTCTACTGTCGTGCTGTCCATATAATACCCACTGACATTTAAAGTAAAATACAGAACTCTTGAATATGGTTACAGTTGTTACGTGCAATCAAATTGCTTCCAATGTATGGGAAACCTATGAATGAAAGATTCTACCATTGACAGCCCTAGGGTTACAGACTTCCCACAAATCCCTTCCATCAGGCACTTGCTCTAAGAATATTTTTGCCATCTGTCTTCCAGTGATGGAAGTAAGTTAAGGCATGTGTGTGTGTGTGTGTGTTAAAGGAATAGACTGAAATGAGGTAACATGGGTGAAGAAACAGTTCCATGTGTCTCTTCCACGTGTTCCCAATTCCTGTCCATCCTTTTATAAATGAATGGGGTAGACACATTCAGTCCTATGTTCACCACTTACTTTGCCCCCTGATACATAAGTCACTAGTCAAGTAACGTGAAGGCTTGGGTTTAAGTGTCTGATCCAGCCTTCTGCTTTTTTGTAACACAAAAATTCTACTGAATATTGAAATATCAGAATTAAAATAGCCATGTATCCTTTTTTCATTGCAGAGGACAGATCTCTCTTAGAAGGGCTCTGCAGAGGACAGTCCTCTGTCAGAAGGCATTCTCTGGCTCAAGGACTATGTCCTCCTGGTCTGATTTAAAGACAACCCAAAGTGGAAGAGCAAGAGCCTTGACGTTACCCATCAGTTAGTAGTTTTAAATTTTTGGGTATCTACATTTCAGAGGACCTCTCATGGTCTATAAATGCTAATATGCTGGTGAAGAAGGCACAGAAGAGGCTGTACTTCCTGAGAGTGCTCAGGAAGATAAATCTATCTCAACATTTACTTCTGTCCTACTATCGTAGTACCATAGAGAGTGTCCTAACATATGGCATCCTCTCATAGTATGGGAGTTGCTCTGAAATGGATAAAAAAGTTTTACAGAGAATTATTAAAATTGCCCAAATATTATTGGACTTCAGCTTCCAACCTTGGACAACATCTTTGCATCTCACTGCTTGAGGAAGTCATTTAATATTCTGAGAGACTCTTCCCACCCTGCTTATAACTTCTTTGAACTGTTGCCTTCCGGCAGAAGATACAGAGCAATTAAAACTCGGACGACATGCTTTTTAAACAGTTTTTATCCTAGAGCTATAATTGCACTTAATAAGGAACTTAAGAATCATCAGCAGTGAGTTGTTGGACTGTATTACTATTACTTGGTCTGTTGTGTTGTATGTTGTGTGGATACTATGAGCTCTTGGGTGGGGTTTTGGGACTTGGGGATTGTTACGAGGGTGTGTGTGTGTTTTGGTCTGGTCTCTGAGTGTTCTTTGTGAATTTCGTTGTATGTGTATATGGTGTATATACGTTCAATGACAATAAATTAAATTGAATTGAACACTTTGCAACTGAACTGCAGAATAAGCCAGCATGCAGCTTACTTTCTCACAACCTCCTCCACTGTGACAAGATGCAATGTGTTTCTATTTAAATAAATAATAATTCCTTCTAAATGCTCCTGTAGCCAAAAACTACCTGATACAAATGTTATGCAAATCTGTATCCTTTTCCTCCTTTTAAAACTTTTGGTAACGTATTCCCTCTTTTCAGCAAGATGTTAACAGTCACTCTAAGAAGAGTGAAATTTGGTACTCATATTCAGGATGCAGTTCTACAGCTCAGGTTCAGATACCAGCTACACCTTAACCAGTTTTCAAGAGCAGTAGTGCAGTGTGGTATGTTATTCACCTTGAAAACTAAGATACTAGGATGAACCCTGATGGGTACTTCTGTGACACAATGCTTTCTTGGAAATTGGAAACCCACTCAACCCCACGAGGCCTGAGGCAAGACTTACCAAATGCCAAGCTTTCATACAATCTTCGAAAGTTACACAAAGACTATTATTAATAACTGTCCAACTGATCTCTGTGGGCCAAATTGCAAGTTACATAACAACTTGCTGTCAGGCTCCTTTTTATTTTACATGACCCTTTAGAGGAGGTGCAAAAAAGAAAATGCTTGAACCTTTCCATGTCAAAAATGTTATCCTGAAACATGATCCCTGGCTTTCTTGCTATTTGTGTTTCATACCTCCTTGAATTATGATAACACAATTGAGGAAATTCAGGGGGTAAAAGGCTGGCAGAAGAAGAGTTAGGCAGTTTCTTCCATTGTCCCTTCTTCAAAGCTCCTTCCCCCCAAGGGTGCATTGCAATTGTAGAAGAGGCTGTCAATGGCAGCTTATACATGGAAGTGCCTTATGGGCCCCAACCTCAGGATGCTGGTTGCCTCACGAATTGTCTTGCTTGGAACAACTAAGAAATTTGGATCCACACTTACCAACCACTTCCCTTCTAGCCATGGGGACAGAGATTTCATTGGACAACACTCTGTGCCTTAAAAGGAGGCAACATCACACCTAGCTGCAGTGTGAAATGAAGTTTGGCTTTTCCCATGCCCAGATAATACATTGGGAAAGCAAAGCACCATAAGTTGCAGGTCGTCCAAATGCCCTTGTGTACTGCAGCAGCCTGTTCCTGAAGCAGAGAAGGATGAAACAGGCACATTCAAGTAAACCAGAATGTCTTTGAAATGGTTTGCTCCATGGAAGGGCTTATGTTTGGACACTGGAGGAGGCTTTCATATGTTGATTTAAAATAAATATATATATTGGGGATTGCCCATTCCTAACAAAAAGGAGACTGGATTAGAAATATGGCATGCAGTGCTAACAATAAAGCTGATCCATTATGTCAGATGCAGTTTGTTGTTGTTTAGTCGTTAAGTCGTGTCCGACTCTTCGTGACCCCATGGGCCAGAGCATGCCAGGCCCTCCTGTCTTCCACTGCCTCCAATGACAGACAAAAGACATTTGAATATAATCTTCACAAAATCATTTTACTGTACTAATTTCTGGAAGCAAAGCTTGAGTCCATGGTCCTAAATAAACTCACTGGGAATAAGGCCCATTGAACTCAGTGAGGTTCACCCCTGAATAGACATGTACAGGATTGCATTGTTAATTATTGTCTAAAGGTTAACTGGCTTTATTTTATAATGCTGCATTTCATCATTGCATTTCAAATTCGTTTTTAAAAATTAATATATTAGTTTCCTGCCCCCACCTCTTATACCCCAAATGCCCTAATTGTAACTGTTTCTTCCTTTTCATTGAGTATGATATTGCATGACTGGAAGATATGTCAGTTATCAATCAATGCACACTTTCATTTCTCTCAGGTGGTCCAGACATTCTTTTTGGCTTCTATACCATCAAATCATGAAACAATTGTCAAGACAAGTGGGGATGGGGTGGGAGGCAGAATCGCAGTAGCAGAAGCTACGTATCTCCTCGGATGTACATTCTGTTCAAAGTCTTTGGTTATGTTGCTATTAAAAGTCTGGATAGTTCTAGATTCCCAGGAGTTGGTTAGGAAGAATAGTAATAATAAATGTGCAGCACAGAGTTCTTTAAGAGAACAGTACATTCAGATATGTCTCCTTTTTTAAAAGCCAGGTATAGTGGCTTCAGAGACGAACAGCATCAGGATTTTTTTCTGAACAAACCTCAATAAAATGAATAGGAAATGAATGAAGTCTGAGAGTCTGGTTTTGTTCCCACGCAGCCTCCCCTCAATTCCTCTTTATGTTGTTCTCTCACTGAATGGAATGAATACAAGAATGACATTCTGATCAAAGGGCTTCTAGGCCATGAAAGCTAAAGCCACAGTAAATGCTGTTTTAGCCTTCTGAGCTTGGAGCAACCATATTCCATCATTTAAACCAGCAATGGAGCAGGGGCACTAGCTTCTGTGGCTTATCCTCAGAAGATGGCCCAGTGGAGTGATCTGTAGCTTGGAAGTATAGGAAAGATTAGTCTGAAAACTGCCTGCGTTAGATCTGAAGTTGAAAGAATAAGGAATAGCTTGCTTATAGGAATGTAAAATTCGATAAGTGACCTGAAGCAGTTTGATAGGTTTTGTCTGTGTTCATTTTTGCATGGACATTGCTGAGGCTAGATTTCACAACTGATTTTATTGTTTCCACTGTCTTTCAAGAAAATGTTAGCTCAGGGAGGAATTCCAGTATCTGTGGTGTCACAGTGCCAAGGACAGCCCACGGGCTGAACATGTGGACCCAGAAAGAGGAGGTGAAGTGCTCCCCTATTTACATCCTGAAGCACCAGTGTCTAGTAATAGAAGGAGATGTAGTTTCTCAGTCCCTTTTAGGCTACAGAATACATAAGGTCTGTCCTGTATGTGGGAAAGTCCAGGAAAGAGGGGCAAAGGTGAACCTGGTTATTCAGGAGACGGGAGAGAATTCCTGGGCTCTTCTCTTAGACTGTTTTCTGACATCATAGTGTCTTCTGACTTCAATGATGTATTCAAAACCTTTCACCCAGCCAAGAGAACATAGCTATCTTATGCTGAATCAGGCTGTTGGCTCCTCAAAGCCAATAGTAGCAACTCTGATTGGTTGCAGTTCTCCTGGGTTTTAGCCAGGATTCTCTCTTAATCCTATGTTCAGATCCCTGGTATCTCCTGATGGTGTTCTGTCCAAGTTCTCATTCTGTTTAGGAACTGGATGTATTCAGGACAAGGGTGGTGCCATCATATTAGGCATCTTCCTCCTCATTGTCCCCATTTTCCTCAGACTCTTTGCCTGATTGTAGAGAGACACTGATACCTCAGGATGTAACAATTGATGTTATCCCTGTTGATAACATCCCTGTTGAAGTGCTGAAGTGCTGTAAAGAGACCATTATTACAGAGCTGTATGAAATCTTTTGTCTTTGCTGGACGTAAGGTGGAGTACCACAGGACATGAAGGATGCAAACATCGTCACATTGTACAAGAACAAAGGAGATAGGGGCGACTGCAATAATTACTGTGGCATTTCTCTTCTCAGCGTTGTAGGGAAGCTGCTTGCCCGTGTTGTGCTGAAGAGGATCCAGGTGCTCGCAGACAGAGTCTATCCAGAATCACAGTGTGGATTTCGAGCTAATAGATCCACCACTGACATGGTATTCTCCCTCAGACAGTTGCAGGAGAAATGCAGGGAACAACAACAGCCACTCTTTGTCGCCTTCATAGATCTCACAAAGGCCTTTGATTTGGTTAGCAGGGATGGCCTTTTTAAAATACTTCCCAAGATTGGATGTCCACCTCGACTCCTTAACATCATCAGGTCCTTCCATGAGGGAATGAAAGGCACTGTAGTTTTTGATGGTTCAACATCAGATCCCTTTGACATCCGAAGCGGAGTGAAACAGGGCTGTGTCTTCGCACCAACCCTTTTTGGGATCTTTTTTGCTGTCATGCTGAAGCACGCCTTTGGAACTGCAACAGAAGGTGTCTATCTCCGGACTAGATCAGACAGAAAGCTCTTTAATCTCTCTAGATTGAGAGCGAAGACCAAAGTCCAGCTGAAATGCATGCGGGACTTCCTCTTCGCCGATGATGCAGCCGTTGTTGCCCACTCTGCTGAAGACCTCCAACAACTCATGAATCATTTTAGCAAGGCCTGCCAAGACTTTGGACTAACAATCAGCCTGAAGAAAACACAAGTCATGGGCCAGGGCGTGGACTCACCTCCCTCTATTACCATCTCCACACAAGAATTGGAGGTTGTTCATGACTTTGTGTACCTTGGCTCAACGATCTCTGACACTCTCTCTCTAGATGTCGAGCTGGATAAACGCATTGGCAAAGCAGCTACCATGTTCTCTAGACTCACAAAGAGAGTATGGCTCAATAAGAAGCTGACGACATATACCAAGATCCAGGTCTATAGAGCCTGTGTCCTGAGCACACTCCTGTACTGCAGTGAGTCCTGGACCCTTTGTGCACGGCAGGAGAGGAAGCTGAACACCTTCCATATGCGTTGCCTCCGACGCATTTTGGTATCACCTGGCAGGACAAAGTTCCAAATAGAGTAGTCCTAGAACGAGCTGGAATTTTTAGCATGTATACATTACTGAAACAGCGACGTCTACGTTGGCTTGGGCATGTCATGAGAATGGCTGATGGTCGGATTCCAAAAGATCTCCTGTATGGAGAACTAGAGGAGGGAAATTGCCCCAGAGGGAGACCACAGCTGCGATACAAGGACATCTGCAAGCGGGATCTGAAGGCCTTAGGAATGGACCTCAACAGATGGGAAACCTTGACATCTGAGCGTTCAGCCTGGAGGCAGGCGTTGCATCACGGCCTCTCCCAATTTGAAGAGACACTTGTCCAGCAGACCGAGGCAAAGAGGCAGTCACGGAAGCAGCAAAATCAGGGAGCTGGACAGGGGACAGATTGTATTTGTCTTCAGTGTGGAAGGGATTGTCACTCTCGAATTGGCCTTCTCAGCCACATTAGACGCTGTTCCAAGTCCTCCATACAGAGCACGTTACCATAGTCTTTCGAGACTGAAGGATGCCTAATATAACAATTGATGGTTACACAGAATCTGCTGTTGAAACAAGTATGCATACATTGGAAGTAAACAGAAGTCTCAACTACTTAACCTGGATAACTGAATATGTCTAAGTGTAGTATATCAACCTTCACATTTTGGATTGAAACTCAAGACTTACTACTGGAACGTGAGCTCTAAAACACCCATCATGTATTGCTATTCATTGCAAAGAACAGGAAATTCTTTGACAACACACAATTTACACTAAATCATAATGTCTAAAGTCTACCATTTTAATTTCAATACAGATGGGTTTACAATTCCTTCTCCTGACTGAAACATGAGTTGAGAAGTGGGAATTTACATACCACCCAATTATACAGTGAAACCATCATAGCACTGTTTTCATCAGTTTTCAACACACACCGCTTGCTCTGTAACCTGGGTCTTGCCTTACTGAAGTGCTTTGTGTGAATCATTTCTTCAAATACAATTCATTGCAACTATCTTGCAAAACAGGGAGGCAGCATTCCACTTAAACACCACCCCCACCCCCACCACCCCGCAAGTCTCCCTTGTGTTCACTATAGACACAGGTTGTCTCAAAGTAGATGCAGCTCAGAGAGTCATCTAGTGGCTGGGAAACAGACATCTCATCACACTGCATGCACTGCATCTTGACAAAAAGTAAATATTGTTCCCTTCCCTGTTAGTCAGAGCTTATACAGCTGCTATTGCTGAGACCTGGGGAATTTCCCTTTCTCCTCTGATCTCATGGGAGTGCTTTATTAGATTTTAATCCCTGGGCATATTTACAGAAGGACTTTAATTGGGAAACACTACGTTTCTAAAGGTGTAACTGACAACTTCATTTGACCTTATGGGGCTTGTATTCCTGGTGAGGAAGACTGCAGTGGGAAGAGGCCAGGTTCACTTTTCAGGCCTTGGCTACCCTACAGAAACAGTGCCAGAAGCAGCACAAAGTCTGCAATTAAACTGATTAATTCCAAGGGTACACCTAACCCTGCATAGGAGTGCAGTGTTAAATTTCACTCCTTGGTCTATCAACACTGTTTTGGGTCAGAGGAGTACATAAAACCCAATGCTATAGTGAGAACATTTAATTCTTCAAAAAATATATATCCTCTAGTTTATGAATGTGGGACATTGTGCTTCTATATCCATGATTCAAAATGCCTGATATTGCTGCACAATATTGTGCCTGTATTGCCAGCAAGAAAAAGGATGCCAAGCTTTATACAGCAAAGAGCAGCCTGAATATTGACAACACCAATGGCAGCAATCAAAATACTATAGATACCCTTTTGTGCTCTTACCATTCAATAAGTGGCATCAAGCAAGGGAAAATCCAAGAAATAGACTCCTTTTTTCATCAGTTAACCATTTTTCACACAAACACAAAGCAATTGTCTGAGCTTTTTTTCAACAAGTGTGAATGGTAGTGAGCACAAGATGGTATCCTGTAGACCAGGGGTCTCAAACTCAATTTACCTGGGGGCTGCTGGAGGCAGAGTCTGGGTGAGGCTGGGCCGCATCAGATTTTCTGCCAAGCAGAGCAAGAGCCCGAGGAAGCCGCCCAGGAGTTTCCTTAGCCCAGGTGGGGCTCCGAGGAGGAGGAGGAGGGGGCGCGTGAGCCCTCGTCGCCCGGCCACGACCCCCTCCAGCTCCTTCTTCACCACTACCACCACCAGCAGCAGCAGGACAAAGAAGCGGAGAAGGGAGGGAGCGCCGGCGACCGCCTAGCCGGGGGGGAGGAGGGCACGACATAATTTTTTTTTAAAAAAAAAACCCTCACAGAATTCACCTTGCCAAAGGAGAAAAGCCCCCACCACTACCCGCGAAATTAAACAGAACGGGGCGGGGCCCTCCACAGATGCGCACGCACGCACACACACACGCACACACACAGAGACAGAGGTCCGGCAACCTTCCTCTGAGGGCCCCCCTCAAAAAAAGGCGCACTCAGCAGCAGCAGCTACCTCCACCACGACAGAGGAGCAAACTTTGCGAGGCGAGCCGAGGCAGCCTCCAGAGCCGAGGCGGCTGAAGCAGGACGAAGAGGAGGAGGAGGAGGAGGAGGAGGAGGAGGAAGCACCGCCGGGCACTGAGGCGGCCAGGGCTAGTGCTGGGGGTGCCGAGAAAGAAAAAGAGCCAGAGAGCCGCTTCCCTGGAAGAGGCGGCGGTGGCGGCAGCTGCTGTTGGCGGCTTGGAGGTGCTCTTCGAGGACTCTTGACAGCAGAGGACGCATGGGTGCTTCAGGGGGGAGGCAAGGCAGGGGCCACAAACTATCGTCCGGCGGGCCGCAAATGGCCCCCGGGCCGCATGTTTGAGACCCCTGCTGTAGACCATCTTGACTGCTGCCATTGGTGTTGTCAACATTCAGACTACCCTTTGCTATATAAAGTTTGACATCCTTTTTCCTGCTGGGAACATGGGCACGATATTGTGCAGCAATATTGGGTCATTTCATGGCATTCTGAATCATGAATACAGAAGCACAGTGTCCCACATTCATAAATTGGAGAGGTATTTTTGAAGAATTACATTCCCTGGCTTTTTAAAACATAAATTTAAGTATACATACATTCCACACAAATTCCAACAGAAACTTCCTGTAGAATTACCCATTGCTAGAGGATCTCAGAAGAGCACATGATCTGTACTATGGTCGCTGGGAGGGGACAGAAGTAAAAACAGCTGGGGAGTGGCTGCAGATCCTCTGTGCCAAAATATTTTGAAAGGCTGCTTTGGACAATGAAATGTGAAGGGAAGGTGTGAGTAAGTACAACAAATGCAATGGAGAAACACATGCACCCTTTAACCACTCAGGTAAACTAATGTTGTTATGTCCACTCCACAGAATGAGGATTAGAAAGATGTCTTCAATTTCCAAACCCTTTTTTGGGGGTAGAAAATAGAGATGGGCATGAAATCAACCAACCAACCAACCAACCACAAACTAGGCCAGTTCATGGTTTGTTTTGTGGCCGGTTTGGGGAACTACACTTTCATGGAGAAAAATGAAACCAAGCCAAAGCCAAACTTTCACATCGTTGTTGTTTTGTTTCACTTCGTCCCCAACCCTGAAAAAGCCCCCCTCATGGGCCCTAGCACCTATCTTACCTACTCCGGGCCCCCTCCAGCACTGCCACGCTGCCCAGCTGAGTAGAACACTAGGCTATTTGGGGTTTACTTCCTGCCCCAGTGCTTCCTGGAAGGCATAGGTGTTGTGGGAAGTGTAGTCTTGCTGCCCATTGGGCTATATACTGGGAACCCTCAAAGAACTACACTTCCTACAATACCCAGGAAGCACTGGGGCAGGAAGTAGACCCCACATAGCCTAGTGTCCTACTCAGCTGGGCAGCATGGCAGTGTTAGAGGGAGCCCAGAGTAGGTAAGCTAGGTGCTGAGGCCAATGAAGGGGGGCTCAGAGTCGGAAACCCATGAAGGTTTAGCTGAGCTACACAGAAAGCCCCCTTCATTTAAATCCCCATTCATTTAGAGATGGGCCTGAAGTGAATGAACCATGAACTGGTTCATTTTTTTTTAATGGCATGGTTCATGGTCCCCAACAAACCACTAACCATCACGAACTGCCATTGTGATGATTCGTGCCCATCTCTAGTAGGCAATCTAGAGAAGAAAAGCTATATCTGACCAAAAGCTCTACAAACATGTTGTGTGCAAGTGTTCCAAGTGATGAGCCCTCGCCTTTTAAACTATATAAAAAGGGAATGCTAGGATTAGCAAAGATTGTAACTGGAAACCAAAGTCAAAATCGTCCATATGATGTGAAAAAAAGACAGTGAAGAAAGACAGGAACAAAAATCAACTCATATGTAATGTGGTGGTAGAGGAGAGCCTTACAGAGACCTGAGACAACCAGAAGGCAGAAAAATGAGTACTCCGTCACATCAAGCCTGAGCTGTCACTAGAGCACAAATGAGTAAATTGAGGCTATCCTATCATGCACATATAACGAAAATATAGAACTGACCAGAAAAGACACTATTGCTGGGAAAATGTTCTCTTCCTGAGAGCCATCTAATTAGTCCTGACTGGCAGGGTCAAATGTTTATTTTATTTATTAAAAATATTTTAACGCACCCTTCTCCTTAAAAGGATCCTTCTTAAAAACGTTCAGATTGTCCCAGACCTGGAGCTGATTTCCCCAATGAAGATTTGTGTCAGGAGCCTGGTCTCAAATATTTTGAGAGCATGTTTACTGGAAGCACTCAGGGCTGGGACAAACACAACTGCTCTGTGCTTTTGTAATGCATAAATACTTTTAAAATGCTTTACAAGACTGTATGCTAATTCCCTGGAGATCCATGGCAAAATGTCCCTTTCTGGAGGGCTGTTACTGCATTACTTTCTTTAAGACAAACCTGTTTTTTTAAACTCTTTGAAAAAAACACTGTCTTTCGACTTTTTCCATGACTTTTTATTACAGCCTCCCCTTCCCTCCATGAAGCTGCAACATTGTATCTAAATCTGGGGATATTTTGGGTTGCTTGTTTCTGCACAGAGAGGGGGCTTTAAAAAGATTTATTTTTTAAAAAAATCATAACTAGAAAACCCTTTACCCAATCATCCGTACATTTGGCACACACCGAGAGCATGCATCTGTGCCAAATTTGGTGCTGATATGAAACCCAGTTTCAAAGTTATATATATATATATATATTTGGGCTGCCCTCTTTTTGGAGGGGGGAATTGTCTTTTTTAGGTTTGCTCTGCTGTAGAGTAACATGGCTACCCTCTTGTGTGGCTATAATAATGCACTAAAGTAAGGCCAATCAATCAGTGGGGATCTGATGACTCAACTCTTCCATCGATTCAAATGGGCCTGTTCTAGTTGTGATTTACACTAAAGTAAGGCTAGAATAGACCCAATTGAACTTGCTGAGGAGTTGACTCACCAAATCCCCACTGATTTAATGACCTTCCTCTAGTGCAACTTACTACACTAAGCAATAGGAATTCATTCAATGTCTTAACTGGGCCAGAGCATCTACACTTGCTGCTCTCACGAGATGCTGCTATGCAGTATAAAAGAGTCAAAAGGAGATGCTAGAATAAATTGATTTAGAGGAGCAAAGGAAATGAGAACTATGTGCATATGTTAGGGAGGATTATAATCTTAGAACATAATAATCTTAGAACTGCAGATCTGGAAGGGACCCTATGGATCATTGAGTCCAGCCCCTGTCAAGAAGGCACAGTGGGGAATCGAACTTCCAACCTCTCCTAAACAACGGAGTTATTCAGCACTTCTCCTATAGACACTTCACAGTATATTGAGATACAATATTATTATAATTGTTTACAAACAATTGACTCCTTTTCCAAATGTTTTGTTAAATAACCTCTCTCTGTTTTCTTTTAATTACTCTAATAGATTTTTAATTAGTTAAAAGTCAAAATAAATAAATAAATAAATAAAATATAGAGGTTGGAATAATTTGATAGTTTCTATGATAAACTTTGCAGCACCTCATGGTTGATGTTTTGGGATTAGTATTCTTAGGATTCCTAGCTGAATCAAGGAAGTAAAATCAAGGATAATGGACCTGAGCAGGGCCAGCCCCACCACTGGGCAAAATGATGTAGCTACCCCAGATTTTGGATGCATGAAAAGGCAGCAAAGGAGTTAGTTATTTAATATGTTATTATTAATTTTTTACTATGTGCTAAAACAATTGGCACATACTGGTTTCAGGCACATCACATTGGTGCGTCTGGCTTCCTATTTGCTGCTTTGCCTCAGACAGCAAGATGTCCTAGGCTAGCTCTGGAGTAACATTTGACAAATCAGAGGAAGAAAACCTCCAGTCTGTAGACTTAATCAGACCCATTGAACATCCAGATCTGGCCTGCTGGGGATCTCAATCTCCCACCCTCACAAGGCCCCACCTCCTCCTCAATTCCTGCACCCTTGGGCCAGGAAGGGGAGTTCTGCTATCTACAATCAGCCACAGTCTCAGATGCCCTGGGAGGTGGGAAGAGCAAGTGTTCTTAGCTGGCACTTGCAAGACCTCCTGGAAGCACCAACTAAGAGGAACAAAAAGGAGACCTTGCTATTAATGATCACAAAAGACTACCAGAATCTCCCTCCTGCCTCCATTTTTGTTCCTTATCTCTGCTGTAAAGAATTCCTACCATACAGTATGACAGGCCCACCATATGATCAATGGGACAAACAATGGAAGGAGTATAGCATAGAAACCATCTCTTTGTGTTGATACCATCAACAACACTGGGGGCACCAGTAAGTTGGAAAAGGTTGTTTCCTGCCTTCCTACCAGCCAATTCTGATGTGCTGCCACCTTGAGGTTGAAGCAGAGAACCTTTCACATAACTGAGAAAGAAATATGATTCAGTGTGAATACAAGTAATACACTGTAGAGTAAAAATCTGATTTGTGTAGGCCAAAATCCTATTGCATAGTTCTGTAAAAGTTGTAACTTTTTAAGGTGAATTGCCTCAAATAAGAAATTTCCTTAGACATTATCTATTGCACACCACAACAGTTGTGTGACTTCACATGGAAGAAATAATCTCTATGGAGATTTCTCGACTTGTGGCAATTCACCTTTAAAAGTTATGCCCCTTGTGTGACTGTACAACAGGATTTCAGCCTTTGACTCTTTATTTGCATAAGCATCTTAATTTTAATTTATAGGCACATTTAATATTTCTCATGCTGAGGTTGCCCTAAATGTGTTAACAAAATAAAACTAGTGGACCATTCTTAATATAGAGACTTTAAGAATAAGCTAGGTGTAAAACAATTGTGTAGATGCACCTCTGCCCTCTGGTGGATGGAGTTGAACGTGTTCCTGTATTTGGGCAGGAAGCTGCAAGGGAGCGTTTCCTGTTGATCAAAAGGTTTGGACCTTGCCTTCTAAGAATGAGGAGCTATGTTCTCTTTTTTGGTGGTTGTTTTCTTTGACAAAGTCATGGTATGTGTGCAGCAGAGTGACAACCATGAAGTCCTACACTGATTTGCTACAATACCAAATAAGCAAAAGAGTACTCAAAGGGAAACATAAGAAGCTAAAGAAAGAGTCAGAATCAGGAGAAGGGGAGAAAAGGTGTTAGAAAGATGAAAGAAGTTTGGCATTAGAGGGACATAAATAAGGAGATAAAGTAAAGCATGAACAATACACAGTATTAGAAGAACCTGTGAAAAAAGTAGAAACCTGGCTCAAATGCTAAACAGATGGAAATACAAATGAAAGTTTACCATGTTCATGGCAGTCTGGCTTTGTCATTTATTCAGAATGTATTTTTCTTTATAGGCAAGTTTTCTTATGTGTTTTTATTCACAGGACTAAAAGCACAATCCTGTGGAGGACTTCTCAGAAGCAAATCTTATTTCATTTGGGGGGGGGGCCTTCTTCCTGATAAATATATTCAGTCTTGTAGCCTGAGGACATTTCTAGATGAAGAAATCATCACTTCATGCAGTGTGCAGCTATTCCATCCTCTAGCTTTTCTAAAAAAAGCTTAAGAGTGGAGGATGTTGCCTGGATAACATACAATGGCTAAAATTATGTTGCTTTGCACATTAGAGTCAGCCCATTGAGTAGATTTAGTGAATCAACTTCTCCATAAGTTCCATTGATTCAAGAGGCCTACTTTGGTTGGAATGTACTATGCTAAAATAAGTCATAACTAGAGTAGGCCCATTCGAATCAATGGAGATACCCAATGAGTCTGTTGTTGTTGTTTAGTCGTTAAGTCGTGTCCGACTCTTCGTGACCCCATGGACCAGAGCACGCCAGGCCCTCCTGTCTTCCACTGCCTCCCGGAATTGGGTCAAATTCATGTTGGTAGCTTCGATGACACTGTCCAACCATCTCGTCCTCTGTCGTCCCCTTCTCCTCTTGCCTTCACACTTTCCCAACATCAGGGTCTTTTCCAGGGAGTCTTCTCTTCTCATGAGATGGCCAAAGTATTGGAGCCTCAGCTTCAGGATCTGTCCTTCCGGTGAGCACTCAGGGTTGATTTCCTTTAGAATGGATAGGAATGGATAGATCTCCTTGCAGTCCAGGGGACTCTCAAGAGTCTCCTCCAGCACCACAATTCAAAAGCATCAATTCTTCGGCGGTCAGCCTTCTTTATAGTCCAGCTCTCACTTCCATACATCGCTACTGGAAAAACCATAGCTTTGACTATGCGGACCTTTGTCGGCAAGATGAGGTCTCTGCTTTTTAAGATGCTGCCTAGGTTTGTCATCGCTTTCCTCCCAAGAAGCAGGCGTCTTTTAATTTTGTGACTGCTGTCACCATCTGCAATGATCATGGAGCCCAAGAAAGTAAAATCTGTCACTGCCTCCATATCTTCCCCTTCTATTTGCCAGGAGGTGATGGGACCAGTGGCCATGATCTTAGTTTTTTTTTATGTTGAGCTTCAAACCATTTTTTGCGCTCTCCTCTTTCACCCTCATTAAGAGGTTCTTTAATTCCCCTCACTTTCTGCCATCACAGTCGTATCATCTGCATATCTGAGGTTGTCGATATTTCTTCCGGCAATCTTAATTCCGGTTTGGGATTCATCCAGTCCAGCCTTTCACATGATGTATTCTGCATATAAGTTGAATAAGCAGGGGGACAATATACAGCCTTGTCGTACTCCTTTCCCAATTTTGAACCAATCAGTTGTTCCATATCCAGTTCTAACTGTTGCTTCCTGTCCCACATAGAGATTTCTCAGGAGATAGATAAGGTGGTCAGGCACTCCCATTTCTTTAAGGACTTGCCATAGTTTGTTGTGGTCCACACAGTCAAAGGCTTTTGCGTAGTCAATGAAGCAGAAGTAGATGTTTTTCTGGAACTCTCTGGCTTTCTCCATAATCCAGCGCATGTTAGCAATTTGGTCTCTAGTTCCTCTGCCCCTTCGAAATCCAGCTTGTGCTTCTGGCAGTTCTTGGTCCACATACTGCTGAAGCCTACCTTGGAGGATTTTGAGCATAACCTTGCTAGCGTGTGAAATGAGTGCAATTGTACGGTAGTTGGAGCATTCTTTGGCACTGCCCTTCTTTGGGATTGGGATGTAGACTGATCTTTTCCAATCCTCTGACCGCTGCTGAGTTTTCTAAAATTGCTGGTATATTGAGTGTAGCACCTTAACAGCATCATCTTTTAAGATTTTAAATAGTTCAACTGGAATGCCATCACCTCCACTGGCCTTGTTGTTAGCCATGCTTTCTAAGGCCCACTTGACTTCGCTCTCCAGGATGTCTGGCTCAAGGTCAGCAACCACACTATCTGGGTTGTCCGGGACATCCAGATCTTTCTGGTATAATTCCTCTGTGTATTCTTGCCACCTCTTCTTGATGTCTTCTGCTTCTGTTAGGTCCCTACCATTTTTGTCGTTTATCATGTCCATCTTTGCACAAAAGGTTCCTTTAATATCTCCAATTTTCTTGAACAGATCTCTGGTTTTTCCCTTTCTATTCTTTTCCTCTATTTCTTTGCACTGTTCATTTAAGAAGGACCTCTTGTCTCTCCTTGCTATTCTTTGGAAGTCTCCGTTCCATTTTCTGTAACTTTCCCTATCTCCCTTGCATTTTGTTTCCCTTCTCTTTGCTATTTGTAAGGCCTCGTTAGACAGCCACTTTGCTTTCTTGCATTTCCTTTTCTTTGGGATGGTTTTTGTTGCTGCCTGCTGTACAATGTTACGAGCCTCCATCCATAGTTCTTCAGGCACTCTGTCCACCAAATCTAGTTCCTTAAATCTGTTCTTCACTTCCACTGTGTATTCATAAGGGATTTGGTTTAGATTATACCTGACTAGCCCAGTGGTTTTTCCTACATTCTTCAGTTTAAGCTTGAGTTTTGCTATAAGAAGCTGATGATCAGAGCCACAATCAGCTCCAGATCTTGTTTTTGCTGACTGTATAGAGCTTCTCCATCTTTGGCTGCAGAGAACATAATCAATCTGATTTCAGTATTGCCCATCTGGTGATGTCCATGTGTAGAGTCGCCTCTTGTATTGTTGGAAAAGACTGTTTGTGATGACCAGCTTGTTCTCTTGACAAAATTCTATTAGCCTTTGCCCAATGAGTCTACTCTTCTGCAATTTATGACACTAAGCAACAAAAGTTCAGCCAGTGAATGAGAGAGGACAACGGTGCAATAAAAGCTTGGAGTCATTCTAAGAAACTATTTGCTCATAAAAAAAGATATATACAAAAACAATATTTTGTACCAAATGTATGCTTTAGAAGAAAGGCAGATGAAATGTACACATTTCCACTGGAAGCTGTAATAAAAATTCAAAGTTTGGAATGAACAGAAGATTGGAAACATTCTCAAAATGTGGGACACATTGAATTTAAGATGACAAAAAATAGGAAATTAAAAACCAAAGCTATGAAAAACAGTTGTGTCCATCCCTCATCACTGTTAAGGTGGTGACAGTGATGCTGATGACAACAGCAACAGCTCACAATGGTTTCCATAGAACTGATGGTGTCGTGAATTAAATGGCCCAAACTATGTTGCTTTCCCTGAGTTGAAGCTTCAGCATGGAACTCTTCTCAATATTCATTATAATTTATGGAATTATAAAATGGAACAATACAACAAGCAGCATGGATTTTCTCTTCGAGGGCTGAAGTGATGTACCTTCTTCTTTAAGAGGGCTGGCTCATGGGCAGAGATAACACCTTGAGTGCCAGCCTGGGAGACTGATTGGAGAGGAAGGCGCAGGGGCCCTGCTCAGAGCAGTGGTGCTTGACTGCCTCCTCTATCTCTCACAGGCCCAAAGGCAGCTGAGCAATAATCTCTCCACTCCCTGATTACAGCAGGGAAATCCATGACTTGGCAGCTCATAGAACTCTCTGGCAGCTGTCCAGGAAATATGGAAAACGAAGGAATTCCAGTCAGGTTTCTATCCGCTATCCAAGCAGCTTGTGTGGTGATGACTCGCTACTTAGAAAACTACAGCATCTCAATGATGCATCTGCTCTGTTTGGGACAAGTGGTGATGATTGCCAAGCAGAAGGCTGATGCCCATTTGTGGCAAATACCAGGCCAATAAGGTAGCAATAAAGATTGACTATCATATTTTATATTATTATTACTGTGTGGATCATCTGTGTTAACTAGGGATGGAAACATCTGTCTGTTTCACTTTTCTCAACATTCAAAATTTTTAAATCTCAGCTTCTTACTCTCCAAAATACATGATTTATGAATGTTGGTAAATTCTTCCAAATTCCTCTTTGGAATTCAACTTTGGACAGGGCTTTATTAGCTAAATCAAATTCAGGAGGGTGTAAGGAAGGAGCTGTTGGGGTGTAAGACACACATAGGCCTACTGCTGCGGATAAGAAGATCATATCCATTTTACTTTCTCTGACATTCAAGTTTTTAAAGACTCAAGATCTTTCCATCCCAAATATGAATTAATTTGATGAATTTAGTAAATTCACCAGAAACTTACAGAAACTACGCCACCACCTGCATTGGCCAAATTCAATAGATACAACTGTCTGCAGCATGGAGAGAGTCATGTTTTATCTCTCTGGTGTTAAAGATGAAGAATCTCTTATGTGGGTGGGTTGGGGAGGAAGGTGGCAGCCACTGAAAAGGTTGAATATATGGGAATTAAATCCCAGAATGTTAAGAGGTAAAAAGGCCAGGGCTTGGATGGACAGATATCTCCCATATCTTATTTCCCCCCTTCTCCCAAATCTTGTGATTCTGTGAGTCTTGATAAATTCTGATTTACCAACACAACATTCTTACCTATCCTTATGTGTTCACTCAGTGGAGACCACAGTGCACAGCAACTTGAGTCAAGACTATTCTAAATGGGCAGGGAGAGTGAATGGTCTGCCCAGTTTGTACCATTGGCTTCCTACATAGCATTATCAAGAAAAAGAAAAAGGTCCATTTATGGACTAGGCATTCCAGAATCCCATGTCTACTGGCAGGAACTCTTGGAGGACTTGCTCAAAATAGCTTTTGCATGTCTTCAGAGTTACCCAAGGAAAAACTCCCTAGAATGACACAAGTCTTCCAAAGACAGAAGAAACAGACATTATACACAAGGTGTATAAAGGACTCACCCACCATATTTTGTCCATCTAACAAGCCTATTCAGACCAGGGGGAAGTGAAACAAATATCAGAGGTCTCCTACTGACTCTCCTTAGACTAAAGAAGCTACTTGGATGAGTAGCAAAACATTTCTGCCTAATAAGAAAGAAGTCCAGTTGCCATTACTCAACTACCAGATATACACACGAATGTACCTGTGTAATTGAAGCCCAGTGGCAGCTTCTCTCTCTCCCTCTCCCTCTCTCTCTCTCTCTCTTGTCCTGCTGGGGTTTCTTCCTATTCTTACCTTTCCCAAGGAGGTCTATACAGACAGAGAACTTATAGTGCTTCCAAGCAGCAAGTTGAGATTACCAAGTCCTATGTGGGGGTCAGAGAGGGGAGAGCTGTTAGCAAGGATTTTCACTATCAGAATGAAAGCTTTAGGATTTCCCTTCACTTCAAAGAAAAGATGCCAATAGGAGCACATCCTTGCCTTGTCACATTGGTAGGCAGAGGCAGTATTAGCATCATTGACATGTAAGCAGAGGAAGCCAGGGGCTCAGAACTGTGGTTCCACGCTGTCATAAACTCACAGGAAAAATTTCAAAGTATTGCACCAAATCTCTGCCATGCAACTCCCATTGACTTATGTATTAGTAAAACAGCTAAATCCCCATGCACCACTTTGAAAAAGTTCTCCTTAGGAGCCTAAAAGGGACATGAAGCTTCTGTTTTATTGGATCTAAAGGGAGAATCAATGTGAAGGGAACCTACATCAAATTTATTTCCAGATAGTTCTGTTTACCAACAGACTGAAGAGTAACCCAATAACAACAGGGAAAACTTTGCAGGGGGTTATAATTGTTTCTCGAACTTCTACTGTACATTTCAATGTATCTCTCACATTTTATTCAAGCAGGCCACAGAGTTATATAAGATTTGTCTTGTGGGCTACATTCATTGATTATGGTGATGATTTTAATAGTTACGTTGTTTCATTTTAGTGAAATAGTTTTGTTAAACATTTTTAAATGGAATGGAATAAAAGAAATGTGCTGTGATAAAATGTAATAAATGTCAGATTCCACAAGGATATGCCTTTGTTCCCTGACATTTTGTTCCCAGAAATAAATGTAAAAAGACACGGGAAAGTTGTCCAAGAGAAATACTGGATTGTTTGAAAGCTGAGAATTCTTCAAGAGTTTAATCTTTGTGGATTCTCACACCAGGAGATCTGATCTAAACTTTCAACTAATGTGTGGATCAAACTTTTATTCTCGAAGGCTTTCACGGCCGGGATCTGATGGTTGTTGTGGGTTTTTTTCGGGCTCTTTGGCCGTGTTCTGAAGGTTGTTCTTCCTAACGTTTCGCCAGTCTCTGTGGCCGGCATCTTCAGAGGACAGGAGTCAGAACCAGAGCACAGACAGAGTTCTGACTCCTGTCCTCTGAAGATGCCGGCCACAGAGACTGGCAAAATGTTAGGAAGAACAACCTTCAGAACACGGCCAAAGAGCCCGAAAAACCCACAACAACCATCAAAATTTTATTGTCCACAGATTTCCCACGTGACAGCAGTTTAAATGTTTCAAAGTATAGATTGAAATGCATCTTTTGAGAGAAAGCACACATTTAAATATGCATTTTGGAAGAAAATATACAGTAAAATACATAGTAAAATGCCTTTTGAGTATGTATTTTGACATGATTTTAAAAATATGGTTTACATCCAGAAATGACAGAGAAACAGATAGAGTTTTCCGTCCATTCTCCTGATTGCTGGTTGACTGAGACCTCCATCATCTCTGTACATCATCTGCAAACCTGTTGCATAAAAATAACAGTTTTCTCTAGCATCTTTTGAAGTTTGACTTTTCCTTTTTTTTTTTTTTTTAATAACCCAGATGGGCTCCTGTAAGTGGTCTGTAGTCTGAAAAGGGCGGCAGTGCTTTGCCCTAAAATTATAGTTTGAGGTGCCTCGCCCTACTCAGACTTTGAGCCAGTCCAATTTTCCCACATTGCAACATTGCACCCAGTGTTTCTATGGCCAATGCATGTAGCTTAAGCCCTTTTAGTGAAATGGACAGCCTCCTCCAAGTGTGGATTACTTACTGCTCTCCTTTTCATGGAACTAGGGAATGCAGAGCTGATATGGACAGTGCAAGAAGGCCACTATCGGGTTGCTTTCATCTGATGACCTGAACTCTGTTGTTATTCCCTAACCTTCTCTAATGGCAAGGAATCTCTCTTGATTGCACCTTGATGATGAAATATATTAAGGATTGTGTCTCATTTGCTTGATCCATTCTCCTGAAATTTGCAGAACATTCTATTAATGCTTGGTTCCTTGTTCACCTGGGCCATAATTGCTGCTATGTGCAAACAATGTGCATTGCATAGAAGAAGACTTACTCTTTTGCAAGACTTCTTTCTTCTTCTTCTGTTTAGTTCTAGGAAGCATAGAGAGTACAATGCATATGTTTCTATAGATGGACATTGCATTTCCTACTGATATTCTGCGGCATGTATTGCCTTAACATATTTAGGAATTGCCTTTATACCCCAAAGCATTCACAAGACCATGTACACACTTTCAAACAATAAAACTGGGTGGTCACAATTAAGTTTCCAACAACTTAGCCTTAGTAGTAGTGGGATGTACAACAGGGCCTCTGAAGATGATCATGAGCTATGGGAAGGTTAATATGAGAAGAATTAAACTTTTAGAAACCCTAACGCAAACCCAATTACATTTGTTGTTGTTGTTGAATTTAAAAAAGAGAATTGTATTTATTGCTTAGAGCTGGGATGTGACCATTAAACACATGCTTCATTTGGTAGTGACACGGCATCCCAGGAACCAAGTGCAAATCTATGCTGTTAAAAAACAACAATACTTCTTTATATTTCAGCAGGTTGCTAGAACAGACTGTGTGATTTTCTGGCCTCAACAACTATGTATAGTCTTGATGACATGTCATTCAAACATATAATAAAATGTAGTACAGAAGACTTATGTGCATTAACTGAATCAGTCTTTATAAAAAGTAAGAGACCAATGGGAATTAATTTGCAGGGTTTTTTAAAAAAAAACTCAGTGCTTTACAGATTATTTTTTAAAAACCATCCTTCTATTGGGTTGGAAAGTTCCACTAATAAAGTATACTTCCACATCCCACCTATTCAGGGCTGGCCCAAGATATTCTTCTGCCTGGACAAAGAACATGATGCTCTCTCTTCATTTCACATAAAGCAGCAAAAATTTGGCCCCAGGACCTTCTGTAATTGTCCATCTTGGCACAAAGAAAACAAAAAAGGAACTGTAGTGGCAACCTGCTTCTTGGGCAGCAAACTGTAATCCTCCATGTTTTTTTTTTCATCTACAGTTCCCAACAGCCTTAGCCAATGGTGAGGGATTATGGGAGTTACAGACTCTGGAGACACAGTTTCCCTCCCCATCTTACCTCAAGGCCAGCAAAAAAACAATGTCCCTTTGCCACACCTAAGGGTACCAGAGTGGTTTGGGAAGTGGGTGACAAATCGTGTGGTTCACAAAACTTTGGCTTTCAAGAGAGGGCCTAGAGGTCACCACTGCTGCCACAATATCTGCTGTTTGAGGTAGCTGCTTCACTTCGTCTAATGGTGGAGCCACCCTTGTACAACTTCCTTCACTTCAGCATAGCTGACCTGCTAAGCAAGCCATGAACCAGAGCCATCTGGGTAACTGGAGCAAGTGGAACCATCTCCCCCTCACTCTGACAGCAGGCATGACCAGAAACACCCCCACCACCCCCACCAAGAAAGGAGGAGGAAAACGTGGTGTCCCTCTAAAAACAAAGGGGAAAATGTCCTGCCACCCCGCTTTTTAAAAAATGAAAATGAATAGAGCCAGATGTTTTGCTTTGTATTTTCCTAAGACTGCCATATAGATTCACCTCTAGATTTTGGTGCCCTCTACATTTTGTTGTTCTACCTTAATTAAAGTCGTGCAATGAAACTTGTGATCATCTCTGCATTAATTGCTGCTCTGTATCCCCACAAACTGGGCATATTCTGTAATTACACACTGGCTTGTAGAAGCTCAGACTTTTTTGTCACCCTGACGGCAAATCTTACAGATCTTGTGGCAGAGTAGATTTGGAGAAATATAAATCCTAATTATATGCATGCAGTGTTTATTTCTTAATTAGCCATTCAGGAAATGGAATCTATGGATCATTTAGCACAGGCCTATACAACTTGTGGCCTTCCAAACCAAACGGTCCATTAAGGATGTGATAAATCTGCTCTTGTTACTTTCCTAGGACTGCAAAATACAGATGTTGTCAAGTTCCAGGCAGGTCAAAATATATGAGTGCTAGCCTGAGTTCCTCTTTATTGGAGACTCAACATGCCCTTCTATAATTGTGGAAAAGGCAAGCAGCATGTTAAAGCAACAGATTGTTCCAAAATACTGCCATAATATCACAAAGCTCTCCATGTATTGCAACAGTGCCAGCTTCCAACCATACTAACCCAAGAGAATTGGGAAAAGTACCACGAATTGGGACGTGGTGGCGCTGCGGGTTAAACCGCAGAAGCCTCTGTGCTGTAAGATCTACAGATCTGCAGCTGTAAGATCGAATCCACGCGACGGAGTGAGCGCCCGTCGCTTGTCCCAGCTCCCGCCAACCTAGCGGTTCGAAAGCATGCAAATGCAAGTAGATAAATAGGGACCACCTCGGTGGGAAGGTAACAGCGTTCTGTGTCTAAGTCGCACTGGCCATGTGACCACGGAAGATTGTCTTCGGACAAACGCTGGCTCTATGGCTTGGAAACGGGGATGAGCACCGCCCCCTAGAGTCGAACACGACTGGACAAATTGTCAAGGGGAACCTTTACCTTTACCTTTACCACGAATTGTAACAGCATTCATTGTAGAATTACAGAATAATTCCTAAATGAGAAAACCTAGTCTGTGGGTGGGTGAGAATTTCGTTTCAGTTTGGCATTGATGTGAATTTACCAAAATCCATATATTTCTTCATAAACTTGAGGGTTTTTTTTAAGAGTTTTGTTTTGTTTTGTTTTAATAATATGGGCAAGAAATCAAAACCAATAGATTTAGCCATCTAGGCCCAGGGCTTTGGATGCTTAGCTTTTCAACGTCTAGATATGAAAGCAAGCAGCCAAAGAAATGTAGGTAACATGCAGGTTAGTTGTATAGTGCTACATATTCTTGGTTCTGCTGAATGGCATGGAATCATGGACTTTTAACACAGGCAACTATTTTTAAAAAAGATAAAAGTACAGTACTTGCAATGTGGATTTGTTACAGGGTGCTTAGAATTTCTTGCATCACAAATAAAGACCAAGACATAATTAAACACATATTATGCAGAAAGCTAGGAATCTTTGATCACATAATGAGAAACAGAAAGTACAGATTGTCATGACTGATCATTCAAAGTAAAATAAATGGGGAAATGACTGCTGAAAGAAGAAGAACTTACTGGCTAAAATGTTGGGTTACTCATTTGGATGTAACACAACAATAACAGTCTGGAGTTGCCATGTTGAGAATTAGAACAACCAGGATGGCATTCAGCTTCCAGTACGAAATGAACAAGATCATGTTAATCCCTCTGTATTCAACCACATTTGTGCTGAGTCAGGATTTCCACCTTAACTCAGCACAAGTGAGAGGTTCCTAGAAAGATTCTCATCTTCTTCTCTCCTTGTCCAATGTTTGGAAGTACTTAGGACTAGGAATTGGGAAGTCCATCAGTTCCAAAGTCTCCTATATTTAGTTTATTCAAGCTTTATTCAAAATATGAGCTCTGTGAATTATGGAAAGTAGCTAAAAAAACAAATTGAAGCAAAATTGTCTCCCATGTGTGCCCTCCAAATTCAACAGATATTGTTATTCTCAGCACAGAGAAGCCTATGACACACACTATAACATCACATTGATGTTAAATGTGAGAAGCCTTCCAGATACTTCTCATGGTTTGTGTGGTTATATTTTGTTGAATCATTCCCTTCTCTGCTGAGTTCAGGCTAGCTTAAGCTCATGCTGCAAAGAAAATCATTTTTAAAGAATTTGCACAAGGTAAAGGTCAAATATTTGCTGTGAGGGCATGCATAACTCATAGTTCTCCTATTGGTTCCTGTGACATTTGCACATCCAAAAAGTAAACAGGCAGCAATTAGAGTGAGAACAGCTTGGAGAAATGAAATGCAGTTGTTGCAAGACTGGGATAAGTTAAAACCCTAGCAATGAAAGTCCAGTTTTAGGTGAAGATGTTTGGATCATCCATAAGAAATGAAGAGCAATTGGCTTCCTCTTTTGCCCCCAAGTGATTATAGATGCCTCTGCTGTGACATCAGTTTCTCATGATCCATCATAGCAAAGCCCAGCAGCAGAACAAATAGAGTTTTGGTTGATCATCCGCTTTTTAATTAATTGTAACTATTAATTAAGTTTATAGATCTCCAAAAACATGATGTCTTTTTTTCCCTTTCTGTTTGCATTGAAAGCTAGCAAATATTTTGCTTTTTAGGTGCAACTAATGTGTTATTTTTTTATAATAGTAAGATTCTGTAGCAACACAAATGTGTGACAATCACACTGTAAATAAATTTTGGTTTTGTTTTCCAAATCTGGGTGTTCTATAATGGCGATGTTGTTTGGAAAACAATGACCTCCTCCTCCTCCTCTTCTTCAAGTATTCATATATATTACTGCAGGGAAAAGATCTTTATTTGATGAAGAGGGAAATGAACTAACTTTGACCTATTATTTAATGGTATAAAATTGTTGCCTTAGCAGCCTTGCACTGAAGATAAACTTTCCCTTGTAAGCAGAATCATTGTAGATCTGCCATATGTGTTCATGATATAAAGATAGTTCATTAACTGAAGATGCTTTAATTGGTTAGCAATCGTAGTTAAGCATCACTCTGCTGTGCTTTCTGTTCTTTCCATCTTTATGAAGTGCTGCTCAGAGCACTTCGTTTTCTGCAGCAATGATGGTGGAATACATATATAGAGAGATTTGAACACAACTGAGGATAAATTGTCCACATATGTGAGGATTGTAAGAGGGCTGTAAGGAGAGTCAGGGAGAAATTGACAATACCATCATGTGCATGTTTATTTGGACATGAATTATACTGTTTTAAATAGGACTAACTCCCAGATAAGTGTTCATACAAGGCAGCCCTATGCATGATAATGTAAAAGTAAGCTTCAATGGATTCAGATATTTGTGTAAAACTGCAGCCTTGAACATTCATACATTACATATGAGTGTCAGAAAAAGCAGCCCATTTTTCTTGATAGTTGGGGGTCAACTCAAAGTCAGTGTTAGTCTCAGATTTTATTCCAGTACCATATGCCTGGCCTTCAAAAGACACGTTTGTTTTGTTCTCACTGCTCAGTAGATGAGGAAATAAATAAGAAGCTACAAAACTTGGCAGTGCTGGAAGATGCTTAAATCGTTGAGCATCGTTATAAGGGTGTGTGACCAAATTTGTGAAAGAATTTGTTACATTTGTCAAAATTAACACTGATGATCTCTGTGGAAAATGAACACAGAGGCTTACACCTATCATGGGTAGACATGGTACTCACAACAGAAGTTTCACTTATATTAACTGGACTTGCCTGATATTCATACGGAACAAAGAAAAATTGGGAGGGGGAGGTGAGTGAAGTATTAAGGACTGAAAGCCCATGAATTTCACTTTTCTCAGGCTGCTCCAGAGCAGCAAGTTTCCTATAGCTTTGAGCTGTGCTGCTAACTGTGCCGCTTGCTCCCTTCTGTCTTTAAGGATGCAGGAACGGACCAGTGAGCTAATAGCAAGCATAGGCGACAGTGGAGTCTCTCCCTTATTTAAATAATTATGTGCTGTTGCTTTGTACGGGAATAGACATATCCTGGTCAAATCAGTCCCTTGGATTTCAGTACTTGTTCAGAACCGCAGTCTGAAATGCCCCTTCCAAACTGCATGGGTGGCTCTGAAAGAATTAAAGCACACAGAGAGAAAGAGAGAGAAAGGGAAAGAGGGAGACTTAGTATCAGTATGCATTTGATGCTCCTAGAATGTAAATATATGGATATATTTAAACACAACACATATCTTGCATAATGCTGCTTGTTCATAAATGTATTTAAAACGCCACTTTAACAAACCGCTTCTGACATCGGCAAAGAAAACAGCTGCATGCATGGCACATTTGCAGAAGAGCCGTATTAAATTCCTGATAGTCTCCCGAAAACTCCTAAATAGCCTTTTTTGACAGAGTTGAAACACCTCCTTCGCCCTTTGTGATGAAAAATGCAGTAAGTGCTTTCGGCTTTCTTCAGGCTCCTTCGTTCTTCGCGCTCAGAGAAAGTTGCGCTGGATTTCCCCACTTCGAAAGTTCCCCCTCCCCCCCTTCCGACTTCACGCAAAGGCCCCCCTCTTGGGCTAGATCCAGGGGACCTACTTCAGAGACCCGTCTCCACCGAAAGCCGCCGAGACTTCGCTGGCGCGTCGAGAGAGACCGGAATATTCTGATGGGGTCGGCCTTTTTAAATGCAACTTTGCTGCCAACCCGACTATGAGTCTGTCCTTTCCAAAATTAGAATGACAGGTCTAGTCCTGCCTTCGCGCTGTCCAGCTGCGGACTATGGACTGGACTTTGAGAAGGTTTCCAAACGAAGGACACCCCCCTCCGCCCGCCCCAAGGGTCTCCTCTATGCTTATCTTTCGCTCTGAGTAGGCTGTTGGGTTCTGCAATTATCGAAGTCCTCCCCCCCCCCGTCTCGTACTTTCTCTCCTCCGTATCTTTTAAGTTATTGATAGAAGGATGGGGGGATTTGGGGGAATCTTAGCATTTTGAGGGGCTAAATGATTCAAGAAGAGGATGGGAAAAAAACTCCACGATCCCTTCCGCCTGGCAACAGGTGGTCTCTTTCCCGGAAATCCTGGGTATTTCTGGCCACTCAAAACGTGGATTCCCCCACCTCTCTCTCTCTCTCTCTTTTTTTTTTTTGGATCGCTCTCAGATGAGAAGGGTCTACAGAGAGGCGGCGTGCGAGCGAGCGTGTGCGCGCGTTCCTTCCACCGTTCGCGCAAAGGCAGCTCGAAATGCCTACGGCTAGCGGGGAGTTATTGGCAGAGCCATCTCGCTCCATCAATAGTCCAAACAATTAGGAAGTGATTTGAAAGGCTCTCTTCGGCAGCTGACAAAAGAGTTACAAAAGCAGCCTTCACTCCCCAACGATTGGTCGTCCAGCTATCCCGGGGATTTTTAAACTGAGCCCGATTTTCCTCACTCGGTAAAGCGGGGAAATGATACTAAATTATTATTTTTAAAAACAAGAAAATCAGGGGCGCCCACCCCCAACGGTGCCTAGGTTTGGGGAAAGGGGGAAGAAGACAATTTGGTGGGAAAAGAGTTGTAGGAGAAATTATGTGTTCCCAGCCCGAAGTAAGCGCGAACTCCAGTCATATTATTTAAGTATCATTTCTCCATTTTAACCAGCGTCGTGGTGTCTCCCTAACGCCACCAGAGCCTTCGATTCTGTCCTTCTTGACTCCTGAGACCTGCTGGCTCAGCTCTTAGGAGTCGGTGGCCAGACCTTCACAGCCCCCGGTCTGGAAAGATCCCAGAGGGACCTGGGGCAGGCTCGGGTGTGGGGAATCAGGGCGGAGGACTCGTCTCGGGAAACTCGACAGCCTTGAGCAAGGCGCATCTGACTAGTAAAGAACGACGGCAGCCTTTTGCCGACGCTCCTGTTATGCAGGAAGGACGCGGAGGGCCGGTCGCCTTGGCCGCCGGCTGCGTCCCTTTCTTCCTCCGTGCGGTCTCGTGGCAAAGTACTTTTCGATGAATCGTGAACGGTCCACATCCAGGTGGGCTCAAAAGAGGCGGAAATCTTGGCTGGCTGCAAGTGAGGCGAGTGTGGACAAGGGCAAAACTCTTCGGGATGCCCGGGATGTCCCCATCGAGTCCCTGGAGTGTTGTGATCCCGGAGGAAAGGATGCTGGTTAGCTAGAGCCTTTGATGGAGAGCTGAAATAGGTGTGTGTGCGCGCTTGCGCGCATGCGTGTGTACGAAAGAACTTTTTAAAAACTTTCTTCGCAGCATGGGGGGTGGGGGAGGAGATATTTTGGACCCCACCAGGAGATAAAACAAGATCTACCGCAGAAGCAAAGAAAACAGCAATAAAACCTGATGCCGGCGCGATCCGGGCTCACTTTGCCTCACTCTTGTGGGGGGCCTCCTGGACTATCAGTTCACAAATCAGACATTTTAGTCTTCCTCTCTCCCCTCCGCCCCCATAGATGTAGGCATACCACACTACAAAATGATCTCTCCTGGAGTTTGCAAGGGGAGGAAAAAAAGAAGCGGGCGCGCGTGTTCGAAACAGGTGAGCGCTCGCTGGCTGGTTCGCTCCTCCCGCCTCCAGGCCAGGTAAATTACTAGCGACGTAGGCGGCTACTTTGAATCCCATTCCAATTCCCCTCTTTGGGGGGGGGGAGAGAAGGCGATGGTGGAGAAACGGGGATGCCTTTTCCCGACTAAGCTAACGAAATGCGCGCGCGCGCACACGCACACACACACACGTGTCTCTGCTGAAGAGGACCGGCCCTGGTGCATTCACAGTGAGAAGGAAGGTGTCGCGCCTCCTCCACCGCCCGTTGCCCTGGGCGTTCGGGTCCCTCCGCTGGTTTTAACCGAAGCGAGCGGCGATACCCTTCATTATCCTTTCTGACAGTCTTAAATCGGAACGTTTAATTTGACAGGGAGCCTCCCAACAGCTCGTGATTGACTTTTTATTTCCTAACTAAAACTGCATTTGGTTGTGTTTTTTTTTAAATCTTTGGGCCCTTAAGAATGATAAACAGATTCCCTAGATCTAAACGAGGGCTGCCCTGTGTTTTCGAGCCCTACCCTTTCTTGGTGACCTATAAGACCTCCGAGATGCGCCTTCCAGCCGTCACTTGTAAAGCGGGTGCGGCCAAATGTCAGTGCCAGAAACGTTTCTTACGCAGCGATTTTTCTTTGGCACGTATTGTTGCGCAGGATAGGTGCGGCTGTCTATGTGTGAATATTCGTGCGGGGGGGCGGCGAGGGGGGGGAGATGTCTCATGTTCTCTGGCCAATATAAGGCAGGGTGTTGTGGCGGAAGAAACGGACCTTTTCGAATGTAGAATTCGGAGACAAGTTCTCATACTTCAGCTTCAGCCGTTTGGGAAGAAATGTAGAGGGTGCGGGACGAAATCCAGAAGCAACCCTTCTCCCCTCCTCCAGCGTACGAAGAGATGTGCATTGGCATTGCTGATTGTACGGTTGTCTAACCCGGAGACCTCACTTCCTGTTGATTCCCGCAGGCGCGCCTGGATCCCTTTCCCACGCATCCACACCCATCTGTACACATATGACCTATAAGACCTCCGTAACACTCAACAGTCCACGGCGATCTAAATAAAAATCAAATGCCCGTCCGTTTTGACGAGGCTAGAATGTCACAAGCTTCCCTTGAAATCGAAGTGTCGGGAGGAGACTGGGATTGAGAAGGTGAGGAGGAAGGGTGGGGGGCTCCGTAGCCATTCAGTTGGAAGCCGACATACCGACACACAGCGCGCAGCATCAATTTGCCCTACATATGCATGAACCAGCCACTCGCATGGTGTCTGTAACCTCTAAATGCACCTTGGGGAACCACTAGCGAGGACCCCGGGCAGAGGGAGAAAATGCATCTGATTGAAAAATGATTGGTGCTCGGCAAATATTTGCGATCCATTACCTCCTCCGTTGCCACGCGGGGGGGGGGGGGAGAGAGAGAGAGAGAGAGAGGAGACGGGCCGGCCGCTGCTGCCATCGCCGCTTCCTCCTCTTCCTCCCCTGAAAAACAAAAAAGTCGGTGGTTTTAGACTCTCTCAATGTAACAGCCCCGATGCCGGAGAAAGCCGGCGGGCCGGGATGGTGGTAACGGTGACCCCCGTGATCTCACGAAATGAGCCAAGCAGCAGGTGTTGGCTGGCGATGGGGGGAAGGCGGCGGGGGAGCGGTGACAGAAGATGCCATTGGGATGCCGGCAGAGATGGGAAGCCAGGGGAGCGTCTTTTCGCGTTCTCGACTTTTTAACGATATTAGTGCGCCGAAGACTCCTTGGCGGGGGAGGAAGGGGTGGCTCCTTGGAAAAGAGAATTTTGTTTCTCCCCCTTCCAACAACTAGGAAGAAAAATGAGTGCCTCTCCCCGCCCCCCCCCCCCTTCTTGCACATGCTGCTGCAAATCATAAGGCTTTATTACATCTGTGTATGTATGAGTGTATATTGCCACGGGGCATAGTGAATTTTTTTTTTTGAACCTCCCGTGCTTGATTGGAATGAAGAATTTGGAGGCAGGCTCGTCTATTTGCATCTTAACAGCTTTAATCATAGTCAAAAAATAGCTGGCATGCATAATAATAATAATAATAATAATAATAATAATAATAATAATAATAATAATGTAAATACAAATTTACTCATTCTGATGGACGATGGAAATGGGCCCCGCGTACCTATCTTTTAAAACCTATCTTTCTCAGATATAAAACAGATCCAGAGACCAGCTAAAAAACCAAGAAACCCAACCGAACTCTAACGTGTTTGTTGGGAAAAGACCGTTTCTTTTCTTTAAAAGAAAGTGAAAGCAAACGAACGGCGGATAGAAGAGGCTACGGGGGTGCTGGGAGGAGGAAGGAAGGGGAGGGAGGGAAAAGGCCGATGTCGGGCCAGTTTTAAACTAGGCAGGTGCACAAAGGGGGAAAAAACCGCCCTTAAAGAACCTGGCCTCTTTAGGGATTCGAGGGTAATGGTTTCCATTTAATAAATATTTTCCCCACGGGCGTTTTGCGTCAGGCAGCAATTATTCAAAGAAAACAGGCGTGGAAGGGAGGCAGGCAGGCTCCTGTGGGCATTTTGCGCTCTTTAGAAGCCAATCTTTAATAATTAGAAAACAATAACAAGCCTCAAGACAGAAAAGGGCTAAATTTAGGGGAGAAGGAAAGGATGGGGACGCGTCGCCAAAATGACATCGCAAAAAAGGTGGGACGAAAGGCTTGCTTTTTCCGTCCTGTGCCTTGACTTGAACTAGGCAAGGCTCGTCTTGGGTGTTTCCTCCTTCTCTTTCTTCCCAGTATAAATTAATTTTGGAATTGTAATAGGAGAATGAACCCAAAGCAACCCAGAAAGTTTTGACCTCTCTTTGATTCAAAGCCCCTGTTCCCCCACTTCCTTTCATCAATATTGATCAAGTCTTCTTCCTATTCAGCTCCGTCCCTTTCTCCAGGTCCGCTATTCCGTGCCTAGACTCGGCCAGACCCCCAACTCTGTCTCCTGTCCTCCGAGGGGACGCGCCCCAGAGGCGCGTGGCTAGCTAGCTCCTTTCGCGCCGGTCCTCGCTTGCTTTTGAAAACAATCGCACGCTAGCTGTCGCCCTCAATCTGTCGCCTTCCCCCTTCCCCGGGAGCCCCAATGCTGTTCTGGAGAAAGGAGAGGGCCGGCGACGGAGCAAGGGGCGAGAGAGGGGGCAAGAGAGAGAGAGAGAGAGAGGGAGGGAGAGAGAGAGAGAGAGAGAGAAAGAAAGAAAGAAAGAGAGAGAGAGAGACCCACCTAACGGCGCCCTTGTCCTTGAACTTCTGCTTCTGTCCCATTGATAAACTCCCTCCCTTCTCCCTCCGAGACCCACGTTGGGAGGGGATTACTGACAAGCCCAGTTCCTCTCTCTCTCACTTGCGCTCTCTCTCTCTCTCTCTCTCTCTCTTTTTCCCCCTCCCACCCACTCCGCCCCAAAACGAGGAGGCGTGCGGAGTTTTATTGGCTGCCGCTATTAGTGCGCCGTCGAACAAAAGCGTCCCCTTTAATCCAGTGTCTTTAGTGATTTCTGCCCTTTCCCCCTTCCCGGCTCCCTCCCTCCCTCCCTCCCCCGCCTCTTTTTCTCTCCGCTCTCCCTTTTCCGGAGGTATTCAGTCGCTCGCTCGCTCTTTCTCTGGCCGCTGATTGGGCGACCAGGTTCGGGGGAGTGAACGCCCTGCCGCCGCTCTGTCAGCTTCGTGCGCCGTCCCAAGCAGCCTCGCCTTTGAACTTCCCCGCTTTTGGCTCCGAGCGCGCTCCTTTGCCTCATTCCCTTGCGCCGGCCGAGGCAGGCACCTTGCTCCGCGCCGCCGCCGCCGCCGATCCCCCCTCTTGCAGCTCCGTCGAGGGGATCGCAGCGAAGCCATCCTCAGGAGAGCTCCCTGACGGACGAGGCGCCCCTGGATTGCCTTTGGGGCCTCGTCGCTGGGGCTTCTGTTGCCCTCCTCGCCGCTTCTCCGGCTCGGCCGCCCCCTCCCCCACATCTCCACACGCACCCTAGCCGTCCATCGGGGCCCCTGAGCGGGGACTGGATCGCGGGGAGAACTGGTATGATCAGCTGAGAGTTGAGCGGGCGCCTCGGCTGGCAAGCGGGAGCCACCGGAGGAGAAGCGGAGCCCGGGGAGCAGCGGGGCTGCTGCTGGCGGCGGCGGCGGCAGCTGGGCTGCTCGAGGAGGCGTCCATCCGGCACAAGCACCATGTCCAAGCCCTCGGACCACATCAAGCGCCCCATGAACGCCTTCATGGTGTGGTCGCGGGGCCAGCGTCGGAAGATGGCCCAGGAGAACCCTAAAATGCACAACTCGGAGATTAGCAAGCGCCTCGGGGCCGAGTGGAAGCTGCTCTCTGAAGCCGAGAAGCGCCCTTACATCGACGAAGCCAAGCGCCTCCGCGCCCAGCACATGAAGGAGCATCCCGACTACAAGTACCGGCCCCGCCGCAAGCCCAAGAACCTGCTCAAGAAGGACAGGTATGTCTTCCCCTTGCCTTACCTCGGAGACACTGACCCCCTCAAGGCGGCCGGGCTCCCCGTGGCAGCCACGGACTCGCTGCTCGGCTCGCCGGACAAGGCGAGGGCTTTCCTGCCCCCCACCTCCGCACCTTACTCCTTACTTGACCCCAGCCAGTTCAGCTCCAGCGCCATCCAGAAGATGACCGAGGTGCCCCACACCTTAGCCACCAGCACCCTGCCCTACGCTTCCACCTTGGGATACCAAAACGGGGCCTTTGGCGCCTTGAGTTGCCCCAGCCAGCACACTCACACTCACCCGTCGCCAACCAACCCGGGCTACGTGGTGCCCTGTAACTGTACGGCTTGGTCTGCGTCCAGTTTGCAGCCTCCCGTTGCCTACATTTTATTCCCAGGCATGACCAAGACTGGAATAGACCCCTATTCTTCAGCGCACGCCACAGCCATGTAACCCACACAGACCAATAAACAGACAGACAGACAAACTCCCATTGACAGTCCCACCACCCATTACAGGCGGCATGGAATCCGCACCTTGGGCCAGATCTCTGGCGTTTTGACGTTGGAATTGGGATCCGTACCTTTGACGTGCATGTAACCTAACGAGACTCCAGAAAGAAAAGATGTGTTAAAAGCCTAAAGGAAAGCCACCTGAGCACGGGAAAAGATGCCCCGGGAAATCTGATTTCACCTGGGCAAAGACTTTAAGACACACCCTCTCTCAGTCTTTCTCTCTCTCTCTCTCTCTTTTTTTAAATTTTGGAAAGGGGGAACTCCGAGACTTCGTAGACATATCCAAAACAAAACAAAATCCCCACAAAAAAAGAGTTGTTTTTCTTTCTGCACTTGGGGCTTGGAGGTGCCCGAAACTTGTAAGAAGTGTAAATGTTCTCATACTTCCAATTGCCCCTTTGGCCAAAAGGCCAAGCAGCTTGATTCTTTTTTAAAGAAAAAATATTGTTTATTTATTATGATCTTAATGTCTATGAGTTTATATATGATCGGATGTGAATCGGACTTGAATTCCTAAAATTCCAGGAAGTATTCTGACTTAATGATTTCCTCTGGATTTTTTTTTTCAAATTAAAAGACAAGATTTAGCTGTTGTTATATATATCTATATATCTATATTTTACCATCCAGCACTAATAGGTAAAATTGCTTTTCATGTCAAAAAGATTAAAAGAAGATGATGAAGAAGGGGAAAAAAAGCTTTTCAGAGTTATTAAAACAAAAGGGGAACAAACGTTTATATTTCAAACATGGTATGATAATGTTTGCTTAATTTAAAACAGGTAGTCCTTCAATTTGTGTGAATCAGTGCAAGTAGACCTGAGTTTACTTTAGACAGAATGTCAGATATGGAGTCAGGCAGTAGAATTGTTTTTTTTTTAATAAAAAAAAAGAAAAAAAGAAAAAAATCATAATAACACGGTGGTCATTTTAATCTGTTTTAACAATGTAATAGGGAGGGGGGAATGTATCCAGAAGGATTTTACCTCGTTAATTCTGTTCATTTGTTGAACAAAGGCATTTTGAATAAAGACAATCTGTCGTCGAACCCACCAACTATGTGCTGTGAATCCAATTTCGATTTTCACAAGCTTCCACCGAGACGCTCTATAGATCGCGAGGAAGCTGAACCCTCTGCCCCGTGGCCTATCGTAGGGCCTGTAAATGGCTGAAAAACTAGGGCCAGGTGACAAACGAGCCCCTCCTAAAGGTATGGGAATTGCAAGGAGAACCGGGATTTTTCGGGAAAGCTGGGGCGAGAGCGGGCGGGAAGTTCTCTTGCACGTTATTCAATGAATGCGGCTTGTGCTTGTAACTCCTGGTTGCATCTCTGCGCACCATTCTGACGGGGGTGGTAATCTGCCCGTAGGGTACTTTTAAAAAAAACCCGCACACAACCACCCTCGTTCCCTCGCGTTGATTTCTTTCGATTCGTGACGTGTTTCTGAAGTCCCAGGGTGTGGAAAGCTACCTTATTTGCCTTCTTCCACTCAGCAAATTCTTCCTATTTTACAGATGGGGGAACTGAGGTTGAGTCAAGGCTGTAAGGCGCGCTGGTTGCACTCCGATATCTATTGCTTTGGTAATAAAGTCCCCTGAACTCTGTGAGATTTAACTTTACTTCTGAGTAGACGTGAAAAGGATCGGGCACTATCAATGAGAGGCACTGTCTCCCAGGCACTCTCTCTCCAGCGATATGTCTACTTGGGTAGACTGGAGCTGCTAATCTGTGCAGACGTACCTGGGAATAAACTCCCTCGAACATGGTGGTTTGGTTCTGAGTAAACATGCATTGTGGGAGTCTTTAAAAACGCGATTCTATAATTACAGTATTTATTTCAGAATCAATCCCGTCCAGTTCAGTGAGGTTTGCTCTTGAGCAGGTCTTGGTAGGACTGTAACCTACTTAGGCCGAAGTCTAATAGACTTTAGCTCCCAGTTAAACTGGCTTGGGAGGAGCTGAGCCAGTTTAATAACAGGATCCTAAACATACCTATTTAGAAGTTAGTCGCAGATAAGTTTTTATAGGATTGCGGCAAAAATGATGTAGGAATGAAGCAAAGGGAATCGTTCTCACCTTGTATTTAGCGAGAACAGAGACGTAACAATGCAATCTTGTGCATTTCTACATAAAAGTAAACCCCATTGTATTCAATGGGACTCCCACTTAAGCATCTGTAAAGACTGCAGCCTTAAAGAAAGGAGAAAGGGGCTTTTAAAGCTTAAATGGAAAACTGGAGGGGGGGGGTGAAAAACTGATCAGATCCTTGAAATGTTTGCAGTGTAGATGGAATTAACATTCTAAGAATGATTTCCGAGGACAAAGCAGAAATTTCCCGGGGTGGCGGTAGGGAGAGGCGATAGCCCTGATCGTGTGTCACAGTAAAAACATTGAAGAAACGTTGAGTTCAAGTTTCATTTGGCGTGGGCTTTGGTGGACTGCCAAATAAAACTTGCTTGTTTTGAAGATGCCTCAACACTGTTGTTGAAACTTAAGCAGGTGTACTTAAGTGTCTTTGTAGGAGGGGGAAAAACACGCTGGAGTCCCACTCAAGCCCTCCCCCCCCCCCAGCAAGGGAAGCATAACTCGGGAAGACCAGAGTGCTCCTGAGACAGTACAGAATTCCTGTGACTAAGGGCAGGTGCCCTCCCTCTGCTTATGGATTAGCACGGGTAAAGCCTCCGAGTATAGAAGGCATGCATCTGGCCGTGTGCTACACAGGTCTACTCGGGGTTCCAGTGCGTTCAATGGGATTTACTCCCTAATAGACTCCCCGGTAGGCTCGCGTCCCTCCGTGAGTGATGGTTGTTAGCCTCCTTTTGTCCCTCTGCAAAGCGTCGACATGTTTGTCCTTCCTACGCCTATATCTCTTTCCCGCAAGCCTGTGTGGATACTCTGCCTTTGCGGGGGAAAGAACCCCTTTCAAGATTTCTATTTAACTTTGCCCAATATCCAAAGTAAGAGGACAGGCCTAAGGGGGAGAAAATCTCTCTCTGTGTGTGTCTCTCTCTCTCTGACAGTTTCGAGAAAGAAAGCTGGAGCAGCGCAGATTAGCATCTTGTGTCCCAAACAATTAGCGGCGTTTGGCTCTTCTATTCATCAGGTCCCTGCTTTTGTTAAGGAAAGGATTTTTCATTAAAAGGGGAAGAAGGGGTTGCGGGGGGGGGGGAGGGGGAGAGAGAGAAAGAAAAGAGCGCGCGCGAGAGTAGCAGTTGTCCATCTGGCTGGGAGCTGAATAGCCAACGTGATCCATGTTGTAGATGTTTTTCTCATTAAGTGCTCTTTGGAGACCGCGCTTAGAATGAAATGGCATAACACAATTAACATACACGGGCCTTGAATGGGAAGGGTAAGCAGAGTAATAATGGATAGATAAATAAAATGAGAGATCAGGCGGAGGTAAACAAAAGAGTGGAGGAGAAAGGCTTTGAAAGGCGAGGTTAGAACGGCTGAACCACGCTTGTTTAGCATGACAAAAAAGGTGTGTGTGTGTGTGTTTGTGTGTGTGTGTCGGGGTGGGGGGATGGGGACAGAGGGACCCACTTAGAACTGGGCACAATTAAGACCTGGCTTGACGTGGTAGTGGGTAGGGGGGCGGTAGAGGGGCCAGTACGCATGGGGGGAAAGAGCGATGAATGCGCCCCAGAGCGGAGACGCAGGAGCTGCTGGTTGGGCAGGCGGGCTGATTTAACCCTAGCTGACAGTTGCTGTCAGGCCCCGTGATAACACTCGTAGCTCAGTGTCCTTTAACATCTCCCTAGATTAGGCTTAACGCCGGCCTCAGGTACAGAGGCGGCTGACTGCCATCAGCTGTCTTCCTCCCTGGAGATTTGGGGAAAGAGAGCCCGGACTCCAAGGAGGGACGGAAGGAGGTTTCTCTCTCTGTGGTGAATTAGAAGCTCCTTAGAGAAAAGAGACCCCCTCCCCACCGACAACTTATTCTCCAACTTTTTTTTTTTTTACTGGACAGGAACCCCAAGAGTTGTCCCTGCTCAGGTTTGGTTTGCAACGTGGACCCGGGTGATAGGAAAGGAGAGCCGGGGTTGCCAAGCGATCATCGTGGCCATCAGTTGGTTCGGTGACAGGAGAGACTCATCCTTTTGTGGGAGGGGGGCGGGGGCGGGGGGACGAGTTGGTGATGGCTGCCTCTGTGCGCGCGGCTTCATAAAAGATTTGGCCACCACCCCTCAAATCAGCGGAGGGCTGAAAGCGACATTTCACTGTAGCCGCACATAATATTGGCATTTATTTGCATAATAATTGTCCCGTTGGCTTCAGGGAGTGAAAGGCAAAGCAGGTACACTGAGGCACGGTGTGTTTCTTCAAGCAATTTGCGTTAGGAGGACACAGTTTTTCTCATTATACCGGACTCTTTCGGGAAGAATGGAACTCTCCCAGAGGAAGGTTGCTTATGCAGAGGGACGGCTGGACGCTGAAACCAGCCTCCAAATATATTTATCCGAAAGTATGTTTAAAAAAAAAAATCAGGGGAACTTTTGAGGTGATCTGAGTCCTACAAACACATCCCCCCCCCCGTATTTTTAGGGTTAAAGAAAGTCAGGGAAATTCAAAGAATAGACACGAGGGACATGGTCAGAATCGCTATAAGCTAATGATTTTAGTGATTTCTCACTTCGCTCCCGCAGAATCATGTATGACTCACAAGTTTGCCGGTTTGGTTCTACGGTCCGATTCATCGCCTAGAAATCAATATCGAATTAAATTAATTCAGGATATTGAGAGGATGGCCTTATGTTTGACGAACCAGAGATTCTGGCTAGCCACAGACAGGGAGAACACCTGAGGACTGCCTCGAAACTTCAGCGCCCCATCTCTCTCTCCCCCTCCCTGCAGCATCATCCCATTCCTTCCGCCAAATCACGCCTTCCAACCGGTTTCTTCGTTTGCAGGTGTGTAGCTATTTTTATGCGTGCAGAGATAAATGTATTAAATAACCGCCATGACACCGAAATGAACCGATTACTGACTTTGATGTCAAAAAGAAAAGGAGTGCAAAAGGAGGAGCGAGAGAAAGGCGGCGGCGGCAGGGGTGCTGTAGATTCCCTAAAGGCAGAGACAGCAGCTCCTCGTCAAACCAGTTTCCCCACAACCGCCTCCCCGTCCCCCCCCCCCAATTAAACCATGAAACAAAAGACTGCGGGTTTAGGAGACACACCACGCCTTCCTCCCGCTGCCAAAAGAGCGCGCGGGGAGGGGAGGGTAAATGGGACCGGATGTAGCTCTCTGTCTCTTGCTGTCGGCTGGCGAGATCGGCTTGTCTGGAGGTTGGGGGGCGCGCTTGGTTAAGCCCCCGCTGGTAGCCGGTGACATCTGGGGAAGCTGGAGAGGAGGGGGGCACTGAACCTGGGAACGGTGAGGGCGGTTGGAGGTCTCTGTGAGGGAGAAATTTACTTACTTACTTACTTACTTACTTACTTACTTACTTAAGAATTGTAAGCGTTGAGAGGAAGGACAGGGCGGGATGCGCCGCAAAGCGAAGGTGGGCGCTGTGGAGGCTGTTACGGCAGTTTGCTGCTTCGTCTTTGGAGTGGGAGATAACTTTCCGTTCGGGATGATTCCGTCCCTGGCCCAGCTGAACTTTAAAAGTCGGGACTGAAACGTTTTGGCACCGCCCCCGCCGCCCACAAAAGCAAGCCTGGAGGATTTCGGCGCAGCTGAGGCCGGAGGAGGCGTTTGGTGCTTCAGCTCTCATGTTTTCTGGCCAGGCCTGAAAACAACGGGATCTGTGCAGGGAAGAGCCCCACAGATTAGTGGGCCTTGCCTCCTACTAATGGATTAACCCTGTTGGCAGCGGTGGGAGTGGCACCCTCAAACGCTTTGCCTTGCACACGGATGAAACTGCAGCCCGGGCAGGCCTGCCCGTGAGTAAGCCCCACTGAACACAAGGGGACTTATTTCGGAGTAAACGTGCTTCAACTTGCACAACTCCTTATCATTAGCAATAAACGTGGTGTCTATTTTAAAGGTTATAGGTTGCATCTAGAGATAAACAAAACCCCAAGCTTCCTGGATAAAGTGGCTTTAGGATCAGGCTTTCCCTGCTCTTAAACCACTGATGCCCAAAAACTTACTCTTGGAACTGGGGAGAGGGGGGAGACCGCAGGGTCGTGGAAGGTTTTCGGCCCCCCCCCCTTCTAAAAAAGAAGTAAGCTATTCTTAGAAAGCCTCAGTATAAACTTTAGTCTTAACTGTTTGGCAGTCTTCTGATATACCCTGGAGACTACTTATCTAAAACTCTAGCCGGGGGTTGAGAAGACGCGCCCTCTAATTTATTTGCAAGAGGAAACACTGAACTCTTGGAGAAGTTTTCTCCCTGCAGCAGATGAACGTTCCGGTGCTGAAAATGTACGGGATCAAGGCACTAAAACGAACTGCAAACTTTTCCTAGACCGAAAACATTCAAAAGTCCGTAGAGTTCTCCTTGCTAGTGATACTAAGAATGGAAATTCGCCCTAGAAGACCATGAAAGGTATTACTCTGAAAGATCAAAAAGATCTCAGGGTTGAGATTTTACGATTTTACTCCTCCTCATGCCTCGATATTTTATCGATTGTATCGGTTTAAAAGGAACCGGGAGTGATCACTAATACCTCTTCATTTGCTAGGATTAGACACTTCGTACATGAAAGATACTTTAGAACGACGTCAAGATGAACAACAATATAACGACGTCAGCAAAAAAAAGGGGGTGGTGGAGGATTGTTCCTGCACAGGAAACGGAGGGAAGAAATTAATAATAATTAAAAAATTAATCCGCGCCACTCCTTGAACTGAGAATGGGCTGCGCTCCGGAGCTGTCAGTTCGGGACACGCAACAAGTAATCGCTTATCTAGCTGCATCTTGTATTAAACATCTGGCGGCGCATCTTCAAAAGGGCGAGGGAAAGGCGCACAGGTAAGAACACGTCCTCAGACGCATAAATATCCAGCGATCGACACCGATCGTCCTCGCCAGCTGCTGCCCCCGAGCGCGGTGGGAACTGGGAGCTGCCTGCAGGAGTCGCGCGGGAATCCACGCCCCACAGCCTTTGCAAAGCAGCTGCCCCACACCTCCCATAAAGCGGCCCTTCTCGGATCGCCCTGAAACCGTTCCCTCGGTGACACATGGTCTGGCTACCTCAGAAGCGCGGGCCCGTGATCGCTCTCCCGGCCGCCGTCCTGGGCGAGGCCACTGGCCTCGAAATGGACTGAGGGCGTGTTTGGGAGCAGTTTTGCCCCAAAGGCTGGGAAAGATCTCAGAGAGCCAGATTTCTTCTTCTTCTTCCTAACTGGGCTGTGAAATTGACGAGCCCCGGAAGGCGGAGATCGAGCTCGCTGGACCGAAAATGGACTCGATCATAATAAAGGCGAAAGTCGCGGTCGCTGGACCGCTTTCGCGCGGAAGATTTTGGAGACGAGAGCCGGTGGAAATCGTCTCCGGCAGCCGTTTTAAAAAAAAGACACGCCAAAACCCAAACAAAACCAGCCTCGTGGTGGCTTTTCCCCTCCTATCGGGGGAGAAGAGGGAGGTAGTTGCGTGTAAGAGAAACATCGGAAAGGCAAAGGGGAGGGGTGGGGGTGAGGGAGAGAAGGGGCCAGGCGCTGGGGTGGAAAGTCAACTATTAGGGGCGGGGATCGTCACATTTGGAGGCATTTGAGAGAAAAGGGGGGAGCGTAGCAACGGGGGAGGGAAAGACGAAATGAGGCAACGGAGCAGGAAGGAGGGCTGATTTTCAGTCCCAAATGGAGACGATCGGGGCCAGGGGATTGCCCTTCTTTTCATGTAAGCGGGTCTCTCACAAGAGGCCGGCCGGCACATCGTTCCGCTTCCCTTTCAGGCCGTCTCCTGCAGAGTCTGAGGCGAACCGCTCACTCCCTCTACCGCATCCCGTCTACGTGTAGTTTACAGTTTCTCGGGTTTGCCGTCTGCCTATTTTCCCTGCCTTAAGAAAAGTTTTTGTTTTTTAAGAAAAGCATTTCTTTCTTTCTTCTTTTATATGTCTTTTTTGGGGTGTTTTACAAGCACATCAAAGGCAAGAGCCAACTCCGTTTAAATCTATATTTTTCTAATACATGTTTTATTAGGGCAAATCAGCCAGCACTTCATTAAGACCAAACACGCCTCATCTGAACCAGCTCAGCATGAAAGAATGCGCGGGGTCTTTGGAAGAAAGAGCACACCTTAGAAGGTTTGGGGCATGGGGTGTGTGGGGGGGGGGAGGGAAACCTCCCAGGAATTCAAGTCAGCTCGACGTCAAATTCAAACACACACGCGGAGAGAAAGCCCCGCAAGTGGGCGAGGGTCCGATGGACCGAGAGATCCGGGCGGGGGCGGGGAAAGCGACGCGCTCGTGAGCCGGATTCGAAAAGCGGAGGAAGTCCCGTCCGCACCCAACTTGGCGCGGAGCTGCAAAACCGGCGCCCCGCTTCGGATGGGGCCCGCGCGCTCTCTCGCCTGTTCTTTGTGGTCCGCCCCCCCCCCCCCGCTTTCCTCCATCCATTGTCACACTGCAATGCAATGGGATTTGCACACTTGAGGTGTAATAGCATTACTGCATTAATTAAAATTTTCATTTCACGTCCAGATTGTTTACTTATCTGCTGGAAACATATGTTGAGCGAAGTTAAGATTCTGGACTCTGCACCGTTGCCCAAGGTGCAATTCAATACCGGGGCTTGGGGGGGGGGGATGGTGGGGGGTGACAGAAGAGACGCCTTCCGATTTTTTTTTATATCCTCCAGCCTTATCTTGGTGGCTGTAAATTATAAGGATACTCCATTGAGCTGAATATGAAGATTATATTCCGCTTCCCTTTTCCACCCTTTCCTCCCCTCCCACATCCCGGGCCCCTGAGCAGCGCGTCCTAAAGCTGGCCAGAGCTCCAGAGCTTTGAAACCATGAGCCCACTTTCTCTCTCTCTCTCTCTCTCTGCCCTGCCTGGCAGCCAGGGGCTACTCAGCCTCTCATTACTTTTCCTTAGTGGTGGACAGAAGGAAATGAGGCGGGAGAAGAAGGAAAGAAAACAGGGACTGGGTGCGACGCGCGCGTGTCCAGGCTACCCAAAGTCAGGGCCGGACGAAGACACAGCGAAATCCCAAACTATATCAAATTTAACTGGCCCCGTAAGCTGACCCTCCCCTCCCAAAGGCATCAGTCAAAAAGTTCTATAAAACTGGAAATTATGGGGAGCGGGAGTCGCTTTGCACCTACAGGCCATTCTCCAAATTTGGAGGACAGAACCTCGCGCTTGCTTGTCTTGTGTGCAAATCCGGCCCTGCCCAGAAGTGCTGGTGGTGAGAAGAACCCCCGGGCTCTTTCTGTGCGCCGGATCAGGAGTGAAACGAGAGTGGCGACTGCTCCCAGTTTCTCCCCCCCCCCCCAGGATCCTGTCCCGCTCGGCAGAAGTGGGGTTAATTTTGGGGGGTGGGGGGTGGTTATTCATTAAAGTTTAAAAAGCGGCCTAACCACGGCGCAGCAAGACTTTCACGCTCATCTCCTCCCCGCCCCCCCCGCCCCCCCCCCGCCCCGCCAGCCTCTGCCCACGTCGCTGCCTCCTCTCCCAGCCGAGGGGAGCAGCCACAGGCGCCGGCCGGATGGACGGACGCGGGAGGACAAGCCTGCGCCTCTTTCTCTATTTTATTTAAGCAGCGGAGCCGCTCGGCGCGAGGAATCCAATCTCTTCTTATCTCGCCCAGCCTCCTTTCAGGCTGAGATCAGAGCTCCGGGGGTGGGAGCGGTGAGGAGGAGGAGGAGGAGGAGGAAGGGGGTTAATTGTTCTTTATTTCTCTCCCACCCCGTGTTATTTTATTTTATTTTTTTAAAAAAAAATTAATACGGCGGCCGCAGCTTTCAGGTCATTTATATGCCTAATTTAGAGATAAAAGTCAATAAGCAAGGATCACAGCGTTGTTCCCTCCCTGTAAATATTTCAGAGGAAGCGGAGCTCGGGCGGGGAGGTGGGAAGCCGATTGTGGAGCCGGGGGGGGGGGGGACGGCGGGCGGGGGCGGCTGGGAGGACCGAAGGGGAGAGGCAGGAGGCACCGAGGCCAGGCTGCGTTTTCAAATCCGCCGCCGCCGCCTCTTCAAAGCGTCCTTCTGCCAGATCAAAACGGGCGCTTTCTAATGTAATGAGGCTGATACGGCCGCGGGGGGCGGCTGTGTCGAGCCTGTGTGGCTTTTGGGGGGTGGGGGGTGGGGGTGGAGGAGGGAGGGGGCGGGTAAGCCAGGTTTGGATCTCCCTCTCTCCGAGGTCATAACCCAAACCAGACCGCGATCCAATCATGTTTGCCCCCCTCCCCCCCCCCCAGGCGCCACGCCGGCCAACGCCGTGGTCTGGACACACGCTCCCCACCCGGACGCGAAAGAAACACATTTCTGATTGGGCTTGGGTGGGGCGGGGTTTTGTTTTAGGGACGGGGGAGGTCCCGCGGGGTTGGACACCGGAGGGGCGTTTGCTCGTGAAATGGGGAAGGTGTCCATCCTTCTTTGGCGGTCTATCTGTAATTGAATCTAGGTCAGCATTCTAAAGCAAGAAAAGTCGGCGGCTCCTGAGTTTCCTACAGCAGCCTAGACTTTAGGGAAGGGAGGTTGTCCTTGCAATTTCATTTAAAATGTAATGGTGGATGAACTGATAAGCAAATGGGGGGTGGGTGGGGGTGGGGAGGAGGGGGGCTCTGCTTAAAAGAAAAAAAAAAAGGCATGGTTTTAATATGCTTCCAGGTGGGGGGAAATGATTTACATGGGAGTTTATTTCCTCTTTGCTGATATGAAAGAATTACAGATACAAAACCCACTGATCTATAGAATAAAAAAAGAAAAGAAAAGAAATGTTATTTTGCTGTAAAGGTATCAGTTCATTTATATTCATTTAACCATCCATCCATCAATTTAGTTTCCCACTCCTTGCACATATTCCTTAGCCCTGTTAAAGCTTACCAACCAATATACTTTTCTGGAATACACAATGAAGTCGCCCCCTTTTTAAAAAAAATCATGGGGTGAAGAAGGCAAAGAGGAAACCATTTTCTCCAAGGGAGGCACAGAGACACACATATATTATAGAAGTACCGCTATAGGAAGAGTAAGTACTCCTCAGACTGAATCATTCATATATTGAAACGGATTCATTTTTTCTCCTGTATTCACTTTCTTGATCTGTTTCAAATGAACCCACCTACCCACTCTTTGTAAGGTTCATTATGTTAATAAAATTCATGATAAATGTGCAAATATGATATAGAAATTATGCAAAATTAGTGCACAAATTTTAAAAATGTTGTATTCATATATAATAATCACACATTCTCCCAAATAATGCATTTTGTATATGTGCACTAATTTTACACAGTATCTACATCATGTTTTATAATATGTTGCCGTTATTATGTAAACATCCATACTGCAGTAAAATCATCAACATAACACAAATACACAGATGCATGTAATTATTCAAGAAAGAAACAAGAAGTTGTTTTCTCTTCATTTACAATGTAAAAGAAAGAGGAGGCCAGATTCTTAGTATAGAAGAGTGCCATCCTGTTTTAAAATCAGCGAAAGATTTTCACTTGGGGGGGGGGGAATAGACCGAGACATGGTTTGCTCTTTGTAAGTAGTATTCAAAGAAAGCAAGGCCAAACCCTTTCTTCCTATCACCAGGGGTTTCTAATATTAAAGCCAAATGAGACCTTTGTAGAAAAAGCTCATTCTTGCCTTCACTGTCTGCATATTAGGTAAAGAAACACAGAGATTTGAATGGCTTTTCTCCAGTGTATGACTCTTGGAAGCTTACTCAGGTGAGAAGTTGCAGGAATATAGGTGGGATTATTTTTCATTGTGGGGGGGGGGGGGGAAGGACAGATTGAGGCTACTCATACTGAATCTCTTGTCCTTTTTTTTTTTTAAAAAAAATCATATCTATCTACAAGGAAAATATAAAAGAAAATTAGACAATTCAAATTTGACAAAAACCTGCTGGGCAAAATCCAATAAAAGCTTTTACATTGAAAGGTACAGTTCTGTGTATATTTACATCCCACGGGGTATACTTCTGTGTAAACATGCATACACTTGTGTTCTGCTTTTCACCAAAATCAATGAAATATCACAACATTAAAGACTATGTGTACTTAGAAGCAAGCCACACTGAATCAACTCATGGGTAAAGGGGCAGAGATTTAAATATTAATCATGATACATTTTTTACTGGATCATGCCCAGTTCATTCCTCTAGATTTGTCTCCAGCAAAGGAGTACCTATCTAGTCTTATAGACTTCCTTCTTGATGTTTCTGAAATTTACATCTAAAAGAAACAATTCTGAAAAATATTCCAGACATCCTCATAACAATGTCCTAATCAACACAGAGATTGTTCTAGCTTAAAATTCGTATTGGAGTCCAAAGCAAGTAAGATTTGCTTTTTTTTTTAATGCATTCCTGAAGAAAAAGAACTGGGAAACCTATTACATAACATGATTAATATTTAGGTTGCCATAAGGATGTTGAAGGAGAAGGCTACTAAGTGTGAAAGTTTGAAATTAATCCATTGAAAAGATATTCTTAAAATTCAAGTACTAATGAAAATCAGGAGGAAAAAAATGGCTTCAGCAGACCGAGTGTTTTTCTTCAAATTATGTAACATCGGTTTTGTGCTTGGTTTTGACAGTGGGATTCAAAAATGAAATAAGTGAACCACACAAAGGCCCAGTCCTTCTTAGCTAGTCTCATTTCAAGCAGTGGGAGTTTGGCCATCTCTTGCCATGAGAGCCCAAAGGGACTTGAAAGACCCATTTGGGTTGCGAACTGAAACGCTGTTGCATAATGTTAATTTTATTAATCTTTTTTAAGCCCACCGCTTTTGAACAAATGCCCATTTAAAGCAGTTTTGCATAATTACACATTTCAGTCATGTTTTAGTTGATTTTTAATTTATTATTATTATCATCGTCCTGGGTCACATGAAAATTCCCGATTCATTCATTGAAATTGACTCAGACCTCTCTCTTGAGCTCTTTCCTTTGAGATGCTTTTGGGATTCTGTGCTCTGCTGAAAGAAGGCTTGGAAATGCAGAACTGTGCCAGCTCTTGGGACTGGTGAGTAAATCATCCTAGCATTCTTGAAATGCTCTCCAATATAAAGTTGTGTTGCTCCATTGTCTTCCAGAATATATTGACATGGTTCCAGTTCAAACTATCTCTATTTGTTTTGGATGTCTCTTATGGTAGCATCACCCAGTGCTAGCCCTAACATGCAACAAAATAAAGCAAGTTGCTTTAGGCAAGGGCATTTTAGGGGGCTAGCTAAAGACAGAAACTGCTGTCCTGAATGGCATAGCGAAACAATTTAAAGTGCTCTCACTAGCATGCAATGAAGACAGATGAGGATGGGTGGGAACCATTTGGGCCCTGATCCAGGCAACTAAATGTCTTGCGCTAGCACTGCAATAACTTAATTTATTGAGGCTTCTATTGAAGGCACTTGCAGAGCTAGCAGAGGTTGGTGATTTCAGTATTGTGGCACCAGAGAACCTTCTCTGAGCGTAGTTTGAACTTTAAAGGAGCTATCCAAATGCTGAATCTATCATGGCAAAAGAGATCAACACCTTGGAGAGCTCTTGTAAAGTTTGGACTAAACATAGCATGGATTCATTGCCCCTCCAACACTGGAGTCAATAGCTTCCACTGAACAGAACTATACTGACTGAGCAATCTTATGCATACTTTCTTAGTATTTACTTAGTACTTATCTAAGTACTTTATTCTTACGTTATGTTGAGCTTGGTGGCACTCACTTCTAATAGACATACACAGGGCCATGTTCTGAATACTGCCCCAACTTCATATGTCTGTCCTGTTACATTTCATGGCATTTGGTGTGAGTGACAGCAAAACACGTGTTTAAATCTCTTCTCTTGAAATCAAGGGAACTTCAGTGATCTTGGTTCTGTCCAGACAGAACCAGACAGAACCAAGATCACCCTATATATTTCACCGAAAATATTTATGAGTGAAATATTTGTAATCACTGAAAATGTAACAGTGTTGTAGAAATGTGTGTTATGTAGATGAGCCTCACAAAGAAGAGACCTCTGACTGAAATGCTGGAGAGCTTTGGGCAGTCAAAGTGGACAAATGATTTCACCTCACATAAGGCATGTATCAAATATTGGCTCAGTGGTTTAATGTTAGGGGCAATTTTTAACTCATGCATCATGATATTTGCGTCAGAGCTTAAGGAGGTTATCTTTTTAAAATTGCAACTCCCAGAATTCCCCAGTGGTCATGTTGCCTGAGGATTCTGGGATCTGTAGTTCAAAAAGGAAAGTTCTGTATCTGGTAGAATTAAAAGTACAAGAAGTATGTGAGAGTGTGAGTAAGAAGGTCAGAAATGCATGGGATGGTGTTTACAGAAGAAAAACCATGAGACTATTTTTGGAGAATTATAGAAAAACATCCCAGTGTAAGTACTCGATATGCATAAGATTGCTCAGTCAGTTCAGTTCTATTCAGTGGAAGCTAAATTTTTTTTTACAAAATTCTACAAAATGTTACTGCTTCTACAGTAACATATATTGTATAAAACCTATCATTTGGATGTAAACCTTTGGTTTCTTAATGTGTATTTGATTCAAAAAGTTTCTCTTCTGAATTTTGTTGCATGTTAACATATGCATGCGTGAAAATGGCCATAAAGTTTGCTTCTCTCAGTTTATATGTGGAAGTTGCCTCCTGAACATTTAAACACAGTCAACATAGTGAACAAGGTAATATGCCCTGAGAAAATAAAGATTCAAGATTTCACCGTTAATAGGGAGTTTGGGACAAGTAAAATATGTTAATGCATTGTCTCTCACTTTGGCAAGTTTCAGAGAATTGGTTGAGAACAGAAAACAGTTTTGAAATTTTTATTTCCCTTTTTTAACATTGATACTGTTAAAAATAGCTTTCTTCTCCCACTGAGGTTTGTGATATTAAGTGCTTCTGACTACTCAGGAGTATAAAAGCAATATATGTCCCAATTTTGATTCCAAGACAGTTCTTCTAGACCAGCCATTCTCTACTTTTTTTTTTTTTTTTTTGCCATGGCCATAAACACAATATGAAAGAAATATAAGCTGAATCAGGATTGTACAAGTTGCAGAACAAACCTTATAAGGAGAAGTGTGAAGAATTGCTTCCATTCTGTGACTCCCTTCAAATGTGCCAAGGCCCCCCAGGGGACCATATGGCCCCCGTTGAGAATGGCTGCTCTAGACTATGGCATCAGCTGGAAAAAAAATTCCACATATGATTATCTACTGCATGTATTTTAAAAACTGATGGCAGTTTGATTTAACAGAACCATTAAAAAAAATTTTTTTTTGCAGATACGTATGAGCCAGTTTGGATCCATTGGAGGTAAGCTGCCTGGAATCCACTTCTAGTTGTGGATTGGGGGCTCCATAGTGCTAGTCTTCCATCCTATCATGAAGGTAAGAAGGGCAATCAGAATATTAATAATATTAATCTACGTACACTACATGCAGATAATTTATGGTGGGTTTTTTTTTGCATAAACTTTTTGTATTAATTAGTTGTTCTTGATGTAAAGCCGTTTAAGAATCAGGTGTTTAGTGATATATGTAGGTGATCAAATTTATGAAACTAAGATTCTTATTGGGCTGGAATATATTTCTACTGATGGTTTCTGGTTGGCTGCTGTGGGCCATACAAGTATCTATTGAAAATGATTTAAGGAGCAAATCACTAAATGGCTATCTAGCTTTTTAGCTATCCAACTACCTGTTTCCTTAATCTCTGTCTCAGCTGTGTTCCTCTTCTCTTACCAAATGCTACTTACCTTAACATCATGGGAACTCACCTCTGGAACCCTTCTGTGTGGAACCTTCATAAACCTCCTTGCATTGCCCTGCCCGATGAAGCTTAGAACCTTGGAACCCATCTTGAACCCAAGAGCTCCACTAGAACAGGTAAGCACTTGGAATCAATCAACAAGTAAGTTATAATCCAGATTCTTCCTAGCATAACCATTTTGACAAACTGTTCAATGTTGTGAGCTACTCTTTAAATCTGCAAAGGAATCTGGCTTTAATTCTGCCCTGAAGAGTCTTGCTTTGCTGGGTTTAAGCAGTTATTCATAAAACAGACATGGAAAAACAACAACACAGTCTTACTTACCCCAGTTCCTTCTATGTGGGTTCTTATAATAGATTATAGATGCACAGTTGCAGTACTATTGAACAACACTATTTTATTTAAAAAACAAAAACAAACCACTTTAGGGTTCCCCACACACTTTGGAGTTGCAAAAATAATTCTGAGATTTATTTCACTCTGGGAAACGAGTGTACGATTTGGTGTACTGGTCTGTGATTTCATGGGGTTTACTGAGAGGCTAAAAATGGAGACTTGTGAACACTTTTATCATTTATTGTTGGTTTTGCAAACAATGCCTTATTCTCATCAGTGTTGTATCATATGTTCTGGCAATATCTGTGATTTGGCCAGCATTTCAAACTTCTCAGGGCAAAAGATAAATCTGTTCAAAGTAGTATTTGTTCAACAATATAACAAATTCACTTATAAACACAGTTTCCATATAATACATATTCGGTATAATACAGTTTCAAGCATGCCAAGAAAAGAAAAGAAAAGAGGAAGCACACAATTGCACTACCTCAGGTTCTTCTATTCTCATCTTAAATTACAGGTCATAGGTTTCTTGGAGAAAATAAAATAAAATCTGAGTTTGGCAGAATTTGTCTGCTGAATACACAGTAAAACATTAGGGAACAAACATGAATGACAATGATCAGTTACCCCTGTCTGCTGGCTCACCTCAATTCCTCTCTCTTGGAAATTTTTCCCTTTGAGAAAGGGAGACCCATCATTATCTCTCATAAGTGAGATTTTCTCATTCAGGTTTTATTTAGGTATTGTGTATTATGCATATACACCCATCTTCTGCCACTGCCATTCTTCCTTCTTTGGAATCCCTCATTAACAATAATTGCTACAATATGAATAAATCGACTCACTGATAGAACAGGAGTTTTAGTACTTTTGTTCACTTAATAAAATATATTTGCAATGTTAATGGGGAAAATTTAAACCCATTTTGAGATCTAGACACAGATTAGATTGGGAATAATCACCGTAGCATCCACGTTGTTGAATGACATGTTCAGTTGTTGACTGACAGGCACTCCTGACAATGAAGCACAAGAATCTCTTTGGTCCCTGCCCCAACAATCATTTGTAACAATACTTAGAGCAACAGTAGTGCAACTAGTGCATGAGGGCAACATGAGGAACCCACGAATGTGAATGTTGCAACAAAATGAGCAGAGAGTCTTGTGGCATCTTAAAGATTAACATAAGTTTAGTTGGCACAAGGTTTTGTGGACTGCAGACCACTTCTTCAGTTGCATGGCATATATTGCATCAGGTGACAGGCTTTTATGCATGGGGATGGAGGGGTGGAGAACATAGAATGCATTATCAATGCAAACAGCCTGACATGGTGATGGACTAAACAATGGTCACTGAGGCTCAGTTAACAGTCCTGGGGAGGTAACAAGTGCAGATCATAATCATGATGATTAAGACTTGTTCAAAGTTGATTGATGAGTGACAGGTGCATCCAGGCATTGATAAGGAGGTTAACATGTGTGTACCTGTGAAAGAAGGTGAATAGAGGAGACAGCTTTTTCTTTTCATCCCAGGTTTTCTGGGGTTTCTTTTCTTTCTTTTTTTTAAATCTTTTTTTTTAAATTTTATAAAAAAACCTACAACATAAAATACATAAACCAAAATACAAATCAGTTGTGTTCCCCACCACCCTAGTCGGGACCTCTTGCAGTAATCTTCTTCTATTGTCTTTATTCTTCTTCCCTTATTGTCCTCTTCTCCAGAACTGCATTGATTCCTGGTTTGGAACTTTCCCTTTTTCTGGGGTTTCTGCATCTAATAGGTTCTCAGATCAGGACAAGGTGCAGAGGGCTAACTCCAAGAACTCTAAGGATGTGATATCAGTCCTGTGTATGATTCTTTGTTACTGTGAGATAATTTGCCTGCAAAAGGTGGCCACCTCTGAGCCAGTTCACCGCTACTATGGATGCAGAGTTGACTTGGAGTTCTCTTGCTCTTATTTTCCCCAGCCCCCAAACCAACACAGGGTCCTGCCTTAAGTTCTGAGGATGAACAGTGCAGCAATTATTATTATTTATTAGTTATCCATTGTGTTTATGTCTTGTGTTTCCTCTAATGAGCTCAAGGCAGCACACCTGGCTCTTCTCCTCTCTACTTTATCATCTGTACAACCCTGTGAGGTGGGTCAGGTGAGTCAGAGGACCTGGCTCAAATTCACTCAGGGTGTCTCATGGCTCAGTGGAGACTTGCACATGGATCTTTTTTGTCCCACTCCAACACTTTATCCACTACTTTGTGTTCTCTCAGTCCAATGATTTCCCTGGATTCAGCATGGGGGGGGGGCAGTGCTGAGCTTTCTTTGTCACTAGATCCACCCTGGGGGTGTGGGCAGGCTTCTGACATCCCTTCAGCCATCTTCGATTTCACCTCCCCCCCACACACGAAGGGGGAGTATTTTTCAATGGATAGAGATCCTGATCGGCTTTTGTTTTTTCATTCTTTGTATCTATGTGCTGAAAGTTTTGTTGTAGTGTTTATCTGTGTGGGAGAATGGTCAGGAGAAGGAGGTTTATAAAAAGAGAAAAATGGTTCATGTTAAAACGGTAGCACCCTTCCATGCTGCTATGAATCTCACCAGTTTACATGCTGCATGGCTCCCTGCCCCACTTGCGATCTGCTCCTTGTGATGCACCGGACTCCCTAAAGGGCCGCTGTCATTCGGTCAGTGAGTTCGACAGGCCACTTATCTACCACCTTTGCGCTGGGGCAAGTCCCAGGACCTCAGCAGTGCGTAGCATAAGCCCTTTGAACAAGTCTGACCTAAAAAGAACACCTTACTCTTAACCAGTACTTTGCAAGTACAGGCACATGGGCTTTGTGATTCCTTAGAACTCACTAAAGCTCAGTTAGGTAGGACTCTTAAAAGATAGCTAGTTTGTGGCCCTCTCCACCTCCTGCATTTAGCCAGACCCTACTGTTCAAGAGACCAGTCCTTTTGTAGAATTTTTATAATTAATTTTTATTAGAAAAATAGAGTTTCATTAGAAATCAGTTTGTATTGCACAAGCTTTAGCATCAAGAACATATTCAAAGATCATTGCAGTTAAATAAAATAACTATTTCCCTTTTAAAATAATAAACACTAATAAGCAAACTTAAGGTGGGCTATAGTGGGCTAGCCCCACCTCCTTCCTTCTCTTTACTTACATCCTCTCTCCTTCATGGAATTGAATCCAGAACAGAACAACACACGAACCATTGAACCACATTCCTTTTCATTGAATTGAATTTAATTATTTTCCACATAACCCATCGTCCATTTTCTACCTTCCCAAACTCCTCTCTTCTTCTTGGCCTTTCTGGCTGTTAACCAATTAGCCTCAAGAGGCTGTACCACCTTCCTCCTTTCCTTATTCCCATGAGAATCCAGGTGTTGTTTATCTCTTCTCCAACTAGTTTGGAATGTTGAGTCTTCCACGGGCTTCTCAATTTGGCCTTCATGCTATCTCGAACCAGGCTGTAATGGTCTCCAGGAAAACACTCTCATGGTGCTTAGAAAACACATTCGAATGTCTCTCAAATCATCTTCACACAGAACCTGTCTGACTCCATTTTACATTTCCCTGACTACATATCCCATCATCATGACACTCCTATCTACTGTAATGAACACACACTTGCACCACTTTAAATAGATCATGGAATTATTTCACCTTGAAAGAACCACGCTGCTTGTGGGGCATTGTGGAACTGGAATGCAGTATTCAGAGAAATGGACATCTTGATTAGTAGCACAACTATTGTTTTCTCACTGTTGCTCCTTTATCAGATGCTTAGTACCTGAGGACAACATCTACCATTTTGTTTTCCTCACCACAGTATAAGGTAGCATGTGGTGGACCGCACTAAGGAGGGAGAGCAGAAAGTCAGAGATGTTATCGTATTTTCTTCTGTGAAATTATGGCTTTGTTTAGATACAAAACCATTTATATCTTATTTTTTACCCAAGGCAACTTGCAATGATAATTGGGGAAAATACAAATAATGTAAAACAACAACAAAACAAACAAATATACTGCTGCAATTAAAACAATTATGTTTCATAGTGAAATATGGTATTGTTTATTCAAACACTTCTTCCAAATCCACCTTGGAATTCAATTAGGTTAGAGTGGCCACTTAACACATTTCCCCTCCCTCTCCCTCTCTCAGAGAAAAGAGAAAAGCACTGTCAAAGAAGAGACGCTAATTGATATGTATACATTCAAGTAAAGAAATTATTCAACAAAAATACAGTAAACCTTGCCCTAGAGGAGAAGACTGTGGCAAGTGATCCTTTGTGCCTGACCATTCTTCCATTCAAGGGCTAACTGAATGAGCAACTTCATGGTCCCTGATTTTACCTCTTGTAGATATTTGGCTGGAATCTTACTGGTGTTCACATAAGGTTTGTGTAACTTGCCACAGATAATTGCCACAAATTGATGATGTGCTTGGACTTGTCTCTGCAGTGAGCATGTGTGTCAATAAGCACATGACTGAGACATGCCCTGACACTTCACCATTCAGCTACAATTTGCTGCGGTAAGGCATGGAAACCTTTTGCAAACACTAGTCAGCTTCTTGCCTTTATTTCTAATCTAGACTAGTCTGGACAGCCCATCAAAGACAGGGCAGTATAAAATAAAGATCTGTTGTTCTCTGCAAAGCAGGGTACATGGCCATGCTAATTTTGTTTCGGCCATGCTAATTTTGTTTCTCCCCTGCATGTGATACTGGATGCAGGTAGTCCCCTGTTAAGCGCAGGTGTCTGCATACAAAATGGCTGCCAATGGAGAATGGGGATCAGTCATAAAGGATACCTATGAATTGATAAAAGACCAGTCATTTGGATATGAAGTTAATTAAGACACAGGACTCATCCAAAATGGTTTGCTGCCCAAGATATAGCAACAAATTTCATAAACACACCTCAAAATGTTTGTACCTAGTATTCAAGGCTTCTCATATTATTTTCACACCTGAGGTAGAAAATCTTACATATACCTTTTTCTCTTCTTGCCAGTAAAAATGCAACAACAACAACAACAACAGATTAATCCATAAATTGATGTCCTTTCATGCCATACATGTGCCATCGACAACTGCCACACCCTGTCTTTTTTTAGGAATGATCCTGTGAAAAAGGTTTTCATGGATGACAGCAGAAATGTGAAGTTAACTTTTAAAATATTACAGGAGTTTTATGGCAGTTGCTTATGTAGTTTCAACAAAAACAACAAACCCTCTGCCATTTCAGTTGCTGAAAACTATGTTATGAAGAAAGCCAAACCAAATCAAAAGTGTTGTGGTACTTTTGAGACTAAGAAATATATCTGAGAGTTTGTGGATTGCAATCTGCTTGTTAACACACTATGGCTAAAATCTTGTTGCTTAGCATAATAGGTTGCAACTAGAGTAGGCCTACTGAATCTATGGGGATGTGGTGAGTCAACTCCTCTGTAAGTGCCATTGATTCACATAGGCCTACTCTAGTTGTGGCTTTAGCAACGTATAAGTCTTAAACTGTTTAAGACTTTACGTCACAACTACAGTAGTCCCAATGGAACTTACAGGAAACTTGACTCACCAAATCCCCATTGAATTTTTATATCCATTCTATTCCAGCATCTTCTTTCCTTACCCATTTCTCAGACACTCCTGTGATTATGTATTCCAGAGCATGGTGTCTCAGTAGTTCAATCACAGTTTGGTCAGTTTCTTGATCAGCCTTTTAAGAGAGACCAAAGAAAATTTCCTTTTTTCCTTTTTTTAAAAATTATGCAAATAGAGTCACTTAAGCACCAATTTGCCATTTGGATGAGAGGATTGCACCAAATGGCATATTGCACTCCCAACCACCCCAAGCAACCTTATTTATCCCACAGCAGATAAATCCAGCTCCAAAAGAGCCAGTGTAGACATGCCCTTAACTTAATTTATTACTGTATTTTCACTCCCTGGGTATGGAGGAGAAGGTGCTTATAGGATACTCTCTCTCTCTCTCTCCCTGTATTTGCTACTGCCTCCCTGGAGCAAAATATTTTGGGTTGTCCCAGGCAATTTCACTGTCTCTGTCTTCTCCTGAGTAACTGATTAGCAATAGGATATCTCAGACAGTAAGAATGAATCCTGTGAAGAGCAGAACCAGCTCAAGATACATTGCTGCTTGAGATGAAGAAAAAGGATAAATGGCTGTGTTGGCTGTGGGATTCTGGGAGTTGTAGTACAAAAAACTAAGTATTTCCTGTCTAAGTAGTCCTAAGTAATTTTCAACATCTCTGGGCTAGGACTGATCTAGATTCAGCCCAGCAGAGGCTTAGTCATCCTCTCAGCCAGCCCTCTGTCATCCTCACTAATTAGGATTGCATTTTGGTTACATCCTTGTTACCCGGAACAGTACTTAAAGGCAGTTACATTACATATAGCTTTTTACTTTAAAGCTCTAGTCATATCTGTGCTTACTCTAGAGCAGCTGTGAAACTGGAATCAGCCATGTTGGCTGGGAATGACGGGTCTTGCAATCTGATAAGTGTGGAGACATCAGGTTGAGAAAGGGCATTCTGATAGCAAGAGCAAGCTTAATGGGAACCCACTGAGGCAAGTGGTAGCCTAGTTCTGCTGTTTCAGAGGGGTGGAAAGGCAATGCCTGTAAATGCCACATTCACATAAATGTGTACATATATCCCTGGAGAGATTTGAAAGGTTCACTAGTTTGAGAACCCTGAGCCAGATGAATAGCTGCAATAAATGAGTCATGCTTAGCTTTTCTTTTCTTTCAATGTGTTTAGTGTCCAAATGTAGATTCTCAGAAAGCAGTGAGGACAACTGTGGCCTCAAGCCAAGGATATTTCTAATTTTGCTGACCTTCACTTTTCTTATGTGACCCATCCTTCCCCTCCTTATTTGAACATATCTGGACTTTTCCCACTAGTAACAATTCTGGCTGTCTCTTCTTTCGTAAGAGAAGAAGTGGAGTCAGCATTGTTTCTTTTTCTTGCAAAAACATTTGAGGCCATTCCCCCCCACCCAACTCTTCAACTGAATTTACAAGAGAAATTAAGCATGCTCTTCTACTGTGTTGGTAGTAGTAATTGGTGATAATGTATTGTCGATTCATTTTAAAAACATAAATGTACAAAAAATCACAAAATTCTTCATATTTGGATGGAAAGGATCCTTTCTTTCTTTCTTTCTTTCTTTCTCTTTCTTTCTTTCTTTCTTTTCTTTCTTTCTTTAACTTCAGTATGTGAGAAAATGAAACCGACAGATTCTTCTGTTACTATGGGATAGTACTAGGCTTTCTCCCAAATCTTTGACTCAAGAGAATTCAAAGAATTCCACAGGATTGTGGTCTTGATTCGTTCAGTGTCAGGAAATGCTCCATTTTCACAGTTCCAGGATATACATAGAATATTTTCATACTTAACCTATTCTCTTAAGAATGAAGTCTAAATGCACATTCTAGTCATGCACAGGTTTTGATCATTATTGTTCTTTTGGCTAATAACTCTGTGGCTGTTTCTCTTTGGACAAAGGTCCTCATTAATCTCACAATCATTCCATTCTGTGTGGCAGTGATTTGCTCAAAACTATAGTGAGCTTGATGTGACAATCCAGACAATAATTGACAATCATATCAACATTCATATGAGTATCAAAGTATGTCTTTTCATTGCTGCAATAATTCCAGGCAACATCCTGCAAGCTTTATTTATCTACACTATTTCTATGTTCCATTAACACAAATATTTCAGAACTGTTGTAAAAGATACAAATTTCTTACAGCTATGTAAAAACTGTAGGCACAAATGCTCAAGTATATCTGAAAACTAAAGTACTTAAGTTAAGGAAAGTACTTAAGTTAAGATGTCAGTCCAAAATACAGTAACAATATATTTTAAGAGTAAAATAGAACAATATTTTATTTGTAAACAGTCTCCTCCTTCAGGGGCCTGGAGATCCAGGCATCTTGAGCTCCAAGATTTTTTAAAAAATGAGAATCTTAATTATTGTTGCACCTACTGCAACTCCAGAGTTTTGTAACTTTCTACGTGGCAAGCTGCCACTATGCTGATAACACTATTGTTTTGACATTTTTTTTCAGACCTTAGAGGAATAAGCATAAAACATAAAGCCCTTGTAACACCAGGCCCTTATAATACATGATTCTAGATTGCTAGACTATTGTCACCCTGAAATCCTGAAACGCTAGACCATTGTGAACTCAAATAATTATAATTATCAAAAGATTGCACCTGCAGGTCTTACAAATGCTGCTTTATGTTTACATATTGTAACATAAGTAATTTAATTGTTTTATAAACACTTTTGTTATAACATAAACAATCCAGCTGTCAGGAACTGTTATTTTTCAGTGACCTTGCTTAGCTGGTGAGCCAGCTAATTGATTTGAAACAATTGTCGAAAACTATTATTCAAGCATCAATTTTTAAAAACACTTTCATTTTCAGGACTCTTTTTTCCTATACCCTCCTTAATTATTTTAACACTCTATACACAGTAAATTTCAAACCTTAACATGTCTTTAGAAAGGTAACGTCTTGGACTCAAATGTGCAATATCCCACATGAGCAATATTCAGAAGTAACATACTCCAAACTAAAAGATGTTCCAAGCAGTGTTTACAAAATACAGACCTCACTTGTTGTATTTTTAGTTTACAATGACAGAAATCCTACTGGCACGGCTCTGTTAACCATGGCCTTTTATCACTAATTAAAAGGTTTTGATTCAACACCCATCCAGGTTCCAAGGCTCCCTAGGTTTCCCTTTCATCCCAGGGAAGTCTTGGGGGCCTCAGGACAGCGGGGTTTCTTTAAAGTCCAAAAAGCACCACTCCTGATCCTGTTGCTGAAACTGGGAGCGGTGTCAGCAATTTTCAGACATTAAAGATTCCCCTGCATCTGAGGCCCTCAAAGGCTTCTGCAGGATGAAGGGGATCCCTAGGGAGACACAGAATATGGGTGGGAGAGAGATAGGAAATTTTGATTAGTGATTAAAAAACCTGGGCTGTTGACATCATCAGCCTTGCACATGTGGGGCTGCTCCAACAGGATTTCAGCCAATATGGTCCCTGAAAAACTGTGTTTTAATCATTCAACAGCTAAATCTGCCATTCCAGTTCGACATGAAGAGCAGGATGACCTACCTACAGGACAAAAGACTCATGCCCTCAAATGCAAGTCACCGCCTAACCCTCCTAACGGACTGAGGGTATTCTGAAAAAGACCTCTTCCTCAGCCTGATGTTTTTCTTCCCAAGGTTTCTCTCTCTGGTTGCTTGTCTGTGGCAAGCCTCTAAAACTGGAAATTAGTTCAAGAGTGGGAGGACAAGCTGGGGGAAGTGTCACAAGTGAAAAACAATGGATGGGGAAAGTGTTCAGCACCCTTCCCAGTTTTCAAATTGGGGTGTCTCTTTTTCTGAGTGAATATAGGGCACTGTATTGTGTTTGGAAATATTCTGCAAATGAAGACAGGAGTCTGCTTCAGTTGTATGGTGTTCTGTTCTATGCATGTGTGTGTTATGTGCCATCAAGTCACATCTGACTTACGGCGTCCCTGATAAGCCTTTCATAGTATGTCAGTTTTAGAAGAGGTAGCAGTGTTATTCTGCGTAGCGTATCAGTCAAAAGCATTCAAACAAAAATTACAAAAAAAATAAAGACAACAAAAATGTTCTGGCACTGTACAGGCTAACTCCTATATTTTAACATGAGCTTTTGTGGAGAAGTTGTGTGCACAGTCTGAGAAAATGAAAGCTCACATTAAAAAATATACAGTAAGTCTTTAAGGTGTCACAATGCTTTTGTCTTCTTTTTTATTTTTACTTTATTTTTGCCTGATATGCAAAGTATGTCAGATGTTTAAGGAGTGGCTATACAATTACTGTCCCTCAGCAGTTTTTTATGCTTGAGCAGGGATTTGAATCCTGGTCATATGAGTCCTAGTCCATCATTCGTCCACTGCACCACACCAGCTCTTATGTTCTAAATATGAATTGTTCTAAATTCATGGTATTCAGAAATTCTATCATGGTTGCACCATAGGCATTCCATAGCAAATGAGTTGCTGTAGAATAGATTCTCCCTGAAGCTGAACATTTGAAAACCACAAGGACAATCCATTTAAGAGTGGAGATTCTTGAATCATCAGTAGATTTTATGTCTGTTGATAGCCACTGGCAAAGTTTGTTGCTCATCTCTAAATATCTGGCAGAAAACTGTTGGCTTGGTTAGACAGCGGTTCCATAATTATGTTTCTTATATTCCTCATTGCTTCATGTTACCAGGAATTTATATGGAAGGGTATTTTGTTCCTTGTGTTATTGTTGTTTTTAACCATAGAACTCTCTGTCTCTCTTGAAAAATGCAGATTTGAGGTGGAATGGAAGATTGATCAATCACCAGTCAGTGTCACTTTCTGCATTGACCTGATAATTTTAGAAATCAGCTGGAACCTTTTTATTTAAATACAGATTTTTGTGCATATTACCTCAGAAAACACATATTTGTAATTACATTTTATCTCAAAGTACACAATCTGAAAGCTATTTCATTTAAAATATATTTTATATACATTCTGAGTGAAATAATGGATTGTGAAATTTATAGAAGTACAAAATCTGAAGAATAATTATGTTCTGATCTGCACATTAATATGAGCGGTGCTAGAAGCTTAAGTGATGTGCACAGCATGCTATTACAGCCTGAGAGATCAGCCCCCACGAAATATAAGGGTCAAAAAGGGTGGCTGACTAAAGGTATTTTAATTAATTAAAAATTCAAAAAATATCCTGCCTTTGCACTTACACAGGGACTCATGACAACTCACAAACAATTTTTGTTTTTAAAAAGTCTAGCTAAAAATACAATAAGTTGTAATATTAGCAGTCAGATAGACTGCTCTATATATGTGTTTTCATCACAAGTGAGTTCTGCAACCAAGAAGCAGCCACCAAGAAGGACTTTTCTTCTGTTTTTACTTAATATGCCTGTGAAGGTCTATCCAGAAAAAAAATTAAAGCCTGGAGAAACTCATATGGAGAAACATTGTCCTTCAGGTAGGCTAGACCCAAGTTGTCTAGGGTTGTATAGGTCATAACTGCATTTTGAATTGTGCTCATAAATAGACTGGTAATGTATTGGAAATCCAGCAGTACTGCAGTGAACAGGGACAAGAATCTTAAAAGGAAGAAGCAGGTTACAGAAAAAGATAGAAGAGTAGAAGCTGATCTGAGCAGTCCCCTGAATGTGACAACTTTACTTAAGTCATCTAAGGCTTTATATATATTTTTGGTCCTGAAGGACACATGAACACTTCCAAGTTGCATATGAGTGTGTAGATTAGTATTACAGGATCCATTTAATACTTCATAAGAGCAATCCCTTTGCATTCATACAATTATAAAGAGGAAGAGAAATGGGGCTTGAAAAAAACCCAGACTGTACCACTGATCACACCAAGGCTTGACTCCCTGGCATTGAATTCAGTGATACTTATACTTAATGTTATAAGGTGTTTTGCCTCACGTTGGTTGGATTTCACCCCAAAGTAATGAATGAAAAGAGTATATATTGTGTTGATCCAATGTTTTGTGAGTTTGAAGGTGCAGTCTTAGTATATGAGCATTGGTGTAATGTAGCCATTGCTATGTCAGACCAGGCCTTTTGAGACCCATATTGAAATCCATAGTGAGCCAAGAAACTCAGTGGGGGACCTTAGATCAGTTGCTATTGTTCAATTTAATGTACCTCATAGAGTTGTCATGAGGACAGACATGGGGCAAGATGGAGACGCTAATTTAAGCTCTTTGGAGGCAAGGTATGATAAATAAATAACCTTTTAAACTTAACACACATGCACATGCAAGCAATTTGTTTCCCTTGCTGTTTTTCTACATTTGTCAAGCTCAAAAAAGAGAAACAACACATTCCTTCTATCTGGAATGTTTGTTCATCATCCATTCATTATATTCATACTCTGTCTTCCTACCACCTACCTCTAGGAGAGGTGTGTGGCCACTCCCATCAATATTCTTGCAATGCCCTTGCGAGCTCAACCAGCCCGAGAGGAAGCTGCCAGCCCAAGGTCAACCAGCGAGTTTCATGGCTCAGTGGGAATGGTATCCTGGGTCTCTGAAATCCCATTCCAGCATACAAGCTACCGTACCATTCATATACAGGGTCTTATATTAATTTTTTGCTCCAAAAAAACGCATTAGGGCTTATTTTCAGGGGATGTTTTCTTTTTTTCATGTACAACAATCTACATTTATTCAAAAAGAGTCATGTCATCTTCTTGTTGCTGCACATTGCTGCACAATGGTGGAGGGCGGGGTTTCACTTAACTGGGGCTTATTTTCAGGTTAGGTCTTATTTTCGGGGAAACAGGGTGTTAACTGGAATTAAAAACCTGTTCTTTTGGAAGTGACTTGATTCCATCCAAGTCTGTCTAGTGTCCTTATTCTGTAGATATATATGGCCATGAGCATTTGTTACCTGCATTGAGTTAGCTGGTTTTGTTTCCAAAATAGAAATGATGCATCAGGAATTCTCCACTATGATTTTTTAAAAATTTATGCAAACTGCACACAGCACTGTGTGTGTATGCAATTTGATCTGGCTTTAAATTTTGTCCATTCATTTGTGTGTCCTACTTTCCATTTTCATTACTAGTATGGGCATGTCTGTTGACAAAACATTGCAAATATGGTAATTTTAATGCACCGAGACACAGTGCTGCATCGATTTGCCTACCAACATGCAGGAGTGCATGTTCACATTAGTAAAACACTGTAATGCAGTTACTCAGGCTATCACAAAAAAATCTTATATTTTATTTTAACCAAAGTTTTACACATCACATGTGAGCCCTGAATATGTAGAGGTGGGGAAAATAGTGCAAATAAATTTGAAAAACTAGAAACAGAGGAAAATGTACAGAATTAATTATGGAAACATTTTTAGTTAAACTGGTATTTGGAAGGAGCAGAAGGGTGGATTAAAACAGAAGAACTCTGAAGGAGCTGATCTGTGGAAATGTCATTGTTAGGATTAACACCACTGCACAAGTGTGGTAAAGTGAGAGCTCCAACCAAGACCCTAATGAGAGCTTATGTAACATCTTAGATCTGTTCATTGGGTAATGGGAGTGATAATCACACACCTTGATATTGCTTCCAGTTGACAATCATGTGGCAGACCAGTTGTCATCTTGGAGTTAATAATAATAATAATAATAATAATAATAATAATAATAATAATAATAATAATAATAATAATAATAATAATAATAATAATAATAATAATAATACTGTGCCTTCAAGTCAATTTTGACTTATGATGACTTTTTTCAGAGTTTTCTAGATATTCAGAAGTGATTTACTATTCCCTTCTGGGGACATTCTGGGACTGTGCAGCTTGCCCTTAGGCCACAAAGTCTGGCTCTTCTGGGATGCACAGTGTGGAACTTAACTTCCAACCTCTAGCTCCACAGCCAAATACCTAAACCACTGAGCTATAAGTAACTGTGTTTTGAAGGTTAGAATGAGAAACAGCATGAAAATTCAACATAAAACCTGCACAGTCCTAGGATGTCCCCAGAAGAAGGAAAGGAAAACCACTTCTGAGTACTCTCTACCTGGAAAATCCTGAAGAGGGCTGCCATAAGTCAGAATTGATTTGGCGGCACATGATGATGGTTATTATAATGTTTAACCTGTCCTGCTGTGTTGTTTTTGATTGTATCCTTTGTTGATTTTAATGTTTTTGATGCATTTACTTGATTTTAATAGTTTTTATGGTGAGGTTCATTTTGCTTGATTTTATGAATTTATAATAACATTAATTTTTCCTTGTTTTTATTCTTTTATGACATGTGTAAGCTTCCTTGAGTGGCAGTTTCAGTGAAAAGATGAGGTAAATGTAAGACATTTTAAGAAATCTTAGAACTCCTTTAAAAAAAGTTTATTTTATGAATATCAATGAAATTTATCAGATCACTGTAGTGAGCACTGGAATATCAGTGGATGTAAAGTGTAGGTTAATAATTTGATTCCAGATAACATCCCAGATTCAGCCATTTCCTCAACCACAAAGCTTAATCAACACTTTTGTCTTTCAGACATAGATCCTTAGGCAGGAAGTACACATGATGTTGAACAGATTTTTAGTTTTCAATTTTGGCAGGAGAATATGGATTGAAGTTAAAGGTCTACTTATCTTGTATCTTTTCCTCTTTGAAAACTATCGCTTCAGAGTCATTTGCAGTGCATATAATTAAGCAAAGTGAATTTCTGGTTGTAGAATAATGGCTATAGGAATGCTACATTGTCAGCTTGCACATAGGAATATAAAAGAAAGAGGGAACATGAAGGGCAGAAAGCTATCAGCCAGAAGATGTGCCCAAGGAGGGTTCTTCCAGAGAAGGCTGTGCAAGAGGAACTGGAGTCCTTGGTTTGGATCCTTGATCTATGGAGGAAGGAGGAAGGATCATAATTCTTTCAAATTATTCCTTGACTTGACATGGTTGCAGGCGGCCATTTTAATATACGTCTTGCCTGCATTTGAAGTACAGTAAAATTTTATGAGGATGAGACAAAACAATATCAGTTTGCTCATCTGTAGGGACTTCTTTTAAAGAGTTCCCCAATTTATTTCAGAAAACTCTTCTCGGCGTGGAAACATTCAAGGCTGTTAATAACTAATTTGAAATGTGGTAGAATAAAAATGAGGGGTCCAAAGCTGCTGGCCTTCAAGAAGTAACAGCTTTTATCCTACTGGAAGGTGATTCTCATTTTGTTCTAGTGTAAGTTTTTGTATACAGAAATTCATATCTATGTACACATGCACACATACAGAGCTGTCAGCTCTTGCAGAGCTGGCTAGGAATCAAAGACATAAAAAGATTAAATAAAAATTAATAAATATAGCACGAATCACAGAGGACCCTGAGAAGGAACTTTTGCCTCCCCTCATTGTGTTCTTTGCATGAATCGTTTTATGTGATCCATCTCAGAGGAAAGTAATTCCTTCAAACATCCTTCCTTGATCACTCAGACTCTTTTGACTTCTTGAGGTGTGGACACACCTCATAAGCTAAACTCATCCAGAAGGAAAATGCTAGGAATAGATAGTTTGTATAACAGTGATGATTTCTGTCGTATAACTTTCTGTGTCAAGCTGGATTTCATCTAATAATGTTTTAAAAGTATGCTGAATCTTGAAATCTAGCCGTGACTGCTTTAGTTGTTAGGTAATGTTCTCATTTAATGCTTGATTTAGATCCATTTTCCATATGCAAATCTCTAGGATTTGGCTTTACTGCAGTCAGTTTAAAGCACTGTTTATGCAGACAACTGCATTTGTTCAAGAATCCTGCATTTGTTCAAGAATCCTTAAACATTGTTTAATATCCATGTTGGCTGCAACAGAAGTACCATGTAGCATTGCTCTGCTGGTCACAAAATCCTACCATAGAAGATGTGTTTCTGGAAATTACCCATGCTTTGATCATCATGGTCACACTGTCATTTTGATGACCATGTGTAACATTCCGACACAGATATTCATGAGCAGGGAAGCCACCATCTGTTGTGATATATATAGAAACAGAAACAACATTCCTAGGTCACACATGACCCTCAGATGGTGTGCCTCCCAGTCTGCAGAATACATAGAGTTGGGATCCAAGCTTATTTAGAGTAGATCCATCTACATGATTTGGACTGATATTAGTTACCTCTTGCTTCAGTCCCATTGATCGTTGCAGTCTGGATCCAGCACAAAGTGCATTCCAGTGTAATGTCCTCGCCCCCTGCCTGAGATGGATGTCAATTTGTGGAGAAACATTTGTGAAAATGTCATTAAAAATGCCAAGTTAGTGTCTGTTTTGCAGGTGAGAGCCCTGACTCTGGGCCTTCCTGAGCAAGAGTACTTAGCTTCTAGACATCTGCCACCCTAGATTTTAGCCATCTGCTTACTGCTGTGGATAGTTACCTTTTTTGGCTAATGACTGCCACCTTTTGAAGGGAACAGACCTGTTTCATCTTGCTTTCTTCTCCCACATCTGCCACCACTTATGTTCAGTGATGCAGCCTGGAACATCGTCCTCAGTGATTCTAACCAAGCAAAATCCTTCTCTGAGGATCTTACCTGGTCCTCTTTCTCCTTCCCTTTCTCCTGAAATACATCCTCTGAAATAAAGATGTCTGCCCAAATTTTAGTAAAGCTTATTTATGCTAAGAAACGACCACAAAGGTTTTGTGATTACAACAGTCAGGGAAAAACTGAATGTCACAGTGTTGGTACACCTTAGGGATCACACTGAATTTAACTGCAGAACAAGATTTCTATTGAAATACTTCATTTTTCTCCTCAGTCTAGGTCACAGCATTCCATACACTGTGTACTTATTGGAAAAAGGATGGAACAAAGTGTTAACTGGTCATTCAAGAAAGTGACCACACAGTGCTGTCAACATTATGCAAAATGCCACCTTTTTGGGTGCTGGAATTCTAAGGCTGGAACAACTGCCTCAGTAAATTATGAAATTTGTTTGTTTGTTTGCAGCATCTGTTCAACATCTTTCTTCTTACCAGGACTCCCAAAGGTAAGTCTCCTGTTTTCTTAACTGCACAGACAACATTTTTTCTGTACAGTAGGATCCCTGTATCTATAGAATTGGTATCAGCAGTTTCACTTATCCTCGGTCTGAAAATATTAAAAACATTGAAAGAAAAACCCCAGAAATACATATTTCCATTATGTAGTTACCAGAACTGTTCACTAGAGGGAGTCATAGATCATGCTATGTATAGGGTTCACTTTTATCCATGGTTTTCAGCATCAGGGGAGTGGGCTTGGAACAGATCGCCTGTGAATATGGTGGTCCTATTATATATGCATATATATCTACAATTTAGTGCTTGGAGGTTAGTTTGGACTACAATTCCAAGAATCCCCTTGTAGTCCTGAGTTAGACCATTTGCCCATCTGCCCACTACAACCATTGAAGGCAAAGGTCTTTTCTAGCGTATACGTTTACCCTCTAAGTGTGTCAGCTGAGAACAGTATTAGCTGGCAGTTCTCCTATGAAGGCAAGGCAGCATCCACTTTCTTTCCTTCCTTTTTAAACATTCTTGTACAAAGAGAAAACTAGGAACCTTATAGTGGGTCCAACTCTTTGTTCAGATAGTTGTGTCTATTTTTCTCACTGCTTAGCAGATCTCCAGTGCTGTGGCCAAATTTTCCCACCATCTGTTCTCTCTCTCTTTTTTTAATGTTTTATTTTTATTTTTCTCCTTATAAAGGTAGGGTAAGGTAAGGGGTAACTGGGGTAAGGATACCCTCGGAGGGGGTGGATTTGAACGGACACATTACAAATCAATATTTTTCATAGTAATTCTATACATTCTCTTCTAGAAATAGTTTCACATATCATAAAAAATATAAACAATGTGCAAGAGGGAAAATCAAATTCAGACAAATATTTTGTAATTCTAATTATTAACTATGTAGCTGATAGTATTTATCCATCATTTTAACTATCTCTTCTGCAGCCATAGCTGTGTATCAGTCTACCATTCTATCTGCCTTGTAGCCATGTATGTAATTGCAACCAAATTTTCCGGTGATCTTTTTTCTTTTTTGCATCTAGCCAATCTGACAGTATATCCATGGATATACCACTATCTGTTCTCTGAACCTTGTAAACGGGGATGCTGATGTATGAACCTGGAATATTCTGAATGTAGAGCAGGTAATCTACCACCAAGTTTGGTACCTGTGATGTTAAACTGGCTGTACATTTACTGTGTTTTAAATGCTGTCTCTTCATGGGGGAAATGGTAGCTGTCAGTTCAAAGGCAGTGAAAGAAGCAGATCAGTCCTAGAAGCATGTCAACCCTATATAGTAGCTTGCTCAGCTGAAGGCATATAGTTAATCAATCTCTCTCAATTTCTGGTCTCCAGTGAAGTGTCCATGGGTGCCAAAGCATCCTTAAAGACTTTCCATGGCACTTGTGGTTGTGACCCTGCTCCTCTCTGCTCCAGCTGCTCATAATGTGAGCTTGAAGGCACCTGCTGGATGAGATCTTCATGAGACTTTGTGACAACTGCAAGCTCTCACAACATTTCACGGTGTTTGCCAGATCTCATAAGGTATTGCAGCAGCTAGCTGTCAGGACATCTGCTATTAGCTGTGACAATAGGAGGATCTGTGAAAGAAAGCAGAAAAACAGAGAGAGTGCACACACAGGAAACTCCAACATTTCATGATAGGCCAATACCCATCCCCCCTGCTGCCTATAGGCCAGCCACTGTGCAACAGAATACTGGACTAAACAGATCTTTGTTCTCTTCCAGCATGGTTCTTCTGTTGTTTATTTTGTGGTGGCACCCAGAACAGTGTCTAGTGTGCCGATGACCCCCAAAAGTTTGGGAACTGAAAACATTTCGGAAAAAGGGTGGGATTAGCAGATGAAAGGAAAATTGTTTACCTTTGTGGGTGCCTATATGACTTTCTATCTGTTTGCCTAGTGCCATCCAAAAACTTAGTTTGTTTTATGGACAAAACATGTAGACAAATATGGCTTCCCATAACTTTAAGGTAGCACTGATGGGAGGGTTATTCTGTATGTATCACATACATCAGTGTGATACAGTCTGCCCACATACAGTGGGGCTCTTCTCTCAGACTTAAGCGGTCCCTGTGAGACTGCTAGAGTTCCTACTTGAACTCCAGAGTTCCACTGAGATCACAACAACAGTTTTTATGCGCTATTTATGTGCTATTCTAATGCTGGCTTGAGCACCCTAAGTGCTTTTTAATGCATAGCATTACAGGTAGTATGCCTTTTTTCTCTCCTTCACAGAATGGCTGTCTAGAGGGATGTAATTCTAGTCTCTTGCGTCTGCACACCATTATTTACAAGACATACTAATGTGTCCACACCAAGGGTGGTTAGAGTCACTATCAAGCTGTATTTAGTAAAAATAATTTGGCAAGTGACCCCATATTTAAAAATATGTCAAATAAATAAATCAATCAAACTATAACCAACAGTGGCATTATTTACATGGCTGATTAATGCTTTATTGCTATTTATTGAGAATGCATATTCATTAGCACTAGAGATGGGCATGAATTAAAAAACAAATTGCAAAATTCATCAAAAATCGCAAATTCATTGGTTCATGTATGAAAGGCTTTCACGGCTGGGATCCGATGGTTGTTGTGGGTTTTCCGGGCTGTTTGGCCGTATTCTTAAAGTTTTTCTTCCTAACGTTGAGCACAGACAGAGTTCTGACTCCTGTCCTCTGAAGATGCCGGACACAGAGACTGGTGAAACATTAGGAAGAAAAACCTTAAGAACACGGCCAAACAGCCTGGAAAACCCACAACAATCATTGGTTCATATTCATCGGCATCAATGTGCCCTGACGAATATGAATCAACACATTTTTAGCAATTTTGATTCATTGATTTGTGGGACTATAAAATGGTCCCCAAAGTACCTAGAGATACCAAAATCACAGAAAAACTTCTCTCAACTCTCCTCTATAATCTTTCCAAGTTTGGTGAAGATTGGGTTTCCCCAAGCCAGCTGCTAAAGGGCACTTTCCGTGGGGGGGGGCTCTTTGTAGATGTATAACTTGGACGTCTGAAACCTAAAGTCACCAAACATGCAGGGATTGTACAGGAGAGTCATGGGAAGCTTCTCTGCAAATTTGGTGTCTCTAGGTGCTTGGGGAGGGTATTTTATAGCATTTTAAAGGCAAAAATGAGTTGACAAATTGATTCATTGATTTGTCAGAAAAATTGTAAATTTGTTATTTGTGATTCATCGACCTTGATGAATCATGAATCAAAACAAATTGCCATTTTCCCAATTTGTGCCCACTCTTAATTAGCACCCATCCCTTGAAGGGCTGGAGTCTGACCTGGTTGTTTTCAAACCTCTTTTGCAAGCAGTGACTGATGCCTCAAAAGGTGGAGACACTACATATCCCACTCAGCCTGCAAAGCCAGTCCTCCCACATCATCCTTGGTTCCACCCACCTAGAATGCCTCCTGTATGTCCCATCCCAATGCTTTCTATGGACACCCCTAAAACAAACTGTTCATGGGATTGTGTCCTGAGTCCTGACCTAGTATGGATCTTATGTTCTAAAGCAGAGGTTACCACTTCCTGAATTTCTGTTCCTGCATGAAAATATGAGCAGCCTAATTTCCTATGAAGATCCTGCCAAATTAATTCCCCTTACCAATGTCCCACCAAATTAATATCTCATCCACTTTCCCCTAGAATGATTTCTCTCTCAAATGAAATTCATCCCTCCTCATTTTCTTCATCTCATTCAGTCCTGCTAGGTTTCTTCTTTCCTCTTTCCCCCTTTTCTTTTCTTTTCTTTTTTCCCTTTCCTTTCCTTTCTCCCCCCCCCCCTCCTTTCTCTTTGTGGCTATGAATGAACTCTGAGAGGAACAGGATTAAAAATTCATAATCATGGAAATTCCCCTAGACGATGCCATTGGCATCAAACCAGTCCAGCTTCTCTTTGTCAAAGAACAAAACAAAGCAAAATGCCCGACTGAATATGGGGCAGCTGCCATCCATGCCATGATCCTGCATGTCTCCACTCTTGACCAATGTTCCTGAGGAGCACCATGTGGACAAAGGAAACAAACATATGATACCTCCATTCCAAATTCATGTTCTTGAAGAACAGCAAATGGATATCCAACCTTGAAAACCCCACTTGCACAAGCATCCTGGCACCAGCCGTTGCTCTTTTGTTTTGCACCTAGCAACCATTTGAAGACCATGTTTGTGCCCTTTAGGTGCCAGGTAAGCACAGAGAGTGGGAGTTCTCAAAAATACAAAGAGGAAATAAGGGACTGGATGAGAGGTAATAAACTGAAGTTCAACCCAGAAAAAAGTTTGTGGTTAGGATTCCCACATTAACATAATCCTATTTCCGTAGACCTCAAGGCAAAATTATGGTGCTTGTAGTTAGACCTTTGTGATGTGACATGGTCAGGCCCCTGTGATGTTGCAGAGGTAAAGCAGGCAAGAATTTAGAGCAGAACTAGAACAGCTTCTGGGCCGGCAGATTGTGGAAATAAGCATAGTGAAAGCTGGATAGATGAGCCCATAATATGGGTAAAATCTAGCTAATGAGGTGCTATGGTAACTCAAGTGTGTGTGTGTGTGGAACCTTTTTTGTTGTTGTTTCCAGGGACTGTATCCAGAATGTTGCAGAATGTATCCAGTAGCAGCAAGAACGGTCCCATTCCTGCTACAGACGTGTCACATAGAAAAACAAAACTTTCTCCTCCTCTAGGTCTACTCACCCTGAAATTTGTCTCCCTGCTTGGAGACCTGAATTCCTTGAGACTTCACCTGCTTCTCTGACACATGCAGGAGGAAAATGGATTCCAGAATCAGGATTCAACCAGTTTTTGATGGACTTAGGTTCACAACTCATGCTTCAAAATGCAGCTTAGTTTTTTGATAGCAAGCTGTGGTGGTCCCCAGTGCATTTGCCCACTTTTGGCTAGTCTGTGTGCCAGCTGTGCCTGTTGCTGAGGAATTCAGACTTGTCTATGGGAATGCATGCCTATTTCCCTCAAAACTGGATGATAGTAACACGCTTCTCCCATATCAATTTGACCATTCCCTGATGGGGCCCTTCTCTTGTCCAGTTGGGGCTACACCTTGTCACAGGTAGAGGTGACAGTGCCTTTTCAGTGGCTGAACCAGTACTGCGGAATACATTGCCTTGTGAACTGAAGGGTGTTCCCCTCTCCCTAAATGTCTTTAGGCAATTGAAGAAGACATCCATTCAGCCAGCTTTTGCCTGTTGACTCTGTTTTCTTTAAAGGTTGTTTTGCCTATTGTCTTTGTTTATCCACTTATAATGACTGTATTTTTATTATATTGTCTTGCTAAATGTATGGTTTTCTGTGGTATTGTTTAAGGGTTAATTTATCTATGATCCATACTTCTGTTTATTATTGTTTAGTACTCTATTTTTAGTGTATGTATGACAATGTATGACTTTATATTGTATTGTCATTTTATGCTGTTGAGAGCCATTCTGTGGTGTAAAGGCACTAAAAGGGCAAAATAAATATCTGTTTATAAATAAATGAAAGTAGGATTGGTTCATATTCCAAAGACCTGCATAGGGTTTTGCAGGAAGAACCTTGTTAGAAGAGGGATAGGAAAGGAAACTAACTCGTTCATAAATATGAGTGGCTGCTGAGTATGAAAAATTCAACCTTTAATGTCATTGAATACACTGCTTTGCTTGAAGCCCCATTCAAGTATTTCTTCATGCCTGGAAATTTGGAACTGTATAGAACACCCTGGATTGTGCAGATACCAATCCCGTTCCAAAGGTCCCTTTCCTTTTCCATGGCCTCGCTACACTGAAGAGCAGCAAGGATTAAGGTGTGACTGAGTAGGACCTTTGACATGACTGGAACCCTTATTTTACATCTTTTCTTGGACTACATGAAGGATCCTACATGAGAAAGGTCCTACAAGAAAGGAAAACTTAATAGATGCCCCCTTGAGAACTTTGCACTCCATGCATGGAACTTGGAAACTGAGTGGGCTGGACTGGCATGTGGAGGAATATGAGGGCTAAGATTCATGAGTGCAGGCTCTGCTCCCTCAGTCTTCTAGCCATTGTAGTTGCAACACTGGTTGAATGCCAACATAAGAGTTGGGTCCTATCCTGTTGGAGAAGAAGTGGATGGTGGCAGATCAGAAGTATTTCTCTCAGAATTTGGAGAACTGCTTTTTCTGGACAATAGTCATGGCTAGTGATGGCCATGCTGGCAAGTTGGTGATAGTGCTGGTTCTGGGAGTTATCACTCTTTCTTTTATGAGTGAATTGAGTAAAGCAGTAATAAAAACACAGAGAAATAAAGCACAGATATTGTCCCAATATCAGGGTTTCCCCTGAATTGCTATAAAGAGGATATTGCATCCAGTGGCAACCTGCTGCTGTGTAACATCTGGCTGCATCCATGTTTCAACATAGCAGGCCAACGGGTCTATTGTATTCATTATGCTTCAGTAACACTTTGCTTCTTGTTACAGAAACAACCCACATCATGCTTGGTTCAGAAATGTTTGGCAGTTCCCAACACTTTCTATTGGTGTAGACACATACTGTATAGTGTAATGGCGCCATCTCGTGGTTCTTCATAGAGGGGCATTTAACAGCGATGACAGTTTGGCAGCAAAGCAGACAATCCTAAGGGCTGGTTTCCCACATCTGGAATAGGTGACAACGACTGGCTTTTATATCCAAAAAGCATGAAGCAGAAGCTGCCTCATGCAGGACCAGTCTCAGAGTGATGATGAGAAAGAGACAAAAGAAAGGAAGAAATTTGCTGGGGCCCAGGTGGCAAAATATTAACTATACTGAAATTAGTTTGTTATGTTTTGCAAAAGCAATATCAAGAACCGGGTGTGACATGGTGGCATGCCAGACATGTTAACATTTTTCTGCTTTAATCTTTGTTCTCGAATTCTAAAAGGAAAAGACAATTATATATTCCAATAGAATGAATGGATGCCTGCACTGTGGAATACTCCATCATTGTTCCCCCGTATGGTTCCTCACACTTGTTTTCTGCAGTGGCTATCATGGGATGGTAAGAAAGAGGTATATGCCACTTCTAGTCACTCAGTGCTTCACATCTGTAGTCATTTATTTGGTCAGATGCACCGAAGACATGACATTATGCCTGGGCTGAGCTCCGAAATGTACCTCCCCTGCACCACAAAATGCTTGGGGCACTATTTCCCTGTCCCTGCCTCTGACTGTTGGGGCAGAATGCCTCTTGTATGTATATGATGGATGCAATGGTTGGCCCTATGCATTTGCATGGGAAGTGGGGGCAAGGGAGAAGAGATCTTGTATTAATAGTGGTATTGCATGGGGCTTAATTTGTGTATGAGAACTCAGCCCTGGGCTATGCTTTGAAGTGGTTTTAGGGGTGTGTGATTTCCAGGGGCCCAAGGGCGACATAGGTTAATCCCTGCATCCTATGTCCTAAAACCTTTCTTAGCAAAATTGGTCTTTTCCTGCAAAAGATTCCTTGTACCTTCTAGTACCCAACACATTCTTTTTTTAAAAAAAATTGGGGTTCTGTGCCCCCCTCAAAACATGACACAATTGAACCCACATTTTTTGTTTGAAGCAGCTTTTGTTTTTTTAATGGAAAAACCTTATTTTGGAATGGGGAACTGGAGACACCAGGGAGGCTGGAGGCTGCATTTGTGACTGGAGGTGGCAGCCATTCCATCAGCTGCATATTGCCCATCTCTGCTATAGAGCATGTAGAGTCATATCAGAAACTGGCAAATCTGTAAAAGACCAATGTGCATTTCTTTCAACACTGAATAAATACAGGTGATTCCCATTTTTAACCATCATTCACAAATGTGCACTGCTTGAATGGGGGTGGGGTATTTTTCTGAGGATTCTAGGATATGATGGTACAAACATGGTCCTTATCCAAATAAATGTTTGTCTGTGCAGAGTCAAGCATATTCCATGCAAACATACAAAGGTGGAAAAGACAAGATGAAATCAAATGAAATAAAATGATTAAAATAAAATGCATACTTTTTGTATTGTGAGACATGACCTGAACCCAGTGACACTACACCCTACCTCTATCCCACAGAAGAAATTTTCATTTCTTCCAAATGGAGCCCACTTACTGACAGTCAGAGGTTTCCCTCACTTCTGTTTTGTTGCAGCATGGATTGTCCAAAAATGTCTCACTGCTGTAGACTAATCATGTTGCCAATTTGCTTCTCTCTTATGGTGGTACTATAAATCAATGACTTCCAAAAAGTCCTGCTATTAACAGCCCTGTTCAGTCTTGCAAATTAAGGGATGTTGCCTCCTTTATGGAGTCAGTTCATCTCAATATAGGTATTTTCCTGCTGCCTTCAACTTTTCTCAGCATTATTGTTTTTTAGACAGAGTCTTTCCATGATATGACCAAAGTATGACAGTCTCAGTTTAGTCATTTTGGCTTCTAGGATGGGTTCAGGCTAGATCTGATCTAGAACCCATTTATTTTGGTTGCTGGCAGTCTATGGCATTCACAAAGCTCTCCTTCAACACTACATTTTGAATAAATTTATATATTTTTTCTTGTCGCTGTTTAAACTTTCCAGCTTTCACATCTGCACATTGTAAACCAGAATATCATAGTATGCACAATCTTGGCTTTGGTTTTCAAGAATGCATCCTTATACTTAAGGACTTTTTTTTAGTTCTTTTACAATACCATTCCTGGGGATATACACAATGATTTTTTGGGGGGGTATTTGTTTCATTTCTGTTTCTTTAAAGTGTGCCTCTTTTGTTTTTGTGTTTTTCAGGCACCTATCCTTTCATTTTACACAAAAGGGACCACTTCTGTCATCCTATTTTCTTTTTGTGTTTCCTCATTCATATTTTCTGGCACTAGTCCACAAGTCCTAAAGAACTCATCAAAACTATTCCAAAAAAAGCAGAGGCAAGGCAGCATAGCATCAATCTACTTCAAAAGCTGGTGACTGTTCATGACAAACAAAAATCATCATCAGAGCAACAAGACAGAAATGTGTCAAGCTGTGCTCAACCAAACACTTCCATCCTCTACACAGCCCAGTGGCACATAGGTATAGTCATAAGCTCCAACCCCTGGCCCACATGCACCCCCAACCACAAACACACAGGGAGAAAAACAGAAAAATAAAAACAACCAATAACAACAGAATCCCTCTCCCAAAAAACAAGAAAAAAAGCAAGAAGTTAAATAAATAAATAAATAAATACAGATGTACAATAGCAAATTCAGATTCAGAATTCAGACTTGGAGTTTAGAATTATAGCCTTTTCGATATAGAATTTGGAACTTTTGGATATCCAAAACTTCATCACAGTTAATATGAACACTACATAGTCATGATTTCATTCTTTTAAAAAATACAAATAGATGAAACATTTTTAAAGGATTTCCCTGCATCCTCTGATACCTTCCCAGTCATTGTGCCAAAAAAGAGAGAGAGTGCAAATCAGCAGCTTGGGGAAGCATTTGTCCAAATCAGAGGACAAGTGACACTGGGGCAATGGGAGAATACCCTGGGCAGCACTGACAGGCAGACTGGAGCAGCAGATGCCCTGTCCTGGGTGGGAACTGTGCCAACAGCATAGGGCACAGCACAGTTGAGTGAGTGAGCACAATCTTGGAGTAGCAGTTGGAAGAATGAAAGAGGCAGAAGGAGGGGCAGCAGACTGAAGCATTTCATACCTAGCACTGCAAACAGAGTGTGCTATTCTCTCTCCCTTAAAGGGGACTTCAGGGAAACCCAGTAATGGTAGGAAAATAAGTTTTTCTACAGATCCAGATTCCAGGTGTGAGAGGTTTGGACTGACAATGTCCCCTGTCTGAGAGAATACTCTTTCGCTGGGCACACACATTGGTGGGCAAGACAGCAGTCCCACTGCCACTTTGACCAGACCTCCCCAAACAGTCTTCTTAGACCAATAAGATAAGGGAGCCTTGCTTGTCAGGAAGGTGTTCCAGAAAGCTTGCCCTGTAGATGCAGGGGTGAGGAACTTGGCCTCTAGAATACAACTGCTGGTACAGCTGCTTGGCACATTGGTATAGTCACAAGCTCCAACCCCTGGTCCACATCCTCCATAGAAGCAAACAATACGATAATTGCTAGTTTTCTCTTGCTCTGTGTGACCCTTCAGTGCTATCTGGATCTTCTTTACTAGCTGTTGCTGTTGCTGTTGCTGCATATGACAGAAAGTTGGCTTGCATTGCCTCCCTTGCAGCTGTTTAATTTGTGGGATAAGGTCCAAGAGGGTTGCTAGATTGTACTTCTCCTTCTTCCACAAGGAAGCAAACTTGTAGTGGAGCAGGTCTTTTAGTTTGCTAGCCAGGGCCACCACTTCAGGGTGGAAAAAAAGTTGTTCTCCTCTATGAAATCCTCCATCCACCTAAACTGTCCCCTCCTCATGTCCTCCATCATGCTAAGGAAGCAGCAGAACATTGGGATCACCTAACTAAGGATGACTATCTCCCCACTAAGCACCTGTATTGCACTCTCAAAGTTTTGGAGAAGACAGACCACTTGACCCAAAATGTCCCACTCTTCTCTGCCCAGAGGACAGCCACACCAACGGAAATCTTCAGTGCCAAATCATGAAGTGCCCCTTACTGCTCCAGCACTCTTTCAAGCAGGTAGAAACGAGTTTAATCAAGTTGCCACATCCTAGATTCAGTGGTGTAGTAGCAATCCCAATTGTTCTTATCTCTGCTACCCAAGCTGACAGTGTCTGTCTGAGTGCTGATGCCATCCATGTCCTTCTGTGGTGCTTCTGAGACCAACAACTTTCATAGACAAAAGACCTGAGCTGTCCCAAGACATTTCACAGCCTAAAGCAGCAAAACAAATTGTATCTGCCCACACAAATCAAAGTGGTGAGTATCCATAGCTAGATAAATTATTCCAGCACATGAATGGAAATCCCACAAGCATTTCTGACCATACTGATATAATTTTTATATGCTGCCTGCTGACTTACAGTGACCCTCATAGGGTTTTAAAGTTATATTTGATGTAGGAGTAGTTTACCTTTGTTTATCTTTGCCACCCTCCATTGAGTTTCCACGGCCAAGTGGGATTTGAACCCAAGTCTTCTGTATCTCGGTCTAACCCTCTATTCACTGCACCACACTGGCTCAGTGAAAATATAACACCAACTGCTGCCTTTTCATGACATGCAAAGTATACCATCTGGTGCAGCCTCTTCACTGTCTAATAATAGCATTTGCCTGCAACAGGCTGCTTCACCAAGCTCAAGAATAACCCATGAAGACAGCACACACACACAAACAAACAAACAGGTAGGCACAGGAGAATATCTTTCTTTGTCAAAGTGAGAAATAAAGAACATGCATGGACAGTGTATGCCTCTGTGGTCAAAGGCTTCTAGATCACCACAGAGCTGTATCATCTGAGTGGATATGATGGGAAAAAGCCAAGGCAATGGGCCATCATATATGCTCTCCAACCCATCCTTGACAGTTCACTCTTCCAAGCCCTTGGTGGCAGACTACACAACAAATCATTTTAATTTACCTGGATACTCTGCACAAGATCTTCCACTTGTTTACAGACAAACCCCCAATGTCAAGCAACTACTGACACATGATTGAGTACTGTAAAAGATCTGAAGGATTTCTTTTCTGTAGAAGAAAAACTACAGGACAAAAATCTAGAGAGAGCTCAGATAAAATATATAGATATATTTAAAACCCATCTCAATGGACTCAATATTAGCCAAGGTTTCTTAGGCCATCATCAAATATAAAACACTGCAATAATTGTATTGTATCTGCTGTATTTCTCAGCTGTATTTCCTTCCTAACTATTTATATATTTTTCTTTTGGTTTTGGCCTGACTTTCATATTTTTTAATGTGACACTGTGTGATCAGTTTTGGAGGGACTCAGGTGCCATAACTCTTGGGGAGGAAAACAAGAGTGACATCCTATGGAGAATCTAAACAGCAGCAGGGATGAAGATGCAGTTGTTTCTGAGTCTATCTACACTACGCAGTTATAGCTAATACCACTCTGAGGCCATGATTCTGTCCTATGGAATCTTCCATTCTCCTTAAAGAGCTTCAGGTGGATTATGGGGCATTCTCCTAAAGAACAGCAGAGAATTCCGAGTACCTCACCAACGTACAAACTCCAGGTTTCCATAGGATGGAGCTGTGGCAGTTAAGGTGGTATCAAACCATTATAATGGTAGTGTACAGATGCATTTAAGATCTACCTTTGGATGACTCCTGTTCAGTGTCAGCAGTGTTGTAGCATTACATTGGTTGCAGTGAAATGAATGATGGATGCAATAACTTTAAATCAGAATGCTGTTTTATTGGGAAAACAGGCAACAGTGCTAAACCATGGTATAACACCCTGTGTTCATCTGCAGGTACAAAGAACAAAGTGAACAGTCGGTGCCCTTGCTCTCCTTCACCGCCATGCATGCACAGCAATTAAAAGGTGTCACTGAAGAGGTTTTGTGAAATGAGTCGCATGCATCTGGATGATACAGACTGTGGAATTGGGGGGGGGGGCACATTATGCTACTGGCGAGCTGTTCAATTATTCATTTCCTATTTCTGCATATACAAAAGGTTAATCCACTAGACGCAAACCACACAGGGAAAGCAGCTCTTTGGAGACAGCTCCACATTAGTCCTTTTCTAATGGCTCCTCAAGCATTACCTGGCTTCTGTTTCTTCTAGTGTGTGTGTGTGTGTGGGGGGGGGGTTGGAGATGTGCTGGGGGAGGACTCAGTTATGTTTGCTGTTGCTCAGGAGGAAGACTAGCAGAGGGAGATCCACAGCAGAGGAGAGAAGTAGAGAACAAGTCAGGAAATTTTAGCTCTCCCACCGCAATTTTCCATGGAAACTCATACCTAGATCAGATCTGCTGAAAGAGATGAGGTATTGCATCATCCTGGCACTTGCTTTACAATATTTCATCTTACCATTAGCAAAATATGTGTCTAAAGTAATAACAGGGCACCAGCAGATTGGATAGAAATCACAGCCACCACTGCGTAGTGTCACGAAAACAGAGACAAAAATCTTTCTCTAAATATAGCTAAAACAAATTTAAAATCATTTTTCAAATGTGAGTATCCATGGGAAAGAGCTGTACCTTATTTGGAAATGGGTGCTAGGATCCTTGTTTCTATGAAAGCCAATGGTAAACTGAGCAAAGAAAGTTAGGTATGATGTATCGGCAAGGCAAAGCACTACAGAATGTCAATGCTCTCCCTCCCCATTCAATCCACATGAATATTGATTTCAGGTTTCTTAATTCTTCTCTTCACTAAAGTTATAGAAGGACTCATCTTCCTTCATCACTGAGGTTGCTTGGTACTGAGGCATGTAGAAAAAAATATCCAAATTACAAACTGTGTTTCATTCAAAAACGTTCATCCTGCTACATGGCTGAGCAACAAAACCCTTTTAGGGACCATTTCATGTCATTAAAATCATCATCACCATGAGCAGCAGCAGCAGAATCGAGCACAAAACACTAAAATGAAAGTGTGTATGGAACAACTCTGGTAAGCAGAGGGGAACCATAGGAACATGCACACTCATGAATCACCAAAGCCACATCTTGGGTCAAAATCGTAGTTGAGAAAGTTTGGTGACTGCTCTCAAATGCTCAGCTATTTTCTTGATGCTTGAAACACAGCAGGACTTAACAAACTGCATTCAGGGAAAAACCTGATCAACTCAGGACCTGTAGCCCTGTCAGAGGCATGTGCTTTGCCACTGAGGGAAAGAGAACATTGGAGAAGATGGCAGCTGGTCTTATTTTACATAGGACAATCTCCAATTTGAAGGCCTACCAAGAGAAACTCCTCTACTAAAAAGGCATCTGTGCTTCAAGGACTGTCTAGACCAAGCTTGGCTTAAAGCAGATCTTTGAAAAGTTCCTTGACCTGGCTAGTCTTGCTAGCAAGAGGATTCTGGTAGCTGTAGAAATCATAGAATAGTGAAGTTGGAAGGGGCCTATAAGGCCATCAAGTCCAACCCCCTGGTCGATGCAGGAATGCAAATCAAAGGATGTCTGCCAGGTGGTTGTCTAAGTTTCTCTTGAATGCCTCCAGTGTTGGAGCACTCACCACCTCTCCAGGTAATTGGTTCCACTGTCTTACTGCTCTAACAGTTAGGAAGTTTTTCCTGACATTCAACCGAAATCTGTCTTCCTGTAACATGAGCCCATTGTTGCATGTCCTGCACTCTGGGATGATCGAGAACAGATCCTCCCCCTCCTCTGTATGACAGCCTTTCAAGTATTTGAAAAGTGCTATCATATCACTCCTCAGTCTTCTTTTCTCAAGGCTAAACATGCCGAATTCTTTCAGCCTTTCCTCATAAGGCTTGGTTTCCAGCCCCCTGATCATCCTTGTCGCCCTCCTTTGAACTTGTTCTAATTTGTCTGTATCCTTCTTGAAGTGTGGTGTCCAGAACTGGACATAATACTCAAGGTGAGGCCTAACTAGTGCTGAATAGAGGGGAACGAGCACCTCGCAGGATTTGGAAACTATACAGCCTAAAATAATGCAGCCTAAAATAGCATTTTGTAGTCCAAAAAATAAAAAAGGAGTACTTTCCCAAGCTATGATTAAAAGAGAAAGAGCTCTTAGGGGGAGATCAGGGTTGAATTTACCTATTCCGTTAAGGCTACCAGTCTGTAGATAGAACCCTTGGGCAGGAGAATGAGAAGGCACTTAGCTTACCTGGTCCCAGTCATCCCCAATACAGACAGGTACCTTGGATTTCTATTTGAATGTTAGCTATTCTGTCTAAATTTGTATTTATACATACAAATTAGCATTTGCACATGTTATACATTTGTCTTCTTTTGTACTTTGTTTTGGTGTTGTACTTCCTCTTTTATGGGCTATATGGGGGACACGGCCCACCCTGATTGAGAGGCTTTGGTCTGATCCAGCAGGGCAATTACTTCTTCTCTTCCTGATAGATGGGGAGAGAGAACATGGTCTTTCCTGTACCATGATATTCTTTCTTCCTGGAATGCATTGCAGGTGTTTTGTGCTTCAGAAGTTGCTGGGAAATGATAGGACACATAAGGGAGTACACACTCAGTGAACCAAAAGCATCCACCTTTATTATGTTTTAAGTTTTTGTTTATGAACACCATGTTTCCTCAAAAGAATAAAATAATAGATGGAGGAAATAGAGTATTTATGTGGGTATTAAAGAAAATTGGGGAGGTGAAAGCACACATGCATGTACACACATGTACGCACATACATTTGACAGACAATAAACAGTAAAAGTCTAGAGGTTAGCCATCATTCTGGTGACTATATCTAAACATAGAACATAGCATTTGAGAGAACATTAAACATAACTATCAGACGACTTCAACCTTCCAAAACATGAATGCTAATTTAAAGCATTTCTTCAAACTGGTGTCCATGCTGCCTGGGAATTACAGAAGTTGTAACAAACCATCACATACACCAAGTTGGGCCAGAGTGTAAATATATAACCAATGGGAGGCATGGTTTGCCATGACAAAATAATCTTCTATTTAATGAAGATCTTAGTGCATCTCCCAAAAATATTTATTCCCTATAAAACAGATGTCACAGCTGAGGGCTTTACCTGCAACAGACATGTTCAAGAGCGTCTAGGTTCTACAAAACCCCATGAGACTTAAAAGTACTCAACTTTGATTGGATTGTGCCTTGATTTTGGTACAAGTCAGAGGAGTGTTTAAATCTAGTTCTTATCGTGAAGGATGATACTACAGGATGTATAAGAAGGGAAAAATACAAGGACATGACTTTGAACAGCTATTTGTTCCACTTAATGTGGATGCCAGCAAAACTCTTGATGCTTTGAAATAGAGTTTCAGTGACAGGAACAAGAGAACTCTGAGAAGATTTTATTCAAGGAAGAGAATTTAGATGTGAATCACACAGAAACCCCACTGAATATTTGTGTATGAAAAGCAGAGGGGAACAATAAACCTTTCGGACAATAGGTGTTATAAATCCAGGCATTGTGAACATGCTTGGAGAGGAGCACGTAGCCCCACCCTCCTGTTGTCATGTTCTTCACAGTTGCAGCATTAGGGATGAAGAGAAGAGGCTGATGTCATGTATAGGTTTTACATGTGAGCAGGAACCTGGAAGTGGGATATCTTGCTTCTTGCCTGTGTATAGAGCCTACAATGTGAGCAGGACTCTTCTCATTTTCAAACCCAGTACCGGAGCCATAACACATGCAATAATGGAGGGAGAGAGATAGCCACTCCCCTTTAAGTGTGCTCACAGCACCTGTATTTACAACAGCTGAATAGGGCGAATGCATTTGCTAGTTTGTTTACAGATTGTTAGGCAACTGGGATAAGCATCAGTGACTTTTCTAGTGTGCATTAATAGACCAGAAATGTTCAAGATTTGTCTTGGCAGCCTATGCACACTTACTTGAGAGCAAACATTGTAAGTCTCCCTTTTGACTAAACATGCAGAGGATGGGCATCATGACTGTCATCTATAAAAGAGTTATTCCAAAGCAGTCCCACAGATTTGTGTGACTTCTACAAAATGAATGGTTTGTGGTTTGGCTGTCTTAGAGGGTCACATGATTAGGAATTAGGAATGATTCAATGAGCAAAGTGCTACACTTCAAGGAATGTGTAACATTCCCAGTATTTTAAGTTGCTGAAATATGTTTTGTGTCTATATGTCACAATATATCTTTAGCTTTATATGTCTCACAGGGTTTGATTAAGACATGGGAAGCTCTCAGATATGCCAGATTTAAGAGGTCATTTGACATTAACAAAAAGTGCATTGTTGCAACAGACTTTGAATTATTGTCTTATTTTTTTATTTATTATCAAATATCACTCTCGAATTGGCCTTCTCAGCCACACTAGACGCTGTTCCAAGTCCTCCATACAGAGCACGTTACCATAGTCTCTCGAGACTGAAGGATGCCTAAATCATTATCAAATAATAAGCTACCCCATATCTCACTTAGCTTGTACATAAATATTACACAGATGACCGACGTCATAGAATTATCATAGGGACCTGTTATCATGTGAAGCAAAGGCTCTCCATGACAGAAGGAAATGGGAAAGTCCTTTTTGAGCAAGCCAACAAAAATACTTCCAGAAAATGGAGGTTGAGAAATAGTTTGGGATTTGTGAAGGGCCCAATGAGTCAGCATGATGCATATAAAATTTGATGTTCCCCTTAAAAGCTGCTAGTCATACTGGATTGGTGACCCCTAAAATCTAGGTGACCCTACTGCTCCTCTATTATTCATCCTACCCAGCAGATCTCACAGATAGGGTTAGGAAGGTCAGTCCAATTTTAATATGTTGAACTGGAAGGCACCATAGACCAGAAATTGTGCTTGTCACACCAGAGTGATTCTCACTGATGGTATTTGATTTGTCATTAATATTAATTTTTTTTCTTTGATGGACACTTTACAGAGATTGCCATGTACTATCAGTCTGTGAGTTGGTAGCATTCAGCTTTAGAAAACACATAAACACATTTCCTGTCAGGTTATTATTAAACACAGTAGCTTCCAGCCTTCTCTAGCAAGGTGATGAATGGAGGAGCTCCATATAGATGCTCTACAGAAGCAGACCCAGTCGTGAAGACCTATTCCTGCATTTCTCTAGTTCTGGCCTTGTGTTCCCAACAGACAGAAGTATCTCACAGAGGCACTGGCCTAGAAAGTAACCATACCACATATGCCTGATATCTCGGGAGCATCAGTTCTTATCTCTACCTTTAAATTTCTTAACTAACACATATACACCATTGAATTTTTATGTGTTCACCAGTTGCATTCGTTTTCATTCTGTATTTTGCTTTCAGCTAACCTACAAAAATTTGATATGATATTCTTCATAAGCATTTGGAGAAATCATGGGGAAAAAAAACATTATTGCCAGAGGTGCATTCTATAGAAAGTCAACAAGTACTGCAGAGTGAAATCTTGGACAGGAAATCTTTGCCTCATTTGGCAGTGCATACAGGCTACTATTATAGAAACACATGCAACCTCAGAGACATTGTGGCTGTTGTACATTTTCCTGTGCACACACTCCTAAATGCCATGCATCAAAAGAGAGTTGTAGCTATATTTTATACCCTCCCAAAGCTACTATCTGAGTACTAAGACAGATGTGATGTGAAATCAGGGCATTTTTTTCTTCCAGCCTAAGATAGGCAATATGGTGCCTCTCTCCAGGTCAGAAATAGACATTATATATAGCTCATGGGTAGGAGATGAAATGTAATAAAAACAAGAGTTTTTTTTCACCTCCAGGAGAGTTGTTACTGTCTCCTTCCATCACCAACTGCCAGAGGCAGTTGCTTCATTTTGTCTAAAGGAAGGGCTAGCTGACTCTACCTTCTTACCTGGCCCTTACTCATCTATCCTTCAGTGGCTGGATTTCCTTAGAGCTACATGCCTGTCAATCAGACTTGCAAATTAAGCCTGTGTTTGCCTTTCAATGACCAATCATTGAAGAAAACAGTCTGGAATATAAAATTGTAAGGTGAGGAAAGGCACACAAAGAGATATCTTTCATCACTTAAGAAAAGTACTACATATAACAATGAGTGAAACATATAATCTAGTTTGACCCTTAGAAGCCAAGTTTGGAAATAAAGCTTAAAGCAGGGCAAGCCGTATATCCATACCAATACGCAAATATCCTGAAGAGCTGAAGTTATTGTAGTAAGTAACTGCACTTTCTCTCTCACTCTCTTCAGTACACACACACACACATTTGAATGCAAGATATTAGTAGGTATTAGGTCTCTGTAGGTTTATCAGAGAGCACAGTGTCCTTGTTAAAATAACACTGTGCAGTAGAACAGAAAATAAGATGTCACGGCAAGCTAAACTCCTCCACTTTCGCAACATACTAAACAGCCCTCTGGAGAGAGCTGAAAGTAACAGACTTTGCTTCCTTTGGGGGATTCTTTTTTTCTTTAGTTTCCACAATGTTTCCCCTGCCCTGTGGCCCTATTAGCCTTCAGGGCATAGACTTTTTAGGTGAGCATAAACCAGTCACTTGTACATCAAATGGGATACCCCATCAGGAAAACATGAGGTGACAGCTGAAACATACCGTTCTCATCAAAGAACACACCAGGTCCCATAGAAAACACCCATAGTGCACTCGCCATAACATCTTATTTTCTGTCTCATTGCACAGTGTTATTTTAATCTGCTCTCTGATAAACTTCGAAGATCACTCCAGTGAGCCTCACTGTGTGAAAGCTCTGGGCACTCTGACATTATTTATTGGTTCATTTTATTTTCTTTATTTTCCTGCCATGTTTAGTATGACTGAGTGGCCAATTCAATAAAAAATGGAAAACTCACATGGTCTGTATAATAAAGTGGAGCAGGTTACTGAAGGCTGGGTATTATGTTTTTCAATATTCTTTTCAAGAATACAGATCTGAAATACAGATATAATGGATAAGATGGGTTGCTGATATTTCATTTTAATTCATATTATTGCTACGAATAGGAAGAGTCACTGGCATATAACTCTGAGATTTCCACATAGAATATGTTCTTGGGAATACCTCAGGCAGCTACTGGAGAAAGACAGCTTTAACTTATCTCACCATAATGCTACCAACATACACATGCATGGATCTTAACGAGCTATTATGTGCCTGCTCCAGCACACCCCCTTTGTATGCTTGTGAAATTGGTGGTGCAACTGGGTGTGTGATTTGTTGTGCATGAGGGACCTATCAGAATGGGAAAATGCATATACCTTTATGTTCCAAACAGGACAATGGTCTTAATCAACATGGAGAAATCTTCTCCAAAACTGATAGATATCGTTCTGCATTTTATCACCTATTATCACTTTCTAGTTGCAAAAGAGTATCTCCTCTAATTCAGCTGCCCAGTTACTGGTTGTGGGAGAGCCATACTGTTTCCAAAGCTGGTGACATGTGGACTCTCCCATAATTAAGGCTAACTGAAGAACCAAAAAAGGCTACCCATTTTTACCATTTCTCTTCATGTTTTCTTTAGAACCTTTGTCCAATATGGTTGGAGAGGACAGTGGTATAAATGAAATAATGATCAATAATTGAAGGCAGGCCCTTAGTCTACATGCAGATGAAATTGCTTTATTAGTTTCTAATCCCATTAACAAAATTCCCAGTTTTTGTCCACTTTGTCTCCCATAGTGAATTACCAGGGGTCAGCATTATTATTATTTTTAAATCACACATATTATGTTTAAATAATCCCATTAAGTGATAAAAATTGTTTGGTAAACTGATGAGCATAATCACAGCATTTAATGGATGTCATGTGGTCAATATCCCATGGAGCACTTACAAAATTATGGATGTTATCTGTATAATACATCCTCCATGTTAAGAAAAAATTAAAGAAACAGGAAGTCTTCAACTCTCTTGGTTAGGTAGAATAGCAGCCATAAAAATGGCTTTATTGCCTAAATTATTACACCTATCCCAAGCAGACCAACATGAATTTGACCAAACTCCGGGAGGCAGTGGAAGACAGGAGGGCCTGGCGTGCTCTGGTCCATGGGGTCATGAAGAGTCGGACATGACTTAACGACTAAACAACAACAATCCCAAGCAGTCCCTATGTTACCACCAGGAAACTGGTTTGAGATCTAACTGGATGAGTCCCGAGGCTGGGACTCAGTAAGAAATGTGGTTTTCACCTGGCTTTAATTTTTTTTCTTTTCAGTTTTAGTCTCTCTAGGTGTTGAGTGGTTGTTGTCAACAGAAAGTGCTCCTGTTCTGTCAATTGCATCACCAGAAAAAATTCCACCTGCAAAGACCTGTGTTGTCCATCATGTTTCGGTGGGAGTTGTCATCTGGTACTATCCACTGACTTCCATTGTCTTCAGTGGAAGTGTAAAGTTATAAGAGTGGCTCTCAACCCTTTGGCCTTCCAGAATTTACCTTCATGCAAACTTCTCACATTCCATGTTCCAAATGTATGTTTTATGCAGCATTGTACTTTTCTTCCACCTCTGTGCACATAAATAACTAGATGTCCTTTCAGCTTTAATCTAGGTGCTTCATTAGCAACAGCATTATTTGTACTTGTCTTTTGCTCTTCCCAAGTAGCTGTTTGAATGCCTTCTGACCTAGGAGACTCATCTGTCAGCACCATCTCTCATTTCATTCTGGATTGTTTTATCAAAGGGTTTTCAAGGTAAGAAACATCCAGAAGAGCTTCACTATTGCCTTCTTTTGCACAGTAGTGACAAAGGTTAGCTTGATTGTCAGTGCCATTGTCTGTGAAAAGTCTTTCACCAGTATCACATTCCACTCCTGCTGCTGTGCAGCAGCCATCCTCCACTTTCTCTGCTCCATTACCATTGGAACAATCAATTCTCTTTTGCTGCTGTGATGCTTAATCCTGAGGAAGGCAGATGCATCTTAGTCCAGTGTCAGAGCTTTGACTATTCTGCCTTGGGTAACCCTACTGAGAGTCCAGACTCATAACAGAGTCTGGCCTCCTGATGGCAGTGCTCTCAGATTCTCTGACACACTCATATCCCCTCACCACATTAAGGTGTACATCCAAGAGAGTGTCAACATAGAGAGTTAAACATAAAACTATTGAAAAATGGTTTTCCAAAGATATTCCCCCCTTTTTCTTTTTCTCCTAATGCCAAATGATCCTATTACAGACTTATCAAAGAAGCCTGGATTAACTGAGATAAAACAACTTTCAGTGCTGGCTTCTCCCTTTCTTTGCTCTTTTGTTTGTCTAAATAGCTGTTTTGGTGAGTGCAGAGAAATAATAGGAGGTAATTATTGCTTCATGTAATGTTCCATGTTTGGTTTTGTAATCCTTCCGTTAGGTTTATTTTCATTTTAAGCAAAGGAGCTCCCTCTGGAATATTATAATCTCCTTCTAGCTTTATAGAGTTTTCCTCCTTCAGAAGAGCTTAAATAATACCTGGCTGTGGCACAAGGTCAGCAGGCTCCCCTGAACACTTGGCAATCAATGGACCTGCACAGAATGTCAATGCTAGGAGATCACGGCAGGCTAAGAGATGGCGTTTCATCCAACATCACACTGTTAGCTCCAGAGCTGAGGATCAATTTGAAAAAGGACCCCCTGCTTAGGATGGCTGTTCACGTACCCTCCCCCAAAGCAGGCAGGCATTGTCAAAACTGAGGACATCAATTTGCCTAAACATGCCTGTTCCTGTTTATACATTAAGATACAAATTTTGAAATGATTTCTTATAATTTCAATAGAATTGTAGTACAACTCATCTGGCTGGGGAAGGGCGTGACCAGGTGTCCTCTGAGTCTGCCGTCCAGCTGCTGTCTGTGGATGGGCAATTTCAAGGTTTCTGCTCAAGCTTCATAGTGTTCTTTAAGTCAGGTTTGAACTGATTTAAGTCAGATAAAACATCTTCCAGAAGAGGACTGGCAGTTTTTAAAGTAGAGGACTATCCTCCCTAAAAGAGGACACAGGCCTATTCTGTCTGTCCAAGTCCAACATTCTTTCTGGTCTCTACACAACAGTGCTGCCTGTTCTCTATATGGTTTCTGAGAAAGTTGTTGCATTGTCCTTCTTACCTTGCAATGTACATAATTTATTTTACCCAGAGATTATCTTCATCTGGAAATTTTTCATTACTATACTTTCTATTTTTCATATATTAATATTTTTCTGTATTAAAACTCTCAGTATTACCTCTTTCAATATTACTTACTTTAAAACATTTATGTGCATTCAATTTATGCCTCACCATGTGTACTAAAGAAAATCTAGTAAATGGCTGAGATAATGCCGATGAATTGATTTGTTGATTTGTCAGAAAAAAAATGTGAATTCATTATTCATGATTTGTCGACCTTGAAAAATCTCAAATCAAAACAAATTACCATTTTTCTGATTCATGCCCATCTCTAGTGGCCATATGTCCTCCTTTAGGGTGGACAGTCCTCCATTTGAACATTGTCCTCCTTTTTGGTGATGCTTGTCCTCCTTTTTGGTGACATGTAACCGGATACCCTATCCCTCCACCCAGTGAGATTCCCTAGCTGAGCAGGGAAAGTAGAGGCTTTGACTGGGAAATGTATCTAATCAGGTCTCTCTCATGTTTTAAGTAAAATAATTTGTGTGGTGACCATTTTGTAAGAGCAGATGCAAACCACCCACCCTGATATAACTACTGACAAATGGCAGGAAGGATATGACCTGGCATATCAGCACCTCTTTTTTCGTGTTCCTGGTCCTTCATGTCCTCCATTTTGGGGATGCCTGTTCTTTTTTGGCAATGGAATAGTACCCACCTGCCTACCTACTCGTATCCTTAACAAACATGATCTCACCAAATTTTATAATCTGAGCAGGGTCAGGCCTGATTAGTAGGATGGAAGACTACCAGGGAAAACCATACATCTCCAGGTAGGACAAGGAGGTAATTGTGCCTGAAAGCTCAAAGAGCTATCGCCAGTAAGAAATGCCAATACTGGGGTAGATGAAATAGGGCAGCTGCCTTTCCTAAAGGATCAACTGCTTCCATATACGCTTCTCTATTACTACCATTGAGATGGGGAGCATGTGGCCTTCCAGATGTTGTTGGACCACACAGATCATGCCTCACTGATGTTGGTTTTGATGGTTAGGCTAACAAGAGATGTGGCACTACAACATCTACAGGGCTATGTATCTTTCCTGATTTACAGATGGCAAAGTGCGATATTTGTATAATGAATACATTTACACACACACACACACACATGTAGAGAACTTTAATTTAATATAATTTGGGTGTTTCCTTTGAGGTCAGAATTGCAGAATATCTAATCTCTTAAACCAGGCCATACTGCTTCCTCTCTTCTTACTTAACTCCATATTTTTTGACTCTTCCCATTTGCATTACAGCCATCATCTTGTAGATTTTCCTTTTGCATTGCAGCTCTATGGAGCCAGTGGCCAAAAGGACTCAGCAAGCCCATGCTGGTGAGGATCAGCTAATTATGGGCCTTGTTTGATCTCAGCCAACACATCCTTTTCAATCCTCTAAGCTGCAAGGTTAGAGCCAGACATCTTGGAGAGCGAAGTCAAGTGGGCCTTAGAAAGCATGGCTAACAACGCCAGTGGAGGTGATGGCATTCCAGTTGAACTATTTAAAATCTTAAAAGATGACGCTGTTAAGGTGTTACACTCAATATGCCAGCGAGTTTGGAAAACTCAGCAGTGGCCAGAGGATTGGAAAAGATCAGTCTACATCCCAATCCCAAAGAAGGGCAGTGCCAAAGAATGCTCCAACTACCGTACAATTGCACTCATTTCACACGCTAGCAAGATTATGCTCAAAATCCTACAAGGTAGGCTTCAGCAGTATGTGGACCGAGAACTCCCAGAAGTACAAGCTGGATTTTGAAGAGGCAGAGGAACTAGAGACCAAATTGCTAACATGCGCTGGATTATGGAGAAAGCCAGAGAGTTCCAGAAAAACATCTACTTCTGCTTCATTGACTACGCAAAAGCCTTTGACTGTGTGGATCACAACAAACTATGGCAAGTTCTTAAAGAAATGGGAGTGCCTGACCACCTTATCTACTTCCTGAGAAATCTATATGTGGGACAGGAAGCAACAGTTAGAACTGGATATGGAACAACTGATTGGTTCAAAATAGGGAAAGGAGTACGACAAGGCTGTATATTGTCTCCCTGCTTATTTAACTTATATGCAGAATACATCATGCGAAAGGCAGGACTGGAGGAATCCAAAGCCGGAATTAAGATTGTCGAAAGAAATATCAACAACCTCCGATACGCAGATGATACCACTCTGATGGCAGAAAGTGAGGAGGAATTAAAGAACCTCTTAATGAGGGTGAAAGAGGAGAGCGCAAAAAATGGTCTGAAGCTCAACATCAAAAAAACTAAGATCATGGCCACTGGTCCCATCACCTCCTGGCAAATAGAAGTGGAAGATATGGAGGCAGTGACAGATTTTACTTTCTTGGGCTCCATGATCACTGCAGATCGGGACAGCAGCCACGAAATTAAAAGATTCCTGCTTCTTGGAAGGAAAGCAATGACAAACCTAGACAGCATCTTAAAAAGCAGAGACATCACCTTGCCGACAAAGGTCCGCATAGTCAAAGCTATGGTTTTTCCAGTAGCGATGTATGGAAGTGAGAGCTGGACCATAAAGAAGGCTGACTGCCAAAGAATTGATGCTTTTGAATTGTGGTGCTGGAGGAGACTCTTGAGAGTCCCCTGGACTGCAAGGAGAACAAACCTATGCATTTTGAAGGAAATCAACCACGAGTGCTCACTGGAAGGACAGATCCTGAAGCTGAGGCTCCAATACTTTGGCCATCTCATGAGAAGAGAAGAGTCCCTGGAAAAGACCCTGATGTTGGGAAAGTGTGAAGGCAAGAGGAGAAGGGGACGACAGAGGACGAGATGGTTGGACAGTGTCACCGAAGCTACCAACATGAATTTGACCAAACTCCGGGAGGCAGTGGAAGACAGGAGGGCCTGGCATGCTCTGGTCCATGGGGTCACAAAGAGTCGGACACGAATTAACGACTAAACAACAACAAAAAGCTGCCAAGGTGACATTCTCCCTTGTAGCTCAAAGGATTCTGTGGGCAATAGCATGGAATTCGACTACAAAAAGCTATTTATGTTGTAAGTAGAGAAATAGGCAACTGTTTTTGCATAGTTGAAATTGTGCTACTAGGGGGCAATAGAGGTATAGACACACTGTCAGGTTTTCCTGATGTGTTCCCTCATTGTACGTATTGTCTGCTCTGTTGCTTCTTCACCAAGGGCATATTTTCACATTTAACTTTGCTTCTTCCCAAGGACCTACATCTCTCTCTCAAAGAGGTCTTTCAGAACTGTCATGTATCATGCTTTGCTCTGCTTTTTTTTTAGTTCACTCTACTTGGTGTTTCCTGTCATCTGCAAACACAAATGTGACTCCTGGTCTCCAGTTCTCCCACATCTCCTTCTGCTCCCCTCTTCCTCTTCCACCAGATATCTTTCCTTTGAGCTCTACATTTCAACACTGCAACATTGGATCAAAATCATCCTCCACCCCACCCCAAATGTACAAATGCTTTGGCTAGTTTATAGTTGCCATATTGGAAATTTTGAAACAAAATTAATTAATTATTTTTTACAATTTCTACCCTGAACATCTAGTGGCTAGGCCATTATTCTGGGTGGCTTACAACGAAAAATATCAACAGAACAAAAACTCTCGAAGGCTTTCACGGCTGGGATCCTATGGTTGTTGTAGGTTTTTCAGGCTGTTTGGAGGTTTTTCTTCCTAACGTTTCACCAGTCTCTGTGGCTGGCATCTTCAGAAGATTACACTTTTGCATTACTTTCTACTGTTTGAACATTTGTTGGTAATAAAAGGGCAGTGCACATATGTATCTCATAAACCCTATGGATTTAGAGGGAGACATTTTAGAAAATAACACCATTTTCCTGCTTATCGCTGTCCCTTCTTCCCTTTTCCTTCTGCTGCAATCTTTTCCTGCCATCTTCCTTCTCAGTCCATCATTGCATACTTTTCTTAACTTGCTTTGTCCCTTCATATATCCATGCAGTTATAAATCATACATCAAGTAAACAGAAAACCAAGCAGTCCATTGAACACTACCCATTATCCAGAGGGATGGATAATGTTTTCTTACCATTTCTCACTGTAACAATGAACCAGTTGTTCTCCTGCCAGAAGAGAAGGCAAAATTGGTGAGATCTTTAAAACATTAACTTTGGTGTTTTACCTGATGTCATTGGACTGCTTTTTATCTACATGTGAGATGTCATCAGGTGAAGCATCTGAATGTGTACTTAAGTCTGAAATCATGTAGAATTCCAGCAGTGTCAATGGTGAACATGGCCATTCATAATGTGGAATATATAAAAAAGAAATGTGGTGCATGACATATATCAATTTAAAGAGACTTCTTTTTTGTCAAAAGATTTTTCAGCGTCTCAGTGACATAACATTAGTTTGTCTAGCTCAAATAATAGTGGTAATAATAATAATGACAACAATGCCACTATATTATGTGCAGAGACACTTGTTCTCACATCTTCTGAACGTTTATTTCCTGTACCAAACAAGCTCTTATATAGTGTGGTTTGTGTCTATGCTCTTAGGAGATTAAGGACCAGGCTTTTTACTGATACTCATTGGAGAATGCTTTCCCAGAAATGAGAGGACAGGTGACAATATTCAAGAAATATACATAATAAAGCTTCAGAGAAAGGGGGAGTAGCAAAGCAATGCATAATTCATAGGAAGAAATTAATCAAGTCTTCTTTCCTATACCCATTGCAATTACTTAGAACATGGGTAATCATCAACTTACAGGTTTGGGTCTTTTAAAAACTCAGAAATACCATAAACAGTGGTTATGGTGATATTTGAAAGGGGTGTATTGAAAACTGGAATCACATTTAGAGCAGCACCTAACAGATTTTTATCTTGTTGTGCTTTCATTGTGGAATGGGCTTTTCCCCCTTTAGATTGGTGGGGAGTTGTGGGAAAGATAGGAAGAGGGACGGTGTGCGTTAGAGCAAAGAGATTGGGCAAAATTATTTTCCTTCATGCTTGACTAGGCCTCAGTGCATAGAAGGGGATCCAGCTTAGAGCTGGTGGCAGATTGCAGATAATAGAAGCTTCATTTCTAACTGACCTTCTGAGGGAGGCGGGGAGGGGAAGAAATAATGGAGGACGCAACCTGAGGAGAAGCAAATGCTGAATGGCCAGGCCAAGGTTCCAGAGAAAACAAGGTGGGGAAGAACAAAGGCCATAATCACAACTTTGCCTTGAAATGGTTTCTATGGTTCCTACAAAAAAGAGCACCACTGAATGGCATGGAGAGGCCTGTTTCAAGGGGCACACATTGTGTACATTCATGACACAACAGGCACAAGTAAGCAGCACCCAGGGACAGAGGCATATTGGTCTATGCTACAAGTGGGAACAAAAGGTATGAGTACCTAGATACTGAAAATTAAAGGAGAATGGATCCGTATTGTTTCCATGCACCAGATTTTTAAATTGGCCTGTTCATTGTTGTCTTGCTTTCTGACACCTGGCCTCTGCAGGCTACAAACTGGCCTCTGCTGGCTTAAAACTGGCACACATTTTGTTAGCTAAAGCTATGCAAATGAGCAGTTGTAGGTCTTTCTGTCCCTCAGACACCCTGAATATAAAGCCAAACATATTAACCAGGCTGCCCAAGTCCTTCTAAATGGCAGGTTTATTAATTTGAACTTGACAACTGTTGTTTTTTTTTGGCTTAAGAGAAACCTTTTAGAATCTGAAGACAGAACTGAATTAAAAAGTATTCATAACCATAACGCATTACAAAGTAGCATCATGACATACGTTTAGGACCTTGGTTCCCCAGATGTTCTTGGACTAAAACTCCCAGAAGCCTTCACCACTAGCTGCATTGGCCAGGATTTCTGGGAGTTGTAGTCCAAGAATATCTGGGGACCCAAGGTTGGGAAGCACAGGTTTAGGAGAACATAAATGTATCAAAACTAGGAATGCATTCATTTTTAACTTCTGTGAGTACTAAAGTTCATACTCATAAAAAAGAGACATATAAAGATAAAATATATAGATATTTTTACAGATGCAACATTCCGGAGAGGTGTCCCTGTAGCAGTCAAATGATGAACATTTAGTTGAATGTAATCAATGTTCCCTTGGCCTTTGAACAATGACCTCTGGGAGGGATACTGTGGTGAATAAGGTGTAAAGGAGGGATTGTTCAACCTTTCCTTGCCAATTTGCTTTCTATTAGGATCTAACTAGATGGTTCACTTAGCACATTTTTTTCAAAAGTCTCTCCCCAAGTGGTGAAAGATGTCTGCTTGTCACAGCACATGATTTCTCTTGCCTTTGTATTCTGTAGGTTGTATGGTGATAAAATGAGCTTAATTTATCAATCTGAGGTGATTTCTGAGAAAATAATTGTGGGAATAAAGCTTGTTACTCAGAAGACATGCATATTCCCCATAATGTCTTATTTGAACCCCAGAATTCTGCTCTCCACCAAGCCATCCATTCCCCTCAATGTTCCAGACCCACAGTGTTTCCAAATGAAAACAAAAAAGTGATTTTCTAAGGAGGAGGGCTATCAAAATAATATTACATTCAGAGGTGTGATTATGTAGTTTGATGATATGTAGAAACACATTGGATTCAAGGCCAAATCGGCTCCACTTTCAAAGGTTCTAGAGGTCAACTGATGTCTGGGTAAAAAAATTAAATGCATGTCTATTTTGAACTGAATTTACACATCTGATTGCCTGCTTTCCCTCCACATCATACACAAGAGTGGGAATGCTGCACAGTTAAAATGTGCTTGTAGGCAGCTTACAGTGAAACTTTTGCCACATATTTCAACCAACCTTATATGGAGTGGTTGTGACTGATTAACTAACCTGAAGGTCTGATAGATCACCATATTTAGGTTAACAATTGAACTGGTTAATTGTCCTAGAGAAGTAGGAAAGGGTGTTGTCCATTCTTTCAGCACACTGATTTTCATTTCACTAGTTATCATCCAAAGTTACGGGTTCTCTATCTTGAAATTTAATTGAAAGAAAGCAGTAACTAATTTGACATTTATTTATATGAAAACTACTGCAATTTTAGGCTCATAGAATAAAATTCTTCAGAGTAGAAAACAAAACAAAAGCATACCTATGGCATTTAAAAAGAAACCCAACACATGGTGTGTGGAAATGTCAAAATATCTTGTAATGCTCTAAAGCAATTAAATGTACATGCCAGTTTTTTTTTTTTTAAATGCAAAAAGTTCTGTGACCGCAGGGGATATAGGCCATGCTTCTTGAATAATCCTACTCTCTCTTGCCATAGCAAACATGTTTGAAAAATGTTTAGGGTGGAGCACATTTCCCTCAAGTCCCTTAAAACTGAAAACTAAGAAGTCATTGTATCTCCACCACCTTCATAAAATCTTCTTTCTAAACATGTGGAGATAAGTTGGATGATGCCGACTTGCCTGTCCTTATCATGGATTCAGTGGAAAGTCAGAAAATAGCTTATCGCACAACAATTATGACTGTCAGGACTAGCCCCCGTGCTCAAGTCAAGGTGCCCAAAACAGCAAATCCATCTTATTTTCGAATTCAAGGCAAAAAACCAAACAAAAAATAAAACAAAAAACTAAAAATCCCACCTCTCCCCAACCTTTGCCATACAAACAGAATTGTAACAGTTGCTTCTTTATCGTGGCACCTAAAATCTGCTGCCTGAGGCAAATGCCTTGCTGCCTAATGAATGGGCTGTCCCGAAAAGGTACTCACACAGTTTCTTCTACATACTGGGAATTTTCATCTATGTGGACAATGAAGTACATATCTCAAAGCCCCTTTCAGAGCTTCCACAGAAAACAAGGAGCTGGGAAGTGGCAGGCCCAGTAAACATGGCTCTCTTCAGGGCTGTAACTAGGATGGAGCAACTGGTGCCTTGCTCCAGGGCACCACAATTTACAGGGCACTGAAATATAAAGGTGAATCTACTGATGGATGTTATTCAAGTTCCCTCTTCTTTTAAAAAAATTGTTTGGGGAGGTGGAGGTGGGGACACCACATTCTTCTCCTACTCTTTTTAGGAGGCTTGTGTCCATGCCTGAAGGTAGAGCTTAGTGGGAGATGGTGTCATTTGCCCCAGGTGCCAAATGGGTTAATTATGGCTCTAGCTTTTCTCTTGGCTTTAAACATTTGGTCTATATTTAAACTGGAGCTTGGGAAAATTGCTTTTGTGGCTATAGTTACTAGAATCCTGCAGCCAGTGTGGCCACAGCCCTGACCGATTCTGGGAGCTACAGTCCAAAAATGTCTCTTCCAAGTTCTTCTGCAGACCTTAAAGGTCAAAAGGGGGCTATTGATTAGCTTTCCCACCTTCTTCATTCCCCTTCTCCACTGCTTACTTTCTTGGCTGCACCTATATTGCATCTAATTAGCAAGGGAGACCTAGTAACCTTGCTACAGAAAGTGCCGACAGTCATATTGGGTGTACTGGGAGAAACATACAATCTGGCAGAAGCCAACCCTTTGTGCAATGGGGCCACTGAGACATTGTGGTCAGTGTCAGAAGCAATCCAATAGCGTTTCTAAAATAGCAGGATCAGCTACTGGGGAATGCCTGAATGCCTTCATAATCATCACATTCTTCGGGGAGGGTCCTTCTGTGTGCCCCAATCACTGAGTGAGTGGGAAGGACAAAAGGATTCTGCCCTCTCCCTTAAAGCCCCACACAGTGTGGCTCACTCAGATAATTTAGTAGCTGCATCTCCCACTACTTTAAGGCAGTAGCATAATATTTTATTTTATTTTTTGCAAAATAGATATTATGGGCAGAACATTGAAAACTATAGGTAGAAATCAAACTGGTTACATCTCCCCCCTCCCCACCTTCACTTAGTTCAAAACCATGCTTGAATACCTCTGTTGAACACGTAGGCAAGCCTCCTAGGTAACATACATTTCATTTTTTCCCCTAAAAAAATATGTGTTAGGAGATTTTATTATTCATCCAATTTCCATCAGAAGAAATTCTATTAAACCCCTGGAAGAAGTGCATTATGGCTATACTTTCAGAAGCAAACCCTTGAATAAATGTGGATTTCTTTTTAGTTATTTCACATAATTTCCATTATGGATCACATTATGCAGTAGCTAAACATTTTCTTGAACAATTAGATACAGAATAAAGAATGTAGCTTGCCCGAGATCATTGAAATCTATCTGCTTAGGTGATTCATTTTCTTCCAACTAGGCTGCCCATAATAAGCTTTTCTTCTGTGGCTTTGTCTTGCTTTCCATTTCAGTCAGCCACAATGCCCAGAGAATTGAAAGAATGTCTTTCCCTATGTCCTTGTGCTATGACCAAACCTGGCAAATAGAAATTAAAATGGGGGTGGAGAGTGGAAGAAAAGATTAAAAATAAAACAAGCAACGTGCCTCATGGTAACACTCCAATTCGGGCATGAGAGCACCAAAGGCTATTCTAAGTGTTGATAGGACACAGTCTCTACAATATAGAACTTAAATTCAAACAAAGAGTAAAGTCCTAACATTTAATCTAAGACCGAAAGCATTATTAGCCAGATGCTCTTACTGATCATACAAAACAATGTATGCACGGAGGTAGTATTCAAAAAGTACAGTGATAGATTTCGCACCATTTTGTTTCTGTTGCCATAAGGGTTAGTACTATTTTTATGCTGACAATTGCTATTATTTGCTCTAACGTCTCAGTGAGATTTCACTATACAAAGTAGAATCCTCATGATCTACTTCATCAGAAATGCAAAGGTTTAATTTTTACATGGAGGAGAAAAGATGTTAAATACATGTCTCAAATGCACCATTGGAGACAAGTACATTCATTACAGAAGACTCCCCCATGAAAAAAAAAATAATTTTTGTGGATTATGACTCTTAGAATTTGGGAGTTCTAGTCCAAAGAAAGAACTCTCCCAAACTGCGTCATAGACACAGAAAACTATTGGGTTGAGCAGATAGAATTTATTTCCTTTAAAAATAAAATACATAAAAAGGAAAGGAGATTTTAATTTTTGGTATGGAAAAGTGTATTTGAGTCCCCATCTAGAGATAGAAAAAGGAGAGTTCACATACAGGTTTCTGCAAATGAAGTGGTCCAAGACATTTTTCTGCCTGAGTTGAAGAATAAAATAAAAACAGACTACATCCATGTTCCCATTTCATATTCAGAGGCGAACCAGAGTACGTGGGGCATCTTACTTCAGTGATAGCACAGGGATCTCCCCCACACCTTGAAAGAGCAAGTGAGCCTAGGGGAATGAAAAACATCCTTGGTTCTCCTATCCAGTCTGTCACGTTTACTCCTCAGAAACAAATACCCAACTTTGCCCAGCAATAGACAATGCTCAAGATGTTGCAACAAAGAATTTTACCCTATATGAGGTGAGAAATGCTTGATGTTCAAGGTGGATTCCAAAAAAGAAGAAGCACTAGAAATGATATCACAAATATACACTGTCTACTGGAGCACATCAAAGAATTTCAGTTTATGCTTTATAGACTACAGCAAAGCTTTTGACTGTGTGAATCATGAGAAGCTATTGATTGTCCTAAAACAAATGGATGTACCTCAGACCCTGATTTTCCTGATCCATAATCTATGCTCTAGACCAGGGATCTCCAGAGTATGGCCCGCGGGCCACATCTGGCTCGCCTGGCCTTTTTATCCAGCTCGTCCATGCAGGCAGGTGGGCACGCAGGCAGGTGGGTATGCGGGTGTGAGTGTGGGTGGGCATGTGTGCATGTGGGTGGGTGGGTGGGAGTGTGTGTGTGCATACGTGAGGGTGGGAGTGTGTGCGTGTGGGTGGGCGGGAGTGCATGCATGCATGCAGGCGGTTGGGTGGGAGTGCGTGCATATGTGCACACGCACATGTTCCTTTGGCCCTTGAAAATATCACAAATATAACATGTGGCTCTCCATGTGAAAAGTTTGAAGACCCCTTCTCTAGACAATAAACTGCCATAAGAAAAGTGTCAGGAAACTTCAGTGTGTCCAAAACACACAAGGCCGATTGCTAACTGGGGTTGGACACAGGGATCACGCAACCCCCACCCCAGTTACAGCAGTTCCACTGGCTGCCGATCCATTCTTGGGCAGAATTCAAAGTGATGGTTCTAACCTATAAAGCCCTGAACAGCTTGGACCCAAGATATCTCAAAGGCTGTATCTCCCATTATGAGCTGGCTTGGGTGTTAAGATAACCAGGAGAGGCCTTTTTCTCAGTCCCACCATCTTCACAGGTGCATTTGTTGGGGACACAGGAGAGAACCTTCTCTCTCGCTGCTCCTACACTCTGGAACTCCTTCCCACAGCAGCCCCATCTGGTCCCATCTTTATGCTTTATAGACTGGCCCTATCTTTGCTATCCTTCCAAGCAAACTTTCCCTAAGTGAATAGCTGCCAAATGGTTTTTTTTTTAAAAATGGATTGTTGTACCTTTCTGCATTGAATATACTTTGGTGTTGCTTATGGGTTCTTTTTTTTTTTTTTTTGGTATTGGTATTGTATTCGTTGATCCTTTTAATATTGTATACTTATTGTTACTAACTTAAATACTGTCTTTTAATTGTTGTAAGTTGTCTTGGGTCCTTTTTAAGGAGAAAGGAAGGTTAAATAAATAAATAAATAAATAAATAAATAGGACAGAATGTGGAGAATTAGAATAACTTTCAATAAGCAAAGGTGTCAGAAAAGGATATATTTTATCTTTCCGTCTGTTCAACCTGTATGCAGAACATATATGGAAAGCTGGATTAGATTCAGATGAAGGTAGAGTAAAAACTGGTGGAAGAAATATCAATAATCTAAAATATGCAGATGTCCCATGTTACTGGCAGGGAGCAGCAATGACTCCTGAGGAAGGTAAAAGAAAGTGCAAAAGCAGGACTGCAGATGAATTTTAAGAAGACAAAAATCATGACAATAGAAGAACATTATGCCTTTATTGGTGACAATGAAGAATTTGGAATTGCTAAAGATTTTATATACCTTGCTTCCACAATCAATCCAAATTCAGACTGCAGCCAAGATATAAGAACATTTAAATTTGGAAGGCAGTTATGAAGGAACTAGAAAAGCTTATCAAGTGTAAGGAGTGGAGACCAAGGCCAAGGTCATTCACATTTCTGTATTCCCAACTATTATGTATAGATGCAAAAGCTGGATAGTGAAGAAAGATCCGATGGTGGTGGAATCAGTTTGATATAAAGTGCTGGAGGGGAACTTTATGAATACCATGGACTGCCAGAAAGATGAACATTTGTACAGTCCATGAGGGTTTTCTGAAATTAACTACAATTATTTATTTAATCCCCTTCACGGATTGCTGCCTTGTCGTGGCGAAGGGGCTTGAGTAATTCAGAGAAGCTATGGGCTATGCCGTGCAGGGACACCCAAGACGGACAGGTCATAGTGGAGAGTTCTGACTAAACGCGATCCACCTGGAGCAGGCATTGGCAAGCCACTCCACTATCTTTGCCAAGAAAACCCCATGAACAGAAACAAAAGGCTAAAAGATATGACGCTGGAAGATGGGCCCCTCAGGTCGGAAGGCGTCCAACATGCTACTGAGGAAGAGCGGAGGACAAGTACAAGTAGCTCCAGAGCTAATGAAGTGGTTGGGCCAAAGCCGAAAGGACGCTCAGCTGCGGACGCGCCTGGAAGTGAAAGGAAAGTCCGATGCTGCAAAGAAGAATACTGCATAGGAACCTGGAATGTAAGATCTATGAACCTTGGTAAGCTGGATGTGGTCAAACAGTACATGGGAAGAATAAACATTGACATCCTGGGTGTCAGTGAACTAAAATGGATGGGAATGGGCGAATTCAATTCAGACGATTATCATATCTACTATTGTGGGCAAGAATCCCGTAGAAGAAATGGAGTAGCCCTCATAGTGAACAAAAGAGTGGGAAAAGCTGTACTGGGATACAATCTCAAAAATGATAGAATTATTTCAATATGAATCCAAGGCAGACCTTTCAACATCACAGTAATCCAAGTTTATGCACCAACCACCAATGCTGAAGAGGCTGAAATTGACCAATTCTGTGAAGACTTACAACAACTTGTAGAACTGACACCAAAGAAAGATGTTCTTGTCATTATAGGGGACTGGAATGCTAAAGTAGGGAGTCAAGAGATAAAAGGAACAACAGGTAAGTTTGGTCTTGGACTTCAAAACGAAGCAGGGCAAAGACTAATAGAGTTTTGTCAAGAGAACAAGCTGGTCATCACAAACACTCTTTTCCAACAACACAAGAGGCGACTCTACACATGGACATCACCAGATGGGCAATACCAAAATCAGATTGATTATGTTCTCTGCAGCCAAAGATGGAGAAGCTCTATACAGTCAGCAAAAACAAGACCTGGAGCTGATTGTGGCTCTGATCATCAGCTTCTTATAGCAAAACTCAAGCTCAAACTGAAGAAAGTAGGAAAAACCACTGGGCTAGTCAGGTATAATCTAAACCAAATCCCTTATGAATACACAGTGGAAGTGAAGAACAGATTTAAGGAACTCGATTTGGTGGACAGAGTGCCTGAAGAACTATGGATGGAGGCTCGTAACATTGTACAGGAGGCAGCAACAAAAACCATCCCAAAGAAAAGGAAATGCAAGAAAGCAAAGTGGCTGTCCAACGAGGCCTTACAAATAGCAGAGAAGAGAAGGGAAACAAAATGCAGGGGAGATAGGGAAAGTTACAAAAAATTGAATGCTGACTTCCAAAGAATAGCAAGGAGAGACAACAGGGCCTTCTTAAATGAACAGTGCAAAGAAATAGAGGAAAATAATAGAAAGGGAAAAACCAGAGATCTTTTCAAGAAAATTGGAAATATTAAAGGAACATTTTGTGCAAAGATGGGCATGATAAAGGACAAAAATGGTAGGGACCTAACAGAAGCAGAAGACATCAAGAAGAGGTGGCAAGAATACACAGAGGAATTATACCAGAAAGATTTGGATGTCCCAGACAACCCAGATAGTGTGGCTGCTGACCTTGAGCCAGACATCCTGGAGAGCGAAGTCAAGTGGGCCTTAGAAATCATGGCTAACAACAAGGCCAGTGGAGGTGATGGCATTCCAGTTCAACTATTTAAAATCTTAAAAGACGAGGCTGTTAAGGTGCTATACTCAATCTGCCAGCAAGTTTGGAAAACTCAGCAGTGGCCAGAGGATTGGAAAAGATCAGTCTACATCCCAATCCCAAAGAAGGGCAGTGCCAAAGAATGCTCCAACTACCGTACAATTGCACTCATTTCACACGCTAGCAAGATTATGCTCAAAATCCTACAAGGTAGGCTTCAGCAGTATGTGGACCGAGAACTCCCAGAAGTACAAGCTGGATTTCGAAGGGGCAGAGGAACTAGAGACCAAATTGCTAACATGCGCTGGATTAAAGAGAAAGCAAGAGAGTTCCAGAAAAATATCTATTTCTGCTTCATTGACTACACAAAAGCCTTTGACTGTGTGGACCATAGCAAACTATGGCAAGTCCTTAAAGAAATGGGAGTACCTGACCACCTTATCTACCTCCTGAGAAATCTATATGTGGGACAGGAAGCCACAGTTAGAACTGGATATGGAACAACTGATTGGTTCAAAATTGGGAAAGGAGTACGACAAGGCTGTATATTGTCTCCCTGCTTATTTAACTTATATGCAGAATACATCATGCGAAAGGCAGGACTGGATGAATCCCAAGCCGGAATTAAGATTGCCGGAAGAAATATCAACAACCTCAGATATGCAGATGATCCCACTCTGATGGCAGAAAGTGTGGAGGAATTAAAGAACCTCTTAATGAGGGTGAAAGAGGAGAGTGCAAAAAATGGTCTGAAGCTCAACATCAAAAAAACTAAGATCATGGCCACTGGTCCCATCACCTCCTGGCAAATAGAAGTGGAAGATATGGAGGCAGTGACAGATTTTACTTTCTTGGGCTCCATGATCACTGCAGATGGTGACAGCAGCCACGAAATTAAAAGACTCCTGCTTCTTGGGAGGAAAGCGATGACAAACCTAGACAGCATCTTAAAAAGCAGAGACATCACCTTGCCGACAAAGGTCCGCATAGTCAAAGCTATGGTTTTTCCAGTAGCGATGTATGGAAGTGAGAGCTGGACCATAAAGAAGGCTGACTGCCGAAGAATTGATGCTTTTGAATTGTGGTGCTGGAGGAGACTCTTGAGAGTCCCCTGGACTGCAAGGAGAACAAACCTATCCATTTTGAAGGAAATCAACCCTGAGTGCTCACTGGAAGGACAGATCCTGAAACTGAGGCTCCAATACTTTGGCCATCTGATGAGAAGAGAAGACTCCCTGGAAAAGACCCTGATGTTGGGAAAGTGTGAGGGCAAGAGGAGAAGGGGACGACAGAGGACGAGATGGTTGGACAGTGTCATCGAAGCTACCAACATGAATTTGACCCTACTCCGGGAGGCAGTGGAAGACAGGAGGGCCTGGCGTGCTCTGGTCCATGGGGTCACGAAGAGTTGGACACGACTTAATGACTAAACAACAACAAATTTATTTAATCCAAACTGAAAATAATGATTATGATTAACATTGGTTTAGGGAAGCAAGCACTGATTATGAATGATAGTTTCAAATTGGCTTGTGTTCCTAAATCAGAGTGAATACTGGAGTTTGAACTAACTAGATACTAATAATTAGTTTCTTTCCCCAATAACAAATTATAATAACATTACATTATAGATATAACTTAGGGCTTGATCAAATAGGCATTATTTGCTCTGTTTGGTCCACTGCACTGATGGGTTGGTTTGCTCTTTTTTCCAGCAGTCACATGACAAATTGCTGGAGTGAACCAAACCATCCCCAGAACAGTCTTACCTGAGCTTCTGGTTTTGTTCATTTCCAGCATGTGCGATGGCTGGGAATGGACCAAAAGTGAGCCTTCCCAGTTGTCAAGGCTCTTTCCAATTGGAATTACTGATATTGAGTAGTGGCTTAATAAGTGAGCCACTTCAGAATATCAGCAAATTAAATACTTCCTGTTTATTAAATAAATAAAATTAAATAAATTAATAAAACAAATTAAATAAATCTGTTCCTTGGCAGATGGGCAGGGGAATGAAATTCCTTTTAAGACTCCTCTAGACTATTGCTGAGGTGCTGCATCACTTAAAAAAAACTTTTCAAAAAACAGCCATGACAATTGTTTTCTGTTTGGCTGAGAAGTGGTTAATTGATGAAAAAATGAGTCCGCTTCTCAGATTTTCCCTTCCTTGATGTCTCTATGTGAATGGTAGTGAAAACAAGAAGGTACCTTGACCGCTGCCATTGGTTGTCCTTTGCTATGTAAAGTTTGGCAAAGGGCAGCTTGAATGTTGACAACACCAGTGGCAGCAGTCAAGATGATCTACAGGATACCCACTTGTTTTCTTTGACCTTTTTTCTTCTCGCAATGTGGGCATGATATTGTGCAGCAATATTAGGTCATTTCCTGGTGTTTTGAATCATGGATACAGAAGCACAATATCCCACATTCATAAACTGAGGTGGGGTGGGGTTTTTTGAAGAACTGAGTAATTATACAGAACCATGACATACATGATGCTTCACAGAGTATGTGGTACTAAAGTTTGGACTGTTATTTTCAAGAAGCAATAGGCAGAGTCCTGTTCATTCATTCCACTTGAACAATAGTCTATTGCTTGAGTGGCTGGACAGTTTCTGAACTTGAAGAAGGATTTATCTGGTAATACCTCCTTGTACAAGCTTAAAAACGGATTGTCTAGCCACACAAGCAATGTACTACTGTGTGAGTGGAAAGAATGAGCAGGACTCTGCCCACTGTTGTAGCATTTGGGCTTACTTTTTATATTCAGCATGTTAATCATTACTTCATGAGTAATACATTAATAACACATTACTTTTTATTGTACTTCCTCCTCCTCTTTCTTCTCCACAGAAATGCACTGAAAACCTAAAAAATTGACCCGAATGGGTGCAGATCACCCAGATGATCCCCCTTAACATTTTTCCAATCCAACCCTCTTCCAGTTTCCCTGACATGCAAACATAACCTTATAAACAAGGATATGCAAACACAGCCTTGTAAGCAAGCTGTCAATAGACCAATTCAGTATTAGACAGCTCTTTTCTATCTTTTCATGAGATTATACCAAAAGAGAAGTAAATAGGGAAAGGTTAAACATCCCCCACCCCACCCCAGCATTTTTCATCTGTAAGCTGCACCCTCCAAAGCTTTTCCCTGTAAAAAGAAGCAGTCAATATATTTGATTATCAATGGTATAGCTGACCCAATGTATGCATGGTTGAAGCACCAGGGCATTTTGATTACTAGGGGCGATGATGTCGTGGGCTACCTCCTCAGGCTTCTCAGTTTTCCATATGCACAACTGTAGTCTTCATAGTGGCTGCAAAGGAAGGGGAGATTTTTCCCAGCAACAGTGTATTATTGTGAAACATCTCTGTTCAAATGCAAAGTGTTCTGGGGTGGCTGGGTTTGCATGGAGAGCCATTAGGTTTTGCCCAGAGATCCATTAGGTTGCAAAAGATCAGGGATGTTGGCAAGTCTTTTGATCCGATTCCCAAATCTGAATCTGAGTCTTTGGTACCAAATCCCGAGTCCCAAGCCCCAAGTCTGAGTCTCTATTAAAACCAAGCCCAAATCCCCCCAGAGAAAAAAAGGGAGGGGTGGGTGGGTTCCGAATTGCGAGTCAAGTCCGAGTCATTGCAAAAAACAAACAAACAAACAAAAAACCCAAAGTCGAGTCCGAGTCAAGTCACAAGTGCAATTTAAGTCCGACTTGACAGCGAGTCCCATGACTCAAGTCCTCATCCCTGCAAAAGATCTGCACTTGATAGAAATGAGAACAACTGGAACTGGTTTGCTGACATGGATGTGCCATCTTCTACTTCACCTAAGGCAGCAAAAGTTGTTTTAGAACTGCTCATTCTCTAATAATACATGTTAGGATTGCACTAGAGATTATTGTAGTAGGGAATGGTGACCGAGGGGCTTGAAGTGATGGCCTCCCGGAAAGGACTGCTTGTTTCATTGGACTGAGGGGTCACAGCACCTTTCTGAGCTAAATCAAAGGACAGGAAGAGAGATTCCTCTTGTTCTTATGGATATTCCCTGCATTGGCTACATGCTTTTTTCAGTGACACCTTAGGGATTCTTTGGCCAAAACTGTCTTATACAGCTGCGCAAATAGTGTAACCTTTGGCGGCAAAGTGCCTCAAGAGATCACCACAGATATTATCAGTTGCAGGCTAAGTCATACAACTCAGTGGCCAATGTCCTGTTGCTTAGCATAAGCCAAATCTTAACTTTCAATAGCAACACAAAAAACAACCCTGCGGCCAGAATCCTATGGTTACTCATACATAGATAAGTGCAATGGTATAAATTACAGTAGCAAATTGCTGATAGTTAACAAATCACTCATTTTATTCCTCATTATATGCCAATCATATGACTTGGCATGCCACAAAGAATTAACTAGCAGCAATTTATCACTGTGATTTATACCATTGCACTTAATAGCAATACAAATAACAATATGATTTGGGCAAATTATTACTAATTAAAAGTTCAGAAGAATAAAACTGCCTTCACCTAGTACCAGAGAGGTAGCAATAATAGTTAACAGCTGAATATCCTTACACTGAGTACCTGTATATACGTTGCATTCCACATTTAAGACACCTCCATTAAAAAACCCTGCCCTGGGAACCATCAGTTTTAACATGGAGATAGAGCACCTGCAACATGACTGCTGCTACATCTCTTTAAACTTGAGCATGGTTTATGTGTGAAAGGCAGCTAGTGATTCATTATAAAAGCCAAACAATTATAATACATACATAATTTAAATTCTTCGGTGAAGATAGTTCAGTTCTTACTCTTCTCACTTTTTCCTGATACTAAAACCAAGATATACAATGTGAACATTTCCATACTGCACACAGGGGCTTAAACTCCCAGTTCCTTTTGTTATCATCCATGCTCCTGATCAATGCTTTCTCTTCAAATGAACTAAATTCTCTGCAAAAATTTTTGCTAACCTGAAGGATGTTTTGTCATCTGTGTTTTAACTTGGTAAAGTGCTAATGACTCTATAAGAGAAAGGAGGGCTTTGTCTCTTTTCTGATGCCAAACGCAATAGACGGATGCTGAGGTTGCCTTGTGTTTCTCGTGCTTGGGTGCTTTTAGGGAGAAAACGGAATTGCAGACAAATGTAGAAATTGCAGATAAATGAGAAGCAAGGGAAAATGTTTTCATAAGAAAAAGAAATGGCAAAACTTAACACAGGAAACAAAGAACGTAAGACCTTGAACTGAGACTATTCTGAAAAAATAAGGAGGTGTGGGGAGGGGGACAGGGGTAGGCGAGGAGTGCTTGCCTGAATAATCAAGTAACTGGCAACCTTGAACATAGATGTTGCATATAATAAGAGTGAAACAAAGCTTGCTCTGAAAATGAGGCATTCTTGGAGCAAAGAATAATGAGCATAATAAGCATAAGTAGCATGTATAGAAAGTGGGAGGTATATAATATAATAGCTAAAACAGGGGCCTGAAGTGACTTGTGACTAGAGAGAATAACTTGGAGTATAGCCTTCTTGAACAAATAGCCTGATGACAACATCAACAGAGGAGAAAATCTTTCATATATGGGTACACATCCACACATGTGCAGCTATGTGTGTGGTGGCATACTTCTACTTTTTAGAACAACCATATCCTCTTTCAGAAAAGCACCAGATTTATACCATCTGTGAACTAATGGGTAGATTATTTAGATATTCCAGCATGTGATACAGTATATGGGTGTGTCTGTGCTCAGCTGACAGACCATATCAAACATTCTTAGATATCTGTTAATTTTCCCCATAAAAGTACCAAATTCCATTTGTGGATTCATCTAAAGACATCATTTTCAGAAATCAGTGCTTGTAGTATTGCATGGATGTGTACATGCACATCTGATTGAAATAGTATTTCTGAGAATGACTTATATGTACAAGATGATGTGCCACCATCGTTCGTAGAATCATTAAAAATAGGAGGACAATTTTGAATAAGGATGCATTTGCAGTTTTTCAACTTGTTTTTGCATAATATATGTACATACAGAAATCACATAAAATAGGAACTAACTATAATACAGATTCCTAGAAATGCACAAGTAGAAAGGTGCACAAATATAATTTTTTGATTCAATGATCATTTGTGCCAAATAAGATCATTTCAGGTTATTAAACTTCACGGAGGGAACATTTTCCTATTGTTTCCAGTACTGCTTGTGTAGGCACAAAACAGTATCTCAAAGGGAGACTGGAAAGCTTCAAGGAGGCCATGTGAACTATTGTCCAGAGAGTTTCATATAGGTTATTATTCATATGGATTCCAGTCTCAGCTTATTGGGGTAAGAAAGGTAGCTCTAAGTCCTATTCATAACCATCTTGGTAGACTGTCTTCTCTACAGCATGCTCAAGATCAGTCCATATTGGTGGAACTCTTTCTGTAGTTCTCTTCTGGTCTTGAACATATCAATATAGGTTTTGATCAGTGTGATAAATCTCTCAGGTAGAAGTGGAGCTTTTTTCTGGAATGCTACATGAGGGACATGCCAATACAGTGGTGCCTCGACTTACGAACGTCCCGACATACGACCATTTCGAGTTACGACCAGCTCCGGCCGCAAAATTTTGCTTTGACTTGCGGCCAGAGCTTCCAGTTACGAACACAATAAGGCAGGGAAAAAAGGCAGGAAATTCAAATTGCTAACTGTTGGTGGTGAAGAGGCTGCTTCTTTGTAGCTCTTTCGCCCCAGCAGTTAGAGAGTGTGCGATCGGAGGAGGCTTTGGACTGCCTGATAAGGTAAGGTGCTGCTTTCTGCTTTTTAAAAACTGTTCTGGGTGGGTTTTGCAGTGTGGTTTTGGGCTGGGGGGGGTTATGTTTCTGTGCTGTGATGGGTCTTGGGGGGTTTGTTTTTTGGTATTTTGTTTCCCCATTTTCGATGGGTCTTGGGGGGGTTTGTTTGCTTTTTGGTTCCCCCCCCCATTTCCGATGGGTCTTGGGGGGTTTGCTTGCTTTTTGGAGTTTTTCCCCCCATTTCCGATGGGTCTTGGGGGGTTTGCTTGCTCTTTGTTTTTCCCCCATTTCCGATGGGTCTTGGGGGGGTTTGGTTGCTTTTGGTATTTTTCCCCCCGCATTTCCGATGGGTCTTGGGGGGGTTGGTTGCTTTTTGTTTTCCCCCCCATTTCTGATGGGGCTTGTGGGGTTTGGTTGCTTTTTTGGTTTTTTTTCCCCATTTCCAATGGGTCTTGCATGCTTCCCTTGCTTTTTGCTTTGCTTTCTTTGTGTTTCCAATGTGCTCTGCTTGCTTCGCTTGCTTTTTGCTTTGCTTTCTTTACATTTCCGATGTGCTTTGCTTGCTTTTTGCTTTGCTTTCTTTGCATTTCTGATGGGTCTTGCATGCTTCGCTTGCTTTTCTCCCCCCCCCCCCTTTGGCCGGAAGGGATTAATCGCGTTTCCGATGGGTCTTGCAGTGATTTTTTTTTTTTTGGTTATTTTTTTCTTTGGCTGGAATGGATTGATTGCATTTCAGTGCATTCCTATGGGAAATGGTGCTTCGACTTACGACCATTTCGAGTTACGACCGGAGTTCCGGAAACAATTAAGTTCGTAAGTTGAGGCACCACTGTAGGTCTATATTGGAGGTGGTCTGCATTTGAGCAGACCTAAGTTAAGGAAGGGTTATGTGTATGCTCATAAGCTTTATTCCAACGTCTTCTTGAATCCATCTGTTGTTGACATTTTTTCATGATTAGTGTGAAGATCTGAAAAGGAATTTGCAAACATATTCAGCACAATGTGTAAGGAAATGGAAAGAAACTGGGAATTGTAGTTATACTAAAATGGAGTCTGTTAGGTTCTGTGTAAGATGAATTTAAAAGAGATGTTTTTCAGGAGCTTGTTGTGCAGAGTTGTTTGCCTAATTCACAAGGTCGGACAGTCCAGGAAAAGAAGAAGAAACAAGAGACCGCTAAATTGAAGGAGATAAGGCACATGGAGCCTGGATCATGAGAATTTGGGGCAGTGATCGGAGTGTTCTGGATTACGCCTATTTGGACTTAATTGGTTGACAGCTTGAAAGTGTAATGAAGAAGGTGGTCCTAAAGAGATGTAAAATGAGAGGGTTTGTGTATGTGAAAGGTTGATCCATGAATGCTGTGGAATGTGAGACACAGAGGTTTGTTTTTATTTCAAGAAGAAGGAGGGGGAAATAGCCCAGCTTCTAGTCAAGATGATTACCTAGACTTAGCTGTTTATTATTTTACTTAGAAACTGTAAGTTTATTTAAACATTGTAATGGTCTGAAGATGCCTAACACTTATGCTTTAAAGCTACAACTGTAATCTAATAAATCTACTTTATTTTCTTAATAAAACAAATATAAAACTTCAACAGAGGACTAGTCTCTTGAATCAGCAGAACTATAACTAAATTCAGTGTGGATGAAAGAAGGTTAATAGTGGCTACTAGAGATGGGGACAAATAAAAAAATGGCAATTTGTTTTGATCCATTATTCGTCAAGGTTAACGAATCAACGAATATGAATATATGAATATTCTTTGACGAATCGACAAATCAATCTGTTGATTCATCTGCATTTTAAATGGCTATAACACTGGCCCCCGATGACCTAGAGACACCACATTTGCAGGGAAGCTTCCCCAGATGCGTTTCTACAACATCTGAAAGTGTGGTGAGCATTGGATCATGGACCCCCGAATTATATAGTCACAAAGAGGACCACCCCAGGAAAGCTCCCCCCAGGAATTTAGAGACTCCAGAATCACAACAGAGCTTCCTATGTCTTTCCCCAACAGATCTGCCAACTTTGGTGAAGATTGGATGTCGGACATCTGAGTTATTCACCCACAAATTGGGTCCCCCAGGAGAGTCTACCACACGGCACAGAAGCCCATGGCATTGAGGGAGTTATATTTAGCCCCAGAAGAATGAGAGGTCCCTTTGGCAGAGGCATGCATGAAGCATCAAGTTTGTCTTCAGCTCAGCATAACATTACATTTGCCAGTGAAGTAGAGTTTGCCCTCAGGAGGACTGGAGGCAAGGAGGTATTTGGCAGCACAGCAGGCTTTTTGGCTCCATCGGGCACTGAGGTAGTTGGCAGCCGGAAAGCAGGCTTTTTTGGCCACATCGGACACTGAGGGAAAAGGCAGCAGGAAAGCGGCTTTTTTGGCCCCATCGGGGCACGGAGGTAAGTTGGCAGCAGCAAAGTAGAGTGTGTTGCCCCATCGGGCACTGAGGAAGTTGGCAGCAGCAAAGTGGCATGTGTTGCCCCATCGGGCACTGAGGAAGTTGGCAGCAGGAAAACAGGCTGTTGGAAACAGATCAGCTCTGCAATCTGAAGTCGGGCGATGGGGGCGACGGGGCGACAAAGATGCTCGTTTAGAACTAGAAAGCTGGGGATTGCAACTTGGCTGTTGAGACTGCCTGGATATGATAAAGATAGCCCTTGGAGGTTTTTTTGGGGGGCTGAGACAGGCTGGCCCCCTTGGCACGGGTTGAAAACCAGACGAGCTCTGCCGTCTGAAGCCAGGCGATGGGGCGATGGGATGACGCCTGGACAGGCTTTGGGTGGGGCTGAGACAGGCACTCTTTGGCACAGGGGACGCCCGGACATGGACAGGCTTTGGGTGGGGCAGAGCCTGGCCTAGGAGACTCACCTGTCCACCAACGTCTAACTAGACTTGCTGACAACCTTCAAAGAAAGAAAGATGCTTGGGTTGAAAACCAGATGAGCTCTGCTGTCTGAAGCCGGGCGATGGGGCAATGAGGTGACGCTTGGACAGGCTTGGATGGGGCAGAGCCCGGCTTCGGGTATGCCAACATGGCCGGACAGCCCTCTGTCTTGGCACATTATGGGCGTCACCCAACACTTTGCTCTTGTACACTTTAGTTGTACAAGAGCAACTATTGATTTATTTTTCTTACTGCTCAGTCTGCGTCTGCCAAGAGAGCTGGACGGCCCTCTTCGCTCAAGCCATGCGATGGGGCAATGCCTGGACAGGCTTTTGGGCCCCATCGGGGCATTGAGCTAAGTTGGCAGCAGCAAAGTAGAGTGTGTTGCCCCATCGGGCACTCAGGCACACGGCCGCCGGAAAGCAGGCTTTTGGGCCCCATCGGGGCACTGAGGTAAGTTGGCAGCAGCAAAGTAGAGTGTGTTGCCCCATCGGGCACTCAGGCACATGGCAGCTGGAAAGCAGGCTTTGGGGCCCCATCAGTGCACTGAGGTAAGTTGGCAGCAGCAAAGTAGAGTGTGTTGCCCCATCGGGCACTCAGGCACACGGCAGCAGGAAAGCAGGCTTTTGGGCCCCATCGGGGCACTGAGGTAAGTTGGCAGCAGCAAAGTAGAGTGTGTTGCCCCATCGGGCACTCAGGCACATGGCAGCTGGAAAGCAGGCTTTGGGGCCCCATCAGGGCACTGAGGTAAGTTGGCAGCAGCAAAGTAGAGTGTGTTGCCCCATTGGGCACTCAGGCACACAGCAGCAGGAAAGCAGGCTTTTGGGCCCCATCGGGGCACTGAGGCAAAAGGCAGCCGCAGGAGACTCTGATCTTCTTCTTCAGCAACATCACATTTGCCTGCAAAGTTACTTAAGTTTGTCCCCAGGAGGCAACTGAGGTTGTCAAAGCAGCAGCAACAGCAGGAGAATAGGGTCCGACTGCAAGGTGCTACTAACAGTGGTTAATCAGGGTGGCCACTGGGCTTCTCGAGCGGAAGATCAGCAGTTCGAATCCATGCAATGGGGTGACCTGAGCTCTTGTCCCTTGTTCCTGCTTCTGCCTACCTACTGAGTTAAACTGCTGCTGAGCCACTAGGCTTGTTGATCGGAAGGTCTGCCAACCTAGTCAGGCAGTAGCTGGAGTGGACTTTGGAGCACCGTGTTGGCATGGGACGGCAGGACAGGCATTGGGTGGGGCAGAGCCCGGCCCTCTTGGCATGGGGATGCCCGGACAGGCTTGGGGGGGGCAGAGGAAAAGGAAGAGGCAGAGGCAAAAGGAAGGAAGCAAAAGGAAAGAAGACTCTTGTCTTCTTCAGCACAAAGGTAGTTCAGTTTGCCCCCAGGAGGCAACTGAGGTTGCACAACTGCAGCAACAACAGCAGATGAATAGGGTCCAAGGTGCTACTAACGTAACGGCGGTTAATCCATGGGGCCGCTGGTGAGCTGAGCTCCCGTAGTTTGTTCCACGTTCTGCCTACCTACTGAGGCTGTAGATTAGCTAGGAAGCTCGAATGAACAGTCTGCCACTTTTGGGTGGGCCTGAGACAGGCCCTCTTTGGCACAGGGGATGCCCGGACAGGCTTGGGGGGGGGGGCTTGAGACAGGCCTGGTTGGTGCTTGGATGCCCAGACAGGCTTGAAAGCAGACTCTTGCCTTCTTTGGGAATATCACATTTGCCTGCATAGTTAAGTTTGCCCCCAGGAGGCAACTGAGGTTGCACAACAACAGCAACAAGAGATGAATAGGGTGGTGCTACTAACGTAACGGTGGTTAATCCACGGGGCTGCTGGGCTTCTCGAGCAGAAGATCAAATCCATGCAACAGGATGAGCTGAGCTCCCGTAGTTTATTCCAGGTTCTGCCTACCTGAGGCAGTAGGAAGCTGGAATGAACAGCCAGGAATTAGGAATGAGAAGCCCGAGTGGACTTTGGAGCACTAATGTAGCCCTTTTAATAAGCAAGCAGGCAGGCAGGCAGGAAAGAACTTGGCCCGATGAGCCAACTTCACCCAGCAGTCAAGATTTGGAAGGCCCTTGGCCCGATTCTTGGCACAGAATCAGCAGCAGGCAAGCCCAAGGCAGCTGGAGAGGGATGCAGGATTTGGGGCCAACATGGCCCAAGGAGGCTGGAATTGATGCCCGGTGAGGTGGGGGGGACGCCCGCACAGGTTGCACATAGCAGCAACACAGACTGTGGCACCGCGGGTTAAACCGCTGAGCCACTGGGCTTGTCCATCAGAAGATCAGCACTGCCGTTTGAATCTGTGCGACAGGGTGAGCTATGTCCCGTTGCTTTTCACCCAGCTTCCGCCAGCCTTCTGGGGCAGTAAAGAAGGCTAGGAGGCCGGAATGAACAGGCATGAATAATTGGAATTAAGCTCAAGGAGGCTGGAATCATGAAATATGTATTAATATGCATTTCCGAGATTTTTCAGAATAAATGAATCAGCGGATACTGATCCTGGAGATAGGGAGGGACATGTCATACACAGCACATCTCAGGAGGAGGGAGCACATTGGTCAGGTTTGGGTGGGGCTGAACCTGGCCCTCTTGGCACGGGGACGCCCGAGGAGGGTAGGACGCTGAAGTCAGCAAGCAGCATTTGAGAATCAAGCCTGAGGAAGTTGGAATGAGCACACAGGCCTTTTGGAAGTGGAAGGAGCTGCAGGACTCGGAAAGTTGTCATGTAGCCAGCAACATAGACTTTTGGAGTGGACCCATCGGGCACTGAGGAAGTTGGCAGCAAGGTAGACAGTGGTGCTGCGGGTTAAACTGCAGTGCTGCTGAGCCACTGGGCTTGTTATAGGTGCTGTTGTTGTTGTTGTTGTTGTTGTTGTCCATCTTGGTACGGGGGATGCCCGGACAGGCTTGAGGGGCAGAGCCTGGCTCTCGGGGAATCAGTAGCACCAACAGGAGAAAAGGGTCCAAGCCTGGTGCTACTAACGGCAGTTAATCCGCGGCCATGGGGCTGTCGGAAACAGATGCTCTGCAATCTGAAGCCGTGCGATGGGGCAATGGGGCGACGTCCGGACAGGCTTTGGGTGGGTCTGAGACAGGCCTAGGAAACTCACCACCTGTCACTCGCCAGCAATGTCTAACTAGACTTGCCGACACCTTCAAACAAACAAAGATGCTCATTTAGAACTAGAAAGCTGGGGGGGGGGGGATGTTTGCAACTTGGCTGCTGAGACCGCCCAGATATGATAAAGATAGCCCTCTGAGGTTTTGGGGGGCTATGACAGGCTGGCCCTCTTGGCACGTTCGGGATGCCAGGACCAGCTTTGGGTGTGCCAACTGCCAAGAGGCCTAGCTGGCTCTCTTGCCACGTTTGGGGATGGGGACAGGCTTTGCGTGTGCCAAGAGAGGGTTGGCTGGCGCTCTAGTCACGTCCGGGGGTGTCGGGACAGGCTCTGGGTGCACCAAGAGGGTTGTCTGGCCCTCTTGCCACCTCTGGGGGTGCCAGGACAGGCTCTGGGTGCTCCAAGAGGGTTGTCTGGCCCTCTAGTCACATCCGGGGGTGCCGGGACAGGCTCTGGGTGCGCCAAGAGGGTCGTCTGGCCCTCTTGTCACATTCGGGGGTGCCAGGACAGGCTCTGGGTGTGCCAAGAGAGGGCTTAGGCTTGGATGCCAAGAGGGCAAACCACCCTGCCCCTCGTGGCCTGACGTTCCCGTCGCCCCATGCAAGCGTTGTGCCCCCAACGCCCTGTGGACCTCAGTGGAGAGCTCCGTTCTCCACTCCTCGAGGTCTGAGGTGCGTGCTGCCAAGCCCCCCTTGATTCGAGGATCACACAGGCAGGCCATGCAGTGAGCTCTGTCGCTGTAGACAGGATGGAGTCACTTCTGCACGCCTGCCTGCAACCTCTTCACCAAAGCCCTGCTCTGTGGAAGGAGGGAGGATCCTGGTGCCACAGCAGTTTCCAGGGACCGATCGAGGGCATTAATCAGGGGGATGACCTGCCCCAGGCTTGCCGTATAACCACACAAGATGTCCGTGGTTTCCAGGAAAGGCTTGAGCACCTCCACCATCTGGGAGAGGGCCAGCCAATCCATGGCACTGATGCCCACCTCTCTCCCCCCGGGCAGAATGGGCATGGAGGTCATGATGTCCTCCAAAATGGCCTTCTGCTCCACCAGGCAGGACACCATGGTGTAGGTGGAGTTCCACCTGGTGGGCAGGTCTGTCAGGAGAACGTGGGTCTCCTGACCCAACTCCTCCTGCCTCTCATGCAGCCGGCGGGTGGCTTTCAGGCTGCGGGAGAAGTGGCTCACCAGTTGGCGGCATTGCTCCAGGACTGCCCGCGTCTCCCGGGTGCCTGCGTCCCACTCGGGCTTGATGTGGCTGCCCAGGCCGAGGGCATCGTGCACCACAAGGTGTAATTTGTGCACCATGCATACGATGCCATCAAAGCCCACCATGTTCAATGCCGCCAACATGTTCTGCCCAGCATCTGTGACCATGTGGCCACGGGTCACCTCCCCCTCTGGTGCCCACTCCTGCAGCGCAGACAGGAACTCATCAGCGATGTTCCTCCCCATCGCCTGAGCTTCCATGTGCCGCGCCTGCAGCAGAACGGACCTGTAGCCTGGGGGCAGGGCAAGGGCCTCCCCCTGCAGCCCTGTCGCCAATGCCCTGCCACTACTCAAGTCCTCTGGCTGCCACCAGTGGGCTGTGAGTGAGAGGTAGCCGTGCAGACCTCCGCTCCACAGGTCCACTCTGAAGTGCACCTTGAGCCCCTGTAGCCGTGAAAAATGGTCACGGACCACCTCCCTCAGAGAGTCATAGAGTGTCACGTTTCCAGGGGTGCAGCAGGCGAAAGTCCAATAAGTCAGTCCAAAGTCAGAAGTCTGGGATATACAAAACAGATGCCAAATTGCCAAAGCCAAAACACAAACCGTAGTCAGAAGTCAGAGTCCAAAGCGAAGGGTCAAGAGAGCAAGGTCCGAGATAAGCAGGAGCGTGGATGCGAGCCAGAGATTGACTTGTTGCTTCCACAGGCTTCCAAGCCTCTGGGTACAGATTTATATAGCAGCAACAGTCATCTACAGTAGTTCCTAGAAAACACTCAATCCTGCTAAAACTCAGGGCTGGTCGACCTGATGTTCCTGTGGGAAGCATTCATGCGAGCCTCTGATCTTCGTGTTATGAGTCCCTGCTGAAGCTTGTCCCTCACTCTGGCTACTGGGGAAGGAGAATCTGGCGGTGATTCAGCTATGTGTGATTCTAATTGCCCAGCATTTTCCTCAGCTGTAATTAACCCCTCAGATTCCAGATCTTCTTCGGCTGAACTCATGACATAGAGCGAGGGCAGCACTCTAGAACTGAGAGTTCTCCGTGAGGGGAGGTCATACCAGGGGGCAAAAAAAATGCAGCAACCGGTGGAAGGCTTGGGATTCCACAATGGACAGTGGAAGTCCGAGCAGGGCGATCGTCTCGGCGATGAGACAAGTGGCTGCCTGCTGGGCCTTGCCCTTCGACCGCCGGCTGAGGGTCATGGCGGACCCAACAGGTGCCACTTCGTGGAGTGTGGCCTGCCTCCGGCCCCAGAAACCCCTGTGGCTGCCCTTTTAAAAGGAGGTGCCTCCTCCTGCCTCCCTTCTGCCTTCCCTGGAGCTGCTCTTTTCCCTCTCCCAGACGGCGTGGACGAAGTGCCTTCCCTGGACAGGAGCCTTGGGTGGTGCCTCTCCAGATGTTGGCGGAGGGTGGTGGAGGACAGATGCATGGGGTCTGACCCCCTCCGGACCACCCCAAGGCAGGTATTGCAGTGTGCCAGCCATGGGTCATCGCTGAGTGCCGTGAAATGATCCCACATGGCCCCTCTGCCATGTTTGCCCAAACGAGGACCCACTGCCTGCCCCTGACTGCTGGCCTGGGAAGAACTCTGTGTCCCAGGGGTGCTGCTGGTCTGGGAGGAGGGAACAGATGACTCTGAGGATGGGGGGGGGGGTCTGTGAAGCCTGCCCTGCCATTACTGGTTCCAAATCAGACTGGGGATCTTCAGAAACCAGTAACTCCTCAGATTCCTCTAGGAAGAGGAGCAGCAGTTCTTTTGGCCCCTCTAAAATGAACTTTTGAAAACTGAATAATCCTCCCACCTAGAAAACCTCCCCCCCCCAAAAATAAGTACTTTGGGAAGAAAAAGGAATAATGGATCCAGCCACCCACCAAATTCCCTGAGAGACAGAAGCCTCTCTAAAATGAATTTTTGAAAACTGAATAATCCTGCCACCTAGACACACACACACACACACACAAATAAGTACGTTTGGAAGAAAAAGGAATGATGGATCCAGCCACCCACCAAATTCCCTGAGAGACAGAAGCCTCTCTAAAATGAATGAATGAGTAAATAAATAAATAAAATGAACTTTTGAAAACTGAATATAAAGGAAAAGAGATTCCACAGTCACACAATGACAGTTCCCCCCCCCCCCCACCGGACGATACACACACAAGCCTCCAGGGGAAAAAAAAAGTTTGATTGATTTGAATTTGAAATAAAATTAAGCCCTTCCTTCTGAAGAAGTAGCCTAAGCTACCTGAAATCCCTCTCCAAATTCCCAGTAAAGTTGATGATGATTGATGAATGATGATGATGATGAAAAAGAAAAATATAAGTCTTTGCTTTGCTGCCGCAAAAGCGAAACCGCAAGAGCACCAGCAAGCCAGCGAGCAGCAACTGTTCTCACTCCGGAGAGCACAAACAGAAGTGGGGAACGGCCGGACAGGAAAAGCTTATATGAAGCGTCTGTAAAATAGATACACCTTTCAGCAGCGCTATTGGCTGCCGGACATGCCAATCCAGGATCTCTGTCCTGATTCGCCAAAGCTTCGAATTGGCGCCAGCAAGCTCAGAGAGGCCCCCCAAAGGGGTAACGAATATAGACGAATGTGAACAGATTGACGAATAAAACCGAGGAAATAGGAAAAAATCGTCAAGCCATATTCGTCCTGATTTAAAATTTTACAAATACGGATCAACGAATATATGATGAATCGGCTATATTCATCAGAAAAATTGATACGTTTTTATATTCATCCCCATCTCTAGTGGCTACTGTAAATAGAGGTCCTACTGTCCTACTTTACAAGGCTGGTGTGTATTCTAAGGAAACACATAGTCTATGGTTTATTGCTTTGGAAGCAATCAAGGTTGCTTTTAAGGTTCAGGCTTGTCTATGGGGCTTACTACGCACTTTTGAGGCCTAAAGGACCTACCTCAGGAAATAAAGCTGGTAGTTTTGCGCCCAGAGGGACTCCCTGACTGCAATCATTGTCTCTTTAGGGAGACGGGATCATTACAGAATGTACTGAATGCATTATTAGATCATAACTGTAAATGTGTGAGGGTCTCAAAGCCAGCTAATCATGCAGGGATGCTGTCATGGGGTAGGGTTTAAATGCACATTTCAGGTCAAGATACATTTAAAGGGGAATATGCATTGATTCACTGCACTGGGATCTTGTGTAGTGGGACTCCAGATATTCTCTTCTAGAATGCCCTACCGTTTGTCATGCTGATCAGGGCATCTGGAAGCTAGAGTTGAATCAAATTGAAAACCACTAAAAATTAAGGTTGATAGGCTGAAACAGTTTTGTTAAGCATAAATGCTTGTCAGATTAAAAACTGATAGCACTATTTAACAATGTATTTCCACATTTCTTCATAATTTCTATGACTATTCACAATAACATATAGTATGTTGGTAATATAAAATATATATTTAAAATATTTGTGCATGCATACATGTTTATTATACAAAAATGTCTAAAACTACAATTGTATGGCTTTTCAAAGCTGTCCTGAGGTGTTCAGTGCTTGCAGAATGAACTGTAGTCACATCATAATGTTTCACAATTATATATGTTGTTTCAGTCACTGCATACGTAAGTGAAACCACAAGATCAAATTGCAGCTAATTAATGAGATCCTGCTTGTATTCATACTCTTGTGTCACAATGCACAATGAGCATGCAGCCAGGAATTTATTTATTTATTTATTTACATTTCTATCCTGCCAGACTAGTAGCAGAACCACTACTCTGGGTGGCTAATGTGACTGGCATTTCATTAATTATCATTATATATATAGTATTATTAACTACTTGTGCTGGATGGGGTTACACTCCCCCTGAAAACACAGGTACGCAGCTTGGGTGTACTCTTGGATTAATCCCTAAGCTTGGATGCTCAGGTCTTGGCGGTGGCAGGAGTGCATTTGCACAGCTAAAGCTGGTGCGCCAGCTGCGCCCGTTCCTTGAGATGTCGTATTTGGCTACAGTGACACATGCCTTAGTTACATCCTGTTTGGATTACTGTAACATGCTCTATGTGGGGCTGCCTTTGAAGACGTTTTGGAAACTTTAGCTGGTGCAAAACTCTGCAGCCAGACTACTGACTGGGGCCAGCTACAAGGAGCATATAACGAACCTGTTACAAGAACTGCACTGGCTACCAGTCTGTTTCCGGGCCCAATTCAAAGTGCTGGTCATTACCTATAAAGCCCTATACAGCTTGGGTCCAGGCTACCTGAAGGACCGTATCTCCCTATATGCACCTTCTCGGTGATTAAGATCAGCAGAGGAGGCCCTCCTCTTGGTCTCATTGCCAGCACAAGCACAGCTGATGGGGACACGGGAGAGGGCCTTCTCTGTGGTAGCTCCCAGGCTATGGATCACTCTTTTATCCTTTTGAAAAAAACTAAAGACCCATCTCTTCAGGCAGGCTTTTAACAATTATAATTGAATCCCTGAACCCTATTTTAACAGATAATTTTAATATTTTCCATGTTTCCATGTTTTAATTTTTTAATTTTATTTTAAATCATATCTTGTTTAATTTGTCTTTTAATATTTAACTTATTGTGTTTTAATCGTGTGAATTTTAATGCTGTGAGCCGCCTTGGGTCCCTTGGGAGAAATGCGGCATACAAATAAAACTAATAAAATTAACAATAATTATCAGAAACTTATTGCTGTGACTTACATGATCCCATTTGCACACACATAAATCACCAGTAGGATTTCTGCCCACTGTGTGTAATACTATACTGAAACAGAAATATTATTCCAATTCACTTCACAGTGCATATGAGTAATAGTAATACCATATGGCCAAAGTCTGAAAATTATCACTACGTATTACATCATGAATCAGGGATAGGAGACCTGTGGCCCTCCAGATCTTGCCAGAATATACCTCCCATTATTCCTGCTCATTAGTCATGCTAACAAGGACTGATGCCAAATAACATTTGGAGGGCCACAAATTTCCTATTTCTGCCATAAATGGTGTAAATTTGATACTCTTATGGGAAAAAAGTACAATTCATCTATGTTTCATTATTATACTATGCCAAATGAATTGTTTGTATACACTCATATGCAATAGCAGCACATGTGTCAACATCAGAATTATGGGCATTGTGTGTTTGCCCATTGATACTTTTACAGAGATTTTTTTTTTCCTGAAGAAACAGGGACCCAGACTCACCAGGGGATCCAAATTGTTGCCAGAGCAGTAGCCTGGTGGGTTGCAGGTCTGGCATACAGTCCCTCGGCGGCAATGACAGTTCTTCATTGTGTGCATCAGGGATGCTGGGAGGCCTGTCATTGGCTGGGATGATGCCTGTATGTGGCCATTGGCAGGCACAACAGTGAGAGGGGCCCTGCTCAGAGCTAAAACAAGAGGCTCCTTGCTGTGATTTGTCATCTTGTGGCATCGTGGAGTTGCAGTTGTATCAACCACCTGAACATTTTGCATACCATAGGTGCTCTGTTTTGTGTGGATGGGGTACACAACATTTGTCTGGGCAATATCAAGGAAGCTGTTGTGGATTGGTTGCAGCTGCAGTTCTCTGGCAAGAGGTGAGCTATGTAAAGATCTTGTAGCAGTTTGGAGCACTGAAGTGGATCCAAGGGTTTCAGGGTGGCAGATGGGTGCCAGTGTGCCCTGGTGATAGAGGAATCCCCTTAAGGGGGGAACAGGTACATAGCCTAGCCTAGCTTGGAGGCCTGGATCTTGTCTGTACCTCCCGGGTGACAGGGAACCACAGACCATATGCCTATGTGGTCTCCACGGTACTGCCATTCATGGGTTGTCTCTCCCTCAGCTGGGAACTGGGGTTGAAGTGGTGGTTTGCAGGGGGGGGGTTGAATACCAATGAACTGGGTCTATTCCCAATTGTCTGCCAGGAAACCTGCTACTGTAACCAATAAAGTTGTGACCTTTCCTTCCAGTAAGCTGGTGTTGTGTGTTTTGTCACTGTGAATGAGGCCTGCTCAGCTGTAGGTCAACAAAGTGTATACTTGTTTGATTATGCAGAAGATGCCATGTTCTATGTTCTCTTTGCTGTATCTTACTGAAGCACCACTAATACTTACTCTTCAAATTGGTAGCTTCTTGGACAGGAACATAATATTTTGTTTGTTTGCTTATGCAGCTCCATGTGCCTAGATTGCATTGTATGCTAAATAATAATATGTGGCTGTGCATACATTGCATATGCATATATGTACATATGCATATCCCCATGTCACCTAGACACCACTGCACCTAGACTTATTTCCTGGACCTGTATAATTTATTCAGCACAGCCACTCCTGCCTCATTTTTCATCCATCCAATGACTTACATGTTTCTTTGACTTGCATTTGCTGGACATGTATGATCAACTTTACTATACTTGTTCTGGATTGGTTCATGAAGGCATATCATTCCATTATATTTCCTGAGGCCAACGTTGTTCATCTAGACAGTTTTCTACTTTGTATTGAGCTTCATGTTGTCCTCATTTTTCACGCGACAAAAGATTAAAGATAATACTCATACTAATAATATAAAAATGCTCTTCTGGGAATGGCTTCTAAGGCGGTATTGTACAGTATAAAGCCTCTGTCAAATAGCTGAGGTAATTTTCACTCATTAGGAGGAGAATGCAGTAGATTAAAGGTAGCAAGGGTGAATAGGCACTCATTTTTGTAAAACTTCCCTCACCTTTTATTCACCTACTAAAGCCATTATTTTATGATAATAAAATAGGAGAGAGAGAGAGCGGGAGAGAGAGAGAGATGTGTGAACTTCAAGAAAGAGAGACAGAACACGCAAAGAGCTATTTCCTCTCAAGAGAAATATACTGTGTAGATTAAAGGTGGAAAGACAGCCCTCATTTAAATCAATCCTCCTCTCAAAGCATATTTATTCACAGATTAATTAGAGTTGCAAATGAAAATTATCTGGTTGGTGGGAAAATTATTGAGGGCCTTTAAAATGTAGGAGCTAAGATTAAAAGGAAGCCCATTTACCCCTTCTTTGTCATTCAAAGAGCAGATCAAAAGCACCAGTGTCAAATTAATAGTTTGGGTGGTATCACTCTTCCCTTAGCTCTTTGGTTATTTATTTGAAGCTTACGTTGTTAAGCAGAGGTTGAGGAGCTGGTCTGCCCAGTCGAAATTAAGTGTTCACCATTCTGTGCTGCAACAGAATAAGCAGCAACAGAAGATCTCTTCAGGTGTTAAGAATAACATGTGAGAGGACTCCTTCCTTCTGCATGCTGGCTTTGGATTTTAAGGTGCAAAAAGATTATTTGTTTATTCAGCAGAAATGTGCTTAAAGATCCTTCCCAGAATCAGGAACTTTGCCCTGTGAGGTTTTTCAGCCATAGGAAGGCTTCTAAGGATGTTCAGCCAGATGCATTTAGAATCTCCCTTTAGATTTTCATTTTAGAACTGCAGAACTGGAAGGGACCCTATGGATGCTCAGTATACAAGAGTTCCTATCAGACTGGAAACATGAGGGGGCAGGACTTACATACGTGATCTTAATCATCATCATCATTTTAGAACTGCAGAGTTGGATGAAACCCTATGGATCATCAAGTCTAGCCCATGTCATGGAGGAACAGTGGGGAATCAAACTCCCAACCTCTGGATCTGCAGCCAGATACCTAAACCACTGAGCTATCCAGCAGTTCTTGGTACTCTTTCTGTGAAGCTGCACTCAATAATTAAATAAGAGGAAATATCTTAGGAAACAGGCACAAAGACATTTAAGTGATTCTGAGTTTGAGATTATGAAAAATAAGAGGATAGAATTTTTACACTCTTGGCTGGTATTTTACACCTCATAGGTGCCCTTGGTGGGGACATGGGAGAGGGCCTTCTCTGTTGCTGTTCCCAGACTCTGGAACACCCTCCCTCTGGAAGCTAGGCTGTCCTTCTGCAGGAAGGCTTTTCTTTAGTTACTAGTGGTCTGAGAGGGGTTTAAAATGGATTGTTTTGCTCTGTTGTTTATATGTGTTTTAATATTGATCTTAATTACCATTTTAATATAATAGTTGTTTAATTCTTTTTCTTTTTTGCTGTCATGTTGAAGCACGCTTTTGGAACTGCAATAGAAGGTGTCTATCTCCAGACTAGATCAGATGGAAAGCTCTGAGAGTGAAGACCAAAGTCCAGCTGAAATGCATGCAGGACTTCCTCTTTGCCGATGATGCAGCTGTTGTTGCCCATTCTGCTGAAGAGCTCCAACAACTTATGAATCGTTTTAGCAAGGCCTGCCAAGACTTTGGACTAACAATCAGCCTGAAGAAAACACAAGTCATGGGCCAGGGCGTGGACTCACCTCCCTCTACTACCATCTCTACACAAGAATTGGAGGGTGTTCATGATTTCGTGTACCTTGGCTCAACGATCTCTGACACCCTCTCTCTAGATGTCGAGCTGGATAAACGCATTGGCAAAGCAGCTACCACGTTCTCTAGACTCACAAAGAGAATATGGCCTAATAAGAAGCTGACGGCATATACCAAGATCCAGGTCTATAGAGCCTGTGTCCTGAGCACACTCCTGTCCTGCAGTGAGTCCTGGACCCTTTGTGCATGGCAGGAGAGGAAGTTGAACACGTTCCATATGCGTTGTCTCCGACTCATTTTTGGTATCACCTGGCAGGACAAAGTTCCAAATAGAGTAGTCCTAGAACGAGCTGGAATTTTTCGCATGTATACATTACTGAAACAGTGACGTCTACGTTGGCTTGGGCATGTTGTGAGAACGGCTGATGGTTGGATTCCAGAATATCTCCTGTATGGAGAATTCGTGCGGGGAAAGTGCCCCAGAGGGAGACCACAGCTGCGATACAAGGATATCTGCAAGCGGGATCTGAAGGCCTTAGTAATGGACCTCAACAGATGGGAAACCTTGACATCTGAGTGTTCAGCCTGGAGGCAGGTGGTTCAGCATGCCCTCTCCCATTTTGAAGAGACACTTGTTCAGCAGGCCGAGGCAAAGAGGCAGTCCCAAAACCAGCAAAATCAGGGAGCTGGACAGGGGACAGATTGTATTTGTCTTCAGTGTGGAAGGGATTGTCACTCTCGAATTGGCCTTCTCAGCCACACTAGACGCTGTTCCAAGACCTCTATTCAGAGCACGTTACCATAGTCTCTCGAGACTGAAGAATGCCTACAAGCAAGCATTTGTATATTGTGATTGGGTTTATTAAAGATCTGGAGCAGTTCCTCTCTTTTGGCGGGAAATGACAACTGAGTCTCTTTTTGAACATTAACAGATTTATTTGGTTTAACATTAGGTGAATCAACAACAACTTCTACTGGTTCAAACAAACTGATATCAGGTAACTGTCCATACTGTGGGGACAACAATTCTGTCTTGGAACTGACAGGATTCATTGAGGGGCTGGCTCAAAACGTTCCTGATCAGTGGGCTTCCTCATCGGAGCACTCCGGACCGCGCAAATTGTCCCACAAGAAGGGTGTCTGGCCCAATCTCCCTCCGGTGGTGGGTGGTTGAAGGAAGAGTCCGGACGAATCACCTTCCTCGAGGGACCTTGTCCCCGCGGAAAAACCACGACTGTCTGTTCTAACGGATCCACCGATGTCCCCCTCTCCTTAGATGTATCCAGATCAGGTAGAAATCCTCCTACCTTTAAATTAGGGAAGTCCTCTAACAACTCTCTCATTCTATCATACTCCAATTCTTTTCTCTTTCCCCCTTTTTCTCTTCCTTCTTTCCTTTCTCCTGTCATCGGTATACTGAATTGTCTCCTCCCACCTTCCTCTCCTGTTTCCTCCTCCCACACGGGTAAAATTAACTCCTCCCCTTTTTCTCCTTCTCTCTCTTCCACCAGACAAATCTCAAACTTTTCCCTCTTTCCCTTAGATTCCTTTTCTTTCTCCTCTTCTACATTCAGCTCTTCACTTTCTATTATCTTCCCTGCCTCTATTTCTCCTTTCATCTCAGGCGTCTCTAGTTGAGGGGACGGCTCACTCTGTTCTTTCTCCTCTCTCTCTACAGCTCCTTCACATATATTTAATGTTTTTAGCTTTTAAATACTATTTTAATGATGTAAGCCACCTTGGGTCCTTTTTGGAGAAAGGCAGGATAGAAATATCTTAAATAAATAAAAATAAATAAATATTTTGAGATACTCTCAATAGGTGCTTTGCCTTTCTTCACCATGATTCTGGGTGACCTCTTTTGCTAGTTCTTCAGGATTACTTAGTTACTTAGTTATCACTGTACAAGGTTAACCTATGGTCATGATAAAGTTATGTAGAACCCTATTCATCCTCGAAACATATAGGGCTCAGGCGCTGTGGAGATGCAAGTAAGTCTTGCTTCCACATTGCCCCCCATTTGAAAATCCTGCAGATGTTTGTGTGTTCAGTATGGAAGTCTGCATAGGCACTGTAAGTGCATTCAGCTGAATGTATTTATTACACTTCTGAAATTGGCAACCAAAATAATGAAGGGTTGCAGATCATGGAAATGCTGTGAATACATTCAGCCGAATGTCCTTACAGCATCTATGCAGATCTGTACACTGAGTACATGAAAGCCTACAGAACTTTGTGAGAAGGGGGACATGTAGGTTTGGGCTTACTTTGAGTCCTATGTGTTTTCAAGCTGAATACCTATATAGAGCTTCTATCAGCTTACCTGGCTGTCTTTCCCTAATTAATACCCACTAACCCAGTGTTCCCAGTGTGGTGTAGCGGATGGAGTGACAGACTAGGACTCAGGAGAACAGGGTTTGAATCCCCACTAAGCCATGGAATCTGATTGGGGGTGAGTGTGAAACTGGTAAAACCACTCCTTAAATGTCTTACTTACCTTGAAAACCTTGTTAGGGTAAGTTCCTATTTGACAGCATGTAGCAACCACCACCACCACCTAATAAACCTGTTTGAAAGGTTAGCTTGGTATTCTTAACATCCAAAACAGAATTTCATTTAAAATAAAGTCATTTCTCAGAATTCATAATCACCAATTTAGATTGTTAGAAAACTAAATTGTTATAATCTTCTTTGGAAAAGAAAAAGAACACCACCACATTTTGTACATAAAATTAACAAATGGGTGGAATTTTAGAGCTAGATGGAACGAGTCTAATGTTGACTTGTTCTGTGAGAACCCTTGAAAAGATAGTAGCATGTAAACCAAAGTAAACTGACATAGTCAAGTCGGCTAGATTTAAATGCACTTTTCACCTTCATCCCATTAATTTCAAGAAATGTGCTGTACTTTTGCTTAATTGTGCTAATGCAGTACAAAGCAGGAGGTGAACAACAAAATTCACATTTTGCTTTGTTCCAGATTTCTAAGCTCTGACCTTTAATTCTATCAGGATCAGTGATCGTATAGTTATATCATGACAGAACAACATTCTATTTAGTTTATGTACTTTTGTGTCTGGTCTGTTTTCCCCATCACATAACACAGATATGGAGTGGAGTTGTTCATGGTTTCAGACTTGATTAGCTAGCCTGTCTCTAAATGCACTACAAGCATGCTGTGATGTTATAGAATGTTTAGGCTAGTGGGAAGGGATCCTGTAGCCCTCCACCTGTCACTAAACTCTTAACTCCCATCAGCCCAGCCAGCATCATTCATGGCTAAGGTGATAAGGGTTATGATCTACCAGCATCTAGAATGCCACATAGTTCCCACCCCTTTTTCTAGATCAGTGGCTCCCAAACTTGGGTAATCTAGGTGTTTTTAGACTGCAGTTCCCAGAAGCCTTCACCACCAACTGTGGTGGCTGGGGTTTCTGGGAGTTGCAGTTGAAAAAAATATAAGTTACTCAAGGCTGGGAACCACTGTTCTAGATGTTAGTTGTTAAGAGGGATTGGGACAATTAATCAGCCTACTGGTGCAGATGACTGCCACATCAGCATGACAAAGAGACAAGAATAGCAGCAGAAACCCCAAGGTAATCAATATATTTACAGGGAGATCCTTTCTCTACTACTTTCTGCTCAGTCCTACCAGAACTGAGAAAAACAGACAAGGGAGGAGCACCCAAATACTGCATGAGTAGAACAGGTTTTGGAAGTAGAATAGCCCATAGGCCTATAATGGTCTAAGACAGTGACTCTCAAACTGGGGTCCCCAGATGTTCTTAAACTTCAATTACCAGAAGCCTTCACCACTTGCTGTGCTGGCCAGGATTTCTGGGAGTTGCAATCCAAGAACATTTGGGGACCCAAGTTTGAAACCCACTGGTCTAAGAAACAGAGATGTAGAATTACACCGGAAAATGAAGACTTGGTTTTTGTGGTAGCAAAAGCTGTTCCTCTGTCTGAGAAGAAAACCTGTGGAGCCTCAGGGCATCTGATTGACAAGAGCTCCACATCACTGGTCTTCTGAAATGTGAGAACTTTGCCAAGCCATTCTGTAAGCAATTTTTTTTTTTTAAAAAAAGGCTTTAAAAAAAAGTTGAGAGAAAACATCTACTGCACAGTACTGTTTAGCCAAATGGAGATCAGAGCAAAGGATTTGGAAGAAGAGGAGGGGAGAGAGAGAAGGAAGGAGACCAAATCCTACCCCCTCCCAAACTGCTGAAGACTTGTGAACATTAAAAGTGATGCAAAGCTCTGTTTAATGGACACTCCCAATGCTTTTCTACCCTGCACCACAATTGATTGCAGCGAGATTACGATGCCATTAAAATTCACTTGGCCCATAAACTAATGCTGTGGAAAATGCTGACGTTTATAGCAGCTCCTATAAGAGACATATTTCAGCATGAAAGTGAGCTCTAATGCATGAACTTTATTTAGGTAAAACAACGTCTAAGGAGGGGGGAGCAGGGGTGGAGAAGAGATAGCAATTGCTGAGAGTTTTATTTCTTTCAACTAATGGGTATATGGATGCTAAATTTAAAAGACATTTTTTAATAAATCTATTGGTCTTTGACAAAATCAATCCAAACCCCATAAACCAAGAAGTCACCCACTTGATATTAATGAGGCTGAATTTGCATTTATTTGTCCCTTACAGTAGACAAACCATTAATTTCATGTTTATGCTTTCTTTGAAGACTGAATGCTTATAGATAGATGGCCACATCAACTCTCCTGCTGCTACATTAATATTTTGCTATAAATGATAAATTTGACCATTTTCTAGTACACCCCTTCTTTCTTTAAGAAAGCTGAGAAAATGGAAGCAATAAGTCTTAAGCCCTTGAAAGATTTTTTTAAAAAAGTAAATGCTCTGCAGTCACTGATTATTAAAAACATCATAGTTTTAACTGCAGGAAATCTTTGATAGCATCTAGGAGTTTACCAATAAAAGTTGCAAAACAATAATGAATAAAACAAGATTACATGCCAGTCCCTCAAAGTGGATATTAGCAGTTAAACCGGCTAGGGCTGCTGCACTCTGCTGTTGGTTACTCTCATCCCATTCTTGATGACAGTCCCTCCACTATATATTTCACTGTCTTAATTGTGGGTAGTCATATAAGTAACAGAGAGCAGCCAAGCCCTAATATCCACAGTAATGTTATAACCTTTACTCTCTTCTGCATCCCCCGGAATGCTTTGGCAACAATAAAACTGTGTTTTGGCAGTTAAAACACAGAGGTCACAATAATTTGTGGAAGAAACAAGCACCTTGATAAACTCTTTATGGCTTCCCAGGTCATAGCCAGAGGCAATTCTTCCTTATCCTAATGTCCAAAACCTCCACTGAGCAAAGCTCTGAACTCTTTTACGTATCCTTCGGTCAAATTAGACAATCTGCTTAACATGTTTTGCAGAAACAGTGCCCCCTCAAGAAGTAAAAAATGTCCATGAGTCATCATCGCACATGGTTTTGTCACCTGCATAACTTGCATTTAGCCATGACTGGTTTTGTACTTGGTTCCTGGAAAGTAAGTATCAGCTTACTTTGCAAGTCTCATTACCTGAGGAACAGAACCATCATGCCACCCTGAATGGAACCAATGTTGTCTGATTCTGGCTGCTAAGCAAGATCAGTTCTGCTTAGTAACTGGAACGGAGACCAGCAGGGAAAACCAGGAATCTTCAGGTAGAGTTAGGAAAGAACCCTGCCTGAAATCCTGGAGAGTTGCTGCCAGTCAGAGTTCATAATATTGAGTTAGAAGTTGCAATGGTCTGGCACATTCCTATGTTTCTGTGTGTGAGGAAATCTTGCTGCTAGAGACACGTATTAATCACAGGGGAAGACATTCCCTTAATGTTTGTCTTAATCTTTTGAGCAATATGCTCAAAATGTTATCAATAAACAAAACCTGCGGAGGTCTAAAAAGAGTTAGTACTACAGTTACTGTGAGAGCAAAGAGGGTAAGTTTGAGAGCATACACGTGAACACTGCAGCTTGGAGAAACCCACCTGCAGAGTGGGTGCAAAGAGTCTTTTCTCCTGAGCAGCTCTTGAATTCTGAAATGCCCTCCTTTTATATTTGCAACAGGTGCTAATGCTCTTTGTGGTCAGGAAGGTTGCCAGGATGTACCCTTTTAACTTGTCTTTATAAAATATCATTTTAAAAAAAAAACTGCCTGTAGTGTTTCACCATGCTTTTACCTGACCACTGTTCTGTTTTTGAATTGTATGGATACCACCTTGGTTGGCCTCAGAAAGTGATATAGAATAACATGAATAAATAACAAATTCCTAAATACAGTAAATAAATTGAATAATCTAGGAGAAAACTATCTGAATAGGAATTATTGCTATTGTCACTATTTTTGGTAAAGAAATGCATTTATGGAAAATAGAACAGAGATATAACAAGCATTCTACAAAAATTACTACCAAACCAGAAATTATTACTAGGGATGTGTTCAAGTTTGGAAATTATTTGGGACCTGAAATCAAAGCAGGGTGTGTGTGTTTCAATTTCTGAACCAATCCAAAGTGAAGTGAAAAAGCCCAAGATAGTACACAAATCAAATCAAGGCACTCCGAAGTGCTGAATATTGCTTTGGCACTTCAGTTTAAAAATAATTAAAAAAAAACAGACACCACCACTTTGCACCAGTTAGTCTCAATTGGGAAATAAAAATGAATACAAGCCTAAAACAAAAGGAGAATGGCAGTTCAAGCATCAATGAAAAACCCAAGATCTTCTGGAAATTCCACTGATGTAGCTCCTGAGAGGGCTTGGATCAACTGGGTAAATTCCCTTGTTCTATGATATACCACCATTTTATATCTTGACAGGACAAGGGAACGATGTTAGTCTGTTAGAGGTTGCTATCTGCATTGGTTTCATTTTCAGTGGTGTCAGTTAGTAGGAGGTAATTCTTCTTTTCTTTTAGGCAGCTGCAGATGTTACTGTGCATTACACTATAGAACCCAATCAAGTCAATGCTTTTCTGTGAGAGTGTGCCATGGATGTCCTGAGTCTCTTGTGCAGGATTTGAATGGCATAGGTCGATTTAGCATTAGTAATAGGATCTACACTAACCATTCCCACCCTTTGTACTTTTTTTATGGCTGCTGCTGGCTTTAATCTTGCAGAGGGTTTTTTTTTTGCCCCCCACCTTTGGCTGTGTTCTAGATTCAGTGGGTGACAAACATGCCATACAAAGAAGAAATCAAGTACCCTATCAGCTGTGGCAGTGAAGATACTAGCAGGGAGAAATATTCCTCTCCTCCCTCAATAGATATTTTTGCAGAGAAAATCTGATTAATTTGAGTATCTGGTATAGGTGAGGAAAGGAAGGAAGCAAACTGGTGGGAGTTTTGTCTGCACACTGGAGGTCAAGCAGTACGTGATAGCACCATATTTTACCTTCTTTTCCAGGTCAGAGTCCTATTGTCATGTTTTTTTTTCAATATTTGAACCCGTACAAATACATTTAAATACTTTAGAATATTTGAATCAAATTGGCTTGAAACAAATTGGTTACTATTTGTAAGATAAATAATTTGGACTGAATTGCAGTGGATGGCATTTGCACAGTCCTGTTACCAAGAATAGCATTGCTCTTCTTAGTTGAAAAACACAAAAGCACAAACTTCTTTCAGAACATCTTTCAGAACATTTGTCTTTCAGATACTTGTTAATATATATTTTATATTTTTATATTATATATATTTTATATATATTATATAATATAATTATATAATATAATATTATATTATATTATATATTATATTATATATAATATTATATTATATAATTATAAAATATATATTATATTTTATATATTATATATATATTATATATATTTTCAAGCTTTTGGAGAACAAGGCAGAATTTAAGTTGATTTTCACTGCAGCTTATTTGTATTTTTTAAAAGCATTTTAGCAGAGATTTGTAATCTGTAATTTTAGATATTTGTAACTTTAAATGTGAACCATTTGTCACTTTTGATTTGTAATTTTATGAGTTTGCAATTTGTGACTTTAACTGTGTGTTTTTATGTGAACTATTAGTCATCCTAAGCTCTTGAATCATGATCATCATCATCATCGTCAGTGATGATGTAGGATGGCCACTCAGACACTGAAAAAATATGAAATACATCAGCACAAAAGAAGACACAGATCCATATAATATTTACACATGCTAATTTACATGGATAATGCCCACAAAGAAGTATTTCTTATCACTTGAACAAAAATGTCATTGTAGGGGGGAAGACTGACCATGTGACCTGGAGGCTGCTTAGTTTGCTGCTGGTGAGCAACTTCAAGGACCCTGATCTCCCATTTTATGATGCTTTAGCTTTAAACTGGTTTTAGCTGGATTGTCAATTAAAGAAAAGGATGTCCTTCAAACAGAGGACTCTTCCCAGAGAGGATACATGGCCACCATAATCCCATGACTTTAGTAAAATGAAAATATCTTCTTATCCTGATACAGTAAAAAAGCAGAAGGTTCTTCCATTTGTAAAGGCACATATGAATGGTACATAAACGAGGGACACTGAACAATGGCAGACAAAGTTAGGAGGACAATTGAGCAGACTGTAGAGCCAGATTTGACTTGCCTTCAGTGACATCTCTTTGCTATGGCCAAGGGAGGAAACTTCATTCTCATGCCTTAGCTTTCTAGACATGCCTGTTCTCTGCAGTATGCCCTCAGTGATGGCATGGCAGAACAGTTCAGAGAAGGCCCAGCGCTGTGGCAATCAAGGCTATGGTTTGTTTGAATCTATTCATTCACATAAAACCCCACAGTATTTAAGAGAGAGAGAGAAAAAATTGGGAATAAAAGTAACTAAAAAAGAGAGAAATGTTAACTTGTACAGCTCTGTATGTATACAGCAGACAATGCGCAGCTTGTTCTTCCACAATGGCTCTGAAAAGCAGGTGTCATAGCAGCTGTGCAAGGTTAAAATCACAGGGACCATTATGTGCAAAATGAATATTTATCCTGTGTCTGCTTCAGCTCTTAAGGATGTGCTTTCTTTTGTGCTCGTGTTTGCTGGAAGGCCTCCATCGGTACAATAGAGAAATCGCTCATTCACACTTGCTCCAAACCTCCGTTCCACCATCCAAATCTACCGTTATGGATATAATACTGACCTCTGGCATACAAGGTTCTTGTTGCCCTATACTTCTGAAACAAAAGCTATTGTGCTGCCCTCTGAAAGCCTCCCTGCCACAGAATAAAGCAGCAGGGCGGTGTGAATCCAGAGGAGGTATTTGTGAACCTCTCTCTCTCTCGGAAGTTAAAAACCTAGGAGAATATAAAGCACACGCAAGTTCGTGAGCATGTGCATGTGTGTGCGCACACACACGCACACACACACATTTCAACAGACGAAAGGGCTTCCAATTAAAAACGTTGCTTTGTGTTTTGTCTTTTGTATGCATGTGTATTGGAACAGTTCTTCCAAATGCTTGTTTAAAGAGGCAAGTGACCTGTCCTTGCTTTCTCTCTCAGAGAAGAGTGCAGGAGGAAGAAACAAAGAAGAGACACAGGCAAAGAAAGAAAGCTGGAAAAAGCAAAGATAGCCTTTATAGTCAAACGCAGGGGAGGGAGATGTCTTGTTTTTCCTTTTTTCCTCTTACGCCCCCAACCCACACTTTTTTGGGTGGGTGAGTGAGAGTTTCTAGAACCCAGACCATTAAGGTACTCTGAAAAGGTGATGGAATGGATAGTGGTGGGACTGTTGCTGCTCACATCCTAAAGAAAAGAGGGGAGGGGGAGACCTTGTTCATCTGCATGCAATAATGAGTGGCCAAGCAAATGTTGCAGGGTTTTGAATTTCTTGTAAAATTCTTTTTTACTACGCAGTAGAAGTACAGAGATCCATAGAGGAGAATAGCCACAAGTTCCCCAGAATACACCCCCTTCTCATGAACTGGCACTTAAAGTTTTTCTCAATAACTCACTCTGAGACATGTGTAGGAGAAATAATTTTTAAAAGTTTGTTTACTTACAGTTGCTTGAAATTACAGACTTGTATATAAAGCTTTATTTACTGTCCACATACTAGCAACCAACTGATCAACAGCAATAAACAACTTCCACGCTTAGCAGCGAGGTGAGGTCCTATTTGAATGTCAAAAAATGGAAGGAACATTTCTAGCTTTTGAGTTTTCAGACAGCATGCAAGGTTGTAAATAAAACTCCAGCAGCAAATTCCTCAGGCCTGCTTAAAGCTAGTCTGTTGACAGTCTAAGACATGAAATCTTCACCACTACAAGGATTTTAGGCTGTGGTAGTTATGTCACAAGACCGTCCATATTTCCTAATCTCAAGTTTTCCTGGAAGGAACTGTTAAAATGAGTACTGAAGAACTGTAATAAAGCCTGTACAGCATAGCAGCGAAAGCATTTATTTAGATTAGAGAGATGTGAAGGTCTTGGAAAACTCAGAAGAAAAAGAAGAAATCCCAGGTTCCCTCCTGATTTTTACTCAACGATAAATGTTGAAATTCTATGGTGGAAAAACTGCAAAAAATTGTAGAACCTACAAAAGCACTCCAATGAATTATCTTTTTTTAAAAAAAGAGTGGGTGGCTTTTAAACAAAAATATTTACCCATTCAAGGTAGAAGGAACTGTGTTGGATGATTTTTATATAAGGCAGTCTACAGAATTAAAGTACAGTAATTCCTGTGCATACTGTAGATATGTACAGCACTCATATCCAAGAATTATTTGTGCACCTAGTGGGTGCTGCCATCTTTATGAAAGGGTCAAATGGTGTGTGTGATTGTAACTTGTTGGCTGGAATGCACTGCGTGTGACAGTTTGCAACGTTCTCTTCTGCATAGAGCATATTCACCATTTTGCATGTACAAACAAGGTAAAGGTAAAAGTAAAGTTTCCCCTTGACATTTAGTCCAGTTGTGTCTGACTCTAGGGCGCAGTGCTCATCCCCGTTTCCAAGCCATAGAGCCAGCGTTTGTCCGTAGACAGTTTCTGTGGTCACGTGGCCAGAGCGACTAGACACGGAACACCATTACCTTCCCACCATGGTGGTACCTATTTATCTACTTGCATTTTTACATGCTTTCGAACTGCTAGGTTGGCAGGAGCTGGGACAAGCGATGGGAGCTCACTCCGTCACGTGGATTCGATCTTACGACTGCTGGTCTTCTGACCTTGCAGCACAGAGGCTTCTGCGGTTTAACCCGCAGCGCCACCACGTCCCTTACAAACAAGGCTTTTATATTTTAAAACTTCATTAATATGCCAAGTGGTACAGTTTCATACCCTAAGTTATGAATGAAGCATTTAATATTGCTAAAACAGTACAATCAGTTTAAGTTTGGTATGAAGATTAGAGATGGGGGTATTCATATTCATAGATGAATACAAATACCCCTGCACAGCTGGACGTAAGGAGAGTCTGGCCCCCTTGGGCCGGACCATCCACTCACACATCCGCTGCCGGCTCCACTTTCCCTTCCAATCACTCCGGAGCTCGTGGTCGGCTATCCACTCATCAGTCTGGCAGGGAGACTCGTCTTCCTTCCTTCTGCCAGGAGTAGAGAGTTGACCACGTTACGTCCAGCTTTGCGGGGGTATTCGTATACGAATGTGAATACTCCCATCTCTAATGAAGATACATACTGCAAATTTTCACACACCCCACCTCCAGAAAAACAAACAAACAAACAAACAAACAAACATGCTTTTCCCCATGGCTGCAAAATTGCCAGATGGTTTACATCTCTAGATTGAAATTCGTACTTGGACATAACACTCGGTTACCTTGACCACTTCACAATATCAGCTGATCTTATTTTGCTGGGTTGATGTAAGGGCAAATGAGAGAGAGAGAGAGAGAGAGAGAGAGAGAGAGAGCACCATTCTGCAGCTTTACCCAGGCCATGGAGGACTTTGTCTAGGATAGGCCACATTGTTCGGGCACCAGAGATGGATACTCATTCTAGTTTTGCTTTCCAAAACTAGAATGAGTTTCCAGATTCTATACAAAACTACAATCTGTATATTTTTTTATAATCTTAAATTCTTTTTGTCCTGTTCAGGAAGAAATTTAAGATCCTTTGGTAAATTATTATCAAAAAATAAATTGACCTGATCATCTGCACTAGTCTAAGTCAACAGCTACAGCTCTTTAAACATAGAGAAAGAACTATGTTGCTACTGCCTACCATGTTACTTTGAAGATGAAAGGCCTGTTAGAAAATAAGATGAAAATCTAATTCGGTGCCATAGCAAACATGGCTGAGTACACTGGGAATCAAGCTGATACTCTGGCAACCTATGCATTCAAAGTTCTCTTCCTGGATGGGCTAATCAGTTTCACTTTCCCATACATTCATATTTTAAAAATCTCAAGGTCATTCCATGTTTTAAGAAGAAATTTGTGAATTTTTGTAAGTTCTTATTTAAAAAGAATAAACTGAACACATTCCTTTCCTGCCCTTAACTTCTCGAAGATTTTTTAAAATATCATTCTGAAGAAAACTTGTCTGCTCAATTGTCTGTTTTATATTTCCTGGAACTTATAGTTGCCCATGTTTTGAAGTTTATATTTGTTTTGATTGTTCCTGTCTTTATCTATATTTTCCAGTGCATCTTCACATGGCTTGAATACCAGAAAGCTGATGTTTAAATTTATGACACATGTTAAGATTGCAGGAAAGAGAGAAAATTTAGTAGTGTTTAAAGCCTATTACTTCTGCGTTACTTCCTTTTTTTCTTTTGTAGAACCTTATAGAATCACAGAGTAATGGAGTTGGAACTGGCATAAGGCCATCGAGTCCAATCCCTTGCTCACTGCAGGAATCCAAATCAAAGCAGATCTGGCATGGTTGTCCTATTTTCTCTTGAATGCCTCCAGAACGGGAGCACTCACCACCTCCTGAGATAATTGTTCCATTGTTGTACTGCTTTAACAGTTGGGAAGTTTTTCCTGATATTCAACTGAAATCTGGCTTTCTGTAACATAAGCCCATTATTAGGTGTCCTGAACGCTGGGATGACTGAGAACAGATCCTGCCCCTCCTTTGTATGACAATCTGTCAAACATTTGAAGAGTGTTATCATATTTCCCCTCAGTCTTCTTTAATCAAGGCTAAACATGCCCAGTTCTTTCTGTCTTTCCTCACAGGGCTTGTTTTCCAGTCCCCTGGTTATCCTTGCTGCCCTCCTTTGAACTTGTTCCAGTTTGTCTGATCCTTCTTGAAATGTGATGTCCAGAACTAGACACAGATGGGGCCTAACAAGCACTGAATTGAGAGGAACTAGTACTTCACAGGATTTGAAGACTATACTTCTATTAATGCAGCCTAAAAGAGCAATGGCCTTTTTTGCAGCGACATCATACTGTTGGCTCATATTCAGCTTGTGATCTACAACAATTTCAAGATTCTTCTCACATGTAATATTACTGAGCCAAGTATCCCCCATCTTGTAACTGTGCATTTGGTTTCTTTTTCCTAGAACTTTGTAGAACTTTGCACTTATCCCCATTAGAGAATTTTTAAAAGTATCAACAACAAAACTGTTCTCCAACAGGTTTATCTTTATTTGGTTGCAACCAAGTATGGCATAAAGCTATTTGAGATGCTTATTGTTCTCAAAAGGCAATGGCCCCGAAACACAGACAACAGACGTATTTTATAATTTAACTCTTCCACATGCTTCACTGCATTTTTCTCTTTGTGTGGTTTCTTCTCTAGCATTGTTTTTGGAGACCAGTTCTTAGTTTCTCTGTTTAACATCTGTTGTAGTGGTCAATTTCTGTTAATTTCCAGACTATTGGAAGAATTTCTCAATAATTTCTTGCTCAGAAGCTTCAACTTTGTAAGAAAGATTGAACTAAACATCCTATGTGTCTGTTATTAATATATTTCTTGATTAATATGGTTAATAAAAATGATTTTCTAACAATTTCTCCTCTTCGCTATTTAAAGCGAACCAATATACTCTGATATGCTCTGTCTGGAAAACCAACAAGGATATTGATGTTAAGCCTTTATTAAATTTAGAGGCTTCTAGCTCACAATCTAATTCCTAATTTATCCTATCCTATTATTCCTAAAGCATAAATCACAAAACATTCCTCATGGGAATGGTATACACTACTTAATTTCCAGCGGCTTTTCTTAGAATATGGTTAAGAAAGTTTCATCTACTTAACTTATGGATCACAAAATGAATACTTCATAAGACATAAGCAAAAGTAGCGGATTGTGTATTGCATTGCATCCTTTCCATTTCTTCTGTTTCTTTAAGTAATTTGACTTCCACCATCCAAATTGGTTACTGTCCAGGTCTGTGCATCTTGTGAGTTAAATTTATCTAAGGGTACCACACAAATTGGGACGTGGTGGCACTGCGGGTTAAACCGCAGAAGCCTCTGTGCTGCAAGGTCAGAAGACCAGCAGTCGTAAGATCGAATCCACGTGACGGAGTGAGCTCCCGTCGCTTGTCCCAGCTCCTGCCAACCTAGCAGTTTGAAAGCATGTAAATGCGAGTAGATAAATAGGTACCACCACGGTGGGAAGGTAACGGCGTTCCGTGTCTAGTCGCGCTGGCCACGTGACCACGGAAACTGTCTATGGACAAACACTGGCTCTACGGCTTGGAGACGGGGATGAGCACCGCCCCCTAGAGTCGGACACGACTGGACTAAATGTCAAGGGGAACCTTTACCTTTACCTACCACACAAATCATACCTGTTTCTTTTGGTTCATCCACCTGTTCTCATGTAGTCACAGGTCTCTTGTCATCTTCACTAATATGATCAGCAAAGCAGGCAAAAGGTTCTTTCAGATAAGAGAACAACCAGATAATGTCCAGTTCTAATAACTACCTGAATGAAATTGCACTATGGATGAAAACCTTGGTTACTGTGTGAATAGTCCTGATGGAAGATTACACAACTACAAATGTTTCTTTAAAACATTCAGATGTTTTTCCCATCATCAGGCATTCAGATACCTCCCTTCATTACTCATAGAACCTCTCAAACATCCCTACCATTAATGAATGGCAAAGCAGTCCAAAAATTCCTTTGGCCTTCAGTCATTCTTGCCCGGTTCTCTCACTCCCTGGCTATGATTTTGATTCACAGTCAAAAGTACTCCCTTGGTGACTGAAGAGATGGATCGATGGAATGGACCTCTTCAGCACAGTTCTGTTGTAAGCTCTTAACATCTGGAAGACTAAAAACTATCACACTGTTCATGTGTGCTTCAAAATGTTGACATATATATCTCCTCGGTGCAGCAAAAATAAAAACTTAAGAGTTCATATGAGTCATCTTATAAGAATTCTATACTGAAACAGTCCAATCTTAAACTATAATTCCTTTTAGTTTTAGGTCAATTTGAGTCCAAAAAATCACTTACTTGTTGTCACAGCCTCTGTACTGTATTAAATTAAAATATGGGTATACAGTAAAAACATATCTAAGCAAATATCAAAATAACTATAACAAGGTAACTATACCTTCTCTGACTGAAATAAAATTTTAAATGGATGTCAATTGTAGAACAACAGTTTGATTTGAATGGATCCTTAAATAATGCATTAACTAAGAGATTTTCTTCCTACTCTCCAATATAGGGAAACTCATGTTGGAACAATCTTCCACTACTCACATAATATTTATTTATTTATTTATTTATTTATTGTAATTTTTTACCCCGCCTATCTGGTCAGACGACCACTCTAGGCAGCTTCCAACACACATAACATACATAACAAAATATAAAATATATATAAAAAATATAAAATATAACATCAATAGACAAATAATTCAAGATGGAGAAGGGAAAAGGAAAAGAGAAATGAAAAGAAAAGGAAATCAAGTGTTCACTGGAGGGAAGGCCTGTGTAAACATCCAAGTTTTTAATTGGTTTTTAAAGGTACCCAGCGAAGGGGCCGCACGAATCACCGGAGGAAGGTTATTCCAGAGGCGAGGAGCTACTGCCGAGAAGGCCCGGTTTCTTGTTTTTTCCTTCCGGGCCTCCCTCGGCGTCAAGTTCCTCAGCCTCACCTCCTGACTCGATCGGGTGATCCGGGTAGATTTTGGTGGGAGTAGGCATTCCGATAATATCCTTGATTTATCTGTCTTAATCTATCCTATCTCTGTATCCTCAAACCAATATATTTCTCCAAACCAAGCTGAAGCACCAGTGTTGCTCAGTTTCTTCCTCTTAGCCTGTTCCTCTAAACTTTCATCTGTTTTTACCTCTGAATTTGCACCTCTTTCCCTCTTCCAATTCAGTTTAAAGTTCTCCTGATGAAGTTCTTCATTTTGTGGCCAAACACATTCTTATATTGAATAGAAAACAATACCCCAGTTCATCCATTCCTTGGGTCATTCCATGGTGAAATCTCAGCTCCACATTGCAGGTGACATGATGTGTCAACTGGAACTTCTACATCAATCTAATTTTTGAGACAGACACATGGCACAAAGTCTCCAGTGGATCAAGCAAAATAAAGACCCCGACTCAGACTGCATTATATTTGTGCGTTGTATCAACCTCAGTTAAGACCAAAACAAATCAAGAAGTGGGGCATAAAGTCCAAATACCACAGGAAGAAAAAAAATGCAGAATGGAATGAGAAAGGTATGTCTCTGTGTATGAATTCAGTGCAAGGTATCATGTTTTGAATTAAAGGAGTCATGTTTGCATGAAATTGCCAGGCGAGTCAATACACACTGCAGAGGAATAGAAAAGAAAACAGGCTCTGTTTATGCTGGCACAATGGATGAGGTAGTGGCCATGAAACTGATCCGTAAATAAACAATTTCATTGTGTTTGTTAATATTTGTACATGGCAATGTTGCTCTTACAACATATCTGTTTGCATCAATAGAAGCAAATTTCAGAATAGACACAGAATGATTGAGAGGGAGGATAATGTTATCAGTCCACAGATGGTCCAAGGTAAATTACTCAGCGCTTAAGCTGAGCAATTGCGTCCCGATAGTTGGACGGGAGCGTTTCCCCGCCACTTCAGTCTGTTTTTCTTTTTCTTTTCTTTTGTTTCTTTTGGTTACTTTGTTTTCATCACTCCTTTGAACTGTTCTCCCTCATCTGGTAAACATCCTAGTGGTTGCTGAGCCGTTTTGGAGGCTGTTTGGAGGCTGTATGGAGGACGGGGAGGAGAGGTTGCTTAGCGGGACTAATGCTGTGAGGTGGAGCCCGGCGCTGTGAGGCTCGGCTGGAGCCCGGTTGTGTGAGGCTCGGAAAAACCCCGCGCTGCGAGGCTTGGTAGAACCCGACTCCACAAGGCTTGGCGAGCCTGGTGCTGGGGGGGGGGGTTTGAGAGACGTAGCCCAACGCGGCGTGGCTCAGAAAAACTCGCCGGAAAAAAGCTCGGAAAAACTCCCCCCGCGAACCTTGGTGAGCCCGGTGTTGAAAGACTAAGAAGCGCCGAGAGGCTTGGTGGAGTCTTGGAGCTGGGAGGCTCGCTGTGGGGCTCTGCTAGCTGCTATGTTGGTGATTACAGACAGCGTTGGCAATGTAGAGGCAGAGTGAGTTGAGGCGGTGGTGCTGCTGTTACTCATTCAATAAGTCTCCGGAACGTTTGTTCTGAGTTCTGTGATTCCATCATTGACAATAGCCATAGAAACCATTCCCCCCCTGCCTCTTCACTCGGTATGTTCAGCGAGGATTTTTCATCTGACCTCCCGCCGTGGAGAATGGCAACAGCAGCGCCTTTTTTACTATCAACTCTCTTGCTATTTTTATTCCATCTTTTACCATTGGATCTTTACTTTACTTTACTTTATTACATTTATAGCCCGCCCATCTAGTCATATAGACTACTCTGGGCGGGTAACAACATAACATATAACAATTTACAATTTAAAATGGCAATATATTACTAAAAAACACAATGATCCAAGATGGAAAGAACACAAGAAACAAAAATTCAGACAGTGGATGGAGAGAAGGCTTGCTTGAACAACCAGGTTTTCAATTGACATTTAAAGATGCCCAGGGAAGGGGCCATGCGAATCTCAGGAGGGAGATTGTTCCAGAGACTAGGAGCCACTGCTGAGAAGGCCCGGTTTCTTGTTTTTTCCTTCCGGGCCTCCCTCGGTGTTAGGCTCCTCAGTCTCACCTCTTGGCTAGATCGGGTGATACGGGTAGATCTAGGTGGGAGAAGGCGTTCCGTCAGGTAACGAGGCCCTAAACCGTTTAGGGCTTTATACGTAAGCATTAAAACTTTGAAATCTATGCGGAACCGGACAGGCAGCCAATGTAAGGCGGCCAGAGTGGGAGTAATATGTTGATATTTCCTTACCCCAGTAAGAAGTCTGGCCGCCGCATTCTGCACCATCTGGAGTTTCCGCATAGATCTCAAAGGCAGCCCCATGTAGAGAGCATTGCAGTGGTCTAATCTCGAGATTACGAGCGCATGGACCAAAGTGGTGAACGCCCCAACATCTAGATAGGGGCACAGCTGGGCTATCCGCCAAAGATGGAAATAGGCGGTGCGGACCACTGACGCTACCTGGGATTCCATGGCAAGCGCCTGGTCCAGATAGACCCCCAAGCTGCGCACCTGACTCTTCGCAGTGAGAGTCACCCCCCCAAAGAGAGGGAGTTTCCTACACCGCTGATGATAGGTCCACCCACCCTCAGGACCTCCGTCTTGTCCGGGTTCAGCCTCAGCCCATTTTCCTGCATCCACTGCAATACAGACCCTGGGCAGCGCTGCAGGGACAGAACGGCATCCACTGTAGTTGGCAAAAAGGAGATGTAGAGCTGTGTGTCATCAGCATATTGATGGCACGATGCTCCACACCCCCTGATGACCTCACCCAGCGGCCTCATGTAGATGTTAAACAGCATTGGGGAGACGATCGAACCCTGCAGAACCCCACAATTGAGGCTCCACGGGGCCGACTCATACTCCCCAAGCTGAACCCTCTGAGGACGGTCCCCGAGGAAGGACCGGAGCCAAGCCAATGCCTGACCACCAATTCCCAACTCGGAGACCCTCCTCAGGAGGATACTGTGGTCGATGGTATCAAAGGCAGCTGAGATGTCGAGGAGGACCAGCAGAGAAGTTTTTCCCCTGTCGGCCTCCCTCAATAGGTCATCTAACAGGGCGACCAATGCCGTTTCTGTACCATGGCGTGGCCTGAAGCCCGACTGGAATGGATCCAGGGCATTTGTTTCATCCATGTGCGCCTGTAGCTGATCAGCCACCACCCTCTCAACCACTTTACTCATGAAAGAAACATTGGCGACGGGCCTATAATTGCCAATATTGTCCGCTGCCAAGTTAAGTTTCTTTCGAATGGGCCTAATGAGTGTCTCCTTGAGGGCAGGGGGAAACCTTCCCTCCTGGAGAGACCCATTAATTATCGCTGTAGCCCATTCGGTTGTTATAGGCCTGGCTGCTTTGATTAGCCAGGCCGGGCAAGGGTCAAGGGAGGAGGTGGTGGCCCGACAGCGGACTAGCGCCTTGTCCACAACGTCAGGCGTCACAGGCTGAAAATGGTCAAAGCTCGCCGGTCAAGAAGGAGCGCTGGACATCTCTGCTCGATCCACTGAAAACAAAAAAGGAGAAAGCTCCCGGCAGATGGCCTCCACTTTAGATTTTAAAAATGCTGCAAATTGGTCAGGGGAGATACTAGAGGGAGGCCCTTCACCCCGACCAATTCCGGATAGGTCGAGAACTATACGGAAAATTTCCGCCTGCTGATTTGAAGCCTCGCTTATCCGCTCAGCGAGGTGAGTTCGACTAGCAGCCCTTATCTTTGCCAGATAAAGGTTAGACGCGGCCCTGACAGCTTCTCTGTTATACTCCGTCGGTTTCTTTCTCCACTTGCTCTCTAGCCTTCTCCTAATTTGCTTCATTGCTCGGAGCTCCTGGTTAAACCAGGGCGCTGACCGAGCTCTGCATTGGAGAGGGCGTTTAGGAGCGATCGTGTCAACAGCCCTAGTGGCGGCCGTAACCCAACCATCCACCAGAGCCTCGACAGGAGCGCCAACCAAATCAACCGGTATCCCTCTCATGGTATCTTGGAATTCTACTGGATCCAGTAGCCTTCGAGGGCGGACCATTAAAATAGGTCCTTGCTCCCTGCAAGGTGGGAGGGCCATTAAGAGGTTACATTTTATTAGGTGGTGATCCGACCATGACAAGGGGACCGACACAAGGTCGGTCACCATCAGATCACACTCACTCCAGTTGGTGGAGAAAACCAGGTCTAGCGTATGGCCACCCACGTGGGATCATGCATTGCTTGCAATCACTGCTCCCATAAACTTAATCCTAACAACCTCTTTGGAAAAGACAAGATCTACAGCCAAAGTGCAACGGGCAGGACCTGCTTGTGGGGGGGAAATCTTGGTTTTATTTTCTTTATATTTTTTATTTTTATTTTATTTTATTTATTTCGTTTTATTTCACTTTACTCTGTTTCTTTTGTTTTTATTCAGTTTTCTGAAACAAATGTATACTCTTACGCTTAAAGTTTTATTTTAAATTGCTTAATTAGATTATTGTTTAATTTAAAAGTGTATTTTTATGTTATGGCTTGGATTAATTTTGTTAACTCTGTTATTACTGTATTGTTTACCTGTATTAATTAGGTGTATTTTTTGGTTTTTTCTTTTTCTTTGACATGGAGTGGAAGGCTTGCCCCCCCCCCCCAGCGGGGGTCCTTTGAACATCCGAGTGATTACGGGTAGAGGGAGATATGGTGATGGCACAGTTCCTACTCATTTCAGAAGAACGGTGAACAGATGTTTGAAGGCTGTTCACTGTTCTGGCACTGTGACCAACCGTCAGTCTCAAGGTAGTCAGATCAGCCATCCCTCCACTCTAAATCTGGTGCTGTTGAATGCCAGGTCTGTGTCCAATAAATCCCAGATTATTCAAGACCTTATTCTGGAGGAGGATGCAGACCTGGCATGCATAACTGAAACTTGGATGGGCAGGGAAGGGCGTGTTCCCTTGACCCTTGCCTGTCCTCCCGGTTATGCTGTCCAGCACCAGGGTAGACTGGAGGGGTGGGGGGGGAGAGTAGCCATTGTTTATAGGAATACTCTGGAGATTATTAGGCGCTCTACAGTGGTGAAGCCGGGTCTGGAGGCCCTCCACATGTCGATTGGGGCCAGGGATGGTATTGGGATCTTGCTGGGTTACCGCGGCACTGTTGGAATCCCCGAGGCTTTTGGTCTTGGGTGATTTCAACATCCATGTGGAGGCAGAGATTTCTGGTCCGGCTCTTGAGTTCCTGGAAACCATGGCTTCCTTGGACATGTCCCAACACGTTAATGGCCCCACCCACGTGGGTGGTCACACTCTAGACCTGGTGTTTTCCACTAAGTGGAGTGAGTGTGGTCTGATGGTGACTGACCTTGTGTCAGTTCCCTTGTCATGGTCGGATCACCACCTAATAAAATGTAACCTCTCAGTGGCTCTCCCTCCCCGCAGGGAGCATGGACCTATTTTAATGGTCCGCCCTCGAAGGCTACTGGATCCTTTAGGATTCCAGGATTCCATGAGAGGGATTCCGGCTGATCTGACTGGCGCTCCTGTTGAGACTCTGGTGGATGGCTGGCTTGGTGCCGCCACCAGGGCTCTAGACACGATTGCTCCTAAACGCCCTCTCCGGCGCAGTGCTCGGCCTGCGTCCTGGTTTAACCAGGAGCTGCGAGCTATGAAGCAAAACAGGAGAAGGCTAGAGTGCAATTGGAGACGGAACCCAATGGATTATAATCGGAAAGCTGTCAGGATCACAACTAACCATTACCTTGCTAAGGTGAGGGCTGCTAGTTGAGCTCACTTCGCTAACCGGATAAGCGAAGCTTCAAATCAGCAGGCGGAACTTTTCCGTATAGTTCGCGATCTATGTGGAATTGGTCTAAGTGATGGGCCTCCTACTAGTATTTCACCTGACCAATTTGCAGCATTTTTAAAATCTGAAGTGGAGGCCATCCGCCGGGAGCTTTCTCCTTTTTTGAATACAGTGGATCGAGCAGAGATGTCCAGCGCTCCGCCTTGCCCGGTGAGATTTGATCTCTTTCAGCCTGTGACGCCAGATATGGTGGACAAAGTGCTTGATCGCTGTCGGGCCACCACCTCCTCCCTTGACCCTTGCCCGGCCTGGCTAATCAAAGCAGCCAGGCCTATAACAATCGAATGGGCCACAGCAATAATTAATGGGTCTCTCCGGGAGGGCAAGGTTCCCCTTGCCCTCAAGGAGACACTCATTAGGCCCATTAGGAAGAAACCAAGTTTGGCGGTGGACGATATTGGCAATTATAGGCCTGTCGCCGATGTTTCTTTCCTTAGCAAAGTGGTGGAAAGGATGGTGGCTGACCAGCTTCAGGCTCTTTTGGATGAAACCAATGCCCTGGATTCGTTCCAGTCGGGCTTCAGGCCGTGCCACGGTACAGAAACAGCATTGGTCGCCCTGTTGGATGACCTGCTGAAGGAGGCTGACAGGGGCAAAATGTCTTTGTTGGTCCTCCTCGATATCTCACCTGCCTTCGATACCGTTGACCATGGTATCCTCCTGGAGAGGCTCTCCGAGTTGGGAATTGGTGGTCTGGCACTTGCCTGGCTGCGATCCTTCTTGGGGAACCGCCCTCAGAGAGTCCAGCTTGGGGAGAGTGTTTTGGCCCTGTGGAGCCTCAATTGTGGGGTTCCGCAGGGCTCGATTATCTCCCCAATGCTGTTTAATATCTACATGAGGCCGCTGGGTGGGGTCATCAGGGGGTGTGGGGCTTCATGTCACCAGTATGCTGATGACACCCAGCTCTACATCTCTTTTTCTCCAACCACAGTGGATGCCGTTCTGTCCCTTCAGCGCTGTCTGGAGGCTGTATTGCAATGGATGCAGGAGAATGGGCTGAGGCTGAACCCGGACAAGACGGAGGTCCTGAGGGTGGGTGGCCCCTCCATTGGTGGTTTGGGAAACTCCCTCTCTTTGGGGGGGTGACTCTCACTGCGAAGAGTGAGGTTCGCAGCTTGGGGGTTCATCTGGATCCGGCGCTCACCATGGAAACCCAGGTGGCGTCAGTGGTCCGCTCCGCCTACTTCCATCTTTGGCGGATTGCCCAGCTGCGTCCCTATCTTGATGTTGGGGCGTTCACCACTTTGGTCCATGTGTTTGTAATCTCGAGATTAGACTACTGCAATGTGCTCTACATGGGGCTACCTTTGAGATTGATGCGGAAGCTTCAAATGGTGTAGAATGCGGCGGCCAGACTCCTTAGTGGGACAAGAAAATATCAGCATATTTCCCCCACTCTGGCTGCCTTGCATTGGCTGCCCGTTCGTTTCTGCATTGATTTCAAAGTGTTAATGATGACATATAAAGCCCTAAATGGTTTAGGACCTCGATACCTAGCGGAATGCCTCCTCCCACCTAGATCTACTCGAATCACTCGTTATAGCCAGGAAGGGCGGCTGAGGGGCCTAACTCCGAGGGAGGCCCAGAGAGAAAGAACAAGAAACCGGGCCTTCTCAGCAGTGGCCCCTCGCCTTTGGAACAGTCTCCCTTCAGAGATCTGTCTGGCTCCCTCGCTGGGTGTTTTTAAGAGCCAACTCAAGACCTGGCTCTTTAGGCAGGCTTTCCCTCCTGTCACCACTTGATTATTTTAATTTTCCCATCTTGAATGATATCATTATTGTTGTTTTAATTTATTACGCTATTTTTATTGTTAGTCACCCAGAGTAGACTTGGTCTAAATGGGCGGGGTATACATTTAATAAATAAATAAATAAATAAATAAATAAATAAATAAATAAATAAATAAATAAATAAATAAACAAACCTAAGCTCGTTCATATGGATGCTACAGGTGACCCTCTTTTGTCAAGCTAAACTGGCATGATGATAAAGCAGAGATAACTGTCTGTAATGATTCAAATGTCAGGGAACACCATTTTGTATGAGATTAGCTTGAAGAACTAGTCAACGGGCACACACAGGAGCTGACATCATTCCGTATCTGGATCTGGGAATCTATCAAATATAGCCAAGCACTGACCCAATGAGAAGAAGTTTGTTGAGAAGCTGAAACAGCCATCAAAACATGGTGGTGGGATGAAATGTGCGTGTTGTGTGCTGTCAAGTTAGAAATGACTTATGGTGACCCTAATAGTGCTGTTAAGTGATATATTTAAGGAGTGATTTTTGTAGTTCTATCCCATGCCCTATGAGTGCCCATGGTCTAGTGGGGATTCAATCCCAGGCCTCCTGAGTTCTAGACTATCACTCAATCCCTGGGTAGCCAACTACAAGGGCCTCTCTGCAAGGTGCTCAGCTGCTGGGGTGGGGCTTATTTGCTTGCCCAGCCAGAAGAGAAGGACGCAGATGACCTTCGTCATATCGGACGAGCAGGCTGGGATAGGGCACATTTAAGAAGGCAGCCCAGTCCTATGGAACGGCCGCTGGTGACTTTTAAGCAACCTCCTGGCCCTCAGTGGGAGGGTCTAGCCCCTTTACTAACATGGGGTCATGGCTATGCTGCTATGCTTACTCCCACAGGTCCTTTGTGGATCCCGGCTAGGTGTGTGAGGCATATCATGGAAAGAATGAGTTGGCATCACAACCTGCAGGACCCCATTCCGGAATTCAATCCAGTGATGACTCTGGAGCAGGACCAGATGACTCCGCGTCGTCGGAAGCGCCCAACCAGACCTAAAGACACTCAGCCCAAAGTCACCTGGGGGATGTTAAAGATGCTGAGTGCTGATGCAAAAAGAACTCGTCAGCAGCAGATCCCAGAGACTCCTGAAACTTTTTTAGCAGCTTTTATCTCGCAGCTGAATGCTAACTCCCTGACGCTGTTATGCTGTATTCTCATTCTTTGAACTGTTCCAATAGGTGTCACAGAGGCTCGAGAAGATTTACATGCCCGTTTGCAATTTAACTTATGGGAAAAGTTGGCGGAAATTGTGAACGTCTGTCACTTCTGCCTGCAGGAGGCATATGCTATGCATGGACTACTGGGAACTTGCTTAATTCCTGTCTGTAAAGAACCCTGTGACATTGCTAATGACACTTGGTTAGGTCAATGGTTTAATGGCACTGTCATTAAATACACTAATTCTCATGACTGGGGGCGAACAACAAGAACGCTACCCATTGATGCTTTTCCCCTTTACACCCCTTTTGTAGCAACTAATGAAAACACCTCATGTGCCAGAGTAGTCAACTGTTCGTCTAACACATGCATTTCTACAATCAAAGCCACATGGAATTGTACACATGCTGTCAACATTTCTTATAATTGGGCACATATCATCTTACCTTCAGGGTGGTCTTTTAAATGTGGTCAACATACTTTTAGCTACATTCCAGCCAATCTGTCAGAAACACAATGCTGCCTTAGTAGATTAGCAATCAACTTAATGCAACCTTTTGCTTTGCAGAACTCCTCGACTCGGCTGTGACGAGAAAGCTTGTCTCTTGATAGTACTTGTACTGGTAAGGTTACTTTGTTATTCAAAGCAGAATATGTTTCGCTGGCTGCGTCGCTTGTTGGCATTCCTGGCCTCACTGTTCATAATTCTCGCACTCTTGCCAACATTGCGTGCACCTTAGCTAGAGCCATTAACCACACTTCCACTGCTATTGCCCTGCTGAATCAGGAACAACAACAGCTACGTAATGCTATTTTAGACAACCGAGCAGCATTGGATTATCTCATGTTGCGTAATCACATTGGTTGTGAGTCTTTTAACAATCTCTGTTGCTTTAATTTATCTGATAATAGTCATGCAGTGAACAATCAGCTTGCTCAGCTGAGACACCTCACCAATAACATATGAGAGGACATACTTCCTTCCTGGTGGGACGGTTTATGGTCATGGCTGCCCCACTTTGGATGGCTTTGCACTGTATTAATATATGCAATTATGCTCTTCATACTCCTTATAATTTGCTGTTGTTTTATTCAATGTATATGTGAGAAGGAGAGTGTGAGAGAGACCCCTCTCTCGGGAGTGCCGTCCCTCCCGCCAATCGCTGAAAAAGAAAGCCAGACCCCACCAATTCCCCCACCTAGGAAGACAAGATCTCCTGGACCCGGCTCGGGGAATCTAGAGAAAGATTTGAAAAGACTAATGGTCACAGAGACCGGGACTATCTTGGCGGGCATGGGAGAAAAAAGGCGGGAAGTGGTGGAGGCGGGGTTAGGGGATATAAGGAAGGGAGAAGGAGAGTTGTCAGAGGGCTGGGAATGGATTTGGGTGGAAGACCCCTGGATGGGGAAGACGGAAAAAGTGAGAGTTCCCAAAGAAGAGGCGGATGCCCGGAGGAGGAGAGAGCTCAACCCCAGACCTTCATACTGGGGTGAAAGGGAGACAAAAGAGTGGCGGAGGAAGTTAAGGGAGGAGAAAGAAAGAGTGGAAAGAGAACGCCAGGAGAGATTGGAATGGAGGATATGGGAGACTCAACGGAGGGGATTCCTGGAACCCCGTGGCAGACGGGGGAACCCGCCCGGGAACGTGACTGGGTGGACCTTCGAGAGGAGGACACAATCCCCTTGTTGGAAGGAGAAAAGGGACTGGTATTAAACCCCGATACCCCTCCAGAATGGCCGGGACCCTGGAATGACCAGGGTGGAAATCCTTTCAAGTTGGAAGAATGGAACCCCCCCCCCCAGCAGACCTGTTGTCTAAAGGGGAACATTTGGAATACGTTTGTAGATACTGGACTCTTGTTAAACAACCCAATAAATGTTACTCCTGTTTCCAAACCTAAGAAATCTGGTGCGTTATTTGGAGCGGAGAAGGAGCTAACCACTGAACCCTCACAGTATAACAACCTTCTTTTCCATAATAACTACCTGTTTCAAAGCTTCGCCTTCTGGCCTTCGCTGAAAAGATTTATATGTAGTTCGCAAATATATGAAAGAATATATGCCTTTGCTTGAAAAAAAGAAAAAGGGGGAATGTGGGAAAATTCTGCCCAAGGCCGTTAGCTATTATCTATTTCAGTGAGTGCAAACACTCCTGGCAGAGAAGCAGCAGCTCCCAGCGGGCAGGGTGACCTCTCATTCTGCCTTTTCCCTTAGAGTTAGATCATAAGATCAAAGACTTTCTCCGGCCAATCCTAGTGGCAATTAGGTAACTAGTATCCTATCTGAATTCTCACAACATACGATGTAACTCTTGCTGTATTAATAAAAAGGGTTCTCAAGGCGTTGCCTGGGGGCTCCGCTGGATCGGATATCTGCTTGTCGACTTCTTTGCAATTGCCTTCCCTTTGTTCCGTGATCACCTACAGTGCTGGTCCCACCAACCTTGTTCTCGCAGGCAACACAGGGTGGAGCCTACACATTTACAGGGGCAACTACTGTTATAGCCCCAGCAGCAGGGGGCATTCCCCAGGCTAGTGTAGGGACAGGCCTTGTCAGAGCCCAGTGAATTATTCCTGATACAGTGCCCTTCCAGATGGAGACCAATCCTTGCCACTGGGGGATCATCTCCTGCCAGCCACAGTTGAAAAAATTTGAAAGGGTAAGTACGTGGATGTGTTCAATTTTCTCAATAGATAGATTGAAGAGAAGAAGAAGGATAAGGAAGAAGAAAGAGACAGAGAGATGGTGCGATGGTGCAAGCCTGACCACTGTTGGGAAAACTGGTTACCGGTTTTCTTTATCTATGCTGGAACAGTAGTTTGAATGCACCTGGAGAGAGCCTTTTTGTTCATCCAGTATATGTCCTAATTTATATGGCGTATGTGGATTTTCCAGGGCATGTGTGGCTCCTTTATGATGAGGGGTTCCGTATGCGTGTGGCGCTGCACCCCAACATGCATTGGGATGTTCCCCATGATGCACTGTGCTTAGGCTAATGACGCCCTCTTGTCCCATTTTAGGGGATAGTTAGATAGTGGCCATTTGGTGCAAAGGTCACAGGTAACTACTTCCCATGCGTTAGTGGGCCAAGTGGTTCAACCCCACCTGGTCTGTTGCAAATTTAATGCCCGAGGTACCTGCACTCGAAGGCCCTGTAGATTTCGACACCAGTGTTCCATCTGTAGTGCACCACATGCAGCTGTGGCAGGAAGGGCAGGGGGAAGGGAACCTGGGGGCGGTTGCAAGCCACCCCCGCCCCTTCCAATAATCAGAAAGGGACCCAGCCCAATTAAGGTGCCAATATTGGAACACTGGTTGAGAGAGTACCCAGATAGGGACATTGCATGGTATTTAAGTGAGGGGTTTAAATTTGGTTTTTGCATACCAGCCATAGGTGATAGGGTAGCTACTTGGGCTGAGAATTTGAGGTCGGTTAAGAGAAGGGAAGATATAGTATGACAAAAAATAGATAAGGAAGTGGTGGAAGGCAAAGTGCTAGGCCATTTTCCAGCACCACCAGTGGTGAATTTGAGGGTGTCAGCACTGGGGGTGGTACCGAAGAAGACTTCTGGTGAATTTCGGTTCATACACCACCTGTCTTTTAGCTCTTGGGATTGAGTTGGACTCTACTCAGCAATCCAGCCAATTACCGGAAGCAAAGTTGGGGAACCTAAAGCTGCGGCTTCGGAGGATGCTTATGCAGGTCAAGGTTATGTTGAGGGAGTTGCAGGAGGTGGTGGGGCACCTTAATATTACTTGAAAGATAATCGCCCTGGGTAGAACCTTCCTGTGTAGGCTGTGTGATGCCATGAAGGGCCTCGCTAAATGGCATCACTGGAGGAGGTTGTCCTTTGGGATGAAGGAAGACCTGAGAGTATGGTTGCAATTTCTTGAAGGTTTTAATTGGATATCCTTTTGGAGGGAGGAGTTACAATTAGGATTAGTGGTGTCAGTTGAGCAGATTGCCATCCACTTACGTAGGTCAAAAATAGATCAGAGGGGGAGGGGGCAGATTATTGTGCTAGGACGGTGTTCCATAGAGGCGATCTGCCCTGTGAAGGCTGTGCAAGTATACCTATGCCTCAGGGGAGATGGGGAGGGAGGATTTTTGCAGCACAAGGATGGGTTGCCACTGACGAAATATCAATTCTGGAAAGTGACTTCTCAGGCCTTCCACAAGGCAGATATACAGGGGTGGCGATTTGGCATCGACCCTGGGATACGAAGTTGAGGACACCAAAAGAGTGGGGAGGTGCTCATCCCACAGATACTGTTCCTATGTGCAACCTCTACCACAGTTCTAGGCACTGCCATGTTTGTATTGTTATGTCATTTCAGGTCCTGAATTGCCATTGTCCTAAGTTTGAGTTGTTATGTGGCCACAGTTACGTGTTTTGGGCAGCCAGATATGCCACTCGGACTGGTTGGGGTCGGAACTTGAGACTCAGAGTGATGGCTGCGCTTGAATGGAGGGGACGGAGAGGCATGCTCTGGGACGGGTTCCCCGAACTGGCATCCCAGGATACTCTGGATGTGACCCCTGATATCTTGTTGATCCATATTAGAGGCAATGACTTGGCCCGAAGATCAGGCAAGTCTTTGATTATACAGGTCATCGCTGACCTGAGGGCTTTTGCTTCTTGCTACCAGCAATGTGTATTGTGTGGTCAGCGATTATCCCATGGTGTGTGTGGAAAGGTGGTCATGACCCCACGTGTATTGATCAGGCCTGGAAAGGAGTCAACAGGGAGGTTGGCCGAGCTGTTAAGGAGGGCCTGGGGTCTGTTATAACACATCCTAACATCAAGTTTAGCCAGCCTTGGTTATACAGGGTGGATGGTGTACACTTACCAGACATGGGGTTAGATATTTTCTTAAGGGATTTACAAGGGGGTCTTCATGCCAAGATTGTCAGCTTGGTGGGGGGCAAGGGGCATGCTTCGTAGCCCCATGCCATGGCAGGTAGTGCAAAAAGAACAGGTGCAAATGAGTTCCAAAGGGGGCACCCAGGGGGTGCAAGGCACCTCTCCTCTCAGAAGGGAATTAGCAGAGGTTTAAATGAGGGAGGGTAAGCAGGGGACTCCAGGGGATGATGGGCATTGTGGGCCAGGAGCACCACCTGGGGGTACTCCAGCTATTTGAGGACCAAGAATGCGCTGTATAGTAGGACAGTGCACTTCTGGAAGAAGAACTCCCTAGGGCAAGGTCTGGACTGGAAGGGCAAGGTTGACCTCAGTTACAGACATGTTTTTTGGCACTACGGTAGGACCCCTTGTGAGAGAGGAAGTTCAGGTAAAATAAGTTAAGTTGTGGCCCTAGTTACCCCATACACTGTGTCTGTCTCATTATTCCAGACTGGGTGGGCCAATTGTACCTTCATCACCTGTATTAATAAACAACATCTATTTGGTTCTTTTTAAAATGACACATTGCCTGGACCTCTGTGATTAATAAGAAGCAATGTTGATGTAATCAACTGGTGGCAGCAACACAACACATAGCTTGTGCCTTTGATTGGTGAAACAACGAAGGGACAGGTGGGAATGTGACAAATTGGTGGCAGCAGTGGGATACAAAACAATCCAGTGAAAAAAATGAATGGGCTTGAGTTGGAAGGTATTCCTAGCTAGGAGGGGTTAGGATCTGTGGCAAGAAGTGGTTACCCATTAGAGTCTTTTGGAAGACTTCGTTTTGGGGCTTCTGAACCCAGATCTGGGGAATCCTAAGATAGGGAAAATACCTACTCAAGAGAAACCATTTACCTTAGGATTTACAAGACCAAGTGGCTAGCTCAAAATCCGGAGCTCTGAGGGAAAAGAGCAGTAACGGATGGAGTGGAAGCCTAAGTCAGGATAGATCTGAGGTGATAATAAAAGCTAAAAGTAAAGAAAAGCTAAGCAGAAAGTTGTTCTTGTGTCTGGAGACAAGAATCGCCCAGACAGGGAAATATTGTGGCAAGGGTTGTGAGCTTGGGAGTAGCCGAGGCGAGCTGCTGGGAAAAGCGCAACCTAGTTATAAGGAAAGCCACTGAAAGAAAGGTCCTTTTGGTTCTGGTGAAGGAAAAGAACCAGTCTAGTAATAAGGAATTGTGTTGTTTATGCCACCCAAATGAAGTAAAAAGTTGGTTATGGAGGCACAAGTTGAGCCCCAGGGTGCTGAGGGAAATGGGAACCCTCAAATTCAAAGTGAGGAAGAAACTGAGGGCTCACTGATAATTGCCTCAGAGGGAGAAAATATCCAAAGTTCCCAAGGTTTTGAAAAATGGAAGTTGGAACAAGAATACAAACTCAGGGAACTAGAAATTAAAGAAAAGGTCAAAGAAAGAGAAAGGGAAGGGAATTTGAGCAAGAATTGGAAAGAGAAAAAATCAGAGAACTTGAAAGGCAAAGGGAATTTGAGCTAGAAACTGTGCAAAGAGAAATGCAATTCCAAATAGAGATGAAGAAATTGGAATTAGCTGCTCAAAATAATAATAATAACAATTCCAGTGGTCTGAATCCCTCCAACATCGATTTAAAGAAATTTCCCCAATATAGGAAGGGGGGTTGTCCTGAATCTTTCCTGATTTCATTTGAGAGAGCTTGTTGGGACTTCAGGGTTTTCCTGCCACGGGGTTAAAGATGATGAGAGGATGATAATTCTAAGGTCACAGATAGGGGGAGTTTTATCAGAGATCTATTCACAGATGCCTCTGGAACAAGCTAGAGATTTTGAGGCTTACAGAAAGATGGTATATGCCTGATTTGGGATTAATTCAGAGCATCTAAGGAGAAAATTTAGATCAATTTCAAATATACCTGAGGAGTCTTTTGCTCAACTTGGGGCATGGTTGACTCAATGTCTTAATAAATGGTTAGAACAGAACATGTCTCCTCTTTAGACCAAATGAAAAATGTGTTTGGGTTAGAACAATTTTATTCAATTTTGCCAGGGAAATTGTGTTATCTGGTCAAGGACAAGGATCCTAAAATGTGCTACAAGAATCTCAATATGCTGATTCTATTAGTGGGATCAGAGATCCTCAATTTTCTGATGTAAAATTTGGTAGAAAAGTGTTGGACGGCAGTAAATCCAGTAAAAATAAAAATTACCTTAGTCAGGCTCAAGCTAAGGAAAGTCATTTTAAAACTAAACTCTCATTCTCTAAGCAAGGTCCCCTGAAATCAAATAGTTCTGAGGGAAAAATTAATAAATCCCCTTATTCTGAGCATAGGGCCAATAAGAAATGTTTTTCCTGTGGGGAAGAGAGACATTTTTGGACTCAATGTGAAAATCCTACAAACCAAAATTACATTCAGCCTAAAAATTATTTCTCCTTCAGCCTTCAGCAGCTGAAGCTACCAGCAACAGTACTGTTGCTAAGGAAACAGACTTGGCAGAGAGCCCAGAACTACCTGAGGCTAAAGTGTTACAGTGTTTTTTTATCAAGTGTGATCAAGAATTACTGGATTGCTCTGGGGAAACTATTTTTATTGACAACATAAAGTATTTAGGTTTAAGAGCTATATGTTCCCAGATTACTATTTGTCACTCAGACATCATTCCTAAAAAAAAAAAAATGTTAGAACATGAGGTCATCACCCTCAAAGGCAGTAGTTTGGACTCTGGTTCTGTCAATGGCTAGAGTAGCAGTGAAGTACCATGGGTGGTCTGGTATATGGAAAGTAGCAGTGTCAGATCAAATCCCAGCTCCTTGTCTGATTGGTTTAGATCTATCTAAGCATGTGCAGAGTGTTTTAATGGTAACCCGCTTTCAGGGGAGGCAGATTGAAGCCACTGAGGAAAACGCTGAAATTAGTGATGAAAGACCCATTTTAGGGGAACATCCTGAAATGAGGGAGACAGCTGATTTAGTGCTGTTGAGAAATCCTAAGAATTCCTCCTTTATTAAGGAACAGAAAGACGATAGCTCCTTAACTGATTGCTTCGAAAAAATTAAGGAGAATCCCATTCCACTGACCCCTGAACATCCAGAGAGATATTGTGTGGAAAAAGATTTATTGTACATAGAGGTTTTAATGACTCCTCATAGGGGAGGAGAAGGTCCCAACAAACAGTTAATTGTACCGGTTAAATACCGAGAAGAGATTTTGGAAAAGGCACACAAAGATGTATTTGGAGCACCCATGGGCATCTCTCGCACTAAGCAAAGAGTGGCACAGAACTTTTATTGGCCAGGGATGGGGAAGCAAGTTAAACAATATTGTCAAAGCTGTGATACTTGCCAAAAATGAGGTACTGGAAATGACAAGATGAGGGCTAAGCTATGCCCATTGCCAGTGATCTCAACCCCTTTCCAATGCGTGGGTCTACAAAAGTCCTCAGAAATAGCAGAGCAAAACTTAAAGGGTGCTCAAGAAAAGAAGAAAAGCTGGTATAATAAAAAGCCCCGGGAAAGAACATGTCCTGAGGATGAGGTACTGATGCTGAGCCCCATAAAGAGGAATGAATTGCAGTTAGCATGGTCAGGACCTGTAGATTTGTTACGACAGCACTGGAAAGCTGAAGGGACTAGTATTAAGAAGGCTCCACATGCAGCTGCAAAAGCACGGAGAATCCTGCAAAACGAGCCCCTGCCTAAGAAACCAGAGATTAATGGGAGAGAACCAGGTGATGAAAATCTCAATAAATCTGAAATGAGTCAAGTGTTTGAGATTGCGCTTAAAAGGAACTTGCCTGTGAATTTTGAGATGACCCGGGAAAGTGGTCCCCCTCATATGAAGAGCTTTGTGACAAAAGTACCTGTGGGTGAGTTTATGGGTGGGGGTGAAGGCAAGAGCAAGAAGATTTCAAAGAAGAACACAGCCATAGCTGTTCTGGAGGAGTTGAAGAAACTAGCTACCCTTCCCACAGTTGAGAAAATGAAGCCACTAATCAAAAAGAAAACAAACTTAACCCAAAAGAAGCAAGCTGAAAACATCCAGTGGACGTCAGAGTGCCAGGTAGCCTTCGATCGTCTGAAAAGGGTGCTGACTTAAGGACTTGTCCTTATGGCACCAGACTTTGACCGCGAGTTCATCATCTACACAGATGCATTGAACATGGGACTGGGAGCTGTACTGTGCCAAGCAGACAACAGCAGGAGTCTACATCCAGTAATGTACGTACATCAGCAAGAAACTCCAACATGGTGAGAAACATTTATCTACCACCGAGAAAGGGTGTCTAGCTATCGTATGGATGCTGCAAAATCTGAAGCTGTACATTTGGGGAAGAAGATTTGTCCTGTGCACCGACCACTCTCCTCTTCTATGGCTAAGGACTATTTGAGCCAACAGCAGCAAATTGATGAGATGGGCGCTGATTCTACAAGACGTTGACTTTGAAATCCACAGCTTAAAAGGGACCCAGAATGTGGTTGCTGATGCCTTGTCTTGAAGGCCAAATGACTAGAGAAAATTCTTTGTTTTTATCTGAGTTCAATAGTAACTGTTCTGGTTGTGTAATAGTTATGGAATATTCTGTAAGTACAGAATTTGCTTGAATATTAATAAACTAAGAGGTATGTATAGTGATAGTAAAATTAATAGTAAGTATCCTAAGTAAGGTAAGAGTAATTTAATGTAATCCTTACTAATGTAAGTAATGTAAGAGGTTGATATTGGCATTCTTCCATACATTTTCATTTGTTTATGAGGGAATCGGTAGTCTGACACAAGCCTGGCTCCGATCCTTCTTGGAGGACTGTCCCCAGAGAGTACAGCTTGGGGAGAGTGTATCGGCTTCATGGAATCTTAATTGTGGGGTTCCGCAGGGCTCGATTATCTCCCCAATGCTGTTTAATATCTACATGAGGCTGCTAGGTGGGGTCATCAGGTGGTATGGGGCTTCATGTCATCAGTATGCTGATGACACCCAGCTCTACATCTCCTTTTCTCCAACAACAGTGGATGCCATTTCGTCCCTTCAGTGCTGTCTGGAGGCCGTATTGAAATGGAGGCAGGTGAATGGTCTGAGGCTGAACCCAGACAAGACAGAGGTCCTGAGGGTGGGTGGCCCCAATGTCAGTGGTTTGGGGAACTCCCTCTCTTTGAGTGTGTGTGACTCTCACCACAAAGAATTCGGTTCGCAGTCTGGGGGTCCATCTTAACCCAGCGCTTACCATGGAGACCCAGGTAGCGTCAATGGTCCATACCGCCTATTTCCATCTTCGGCGGATTGCCCAGCTGAGTTCCTATCTTGATATGGGGTCCCTCACCAATCTGGTCCATGCACTTGTAGTCTCGAGATTAGACTACTGTAATGCGCTCTATGTGGGGCTACTTTTGAGATTGATGCAGAAGCTTCAAATGGTGCAGAACGCGGCGGCCAGACTTCTTACTGGGGTGAGAAAACATCAACATATCTCCCCTACTCTGGCTGCCTTGCATTGGCTGCCCATTCAGTTCCGCATTGATTTCAAAGTACTAATGATAACATATAAAGCCCTAAACGGTTTAGGACCTCAATATCTGGTGGAATGTCTCCTCCCACCTAGATCTACCCGAATCACTCGCTTTAGTCAAGATAGGTGGCTGAGGGGCCTAACGCTGAGGGAGGCCCGAAGAGAAAGAACAAGAAAGTGGATCTTCTCGGCAGTGGCCCCTCACCTCTGGAACAATCTTCCCCCAGAAATTTGTCTGGCTCTCTCGCTGGGTGTTTTTAAGAGCCAACTCAAGACCTAGCTCTTTAGGCAGGCCTTCCCTCCTGTCAATACCTAATTTATTTGCTATCTTCAATTGTATTAATGTTGTTGTTTTATTTTATTTTATTATTCTTAAGTGTTGTTAGCCACCCAGAGTAGACTTCGGTCTAGATGGGTGGGATATAAATTAAATAAATAAATAAATAATAGTTCCTCCTTTGAGTGGTGCTGTGGGACTATGCATCTTACCTAAGGCCGTACAAGTGTCAGAGCATGTAACCCATCAATATGTTCCAGGCAAACCTAATTGGCCCATATCCCAAGAGGCATTGTGGGGATTCCACAGTCAGGTGATCCAACACACCAATTTTTATCTAGTTATAATCATTCCTTTAAAATATTTTACCTGCTACTGGTGTCAGAAAGTGAAAGGGGACTTGGATTTGAATGTGCACTCCACTGACAGAAATGCATTGTAGAGGGACAATATTTTTGTACAGATGTGTATTCTGTGCAGATTTATGCCCACTATACCTGATTCAGAAAGTGATACGAGCACAGAAAGCAGCTTGTGTGTGAAGATCTCATTAGCTGGATTGAGGTAAATGAGCTTTCCTGTACTGCCCATGATCCTGCCTGATATGGGCAACTGGCCCACCTTTTCCTAAGTACACATTAAGAGATGTCCTAATTCACTAATCTGCATTCCTTATTAAGGGACTTGAATTTGCTGATGTATTACTGGAGCCCAAGCTGGTAAAATGGAAGTAGTGTTATGCCAAAAGTGAAATGAGGTGATAAGAAGCTTATGCAATTGCTTAGAAGTTAGACATATTTAAAAAATTTCATTAAAAGGCTATGAATAAAGAAGTGATAAAAAAATTACAGGGGCTAGTGTGGATGACAATGCAGCAATGGGAGGCTGCCCAAATTTCTGCTGCACTGGGCAACTTGTCACCCTCCAGATGTTGTTGGACGACCGATTCATTTTCTTTCACCCATGGCTGTGCTGTCTGGGTCTGACGGGAATCGCAGTCCTTCAACATCTGGAGCACTACACAGTCCCCACCTGTGCCTTAGATAGAGTAGGAAGGGTATGATTTTGCTTGATACAGACTTTGTGAGTACCCCAGAAGGAAGGAGGAAAGACCAGTGAGAAACAGAAGAGTTGGGAATCGAAAGAGCATTAACATGAGGTAGAATTAATGGGATTCTAGCTGAGGGGAAGGGAGGCACATTTGCTAGTAGAACAGAAAAAGGGAAAGGAATAGGTAAGGGATGAGGCCTAGCTTCTGGTGCAAATTGACTAAAATATTTAGTAAGGCTTATGTAAAAGTCAAATTAATGCCATACTAATAAGAACATAGGTACTTTTTCACTATTTTCTATAGATTATCTCTCCAGCTCCATACAGAATGCACTCAAATTCTTACCACGTTTTGTCCACATTACAGTCCAGTGTAGTACATTCGGTGAAGAGACAGTAACTGACTCAAAGCTTTCAAATGAACTTCAACCTGGTTGGGTGGGGATTTGCATTTGGGTACCAACAGCCAAATCCAGCACACTATCTACTGTGTCGCGTTTGTCAGGAAAGAAAATGATAAAACATGCCAAACACTTGAAGCAGAAAAGCTTCCAAATTACATTAACAGCCTCTACCTGGAATGCCCTGCAATAGAGCATCAGTGTGAACATCCAGCAAGTGATAAATTCAAATCACACAGACTTTTAACAGTCTCGCTGGCATGCTTTGTAGATAAGCTCGGCAGGTAGCTCGTTGATCTCCATTAATCCACAGGACATCAAGTTCATGACACAAGCCCAGCGCTCTCTAAAAGGAACAATTTCCATGCCTTTCTTTGTACAAATGACAGCAAACAATTAAAAGTGGAAGACAACCCTGAACACAGGAACACAGAGACTCAGGTTTTAAAAGGGGGCCAATTAAACCTGCTCCAAGGGCCTTTCTCCTCCCCACCCCCCAAAGCCCTGCAATGCCATTTTTAATCCACTGAGTGAAATGAGATGTAAACAGATTTCTTTTTCCTTTTATGTATCTGCATATGCAAAGAGGCTTGCTTGGTTGATTGGCTCAAGCACTGATACTAACAAAAACTGGCTTAAAATGACTTTGTTCCATTTTCTTGACTCCTTATCATTGATCTGCCATTCTTGATTTTGAACAATCCTAAAATGCATTGGGTTTGGAAGTCCATGGCAGAAAAAAATAGGAAGCTCACCCCAGTCAGGGTAGATGATGGAGGAACCACACTTTTGTTTTCTCCCCTTCCCCAACATTGCCTCTTATGGGTTGAATTTACCAACTCTTCAGCTGGCGTTATTTCCAGTTCTGTTTGTGGGCATTGTGGTGCTTGAGGCAGCCTGGGGTCTTGCAGATCCTTGGTGGAGCTTGGAAAAGTTTCTGTTTTGTACTCCAGCTCTCAGAACATCCAGCGTGTAGGTCAAGAAGTAACTATTCTATGGTCATTGTAATACTTTTAGAAAGCCTGCAAGCACAAGATAAAAATGAGATGTGACATAAAGATAATTTAGGACAGATCCTGAAGCTGAGGCTTCAATACTTTGACCATCTCATGAGAAGAGAAGACTCCCTGGAAAAGACCCTGATGTTGGGAAAGTGTGAAGGTGTGAAGGCAAGAGGAGAAGGGGACGACAGAGGACGAGATGGTTGGACAGTGTCATCGAAGGTACCAACATGAATTTGACCGAACTCCGGGAGGCAGTGGAAGACAGGAGGGCCTGGCGTGCTCTGGTCCATGGGGTCACGAAGAGTCGGACACGACTTAACAACTAAACAACAAAAAGGTCAAAACAGCTTGGGACCCTGATACATGAAGAAATCCCTCCTCCATCTACTCTTGCCTCTGCTTTCAGAGGAGGCCTTTATCTAAGTACCATCAGTAGGAAAAACAAAGTTTAAAATCAACCCCCAGCCAGCCATGAATTCTTTGTCCTTGTGTATTTAAGCTGTTTTGACCAGACACGACAAAGAATTTTCAAGCTCTACAAAAGTCTTCACATCCAAGTGAGAACAAGTGAGGTGCTGTTTTTATTGTTGTCAGAGTCGTCATTATTTCTTTAAATAGCCTGTGCAGTCACCTAGTGTGCTTTCCCTTTGAGAACCAAAGGAAGCACACATGGCTACACAGAGAGAGAGAGAGATTGAGAGAGCACAGAATGACCGGCTGATTGATTAAAAGGATGCAGAGAACCCTCCTATGCTTCCAAGAATCTCTTCTATGCTTCTAACCCTCCAACATCATTATTTTGGACAATTTATACCATTTGCATTAAAGCATCATTTGTGTTGAAGTATTATTTGGAGCAAATTTGCTTTAATTTGCACAAAATAATCATTCTCATTATCTTGTCTTGTTGAGAAGCCACAAAATGCCTCAACCTCTTTCATGATGAGGAGAATAATTTTGTAGTTCATCCTCTTTACATCCCTTCTCTTGGACATAGCAGATTTTCTTTAGCCGTCATTGTGAACAGCTTTAGATGGCCCTGTGTTTCCATGAATTTGCCTAACCCCCTTAAAAGCTACCCATAGCCACATCTTGTGCCAGTGAATTCCTTAATTTAATTGTATGCTCTGGGAAGTATTTTCTTGTGTCTGTCCAATGAATCAATTTAATTGGATGACTGTTACTTCTAATATTGTGGAGTGAGGGCAAGGAAAGAAAGAAAGAAAAATAAATAAATAAATAAATAAAACTGCATTCATTTTCTCTATACTATGTATAAATTTTTGTAACTATGGTATGTGCCATCAAGTTGATTCCAATTTATGCTGACCCTAATAGAATCTTCAAGGCATGTGAGATGTTCATGGAGTGGCTTATTATTACCACTCTTCCATGAGGTTCCAAGGCTAAGCAGGGATTCTTAGTCTGACACTCCATCCACTACACTTCACAGGCACTCTTAATTTAATACAACACTTTCATGTCTTCCTCAAGCTGTAGTTCTGAGAGTGTGGAACATGACTGAGGCCAGCTCTCCAGTGAAACAGAGCAAATCTTCTGCCTCAGGTAGTAGACTCAAAAGAGCAATGGACTGGGGCCAGGGCTTCTGCTTACCAGCACCATCCTGCTTTTCAATTGGTGCCTTCCTGTCCCTTCTGCAACAGTGATTTGGGTTTGCATCACTGACCCATTTATGTCATGCTTTGGGCTGCCACTGCTCTTTCTCTTTTGCAGCTGTATGTGCTAATTCACTGCCCCATCTCCTTCCTCAAAAGCTAGCCCACCAACCAAGACACCGCCTTGGATTCTCCATTGCTCTGTGGAAAATCTAGATCTCAGGAGGAAATCTCAAAGGTGACTTCGACCTGTCTAGATGAAGCTTCTGAAGGTGGTGTCTGAAACTGGATCACTCCACCTCTTAAGTTAGTGTGATGATGAGCTCAGAAGGGCACTTCCAACTCATCCTGTAGTCCCTAGGACATGTTCCTGGGGCTATAGGATTGTAGCCTTAATTTTTTCTAACAAAAAAGGTCTTAAATCTTACAAAGGGTCTTCCAGTTTCCTAACTATTTTGGTTGACATTTTCTTCACCTATCTGTTTTGCGGGGAGGTGGATCCAGGTAGGGTTCCTCACTTATTTTTAGAAATTAATTCCATAGCTGGCTCTCTTGTTTCCAATACTTTTCCTAATAATCCCTAGCATGAAATTTGCTTTCCCTTCCCAGTGACTGCAAAACTGATGACTGTATTGAGCCACTCATTATATCTTTAAAATATTTACAGTTCAGCATATGTGGGAATGTGACCCACATTGCCAGTTTGATTTAACCCTTTGACAATGCAGGAAGATTCTGCTCTCAGCAGTGCCTCTTCTTCCACAGGAGTTCATGAGTTTTGCCCACACAAAGGATATAAATATATGAAAAGCAGTTCAGTGCATGTCAGGCTTTCATCTGACAGCTCTGGACATGCTGGCCCTGCCCTTCAGTCCTCAACATGTGTTATGGAGTTTTAAAGGAAGTTTCTGCTCACCTCCTTTAGAAGGTACTGTATGTCAATGTCCAACACATTTTGAAAGCTCTGTAGCTTTGTCTCAGCCTCCCAAGCTGTCCACCATCATTTGTGGTAGCAAGTTCCATACAATTAGCAATGTAGTAACCATACCACAGAAGTAACTATACATCCTTTAGTCTGTCCTAATGCCACACCTTTGAGCATCATTAGAGATCTACAGGGGTTGAAGTAGTCTCTGTAGAAAATCTCAAAAAGAACCTGACATCTTTACTCCATTGAAGAGCAAGCAACTTCAGCAGCACATTTTAATTGCTCCTGGTATCACTGGCTTGGCTATGCATCATAAAAAGTACTTCATCCCTTTATGATGCAAAGCTTCAGTAAAGAAACATATGTTTTAGTGATAACATTTGAACTTTTTTTGGCCAGAGCTTGGAAAAATTACTTTTTGGACTGCAGCTTCCAGAATTCCTCAGCCGGCAGCCTATCAGGAGAATTCTAGAATTTGTGACCTTCCCAAGTTGCAGCTATAGCCACATTGTCTTCACTAAAGCAGCAAACAATTCTGTGTTCAGGCAGTTCTGTAAAGTATGATGTAAAATGTCTGGCTGAAAATCTTCTCCCTTCTGAGCTTTGCAGATGAGATGGGATTTGAACATGGGCCTTCCAGTTCCTAGTCCAATACTGTAACTACTATGCTATATTGTCTCTTCATTATGTGTACAAAAGAAGGAACAAGATTAAATGAGAAAGACATACAGTAGATTCTCCATACCCTAAATCTATTAACCAATTCAGTATTGATGTCCACTGATGGGAGGCAGCTGATGTATTATAGGCTTTCTGCAAAAGGCACTCAAAAGAAAGAACACCTAATCATTTTCAATAAGAAGCAGCCAATATGTCAATAAAAGGGAGGGAATTCAAGAGACAGCAACAAAACCTGCAAAATGGGCTGGAACGCTTGATTGCTTTAAGAATGTACAGCTTGACTAAGCTGGAACCCAACCACACTACATATTGATGGCTCCACTGTAAAGACCTGAGATGCTTGTTGCCTTGAATGGTTGAAATGAAACATAAGACAGAGAGATCTGACCAGGTTCTTCTACTGAAACCATAGGGAAGAAATATGGATTGACTTAGGGGCTGTTTTAATTTTCCCTATACTGGTTTTCCAGGGAATGGCTAAATCACCAATAGATTTACAGGACTAATTGCTCTGAGAAAAAACAGGTTTGGGATGATCCCAGGAGAACTTCGCACAAGCCAGGAAACAAGGCAGGGTGCCAGCCTATGTAGATGAGTTGGATAGAGCCATTTCCTCTGATTGGGTGTTATTTTGGTCCTGCTAGACCCAGCAAATTACTGGATTCCACTAACACCAGAGCAGCTGTGATGAACAGAAATGGTCTGTAGCAATGAAGAAGTCCAATGGTGAGACAGGATGAAGAAAAGAATAACAGAAACAAGAATAATAAATTTATTAGGTGATAGTGCAGATGGAAAATTGTCATATATTTGAGATTGTGTTGGGAACTTTGGGAACATGCTGATGCAAAGTGTGATTTTGTGACCTAATAAATATGTTGTATGGATTGTTATTACATTTCCCCTGGAAAATTCTGACTATGTATGAAGGATGAAGTTCTAGTGTTCAACCATGGGCTTAGCATCTCCAAACTGACACAAAGCTTTAGCTGCTTTTCTGATCACATTGATGAAGGGGTCACTCTTTTCATGTGTTCTTTCTATGCCATTTTTCCAGAGTTTGGAAGGGGTTACTTTTTTTAACTACAATTCAGAGAATATCTTGTTGGCTGGAAAATTCCAAGAGCTGTAGCACAAGTTCGGTCTTTTGATATTCGTAAGACTCAGTCACACTGGACTTCCTGTTGTTTCCACATCCTTCCTTTCCCCAGTTGTTTTCTGCTGGAGTGTATGTTGATCCACAAGACAGATTAGTAGGTAAGATTCCCCCTGCCCTCAAAGACTTCAAGCTAAAAGATTGTGGTCAGGTAAGAAACAAAGATTGCTTTGAAGCTAGAGGGATACTTGCCTTATTAGTAGTTACTTTGCCAATTATTAAAATTGGTGTTCTTTTACTCACTTTACACTCTCTCGATTATCATAATTATTCTTTTAAAGCTACAGTTCTACGTTTCTGGAAACAAATCCCATTCAACTGAATGAAACTTGCTTTTGTGAGGTCAGATATAGCCTTGCTCTGTTATTCACACTGCATAACTTTCTCTTGTACACTAAATTGCTTGGATGGATTTTCTCTTACGTTTTTGTTTACACTGATGATACTAATTCTCTACTGTTCCTGTACTAAGCATTGTGCATCAATAAATGCTCTTGTTTATTAATTCTCTACTGTTCTTGTATTGAGCACAGTGTATAGATAAACCGTTTAATTCATTCTTTTCATAATCTTGAGTTTATGGTACTGGGCCAGCTGCTAGTTCAGGTTTATACAGTGGAGTGCAAATTTAAACCAATGCTAGGAATCATACAGATCACATGCACTCCAAGCTATTTTGTGGGCCCCTGAGCCAACAAGAGGTGGGGTGAATTGTCCTACCTTCTTGTATTTACATGTGCATGCACACATACCTTTTTTTTTTTTTACATGGAGGAATTGTACCTCTATGGTAAGTGTAGGGTCCATGGGCCATACATGCCCATTAGAAGGCCACACCAGCTGCCCTAACCCCCACCCCATCATCTTTCAATAGTTTCTTACCAAACCGGAGATGTTACTTTAGTTTCCCTTTAGTTGCCAATGTTCTGTTGTTCTTGTTGTTGTTGTTGTTGTTGTTTGTAAGTGTGATGAGAGTGCAAAGATTCTGAGGCCCCCTAAAATTGGCAAAATTGATCCCCAAAAGACTCTAGGGGAATTACTGAGCCAAAATTGTCCCCCAGTATTTTTAATGTGGAGGCTGTGGGGATGATAAGATTCCCAGGGATAATAAGGGTGCCCATGTTTGGGGCTCTGAAATGCTACATGTCAGTCTCTGATCATATGTTGTCCTTCCCTGCTCTAGTGTGTCCAATTCTGCTCTAAAACAAAGTATGCCCCATTATTGATTTTTAAAGGTTAGGGTCTGCTTCACATTTTTATGTATGTATGTATGTATGTATGTATGTATGTATGTATGTATGTATGTATGTATGTATGTATGTATGTATGTATGTATGTATGCATTTAAACTGAAGCAACCTCACCTCCAGTTTGGTTTTATGGGCTCACATGGCCCCTAGCGGATCTTGGTGGCAAGAAAAATGGCTCCAGCTCTCCTAAGAGCTTCTCCACTTCTAATTCAAACAGGGACCACAAGTAGGTTAGGAGTGTGTCAGCAGAGGAACATCCTCCACCATCCATGAGATACAGCAGTTTTCTCCCCAACAGCTGCCAGGTCAATGAGACAGATGCAATAGGCAGAAAAAAGAAGAGCAAACGTTACACATGATGAAAAGCTGTAACTGAAAACAGAACATCTTGACACGTCCATAAAAGCTCACATTTTTTAAAAAAATTAAAAATATAAAAGTTAGTCTCTAAGGTGCCATCATGCAGCCTATGTGGTTGAGTGGAAGAGAAGATTTCATCATGTGTAGCTGAGATGACAAGCCACATCTGCTGAATTCTTCTACACAGCTAATCCAGGTCTCTCTCTTTTCCCATGAGGTCACCCTAGTTTCAGCCCTATGAGCTCTGGAGGGCCACTTCTTCCTTTCCCTGTCCTCCATTCCCATGGTCTTTCATGAAACTGGTCTCTTTACTCTGCCTGATGGCAGAGCCACCCTGGCTTGTTCTATTGAGCTAGAACACACCTAGAATAAGATATCATGGATAAATAACCATTTGAGGAGAATTCTTATTTTCCAAGCATGGAAAGGAAATAGCAGAAGCCGCATTTGAACAGAGCTGAGACTGAGCAGAAAGAGTCAGCAGAAGAGTGTTCATGCTTTAGAAACAGACCTTTCTAAAAAGGGCCATCAAAGAAGACCAATTTTTCCTTGGCAAGAAATACCAACAGCTAACAAAGCCACAACAGTCTCCTGGCTTCTGTGGGTGGGATCCATCCTGAATAGAGGAGTCCAGATAATATACAGCAACCTGACAAACAAAGTGACCCAGCAAGTCTGCTTTGCCTTCTGTTTCAGTGGTGCTTGGACATCTCAGTCTCAGCTCAGGGTATTTGATATCTTCTATCAATTAACCCTCTGCCCTCCTACACTGTTGCATGAGAAGCGTACTGCTTCCAAAGGACAGGAAAATGGCACACCGATAGCCACAGTGTAGGTTGGCATGATTATCCTTCCTTTATCTGGGCTTTCTCTCCTTGGAATGTTGCAGATGACTGTTATCATAAGCCTCTGGACAGGACAGAGAGCGGCAGAAAAATACCGTCCACACAATGAAATGGTTCAATTGGCTGACTATAATAAGATCAAATCCTTCTTGGCAGAAAGGGTGGAGGAAATTCAGGAGAAAATCCAATAATATAATTAAGATGTTGCTGCCATCTAGTGTCACAAGGATACATTGGGGTAAATTTTTTCTAACCAAGAAGCTGTGCCCCCTCCCTCCAAGCCCCAGTAATGAATTTAATGAATTTCAAGGGTTAAAGTTTCCTTAGGACATTTGACTAAGAGGATAGCTTGCTTTTAAATGTTTCTCCTTGCTGTATATCACTTGCATAGTGCAGTACTTAATTCATGCCCTGTAATTTGCATCAATAGCTAAGAATCACATCTCTAGACCTAAACCCTAGTGCTAGTTGTGGCTATAACAGGCCCAGGGAAATGGCAGCTGAATGGTTAGTCAACACTTATGCAAATTCAGTGGGTCTGCACTAGTAGGAATGGCTTGATTCAGGCCTAAGACCTTATGGTGAATTAAGAAGGAGAAAAAACTGATCATAGACATTCTATAGCCATCCAGTCAGTATAAACACAGCATCCACTCTGGGGTTTACTTTGCACTCTCCAAGCTCCTAAACCTTTTTTCCTCAAATAGATTCAGCACCTTGGAGAGCTCCAGGAACAATTAAACTGTACTTGGAGCGGGTTTCATCCTGTGAAATGAGAATCACCATTCTCTGCAGGACTGGATAGCCACAGGCTTCATTCAGACATCTGAGCTTAAGAGAATCCAGATAAGAAGAGGAGCTACAAATTCAGACTGGTTCTGCACCAACACCTGTTTTGCAAACAAAGCACCTCAACTTCAAAAAACTTTTCTGGTCCTCTTTTCATCCACAGCCTTCACCTTTTTTCTTACAATTCCCTACACATAGCCTTTTATACTGAAGAGACTCATGGCTAAGTGAAAACTCTATCTTAGCCATATGCATCCTGTTTGAGGGCCTAGCTGAGGGTCCTTTAAAGAGAGGTGGGGGTGTATTTGAGGAACAGAAGTGCAAAAATTAACCAGCACTCCTCCTCACTCTATGCTGCTGTCAGTCATCACATTTCAATTGGCAAAATGGCTACAGTTTCTAGGTTTCCAGTATGTGATCCTCTCATTCTTCTTCCAGAATTTCATAATGCGTTGTGGAGATTTAAACATGGCAGCTGCTAAGAGCTAAAGAACTGGAGGGCGGTCAGTGATTTTCATGTCCCCTTCTCTTGAAATCCACTCTATTGCTGAAATGCAAAAGAAGGAGGATGGCTGTACCTCTTTCTCCAAGAACCTCCAAATTCAGACTGAATTTTCAGGGTTCCAAAAATTTGACCCTGGGGTACATATCGAGAGCCACACCAGTCCAAGAAAAGGAAATCTGCAGATTCTAAAATCCTTCTCAATTCACTGGTTATGCTGCTGCATCCTCATCCTTGTTGTAAAGTTAATGTAAGCTCCAGTAAATTGGGCTCAAGGGACGTGGTGGCGCTGTGGGTTAAACCGCAGAAGCCTCTGTGCTGCAAGGTCAGAAGACCAAGCAGTCGTAAGATCGAATCCACGCCACGGAGTGAGCTCCTGTCTCTTGTCCCAGCTCCTGCCAACCTAGCAGTTCGAAAGCATGTAAATGCGAGTAGATAAATAGGTACCACCACGGTGGGAAGGTAACGGCGTTCCGTGTCTAGTCGCGCTGGCCACGTGACCACGGAAACTGTCTACGGACAAACGCTGACTCTATGGCTTGGAAACGGGGATGAGCACCGCCCCCTAGAGTCGGACACGACTGGACTAAATGTCAAGGGGAACCTTTACCTTTACCTTTACCTAAATTGGGCTCAATGATCATTGCAGATTGTGACAGCAGCCACGAAATTAAAAGACGCCTGCTTCTTGGGAGGAAAGCGATGGCAAACCTAGACAGCATCTTAAAAAGCAGAGACATCACCTTGCCGACAAAGGTCCACATCGTCAAAGCTATGGTTTTTCCAGTAGCGATGTATGGAAGTGAGAGCTGGACCATAAAGAAGGCTGACCGCCAAAGAATTGATGCTTTTGAATTGTGGTGCTGGAGGAGACTCCTGAGAGTCCCCTGGACTGCAAAGAGAACAAACCTATCCATTCTGAAGGAAATCAACCCTGAGTGCTCACTGGAAGGACAGATCCTGAAGCCGAGGCTCCAATACTTTGGCCATCTGATGAGAAGAGAAGACTCCCTGGAAAAGACCCTGATGTTGGGAAAGTGTGAAGGCAAGAGGAGAAGGGGACAACAGAGGACGAGATGGTTGGACAGTGTCACCGAAGCTACCAACATGAATTTGACCAAACTCCGGGAGGCAGTGGAAGACAGGAGGGCCTGGCGTGCTCTGGTCCATGGGGTCATGAAGAGTTGGACACGACTTAACAACTAAACAAACAACAAATTGACTGGAAGCATCTTTGGATACAGAAGACAACCTGGATATACAATCATTTTTGCCTGCCAGTTGTTTCTTGTGACTTATTACTATTGTCTGTAGTGGATTGTAGCCCTTGGCTATAGATTGGGAGCAGCCAGCATGCACACTAGTTAAGCTACAGTAGTTTCCTGGGGAAAGGTTTGAGAGGACATTGAGTTGGATTGTTCATTTTCTATCACTCAGTTTAGACTTCCGATGGTTGAAATGTTCCAGTCAATATTTATGTGTGAGCAAAGCTGGGATGCAGCATGAGAAGGGAAGGGATGAATACTCTCAGATAATAATGTCATGACAAATCTGGAAGCGCAGGTGCTCAATGAGAAAGTCCCCATAGTCAACACATTCATAAGGAGAGTCCAGGCTTCTGGATTGATCCATATTAACAAAAGAAGAGGGTAGGGCTTTATTTCTTGTTAATAGCTCTTGATTACCCATAATGGGGGGGGGGGAAGTACAGAAAGGAAAAAGCCTCTTTTCTCCCAGTATTTGTAAGGATTGCAGATGAGCTCAGAGGGAAGAGGGAAGCTTATGGGGGTGGCTAATGGTAAGATAGGGAGTTCATGCAGACTCTACTATGCCATAGCTGTCAGAACACATTTCAATGTGAAACGTATCCCTCCTAAGACCATCATATGAAACAGCCTTACACTGAGTCAAATGTAGCTCAGTGTTATATATGCCAAAGGACAACAGATCTTAAGGATGTCACATGCATATAGACTTTTCCAGTCCTGCTTTCTGGGGCTCATTTAACTGGAGATGCCAGGGTTGAATTTGGGACATTTTTCATGCAAATAGAGTGCTGTACCAGTGAGTGGTACATTCCCCAGTGAGAAAATTATAGAATCACATGTTGGTAACTGGAGGCCTGCCTGCATAATCAGAATATTTTTTGTTGCAAAATAAGTATGATTTATTTATTTGTTTTTCACCTTCCTCTTCAAATTGGGACTCATAGCAACTTGCGATAATATTGAATGGAAGCGTAAGATTATAACACAGAAAAGAATCAATTGTTAAAGCAGAATAAAAAACACTGTTTACAGTTATTTAAAAGATAATTGAAAAACACATCACTAGGAAGTTTTCTCTCGTCTACATTGACAACAGAATGTGCAGTTCTCCTTTGAGAGTATTACATTTTCTATGTGACCCAAACGCAGTAGTTTGTATCACAGAATAAAGCTACTATCCTCATATAATTAATTGTCATATGTCCATGGCAATTTCCATTGTTATATCCTCTCATTAGTGTGAGGGGTTCACCTCTGGTACCCCTAGGGCTGTTTTTTCTTCCCCCACACCCCTGGAACAGCCTGATGGAGCCACCTTCTTTCAGGCCTTGGGTGATGCTAAGGCTGGCTGGCTGGCTTGAGGCTGGGTAGGAAACCTAGATAATGAAAACGATCCTGGTGACAGTGTGAGAATGGAGCCCTGCACCCATCTGGTGGATATAAAGATGGAAGGGGAGGAATAGGAGGGGAAGAGCACAGAGATGTTGAAGGTAACCAAGGGCAAGGAATCAGCAGCAGGACCAACCAGTTGGTGCTTTGGGGGATGCTGTGGAGGAGCACGAAGAGGCTTTGCTCAGAGAAGGAGGCTTTGACCCTTGTCAAAGACCCCATAACTGGCATTCTTGTTGAGCTCTGGATCCCACATGGCAGGGGATAAGGCAGGGGCTTTGAGTTGATCCCCTGCCAACCACTGACTTGGTGCCTGGCATTGATGGAGATGACAGCCCTCAACCCCAGCTCTAACCAGATGCGCTTGATGGCAAGTGCCAGAAACAAAAATAGTGACACCAGTGCTTGTCGGGAACTCCTACATGATGTTGCCTGCTGATACAAGCCATCCCTGATAGGTATGAGCTATTTGGCTTGGGCTGTGGGACTTTGGACTGGGCCGACCCTGGCGCTAACCAAGAACTATTAGGAGGACAGGAAGGATCCTGGACTAGTGAAGAGAACTGAGGGAGGGTGAAGTGAATCCTGTGCTGAAAGTGAGTAGCTTGTCAATAAAGTCTTCTTTGCAACTTACCCATAATCCTGGGCCTATGGAAGTCACCCCACCCCCCTGCCGATCCCAGATTGGGGGCAGTGGAGCACACACAGGGTTCCATGTTACAATAGTATAGTTCCAAGCTGAGCTTTCATACTGAGAGGCCAGTGAATATCAACTGTAGGGAGCAATGGAAGGAAATGTTGTCACTATCGTGTCCTGTGTTTTGTCATGTTGAATGTGTCATGTTATCCCCCATGGAATGCAAGGTGCCAGACTGGAAGGCCTGTGATCTACTCCATTGAGGCGCTTTGTCACTTGGAGCGTTGGGAAGTTAGTTTTATGGACTAAAGTTCTGACATTCTGTCTACTCCAATTTTGGCTGGAGGATTCTGCCAATTTTATGTCCAAAAGTAACTTTTATGAGCTTTGGTTTCCATGGGAATGCAACCTCAAAGGTTGCACCATGGCAATGCCCAGACTTGCTCTGATGAAATGTATCTAGCAATTAGAGAATTTCAGAGAATTTCATTTCATCCACATAATTGATGAAGTGGCATTGTTTATAGTACATTTCCCTGATTAATTTGTGTTTGTTATGTTATGTGCCTTCAGGTCAGAACCAACTTATTGTGACCTTAAGAGAGCGTTGAAGGTAAGTGAGATATTTAAGAAGTGTTTTCAGGAGTTCCGCTCCTCCAGTGAGTCTCCATGGATGAGCCCAGGCCTCCTCAGTCCTAGTCCATCATTACAGCACTGGGTGTCAATTTGTGCTTGGAACACAGTTTATCCTTCGGATTAAGCACCACTCTAAATTTTACAAAGCAGTTCTTGGTCAGAGATTGCATACAAAATGTGTATATTATAGAAACAGTTGTTCACAAATGTATATATTAGGGGAGATTGCCTACCAAAAAATTAGGGAAAGAAGTAAACAAAAGGCGTATTCCCACTGGGATCATTTTTTAAAGATTCAGGCCATAGTCACATGGACTCTAGCCCAAATCCAAAACATTTGCGGTGGTATGTGTGTCCTCACCACTGCCTCCTCCTCCTCCTCAGGCTCCCTGCTGCTGTCGCAGGCTCCCCACTGCCATCACTGCTGTTTTTGTCTCCAGTCAGGTGCATCTGCTTGGCCAGGAAAGGGGGCAGCAGGGAGAACAGGAAGGGAGGGAGAGAAGGAGAGGGAAAGATAACAGTAGCAAAAGGAAACTTCTAAGAGATGGACAACACTGGACAGTTTGTTCCCACCAAGTACTACTGGCAATACCCAAGACAGAATTTCCATTTAAAAAAAGCAAAGGAACCAACAAATGGCAAGTTGTGGAAGATTTCAGAAAAGCATTGTTATTTGCAAACACAATTGCTTAGTTTCCTGAGAGACTTTGGCCATGCCAAAGCAATGAATGGAAAGGAAAGCTTAGAGAAGAAGAAAGAAGTTGCATTTGTGACAGACACTTTCAAGTTTTATATAGTGTATGTACAAATCCTCAAGCAGAAAATGTTGTTTCTGGTTAAGCAGTAGAAATGAACACTTAACACTAATCGGCAAAGCATGGGCATCTGCTTATACATAGAGGCTGGTAGCCTTATGGTACCATCCCAGTGCTTTAGCTGGAGTGGCTTGGTTGAATGTGAAGCAGTTAGAACAGGAGCTAAATCAAGAGCTTGGAACCCCTAGTTTATAATCTCTAGGAGACTGGCAATACGGATATTAGAGAAAGCAGCAAAACTGTTCAGTTTTGGGCCTGGTTATAATTACTGAGGTCTCAAAATGCTCACTTAATGAGGACACGTGCATTGTTGGGTGGGTGGGAGGATCTTGGATGCTTCTTTGCCTTAGACTGAAATATGTTGAAAAAAATCGTAATTTAACCCACCATTTCCGCAAAACCAACAAATGCCATACTCCTGTCTGAATCTCTCCCAGATACAGGAAGCATTTACAGTTAAGGGTCTTCAAAACCTCCACAGTCCTCAGCTGCAAATGACAAGCTCCTGTGGATAAGAGGAGACTCTCCACCAGACTTTCCTAGCTGCACAAAGCTGTCAAAACCCATGAGCAATCATGAAAGCTTGCAAGCTTACATGACACCTGGCCACCTTTAATGGCTTCAGGCTAAACTCTATTGCTTGTCTCAACTGGAGGAGAAACACATTAACTGAAACCCATTAGTAAGTCACAACTAGGGAAGGCTCCTTGAATCAAAGGAATTTATGTAGGAATTGATTCACCCTATCCCTACAGAGTAAATAGGCCAACTCTACTTGCCACTTACTATTCTAGCCATGGAGCCAATGGGATTTATATAAATGTTGATTTATTTATTCAGCAAGCAATCCCATGGTTCATATTTTCTTGCAATTGGCAATAGGATTTTGGTCCCCATGTCTAACCCCATTGTCCCTTTCTGGTGAAGTCTGAGCACTGGACAATATTAACCAAGACATTTTGGTTGTCCAGACCCAGATTAACTTCTGTTTCCTAACTTCTGTATTTACCTTGAAACATGGAAACCATTACAAGAGACATAAGGTTTTCATTTTGTGTATTATTTGATTATATTTATATCCTCAATCCTCACTCCCATTTTTTTCTCATACAACCCCATGAGGTAGATCAGGCTGACAGAATGAGTTCACCCAGTGAACTCATGGCTGAGTGGGGTTTGAACTCTGGCTTGTATTCCTAGAAATACCTAGGTTGCCATGAAGGGTTTTAGAATGATAAAGCACACATACTGCATCCAGTGTGGAAAATTGCAAGCCCTTGTCCCTCAAAAACAAAACAAAAAAATCCCATCCCAATGAGTTTCAACATGATATCTCTCAGTAAGGCAGGTCTTAAGCTCCAACTGGGCAGCGAGTCCTAACTACAAATTTCCAGGATTTTGAGTGAGGAGAAATGCTCAACTATCATACTTTATTTATTAGCACATAGTTTGCATGCAATTATTTATTGAAGGCATGGAAGGGGACCTGGAGACAGGCATGATTAAAGGGCGTGACTCAGGGAGTGAGATGGCAACCAACCCAACCAAGCATGGAACATGGTTGATGTGATTAATAGGAGTAAGACTTAGGGCATGACTAGATGGGGTAATTTGAAGTGATCCAGGGCATGTTTAAACATATCTTATCTTTGGTGTGATCTACAGCATTTTATCTCATACTTCAGCAGTCCTTCCATTCACATGGGAGAGGTTGCTTCTCCTATGTGAAGGATTCAGATAGCATTTCAGATAGCTCCAATTTTTCCCCTTTCCTGGCCCCTTTCTTCACCTTTTGTTACAGCTGTCATTCTTCAGGCTGTGGCAACTTCCCTTTTTTGGTTTAATTTAGTAAGTGGCATAGTGCATCAGGAATACATCAGTCTAGCATAGATAGTCCATTATATCTGTGTTATTCAGGAGAATATTTAAAAAATTGTGAGAAGAGGAAAATAGAGGAGGGGGTTTCTCTGCTGTCTTTTCTACTGTCACAATCCACTGCATATGTCACAAGGTTGTCACCAAAATGAACACCGCTGATAGTTCTATTTAGGGGCGAATTAAGCAACCACACAGAATGAAGAATGTGATAATCAGGAGCACTCCCAATTGTACCAAATAAACTGCAGCCCTAGTGCTGCACCAGAAAGGAGTAGAACAGCTTGCAAAAGGGGTGGGATAGATTGCTCTTACTTAAAATACATGTGGTTGCTGGAAAATAGAGTGAATCAAACTGTATCCAAAGTGAAGCAAGTTATATGCTTGTCTGATTGCTCCCTTAGTGAGCATCCTTTGTCTGAATTCTGATAGTTTCTTCTTTGCCCCCTTACCCCAGAATAAAGACACGAGGCAAGAATTATGGAGTAAACACGGGCCACACTTTATTAAATAATCATTGTTGCCATCCTTTGGCAAAGGGGGGTCCTGCCGTAGTGCGGAATCAGGTTTAAGCACAGAGGTCTCAACGGACCCCTTAACAAACAAATGGGCGAGTCCCTGACCCCAAGTTTTCGCAGTCGTGAAGACAGCGAGAATCCGGCCGGCCCAAATTTGACCACCCCTGGACCTCAAGCCACCTTCTCCTTGTTGACTGTTGTTTCGGGTGTGGCCCCAGCGCATCTTTCCCCCCAAGCACTTTAATTGCACGATCCGCAGCGCTGGGAGGTCAGATGAGCTATACATTACCTGAGATTGCTATGGGACTCACCAAAACCTGTTCTATCTGCACTACCTGCCTGTGTGACTGAAGAATTCCACCTTTAAACTTGCCAGCGCACATTTTCCAGTGTGGGATAGGCAAAAAAATCCCCGCATCCAAAAGCCAATCAGGATACGGGTCAAAAATTCCTATCTGGCCCCCAAGGCGACCAGATAAACTCACACTAGAATATAGGGCAGGCGGGTGGGTGCCAGCAAAGGAAGAGGGTGGAGAGAGGGGGGAACAGCCCTTAAATAGCCTATTGCTTCCCCCTCTCCTCCCGGGTCACTCACGCAAGACTCAAAGGTCTCGCGATATCCCGGGAAGGAGGCAAAGGCGACCCACGCTGCCGAAGCATGGCTTGCCAGTGGCTCAAACATTGTCTAGATTTTGAAAAGACCACACAAGCTTTCCCATTCATCTTGGTCATGGCTTCTCTAACTGACTCATTATAGACTCATTATATCATCTAACTGACTCATTATACTAAGTCTTGAGAATAGATGTAGTTATTAGTAACTTTGAAAGTTGCTAGTTATTCAAGCTCCTCTTCTTAGGCCAACCTATAATGACGTTTGTATTCATTTCCAAGTTCTGCCTTCCTTCTTGGTAATATTTGAATAAATTTAGCCCTACTCTGGTATTAAGCCTGAAAGTCCATAGGGCTGTAAGCATGGTTGTTCTGTTAGTGTGCAGGTAATCTCTGCCCCTCATGTCCCTAGCCCACACAGAAGTAAGGCATTCAAGGCAAAAATCTGCAAGGGGGCTTGTTGCCATATTATACCAAATACATTTACCATGTGTCTTTGATTGCAGGCTCACATAAATCAGGTTCCTCAGCAGAAAAACATGAATGTGCTTACAGGGACCTCTGCAGATGTTTGTGACAAACATATTGCAGTCTACCTTTTTTCCAGTTGGGGCAGAAAGAAAGGAGAAAGACTTATGTACACATTTAATATTTGATTTAATATTTTGTCTACCAACCCATAAAAATGCAGGGAAACATGCTACCACTTTGTTTTACCCTCTCCCCCCCCCAAAAAAATAATAGTAGAAGAAGATGCTGTCACTGTTGTGATGACTCTTAAAAAGATTGTCTTATGATGGAGGGAAATATACAAGGAGATGTGACCATCTCTGTTCAAACTTCTGTTCCATGTTCTCCAAATTCATTCAATCAAATTACAAGATACTTATATTTATCAGTATAGTCCAAACTTTAATCTTGGATCTTGAGCTGCATTTCATGGGCTGCAAGTTTTTTTTGCTAATTGTTATAAACTTGAGTTTCTTAATATCCATTTTTAGACTGTGCTTGTTACTTTATTGACTTTATTGTGTAATCTTTGCAGACAATTGAAACTGCTAGATAGTAATACTTTATCATCTGCATACTGGATGTTTTTGATAGCCACTCCATTGCCAATACAGTGGACCCTCGACTTACAGACGGCTCGACCTGCAGACTTTTCGAGTTACAGACTTCTCTGGCTGCAAAATTTAGGTTCGACTTGCGGCCGGAGAATCAACCTACAGACCGGAAAATCAAACAAAATGGACCAAAAACGTCCGGTTACGGATTAATCGGTTTTCTATGCATTGTAGGTCAATGGAGCCTCGACCTACAGACTTTTCGACCTGCAGCCACCATTCCAATACGGATTAATTCCGTAAGTCGAGGGTCCACTGTAGTGCTATCATTTGAATTAGCAAATCCTTTGCTAAAGATGTTTTCAGAGTTAAAACTGAAAAGCAATTTTTAAAGTATACATTCTTGTTGTACTCTTCTTCATATCACAAGATCCCCTGTCAACAAACACCTTTGTTTTACCATAAACTTCATCAGCTTGCCATGTTGGAGTTTGTCAATGGTTTTCTCATAGTCAATAAAACAAACATACATATCCATGTTCATGGCATGACATCTGTTTCCAAGTCCAGATAGGCACTTTTCTGATTCTAAATCTAAAGACATCCTTTCTTTGCCATTATCATAAATTCCGCCATGTGTATTTTAAAGAATATCAAATGTCAGAGAATTATTGCTATCCATTAATAGTAGGCATTGTACTTTTTTAATTTTCCTGCTACTTCACCAGTCTTTTTCTGGATGTTATAGGAGTGTTAGATCTTCTCTGGGTTTTGTGTTTTGGTGCATTGTTCAAACCACCATTTTTATTTGGTGTAATTCATTTTATTATAGAAGTTCTTGTAAATTTCTCTGTATTTGCATCCATCATTATTTCTGTCCTTTTCTCATTAGCTCCAATATTCTTTGAGTAATCTACTTCTTTTTTAAAATTTACATTTATACTTGGAAGTTATTGGTCACATTTACTAATACTTCTGTCAGTTTAGAGCAAGTTGGATTTATGTTTGAGCTATCTGAGTATTCGGTCATACTGAAGATTTAATGAATCACTTTCTTAATAACAATATAAATTTAATTTCTTAATTTAATTTCTATGCCTTTTCTGTTTTATTTATTTATTTATTTATTTTGTATTTCATTTGAGGCAACCCACAGTGACAACAATATTATGTTCTGAATTTATGTCAGTTGCATCTTAGATTTTCACTGACTTAATACTGTTTCAGTACATTTGATTAACTAAGATATAATCTATTTGCTGTTACTTTGTAATATTCTTTTATTTATTTATTTATTTGGCTTTTATACTACCCCTCTGGCTGCCAAGGCCACTCTGGGTGGTTTACATGTTAAAAAAACATAACATCAAACAACAATTTAAAACTATAAACATAATAATTATAAAATCAAAATTAAACACACATTAACAAATTTAACTGAAAATAATGAAAATGATATGGAAGCAAGGTGGCAGGACTGATAATATAAATGTTAAAGCAACCACTGTATTAGGATGTTATAAGGTCTGGAAAGACCTGTCTGAAAAAAACACACACATGTTTTTAACGATCATTAAATATTTCCAGTGTAGGGGCCAGGCAGATTTTGTGAGGGAGATTGTTCCAGAGTTGGGGAGTGACCTCCGAGAAGGCCCAGTGTCTAGTTTTATTTTAGAACTGTCTTGCATGGATTTTCATGCCTACAATCTCCTTGGCTGTAATTTGAATATAGTTCTGTTAACTTCAAGCTGTTTTTCTTCGCAAGCTGTATTATTCGTTCTCCATGTTTATTCTGTGGTCTTAGTCAGTATTTTCTGTTGAAACCTCCATAGGTACCATCCTCTATCTAACCATTAACACCTCCCATTACAAAATAGAAGTATTACTTTTTCATATGTTTCAAAACAGTTTTGAGTTCATAGCATTTTTCTGTGCTTTCTTCAGCTTTATCAGCAATTGGAGCACATACCTGTGCAACATCCTCCCTGGTACTCTCCAGTTTGAAAGGGTGAGGCAGCAGATGACAGGAAGGATCTCTGTTTGAGGCCCCAGCCCTGAGAATGTGTATCAATGAGGACGTACAATACTGGGCGGATGGAGATATAATCTGATCTAGTATAAAACGGTTTCTGTATCTAATATAAGCCAATTACAGCCACTGCTTGTTTTGTCAGTTGACACAATGAAGAGACCCACCACTGTACATAATTTTTTAGGTTAGAGGTATACAGTTCCTCACCTAACTCCCCATCAGTTCGACAACACTTGACCATACAATTTGGTGTGTTCTATATGGGCCTGAGGGCTGTTGAGAGAATCAAAGGGAAAATGGGACCCAACTCCAAGCTAAGCTCCTAAGGTTGTATGATCCAATCACCTGTATTCAAAGTGGTTAGTGTATGAGCAACCACAACAGCAACATCCAGGACTGATAGGCACTGTGGAATTGCCCAGCTGGCCAGTCCATTGACGTCTCTGGATTTTGTATCTTTGATGTTATGCTGAACTGGAAATACAGCAGATTCTAGTTAATCGTCATCACTGTGGACCATTTCAAGTGAAGCTGAGCAGCATAAACAGAACTGCTCTTGGCATCCTATTTGGCTCTTGGTGGTTCAAGAGGCATCCAGGATTTTTTCAGCAGAGTAGCCCTTTTAAAAAAAAAAGGAAGAGGAGGAGGAGGAAAAAGAAGAAGTTTAATTGAAGCCTGTGATGTTGCATAAATAGAATATCTAAGTTTTAATTGAAAAATAATTATAACCACTTAATCATTTTAAATGAGGGCTGTAATTGCAGTCAGTTCATAATAGCCAAATACAGACACTTAGATTCCTGCAATAAAGCAGGAATGGTACAGCTTGATTTGCTAATAGCACTTCCACTTCTCTTTCCTTTTGTCTCAAAGATTAATTCAGGCAAGGGCTATTAGTGCCGTTAATTGGTTCTGCAATTTAGACCTTGTGCCTGTGAATGAGTGACTGATGCAGCCCTATCAGCCAATAATGTGAACACTCTGTCAAAGTGTTCCTCATTGTCCAGTCAGATATTACTCCTCCAGCAGTTCCCCTGTGCCACCCAGCCACACTAGATCCCAAGAGGGATCAGCAAGAAGGTGGTTCCTGTAGGCTAAGCAATTCTCCTAGCTTTAGATAGGTCACTGAGATGTCTTTGAAGTTATAGTTGGTTTGCTAGTAAAATACCGAATCATTGAAAAATATCCTTGCTAATTGAGGCAAATCTTTCATGTGGGGGAAAGAGAGGGAAAGAGAGAAGGAGAGAGAAGGCATCATTTTGGAGGAAAAGAAGGGCCAATCATGAAAACTGGAGCTTGGAAAAGTTACTTTTCTGGACTACAGCTTCTGAAATTGTTCAAGAAGCATGGTCACTTTTCCAAGCTGTGATAGAAATTATGATTGGGAGGGGGAGACAGACAAGATCTGACCAGTCAGCAAAGTAAAATGGAAATATGAACTTTTGGCTTCATTAAAATATTTCTCTTGAGAGCATTATTTGGCAAAGGGAATATTGGCATTGTTTTTTTTGGGGGGGGGGTTTGCATTTTTGTCAAGGTGCAGTATCAGAATTGGCCACTAGACAGAACCATTAAAATTGATTTCCCTCAGTTTTTCTGCTCTGTTGGTGCTAGTGGTGCTATGTGTTGATAGCGTGCAATGCAGTGAATTACTTGAACATATCAGTAAAAGCAGCTTATTGGCCACAATGCAACATTTGTTTTATTAGAATGCAATTTTCAGAGCTCTGCTTTAGCTTTCATTTCCTCAGATTAGCATGAGGGAGGAAGAATCTTAGACAATTTCCAAATTACATTAACATGAATAGGCAGTTTGCCACATACTTTGCTGGGCTCAACAGCAAACCCACAGCAAATACTATGACTCACCCTGCACTTACTAACTCTTACTTCATAGGTATTTTGGCTGAAGTCACTCAGTTTTGGTCAACACAGGACTGCTGGATGACTAATGTCCTGTAATCACCTTATAGCTGAAAACATGGTAGGGAAAAACTCCCTCCCCGTGGAAATCAGGATCTCTCCATCCCTGTTGAGTTTTCATTGGCAGACAACACTAGACTGTTCTGAACTTCCATTGGTCTCTAAAACTGGTCTTAAAATTGGCTCTTAAAATGTATTAAATTTGTTTTTAAACAATGTTTTCTAACTTGTTTTATTGTGTATCACTTTGACAGTTCTGATGGGAAAAAAAGTGATAAATAAATAGGTAAATACCAATAGAGTTTGTCTGTGAGTTCAAATAATTCCCCAAGGCCACTGTGATAAATATAAACTCTCTTTGCATGCTCAAATGTGCAAGGATCAACTCATCTCACACTAACCTGCATGAACATTACTCAGATAAAGAGACAAATAAATGTACACGTTCAATTCTTAGAAGCATGGATAGCTACGATGGTTCTTCTTCAGGTGGATATTCCTGAAACAATGGGTCATATCTTACATGGCAAGCATCACAGCATTATGGAGGCCATACAAAGCAACAGCTGTAAACTATATTTCAGACTGGAAGAAGAGTGTGTGCCAGCATTTTATGCTAAAGAATATAATTTTAGTAATGTGGCAGGTCAGTCCCAATTGTTTATGTGTAGTATTTCTCTAAATGAGTGATGCCTGTGAGACTTAACTACTGCCAGTCCTTTGAATTAATCATGAATGCTGCCCTGAAAAGGTAAATAGAGAATAAGGCACTCACAAGGGGGATAACAAATGGCACTTGGTACCTACTGAGGCAAATAATCTAACTGAAACTGATAAAAGGAACAGGGCGCGTCTGTATGGCATAGGCCAGGTTTCTCTTCCTGTTAGCGACGTAGGAAGTGTGCCTCCACCTACCGGTAAAAGCCCCTTTGAGCTGCACAGGGCATCATATGCAATCTGCTTACCACCGGGATAACTCACAAGATTGCTTTGGAAAGAACACACCATCATGTCTGTGACAATATGCCAGTCCTTGGGCTTTGTTGTCTCACTGTTAGGGGTAGCTGGAATTATAGCATCGACCTGCATGGACCAGTGGAGCACCCAAGATCTTTACAATAACCCTGTGACAGCTGTCTTTAATTACCAGGGGCTATGGCGTACCTGCGTCAGGGAGAGCTCTGGTTTTACGGAGTGTCGTTCCTATTATACCATCCTTGGCCTACCAGGTAGGGATTGGCTGTCCTTTCTATAAGAGTGCATTTTCAAAGAACTTTGGTTATAACAAAGAACATAGGCCTATGAATGAGTTGGATCCTGTGGTTACTTTAAATTCCTTCCTGCTAACCTTAATCCCATTTGTACCAAATGGGAGGAACCTGTATTTCTTACTGTGGTCCACAGAACTTGAAAAGCTACAGGTTGTTTTTTTTAAAAAAACATTGTGTTACTTTTTACTTTTCAGCAGCTAGCTTGATTTCATTGTTGCCCCAATTGCACAAGTAATTTGTTGGACTGTGTGTTATTATTGCTATTAACAGGAGGCCATTAAAAATCAAGTAATCAGAACAGGTTTACCAGTGCCTCGTTCTGGTGACACTCTGAGAATGTGCAGAGTGCCCAAAGCTGTACAGTTGGCAGGGCACATAACCTCATCAGCCGCACACATTACTTGTTATATCTACAAAGGAACTTTCTGGCTACTTGTTACAGGAATTTAACTGTGACTTTGCAACTGAAAGTTACACTATACATCACACAGAAAAATAATTGGTTTTTATAACTACTTACTTCCACACTCAGGTGAGTCATTACTGTTAAAGATGATATAGTTTTCTTCTCAGTTTCTAAGATATTGTTGTCATGTGTCGTCAAGTTGGAGCCGACTTATAGTGACCTTAATAGGCAAATAATTTCAAGGCAAGTAATATATTAAAATAGTTTTACCAGTGCCACGTCCCCAGTAAGTTTCCATGACTGAGTAGGGATTTGAACCCAGGCCTCCTGAGTCCTAGTCTGTCATTCTATTCACTATACCACTCTGGTTCTAATACATAAGGGCCACAAATTTCACATGTCTGTTGAAATTTTAACTCAATTGGTGTTTTCAGGTGTACTAATTTAGGCCAGCCGTGTACACAAGGAAACACAGAATTAAGCAAATAGGATCAGAAATGTATCTCTAAGTCTAATTTCTACTGATGGGAAAAATGATACAATATATAGGTATAGGTATAGGTATGAGAGTAGGTATAGGTGTAGATATAGGTATATCAAATACTGAGCAGGCTGGATAGTTCAGTGAGTTAGTCAAATGTTGGGAGTTCAATTCCCCACTGCGTGCCCCAATAGAAGATTCATACTCTTGGACAATTTGTACAGTCACAGAGCACCTTCAGAGGAAGGAAACAGCAAATCACTTCTGGAAATAAGTCAGAATTGACATAGTAGTATGTATTATTAATTACATTAAATATTTGCGACTCATAATAAATCTGCTTTGCATCCCCCTTTTCCTTTTATATCAATGCCAGTAGGATTACAAAGGAGTCTGTAAGGAATCTCTTGACTATTTCGGCTTATTTGGGTGTCATCATATCCCAGTAATATAAAAGCAGAATTTTAAAAATTAGTTGAAAAAAAACTGCTACCAGAAAACTAGGTTTTTCTTTTCTTCCTATGTTACACAACACCTTTAGCTTTACTAAGGTCCCTCCTCTTTTTAAATAATTTCTGACTTAGAGATGATTGAACAAGTAAACAAGAAAATGTTCATGTTTTCAAAATGTTTGCTATGCAGTTGTTCCCAAAAGAGAGCAACTGAAACTAATTTTTTGGCGGCAAGGGAGGGTGGAATCATAAACTTCTCAGCATAGATCACAAATAAAGCCTTTCTCCTACCAAACTGGCAATATGGTAAGTCCATTGTGCAGGTCTGTATGTGCATTTTATTTAATTGATTGGACCCACAGTATAAGATATCATTTTTAAGCTTGTTCTTGATGTTCTTGATCAATTGATGTAGAAAATTTACTTCATGTTTTATTTTCATTTCCTTCTGTTGCCAGGAAAACAACTTGCAAGTTTAGCCTTGATCTTTTTAATCCTTAATGCCAGACTGTGATTTTTTAAAAAAGTAACAATACATGTAATAAAATAACAAGACCTGTAGGTTTGGTGACAGCCCTCCAAGAGGTGCAAAACGAAAAATATTCTAGCTTTTTATAATGGTCTACCCACCCACCCCATGTTGTTACTGGCACTTCATGAAATGACTCCATTTGTTTTTCATCATATTTTATGGAGCAATCTTAAACCTTTGGACAGCCATTGCATGAGAGGGGGGATAGGATGCAACAGAAGTGCTTTCCCTAACTAGATTTCCACTGGCAAGGGAGTAAGTCCATTACAAAGGTCCCAGGTAGACCTGTAGAAATCTTTGCAGGAGCAGCAGAGCTTCTACCAATGGTGTTTGCACTTGTGATGGAAGCCAAGCTGGAATAGTCACTGAAAATAGCTTTGGATCCTTTAGAACTAAAATCCTTTTTCCACTGAATCAATGACCCTACTCTAGTTGTGACTTACTATTGGATTTCAGCTAGTAAGTGTTAGACTAGCTGTTAGCAGCAGGAGCATTTGAGTGCATTCAAACCTTATAAAGCATAGCAATTCCCTGAGATCTTTGAACCCTGCACTTTTCAAAGTCCTTAGCTTTAAAGATCTTTGTCTGCCACATTTGCCAAATGGGCAAAGACTTTCTGGAGAAACTGACCACACTGGGAAATTTGAAAAATTGGTTTTATTTATGTGTGTGTCAAATAGTTTTATATTGTTTATGGAAAAAAGAAAATTATTGCAGGACCATTTACAAAATACACATTTAAAACAAATTTAAAACAGGCAGAATAAGACAAATAAAAGAATTGATCTAAGATGTTAAAAAAAAAACTTTAGGCTTTAATCTTGTACCTATTTCCCTGAAAGTTAATGTCACTGAACTCAGTGAGGCTTACTTCTGAGTAGACTTGTATAGGCATATATTGTTTTTATGTTATGCGCCATCAAGTTGGAACTGACTTACAGTGATCCTAACAGGACTTTCACAATAAATGAGATATTTATGGAATGGTTTACTAGTACCACCCCTCCCACCATGAATTTCCAGAGCTAAGTGGGGATTCAAATCCAAGTTTCCAGAGTCCTAGTCCATCACTCTACCCACACACCACATGGGATACCAAGATATATTGGAAACTGGTTGGTTTAAAAACCTTTAACATACATATGCGAAAAACAATCAAAATTATGACTGTGAGCTCTACACCACACAATGCTCAATGTATGGGGGGGTCGGGACAGACTGTTCATGGTAACATGCATCAGTAAGCCAGAAAAGTAGTGTGTTATAATTGTTTCCATTTTTAAAAAAGAAAAGAAAAGAAAGCAACCTCCGGTTTATGAATGTGAGACATTGTGCTTCTGTATCCATGATTCAAAAAGCCAGCAAATGGCCCAATATTGGCTGCACAATATCATGACCACATTGCCAGCAGGAAAAAGAATGTGAAGCTTTGCATAGCAAAGGATAGCCTGAATATTGATAACACCAATGGCAGCAGCCAAGATGGTCTACAGGATACCCTATTGTGTTCATTACAATTCACAAAGTGACACCAAAAGGGGGACATATCAGAAGCTGACTCCTTTTTTTCTTCAGTTACCCAAACACAAAGCAATTGTCAGGGCTGTTTTCTGACAAGTATGAATTTTTGCACAAGTGTGAAAATCATAACTCAAAAACCCTTTGCTCAAACTTCCCCAAATTTGGCAGAGAGCAAGAGCAGACTGTCTGTACATCTGTACCAAAACTGGTGCTGATCTGAAGTCCAGTTTTAAAGTTATAGTTTTTTGTTTTTATTACCCCCACTTCTAGAACTACCTTGTAGAATGCTGATGTGCTCTGCCAGCACAATAACATTGCTGCACTCTTGTGCAGTGATCATGGCACATCTGAGCATATGCTATTGTGCCTGGAGATGTAGGAATTTAATGTGAGAATTGACCCTGATAGGGCAGATTAAAACACAGATTGAGACAAATTCTGGTCTCCCAACTTCAGTTGTCCCACTGTAGGCACTCACAGCAGCACAGCAACCTCACCTAAAATAACTCTTGTCAACCACTTTATATAGCCTTGAATAAATGCCCTATATTTTTGGTAACTATGCAGTGGATGATGTTAAACATGAAAACGGTGTGATTATTTGTTTTTCTGGCTGTCGGCACAATTATTTATTCATCTCCAGATGAGAGAAGAAGCCTATTTTTGTAGCTCCATATAAAAGTTAGAAACAAGCATATACACAAAGGTATTGGCTAGGCAAATGTGGAAATATTCAACTTCACTTCTCAAGGCACTTGCACGTTTAAAAAACAAAACAAAAGAAACCCTTTGGGAACAGACCCTGCGTTGAGAAACTCAGGAGACACAGGAATTGTGAGCTGCGTGGCCAAAATAAAATCAATCTGCAAGCGTTGAGTGGTTTTGTCCAAGATTCTGTGCTGCGTACATGTTTTAATTAACTTGTCATCCCAAAGTCCAAACAGACCATATCAATTAGCATGTAAATTCCTCAGCCCTGCAGGAGTGGGAGGAAATCCTTCTGTATTTATTCTGTGTCTATATATAATGTATTAATATATGTATGTATAATGTGATATTCCATACACATTTATGTTTACTCCAAAGATGTGGTTGTTGGTAGACATTATCAGCACAATCCTAGGAAGAGCAATGATGCATATTTTTAAAAACTGGAGCAGCATATCTTTCTTAAGGGGAACAGAAACAGAAACCATGTTCTCTCTTATTATATATTGTATGACATTTGTAATCTCTAGGGATACCTGTAAGAAAACTGCCTTGCCACTTGGGCAGCTCCATTTTGAATAGGAAGTGATAGAGATGTCTTTTCACAATCTAAAAATGAATAATGGAGAACAATGTTTAGAGAAGAACAAATGCGTATAAATAATCAAATTATTGCAATATATTTTTCTGTAGCAGTGAGAAACTACAAGACTGAGGGATAGGTTTGCTCTAACTGCACCCCATCCACTTCTGCATTTCAGCCACCTCACCTGCTTGGACATGGTTAATGGGTCTGCCAGTATTTCCATTATAAAACCCTATTTATTATTCTGACAATAGCAATTTATATTATGAACAATAGTGTCATAGTGAATAAAAACAGTAAGATTGGTATGGAGTAGCCAGGCAGCCCAAATGCATCATTAACATTTTAGTTTCCCTCTGCTCTTCAACTCTCAAGTACAAACAAAGAGTCCTTGGAAAAAAAATTAAGGGTATACTTTTCTAATTTATTAGCAGTTTGCTACAAAAGGGACAGCTTAGGGCAAAATATTGCAAAAGGAAAGATGTTAGCATTACCAAATGTGGCAAACATTAAGCCATTTCTAGGGTAGCGGCAGGATCTACAGCAATATACTGTAAGTCCTAAGAATTATATCCACAAATTTCTGTTTCAGCTACTCATGTAAGAAATTCTGATCAGGATTTGCTATTAGATCAAGCTTGGTAATGCTAGTGCTCCTTGCCATCTCACTATTCTACCCCAACAGCTTGGCCTACATATCATAATTTCCCAGTGATTACTTGATTTGGTTATGAAAATGTTACTATATTGGTCTTGCAAATTATAAGAAGGGGTCTACTCAGAAGTAGGTTCCACTGGATTTATTGTGGTTTATTTCCACATGTAGAGAGCACTGCAACCCAAACCACACTACTTGTCCTAAAATATATAAATACTAGTCAGGTTATATTCTTCACGGGGAATAAAACTCATTTAACTCAATGGAGCTTACTTTCTGTAAGCAAATGCAAGATTGATTGATTTCTGAAGCTTATAGACCATCCAACTTGGTTAAATCACTACTTGTGGTAGTTTACATGATATAGACCACTCATACAACCAACTAAAAGTAATCAAAAGAAAATACCTTCAATCCCATTAATCAATCAATTGATATTAACAAAAAAGGTGACCCTCAGCTGACACCTCACAAAATAACTCTAAACAAATTTCAATAAATCTGAACAGAATAGACAGATATAATCCCAATATAACAAATAAAAAGTAATAAAATAACTTCAAATACAAAATATGAAATATAACATGGTTTTATCAATTTTATTTTATATTACAGAATCACATTTCAAATAAAAATCCCATCTTAAATGAGGCAAACACAGCCCATTGTATCATAGTTTTAAAATTACAAATTTATGTAAAATTCAAGTATCATTCTAAGGTTCACAGAGACCAGTGAGATTGGTCAGATAGGGTGAACAGAGTGGTCTGGAATTGGATCTGGGACTTGTTTTGAAGTATATTGGGTGGTTATTGACAAGTCACAGTCTTCCAGCGTTACCTTTTTCAAAACGTTGCTATGAAATCTATGAAAGGAAATCTTGGTACATTGAGTAGTGCTAAGAAGGTAATGAGGAATCATATGATGGATGAAAGTAGTGGGGAACCATAGGCTGGATGAATTATAGGAGGTCCTCCTAAAGGGAAGTTTCCATGTTCAGAGGCAGAATACCTCTGAATACTCAGATACTGTGAACAATAAATGAGGGAGAGCCTTGTTTATGGATCCTTCTAATGTGCTACTAAGCCATTGTCTGCCAGTCATGAAATATGTTTTATAGGAATTGCTCATTCCTCATATCCCAAAGATGACTTCCAAAATTTAACCTTAGCAATCACCTCCATTCTCTATTATGTGAGAAACCAAGGTTGGACTTAATGTGTGGCACTGGATGTCTGGCAACTCAGTTAAGCCAAGTCACCTTGCCTGAATATGCATTAACAGTCTAGTGCACTTCCTGCCTTCAGATCCTAAATGTTCTTCTCTCCCTCACCTGCTCTCTCTCACACACCTATCTTCCCTCTTTCTTGCATGCACACTTCCCCCTTCCTCTTTCTCTCACACACACTCTCTCTCTCTCCTTCCCTCCTTCCTCTCTTGTGATGTTGCCCTCCCTTCCTCCTTCTCTTTCATGCACTCTTCTCCTTTTCTCTTTCTCTCTTGTGTGCCTGTGTGCCCCCCTCCCTCTCTCTTATGTGCACCCTCTCTTACATGAGTGCTCTCTCTCTCTAGTGATGGAAAAGTAACTTCTAGTACCATGTACACACCTTTTCTCTCCTTCTCTTTTGCACTTTCTCACTTCCCTCCCTCTCTGTCTCCCAAAGCCAGTTGGCCAACAGGGAATTTTTGACCAAGTGGTTGGGGAAACAGGGGCCTGTTTCAAGAGAGAAAATGATCAGGAGGAATGGAAACATGGGGGCCTGAAGTGCCACATAATCCAGAAACTGGGGAAGAGATAAGAGAAAAAAATTACTGCATGTGTACTTGTACTTCCTTAGTGTCTCTCTCCACCAATTTTCTCCCCTTTCTCTGTCTTCAATCCTCATTTCTCTTCAATACCTCCTCTACAAAGAAAGCAGTGGGCTGTAGCTGTACAATATGAATGACCTGCGTGACCCTTCTTCCTTCTTAAATGGCCATTTAAAAGGGGGAAAAAAATCTATCAGGATGTGCCCAGATGGTCCTTCCAAAATGCCCAGATAATCTAGAAGCCTTTCTGTTGGTCCAAATACACCTCTTTTGGCCATTTCTCTTCATCCCTCACTCTCTCTTTCTTTCTCTTTTTTTTTCTCCACCCTTTTTTTTGACTGTTTGGAACTTGTGGGCCTCTGGAAGAGTCCTGGAGGCCACCAAAAAAACCCCAAACAAACAAACAAACAAAAAACAGCCCCAGGAGATACATATAGCCCATGGGATATATTTTGCCCACCACTGTATTGTCAAAGATCATGAGAACTGGAAGCATTTAATCTCCATGGTAGCCACTGTGTTGTTCTTGAAGGAAATGGATAACAATGGCTATCAATGACAACCCTAAGAACTTCAGTCATTGGTCAGTGCATTTCAGAATTAAATCCCTACCACCCTGCGAAAGAAAACAGGAGTGACAGAGGGGAATTAAGATGATCTCAGGTACCCTGACAATTCAGGTTTCACTGTTCAGTTTCCGTTCATCAACAGAAACACTGTTAAACACAGGTGGGGTTGTTTTCTCCTTCCCCTCCCCCACCCAGTTTCAACTGGCTGGATGTCATCCTGTGGGAGTATGCTATATTTGCTAAAAAAATAAAGTCAACATGAGTTACAGGAAATTTTGTAGCAGCATGGATAACATTCAAATGTCCCAGTGGGTGCAGTGCTTGGTATCAAAGACCCATTTGTCCGAAGAATGGACTGATAAAAGGGTGTGTACCACTGAAACTGGGATTAGGGTGTGGTTCAGTTGCAAAGCACAACCTTTGCTAAAACAGAACACAAGCCAGGAGCTAGTTATGTGTAGTGCTAGTGGAACAAAACCATTCTTACTGGGAATGTGAAATTTATATTGGAAGTTCTAGCACCATCCTGCTGTGGTCTATTTTGCTCAGTACTGTTTGCACTGACTGGCAGCCATAGTCAAAGGTTTAAGATGGGGGTCTTTCCCAACATTTCCCAAAGACTTCAGAGGCAGAACCTGGGACAATCTGCATGCAAAGAATATTATATGCTTTCCCCACTATTTCTGAACTAAATTTTCAGCAGGTAGCAATATATACAGTGTACAAATGGGGTAAGGGGCAGGTGGGATCTGAGCGAAACAAAATACAGACGACAGATGTAGTACTAATACCACTAATGAACTTTTAAACATGAGGCCTGAATATTGTATCCCATGAATTTGAAGAAGTAGGTTGTAATCCACAAACAAATCTCAAAGATTTTTTCTTCCTATTAAGACTAACCCACTAGGCTTAAATATGATTCTTTAATTTGTTTTAAGGGTGCCACAAGATTTTTTTTGTTGCTTTTTCTGCAACAGCCTAATACAGCTACTTCCTTTAAAACAAACCTGTAAGTCTTAAGGATGCCACAAGACTTCACAGGGCTTCTTTGTGATAGCTGTTTGAAATGACAGTGACAGGAGTGGGACATGAGATATCGCTGATGAATATAATTTGTCCTCAGACATTACCAGTACTTGCTTTATATATGCATTTTATCGGTCCAACAGAAAACTGTGGCCTACACTTAAATATTACTGGAAAGCTTGTAAACTGTAAAACTCATTTGCAACATTACTGCTATTCTGCAAAATCATATCCCACTGTTGTGGGATTGATCTACCTAAGATGCTGAGGTTCATAACATAAATGATTTAATGGCACAACAAAATTATCAAGTTTTTTTAAAAAAAGAAAATTTGAAATGAAAGCAGATTTCTGGCATTCTTTTCTGAAATGTTTCTTTCTTTCTTTCCTTCTTTTTTTAAACATCCTAGGTTTCATTTTGCTTTGCCACCAGCTAGGGTTGATTGATTCACACACACATATATATTGATGATCTGATGGCCTGCAGTTTTACTGGGAAATCCCTGTGTTTAAGGGGGAATAAACCAATATAAAGGTTGCGAACATGTGGTGGCGTTACATCAGCATGATCATAGGGAGCCCACATGATTCTCTGCCCCAAGCATGAACTGAAAAAATATATAGAAGTGGCTGAGGGGCCACTGCCTGTAGGACCATGTACCCCTCCTCCTTTTCTTCCCTTGACAAATGTCTGCTGGTGTTCTTGAGAATAAATTCTTCATGCATGCACATATCCACAGAGGATGGTGTGTAATGACTGGAGTGCTAGACTGTGACTTAGGAGTCTTTATGTCCCCGCTGATACATAAACACACCAGGTAGCTATGGGCCAGTTCTTCTTTGTTAGAATTTGTTAGGTTTACTTTATTGCTCCTCCTGTGTCTTTACTTTGCCAATGGAGCAATAAGGTTGAAGCTCAGCCATTTCCAGGACTTACTTTAGGTTTTTGATAACGTTAAATAGCATTTTTCTGCTAGTTTATTTATCTTCTTTGCATTCACCTAGGTGTCTCAGGTGAGGAGCAGCACTTCCCTTTCTTTCTTTCTTTCTTTCTTTCTTTCTTTCTTTCTTTCTTTCTTTCTTTCTTTCTTTCTTTCTTTCTTTCTTTCTTTCTTTCTTTCTTTCATCTGGCATGGACACCAACCAAAGAAGTAATTTTCCAAGCTCTGAACATTTGTTGTGTTTAGAGTGCTTGGCAATATTGCCTCAAATTTCTGTTCTGTTTTATCTGAAGTTAATGCTATATTTTATCTGTTTTATCTGAAGTTAATGCTAAAGGGACATGGTGGCACTGCGGGTTAAACCGCAGAAGCCTCTGTGCTGCAAGGTCAAAGACCAGCAGTTGTAAGATCAAATCCACGCAGTGAGCTCCCATCGCTTGTCCCAGCTCCTGCCAACCTAGCAGTTCAAAAGCATGTTAAAAATGTGAGTAGATAAATAGGTACCACCTCAGTGGGAAGGTAACGATGTTCCGTGTCTAGTCGTGCTGGCCACGTGACCACGGAAACTGTCTTCGGACAAACGCTGGCTCTATGGCTTGGAAACGGGGATGAGCACCGCCCCCTAGAGTCGGACACGACTGGACTAAATGTCAAGGGGAACCTTTACCTTTACCTAATGCTATCAGACAGGAAACTTGGAAGCACACACACACACACTCCCATATATTAAACCTAATTGTTGGGAATGAATTTTAATAGCTAGTACACAAAGAACCTGTGGAAGTTTGGAAACCAATGTTAAAGTCATTATTTTTTCCCCAGCCCAGTACTCTGGTGGCAGGATTCTCAACAAATGGCAAGTTACCAAGTTCAATTTACCACCACCTGAGCACTGAGCTCTCTCATGACAAAGGACAGCAGAGTTTCTTAGAGAGTGAGCCTGATCCTTCTGTAAGAAAATATTGATACAGTAGGGTCAGTTATTCCTTTGGACACAGTGAGGGGACTGTCTCAGCTAGCAGATTTGGATTGTCAAGAGAGGGCAACAAATTATTAGCTTTCATGTAATTGTATTTTTACTGTGAAGCAGGTGAAGATTTTGTTAGATTCCTGCATAACTTGTTTAGTCTTGGGTACTTTGCATCTTGAACTGAGTGGGTAGATGGAGGTCCCATTGCCTGCTCTGTCTCAGGTAGTAAAGTATCTAGAGATGTCCCCAAAATTCTGCTATTTTGATATACATATTTGTTCAACTGTAAAGATTGCTAAAAGAATTTATGATCTGGCATTGACTTCTTTGGTGATAATAGCAATATGTAGCTAGCCAACAGTGTCATAATTACTTGTAAGTATCCAGTCTCTTAATTTTCCTGCATTATTGAGATGCCCTGACAATCTGGGCTGTTGTTATAGGGCAGGTTTATGTAATGGCCTTTACATAATAATCTTCCTATAAATCATCTGTCCTAATGATGGCTTTCTATCCATTCACAAGGAGAATATTGTATGGCCTATGTCTGTTGCAAATAAAGGTATCAGGACAGGAGAACAGCTGAATTTGTTTCTAGGTCAGAATTGAAGTAAATCAGTTGCAACAGTATATTAGACTCAGAATTGATGAGGCTGGAGTCAGAAGGCCTCTGTAACTCACAGCAGTGCATCTGGCCAAACAGCTTGGCAAATTTATATTGCTCCCAAGAGCCATTCACCACAGTCAAAGCACAGAATTAATTTCCTAATTCTTACAGCCCTTCTGCCTTTCTAAATAACCACTGTATAAAATGGCTGTGCTCCTGTAATATTTGCAAGGGAATTTCTAACTGAAGTCCCAAGTCACAGGTTGTGTTTATATATTCATCCTGGAGCTTAGAAAAGTTACTGTCTTGGACTGCAGGCTCCAGAAATCTCCCACCGAGATTTCTGGCAATGGATTCTGGGAGCTCTTGTCCAAAAAGAGTAATGTTTCCAAACTCTTCTTAATCCACAGCTTCATAAGTGAAGTTCTGTAAAGGTGTGGGATGAATGTCATGACATACACTTATCTCTTGGTCTTCTCCGCCCCTCCCTCTGTAGTCTGGCATTTGTACAGAGGTCCTTGCTTGCCTTAAACTAGAGCTCCCTTGTTGGGACAAAAAAAGGTTGTGTCTTAATACCAGCTCAGCTCTGCTGCTCATCAGAGCTAGCACAGAACAATAGGCAAAGGAGGAGCATTGGGCAACAGCAGTGGTCCATAGCAGGTTGGGTTTATGAAGCTGTGGATAAAGTCTGAACCCAGCCAAAATATGCTGGATTAGGGCTGAAGCAATGCATTTGCTTAGTGCAGTGACTTCAGAGCAATGTGGGTGTGTAATTGCTTCATGGAGGATTCTGACCCACTTGAACTGATAATTAATTAGGAGATGCCATAACATGTTAACCAAGATTATTTCTCTGTAGGCCTTGAGCTGGTATGGCCTCCAGTTTTGTATATTCATTTTTATACCTTTATATATCTGACATATTTGCTGGCTGCCTTTAAGGATGAAAAGCCTGTCAAGATGGGGTTTTATGCAATCAACATACAATATAGATCACAATGAACTTCAAAAACAATAAAATCATCCTATTTAAATATTAGAAATGACTTGGAACCACAGATAATGCAAAAACATTTCTAGTCCATAAAAAAACTTAGAGTTTCAAAAAAACCAGCAACAACAAAAACCAGTACATAATAAATAGAACCATTGTCTGAATTCAGCAATCTGACCAATTACTGATTATACAACCTTACAAGAGCATGCAATGCAACAGAATGTCAAAGAAAACAATTATGTATTTATGTACTTTTTTAGAAGCCTGCAATAGTGGCATTCTCTTGCAAAACATTCCATATGTGTGTGAGTGGGTCTGTTGCTTTAAAAGCCCTTTTCTTTATGCCTGCCCACTTAGTTGTTCTTACTGGGGGCATCTGAGTTTGGCTTCAAATACAACCAAGCTGATATGATTGAATCTGGTCCTTCAAGTAAACGTGGTCCCAACCTCTTAAACCTAGGTGGGTGGAAATGCCAGTGTATTAGTTTATTTTGGAAAATGCAATAAAAGCCAGAGGCATTGTTATGGAAATAATAGTGACATGTTCTAACCACTAGTCCTCTTCAGCATTCAGGCTGTTGCTGTCTCCTCCAAATGAAGTTTCTGAAACATCTTTTTAGAAGCAGTGCTGTGTAGAATACATACTATGTAGAACACCAGTCTAGGTCTGTGTGGCTAACTGAATCAAGGTCCATCCATTCCAGATAGGACTGCAGTTGGAGAACTACCAGATAGCTTAGTGGTTTAGATCTCTGGCTGTGAAGCCAAAGGTTGAAAGGTCAATTTCCCACTGTGCCTCCTTGACAGGGGCTGGATTTGATGTCCCTTCCAGCTCTGCAGTTCTAAAGTGGTGATGATGATGATGATGATGATGATGATGATGATGATGGTACAAAAGAGGTCTGTCTACTGCTGGCACCTGAACATCTGCTTTTTGTGCACAACACAGGAGATTTACAATATTTTTCATTTTGCTCTTCTGTTTCCTATCTACTACATTTTTCAGCTATAGGATGAATTTGTGACAAAATTCTTCATTCAATGGTCATCCCTTAAGACCATGACTGGTGCTGTCCCTTCATGGTCACCCTATCTGTCCCTTCCTGCCTGCCTGCTCTGGTCACCCACTTCCTTCCTTTTTCCTCCCTTCTCCTCATTTGCTCATATCCTTCCTTCGTTCACCTGTTTTTTCTCCCACCACCTTTATCACTTGGCTCAGCAACTTCCCTCCTTCTCTCCTCCCACCTCATCTTAAATTGTCTACTTTGTTTGCACTTGTTGCTGCTGCTGCATATCATCTGTGGGAAGCAATGCTGGCCGCACACACACATACACATAAAATGGATGACACTGTTCTCCACAGAGTCAGACTGATCACGGTACAGCATAGGTGATCCGCAATCAGGCTCCTTCAGAGCCACGTATTTGTGGCCTGACTAGCACAGAAAAAGGGAAGCTACCAGCTGTAGCAGCAGTGGCAGCAGTTGTGCCCCCACCCCGGGATAGAAGTGGCACAGTTAGCTACTCCTGGCACTGTCTCCTTAATGGATGGGCCACCCCTGATGCCCACATTGTTGTCTTCATGTCAGTTTGCAGCATGAAGATTTAGAAATATATGTAGTGTATTCAGGTAGTAGATAATGCTACTTCCTCCTCTTAGAACACAGTACAACAGTTAGACCTCAAAGCAAGTTGAGATGACTTAACCGGTTTGTAGTTAAAGTGCAGTACTTTTAATGTCCTGCCTTGAACTTTCAGTCAGTTTATGGTGAGGAATAATATATTGTAATTTGAAAATCCCAAAGCACTGATTGTTCTACTGCTTCACAATATGACACCTGTTCCAGGGCTTAAATGTGCTCCAACTGAGGCACAGCTACAGCAAATGATTGGGGAACACAAGCACAATTTATTTTGGTCCAGCTCCTTTTTCCTTTGAGGACTCAGGTAAAGAATCTCTTATACTCTGTTCCTGTATTTGGAAGAACTCATCAATCTATTCATATGTTTCATATTTCAGGGATGTAGAGTAGGGTTAGATAAGCTTGGGGCTTCTTTCTGTTCCCTTCCCAGGTCTTCCAAATACAAAAGATTCAATAATAATATGATAATATTAAGAATCAATGATAATATTACCGTGTTTCCCCGAAAATAAGACAGGGTCTTATATTAATTTTTGCTCCAAAAAATGCATTAGGGCTTATTTTCAGGGGATGTTTTATTTTTTTTATGTACAACAATCTACATTTATTCAAATACAGTCATGTCATCTTCTGGTTGCTGCACAATGGTGGAAGGTGGGGTTTCACTTAACTGGGGCTTATTTTTGGGGCAGGGCTTATATTACAAGCATCCTTAAAAATCATACTAGGGCTTATTTTCAGGTTAGGTCTTATTTTTGGGGAAACAGGGTACTAGTAGAAGTAGCAGTAGCAGTAGCAGCAATTATTAGTACTATTACTTCTACTTCTAGACTTCTGTTCTTGTTATCCATACAAGTTCATAGATATGTAACATATGACGGATAAGGAAACAATTTCTTATTCTAGAGGCACAGGCTTACCAATTGATAATTCAGTGAAATGACTCATAGTATCAGGTGATGCTGTAGCTTTATAGATAATGGTTGTGTTCCTGCATGAATTTTGGTCTTAAATAATACTAGAGAAGATTCTATGCTACCAAAGGAAGGAAGGAAGAAAAGAAAAGAACTACTAGATCTCCATCCAGTGGATATATCTTTATCCCCACCATGGTGGTGACTTCCCAATTTTAAACCCTACCACCAGCACCATCCCAAGGCTTCCAAAGGCTTCTCAAGGGTAAAAGGGATCCCAAGGGAGCCTTGGAACCTGAAGCAGGGGAATAGGAAGCTTTTAATTTTATTAAATTCCAGATTGCCACCGAAATTAAAGATATGTGTCATTGGAAAATGACATCATCCACCTTACACAGTGTAAATTTATGCAAACAGGATTTTAGCTCATGAATCTATTCTATTTGGTACCCCTGTTACTAGATTTAATGCTTGGAAATATGCTGATACTATTACCTATAAGGTGAATATAACTCTCTTTTTCTTTCATCATGTTGAAACTAGAGATATTTCAGGTAAATGGAATAAGTATAGCTACAAGTGCACAATTACAGCACGTAACACATCAGCCTCATAATAAGTATGAAGAAGGTGTGTTAATTGTACAATGTAGTTTGCTCAGAGAGTTTGCCCTTCATTTCACCAACAATGATTATTTGACCAGCAAGGGCCTCTAAGAAACAAAAGCTCCAGTCTGCAGTCCCACCACCCCAAGGCATTCAACATTAACCCACAGGACCGAAACTGTGCTATCTTGCAAAAACACGTTGAGCAAACACTATTAGCGGAAACCATTTGATAAGGGCTGCCACCATTCGCTGGTACAGAGAAGGGGACACTAATGTTCCTTTAAGCTTTGCTCACCCAGTTGTGCAGGTGAGACCATGTCCACAACAATGTGCCAAGCCATGGGCTTTTTGGTCTCATCCCTGGGTTTCGCTGGCTGTATTGTAGCCACGGCGATGGATGCATGGAGCACGCAGGACTTATATGACAATCCAGTGACAGCTGTATTCCAGTATCAGGGGCTCTGGAGGAGCTGTGTCAGCCAGAGTTCGGGTCTAACAGAGTGCCGGCCTTATTTCACAATTCTTGGGCTTCCAGGTATGGGCAATGGGCTAGCCAAGGCTATCGCAGACGTGGTGTAGGCAAAAGAGTTTTCATAGACCAGCAGGAGGCAACATTTCAAACAACTTGTTAATACATAGAGATTAATTCTGACTCCAATAACTTCAGATTAAAATTATCTTAAATAAAGTGCTTTATAAGAAAATATGAAAATTGTAATAGTTATTTAATTGTAATAGTTAAATGGAAAGAGGTTGAAGCTGTTGCAAAAACTAAACAAACTCCTTTCCAATATCTAATTTTGTCTACCAAGTCAAGACTAAGCCATTGTGTCTAGTTATTTGGATGAGCTGATTTGATATTCTTTCATGGACACTGCATTTCACCCAGTAGTGTTTTTTTGTTTTTTTTTAAAAAACATTCCCCCTTGGACAGTTGATTCCATCCCTCTTCCACTTGAATGTAATGATATAAAGATATTAGGGAATAAAGTGTAATCTCATTTCACTGTCCTACTAGTCCTGAATTTTTCTTCAGATTGTTTAGGGTCAAAGCAATGTGCATAACTGGCAGGGTGTGTACTTGGTACAAAGCAGATATGGGCAAATTTCTGATATCATCTGAGTCAGTGCAAATATACTGCAAAAGCAGTACACCTATAAAATGACTTTGAAATAAATAGAAAGGGAAAAAATGTTTACTGAGTCTCATGTAGTTTGCTAAGTATTTTGTGAGTTCTGCACATTTCACATTTGGACATTTGCGTTCTATTTTAAACTATGTTTTTAAATTTTAAAATCAGGTTTTCAAATAGGCAACTTTCAGGTGTAACCAGTGGCATGATTTTAATTTGATACAAGCCATTTTGTATATCCACCAGTGTCAGTTGGTTTTTCCGTTGGTTGTGTTTGGCTGACTTTTTACATGCTTGCTGGGTCATTGAACAAGGGAGAGTTAAATACCTAAATGACTATGTATTATTTTATTTGGTGTTAAGTTGAGATTCTCCATTATTGACAGTGGTTTTCTAATAATCAAGATAAAGCAAACTAGTGCATTGATTTATATTCCTAAATAAGTTTGCTTCTGAACACATTTCCAGGATTTTTTTAAAAAACATGAGTCCACAGGTCTGAAGAACTCATCATTTAGCCAGTATTAATAATGATAAGATAGGAGATACTAGAAATCTCTTTATCAGTGTTTTGTGCCTGTCTAACAAATTTAATTACTTTTGGGAGAACAAAGTCAAATTACATAACTTAGCATTGTTAGTGTCAACTCTTTTGGGGAAAGGTGTGAAGACACATCTTTTTAAACTGGGTTATTGTGATCAATCTCATTATCCGTTCATAGACTCCATTGATTTAATGTTTTGATGACTGCATCAATATTTTATCTGATTTTAAATAGTGTTATAAATGAATTTGCTTCCACTTGTATCCATTCATTCCTTTTATGAAATGATTAATTAATTATTTTTTCTATTACATCTTTCTCCTAATTATGGGACTCAGGGCTACTCCCAAATTATATTAAAAAAACCAGTTAGGAATATGAAACAGATAGATAAATAACGCAACGTTTTACAAATTTCATTGAGAGTTCCAAAAAAAGAAAAAAGAAGAAAAGAAAAGAAAAATGTATTCTGATCATTAATAAAGCATGCCAGCATGCTTGTGTTTTTCTTCTTTTATTTGGTGATTTTTTAAAAAATGTCATAACTTCATCTGTGCCTACTCAGAATTAAGTACTGTTACGTATAATGGAACAAATAAGTAGAAAAGCATTAATTGTACCTGGAGAATTCTAAATAATACTGGGGAAGAGTAGAGCATTAAATGTAGCAAATCATTTCTAGACTCACCAGCTCATGTTGTGGCACATTTATACTATGAAAATGAATCAGGAGATGGATCGGGAAGGAGGAGTCATAATCAGTTTAAAGTCACATGGGAGTCACATGGTTTTGGAGGTTGCTGTGTGCATCCCTTTGGGGAAAAAAATTAATCCATTTTTAAACTGTGTTGTATATAGGTTGAGGTGGTTACAAATGCTTTTGAAATAGTTGCATTTGAGACTTTGTCTTGCACACACTTGGTGTCACACTGTCTACCTCTCACAGTCACTCACTGCTGCTCTGTTGCTATTTTTAATATTTGTTTTCTTTTTTATTTCTTTCAAACTGGGATAGCATTAGTTCAGTATTACAGACAGAAGAAAAATAAAACATACACACAGAGAAAGGGGAGGGTTGGAGAAGCGGCATGTCAGTGAGTGGCAAAGAGAAACTGACCAGAAAATTTGACAGCTTCTAATCTTGAGAAGAAGGGAGTGTTTTCCCCCCACCCAACCTTTCTCCATCTGCTGGCTCTCTTCTGATTTTTAAAAAACCTGAGCTATACTCTATGCTTGACTTCTGGCACAAACCTGTCCTGTTCTGATTCCCCCCAGCTTCAATTGCAAACAGGAGGAATGAAGTGGGGAGAGAGCAGAGATGGCGAGTGCACATGCCAAAACAATTCAAAATAAATAATATTCACAATCAAGTGAACAACTCCCTCCTGTTGTTTATAATACTTCACTTTCTAAAGAAAAATAATTCTTCCTGGCCAAAAAATGTGTGCTTAGCTGAATGTCGTGTAAACAGATATTTTTAAATTGATTTCAAGTATGCTAAACCCATCACAAACCCTGGAATATTTCAATCTGTAACCAAGTCGGGCAGCTTTTCCCCTAGGTGTCTGTTCTGCAGACCAACGTACTTTGATACTTTCAATTTCCCACCACTGACATTAATGTGGGGGAGAGAATTAACTACCTGAAGGTCTGGCACAGCCAAAGGGTCTTGACAGGGCTTGGAATAGCTATGAATCCAGTGGATTCTCAGCAAGGTCCTTCTCATGTAATCTGGCCACTAACACTGCAAAAACCACAGTGACAGACGCTGCCCTCAGAGTCGTAACATATATCCAGCAGCAGAGCCCAGCAGAGGGTACTCCAATACCCCATCTTAACCCCTCTAGTCATCAACCTTTGGAGGTTAGGACAGAGGTCTAAATCCTAGTGTGTATTGTTCAATGCTTTTATTCCTACGCATTAGTGGGTTTTTTTTTATTTATCGATGATCAGTTCTATGCTTTTCTATTTGACTTTTTCAGCAATTATTCAAGAGGCAATAAATAATCTCGAATATTCTCCAACAACATTATAAAATCATATACTTTATCCAAATTGAATTTCTAATACTAATCAGATCTGGGGTACATAGTTTGTAATGTCTTTGGTGTGTGCACTGCATATATTGGTGCAGGATGTTATGGTGCTTCTCTTCTCTGTTTATATCAATAGGCTGAAGATGTGTCTCAATTTCATTAATAACCACCATACTTTTCTTACTTTCTTCTCTTCGCTTTGAAACAAAAGGATTTTCTTCAGGGGAACAGTGGGGGAGGAAAGAGTGAAATACCTTTCCTTGCCAGCTTTGAGTGTGACAGTAATCAGCAATGCCTCCTGACAGTATTTGCATTTTAATTTAATTTAATTTAATTTAATTTAGTTTTGTTTTGTTGTGTTTTGTTTTTTGGAAACCATGTGTTATCTTTACCCTTGTGTTAAACATTAGTCTGTGTGACTCCATTCAAACAGGTTGTTGTGGCCCATCAGGAGACTACAACATCTCAAAATGCAGTTGTATATGTGTCATATTGTTTGAAGGCATTTTCATGTTAAGAGCTCACAACATGTGGAAAGCTAACACATAATAAGCAAACTAAGCTTCTAATCATATTATAAAATACTATCTGTAAGGACATTTTGTTGCAAGGGTGCATAAAGAAGACAGCTGTCCCTATGGATTTTGAGATGATAACACCCTTGAGAAATTGTACTTTTGGGGGGAAATGGCATGGAATTTTGTTGTTGTCTGAATAGCTTTTATAGGTGGGTACAAAAAAGGAAGTTTGTTGGAATACTTTTCATCTCAGTTGTTTTGCTTTTATTCATGGGGGCAAATTGCATGTGTCAAATGGATGAAATCTGAGCACTTCTTTACAAATGTGCAGTTGAAGATACCATATAATCACCTGGGCCAGTGGTTCCCAATCTGGTGTCCCCAGATGTTGTTGGTCTATAACTCCTGGAATTCTTCACCACTAGCTGACCAGGATTTCTGGGAGTTATAATCCAAGAACATCTGGGGACCCAAGTTGGGGAACCACTGACCTAGGCTGTATATCTCTTTCTGTGTATAATCCAAAACATAAAGTTCCATCTTCAAGACAAACACATTTCATGGTAATACACAAGGATTAAATTACTCAGAATGAATTCTTCATGTTCATTTTAATGGGATCTCTGCGCAACTAACTTTGTTTGGATCCAAGTCAGTGAAATTGATTTAATTACACTTGAAAAGGTACAATGAGTTATACCCTCTTTTGACTTTTGGGGCTTAGAATTTGTCTAGCATTTTAATTTCTTCTAATTATTTCTGTCATGTAATTTTTGAAATTTTTGAAAAAAAGTTTATAGTAGATCACATTCTTCTATTACTTTCTATCTTGATGAACAGAAACCACTGAAATTGAATGTGGGCAACCAGGAGTAGAACATAACACATTGTCAGGTCATATGTTACCTTTCTGTTTGCTTCTGTCTGTTTTGTACATAATGCACGCAGTGACCATACTTAGGAGCTGATAGCATCTTGCAGTAACTGTTAAATGACTCCCGCTTTGATGAATGGGGATCTGAAAATGTCTGGATTGTTGACCATTTGTCACACATAGACTGATTAGGTCATACCTTGTGACTAGAATGAATCATACAGCCTACAGTAGGAACCTGAGATTCCCATGAAACCTTCCCAGTGGCTTTTTCATGCTGAATCCTAGAGACTGCTCTTTCAGGTTAATTCTGACTAAGTAACATGAGAATGGCAATACATCCAAATGAGATGTGACTTGAACCATAAGACCCCAGGAGGGAAACCATCTGCTAAAGTCAACCATTACTAAGAGCTAGAAAATGGAGTATTCTGCGAGTTTGCAGAGCTCTCCCATTTGAGAAATCTGTAAGAGCACCATAGTTCTTGAACTGCTCAAATACTATAAGGCAGGAAAGGGTGAAAACTGTATGTTATTGACATACAAAGCCTAAAATAATTTGGGATTAGGTTATCTCAGGGATTGTTTGACCACTCCTCATCCTCACCAGTTACTGGAGTCCTTAGGAGAAGCCCTCTCGGTCTTGCTGCAGGCTCCTAAAGTATCCCTTATGGGCTACAAAGTACAGCCCTTCCTGTGCTACTGTGCCTCCCCTGTGGTATCCCCCACATTAATATTAGACAGACTACAACAGTTCTACATTTAAAGCAAATTCTGTCCAACCAAAGCCACCTTCTGTATACACAAATTCAACACACAAGGTGATTTTTGTTTGTTTGCTAGTCTTCGGAGGAGAAAGTCTTGCTCATCACTGAATCTACTAACAGTTTGTTTTGCCCATGGATTGTGTCTCCTTATCACCAAATAAGAATTCCCTGTTGTATTTAGACTCCTAAGCAATGTTCCTTTATCCTCTTTTTAATAGAATATTCCTGTGTGTATTTTTCAGCAATGTTCCAGGCTGTGAGAGCTCTGATGATTGTGGGCATTGTACTGGGCGCATTTGGCCTCCTGGTGGCTATTATCTCCCTGAAGTGTTTACGAATGGGCAACATGGAGGACTCTGCAAAAGGAAAAATGACTTTGACTGCTGGAATCATGTGTATTGTCGGGGGGTAAGTTGTATACCATGGAAGCCTTAATGGCACCATCTGTTTTGTAAGAGACCATTGAAACTTCGAGGCTGAAAACACTGAACAGAATTGTAGCAAATGCCTCATAAAGGGAAATGAGAAAGGCACTCTCACAATTCTGTTTGATTAATATTCGATAACAATTCCCACTTTAAACCCCCCCCCCCCCATCTTTCTAGGCCACCTATCTGCATGTCACAGGCAAGGACTTACAATGTTAATATTTCAGTTAATGCAGTGGTTTCCAACCTTGGGTCCCCAGATGTTATTGGACTACAACTCCCAGAAATCCTGGCCAGCACAATTAGTGATGAAGGCTTCTGGGAGTTTTAGTCCAAGACCATCTAGGGACCCAAGTTTGGGAACCAATGAATTAATGGCTTCAAAGGTCAAAAAGCCAAGAGTGTTAGCAGGCCTGTGGGATTCATGATAAGAGCTTAGAAAGGCTACTTTTTGGGCTTGCAACTCCCAAAATCTGCCAGTCAATATTGCTAGTGGCCATGATGAGATTTGCAATAAAAAAAGAAAGTAACTTTTCCAAGTTCTACTTGTGTTGGAAAGTGCTGGAAAAGTCATGCTCATCCACCATCCTCCCCATTAAAAGTACTCTTCTAAAGCCTACTGAACAGTCTTGTAGAGGGTGGGTGAGTGATGGCTTTGACCATGCTCACTCACCATCAGCTCAACTCTGCCCAGTTCTGTCACACTTCTGTATATTGTCCTTGGGGGCAACCTTCCCTGTTTTCAGTTGTGCTGTGTGTCACTTAATCTCGAGCTTACTTTCAATGACTTTGGAACTATTGTATGCCCTGATTATTTCCATGGCTGGTATAGTAAAATCAATCAAGCTATCTCACGTATAATAACCTCCCTGAAGAGCAAAGCATTCTGTTACTTTTAGTAGCTTGCTTTGACAGTGTTGTTGAGAATTTATTCCTGTAAGACATTGTCCAGCCCTGAAACTGAACTTTCCTGAGCTTTTCTAATGCAACAAACTTGGATGTTCTGAAAAATCAGGCTCTATTATCATTGCATCAACTCACAGGCTCTTGCTCTTGATTCTACTTTTTACATGGCACAGCACAATGTGGAATTGGAATATTATTTGGATTTCTGATCTCCTTCCAAATACTCATGTTTTTAAACAGCGTAAGAGTTATGCTGAATCAGAACAAAAGCTTCTCTTTCCAATAGTGATGAACCAATAAGGATAACCATAGGAAGCCCATATGCAGGACACTGAGGCATTAGCTTTCTCTGCCCCTGTTGTCCCCCAACAACTAGTACTGAGAGTCATATCATTTCAAGTCTGGAGGTAGTATACAGTCAGTTGTCATCATTAGTATCTAGTTAACTAAGGCATATCTAAAGCTCTAATCAGATAGTCAAAAGAGGGTAAAAATAACCTCCATGATAACTTCCATGAACATCTTAACCAAGGTAACATATTAAAATCATATCACTTCAGCCATTTTCCTCTATGTAACATAGTTTATATATTTGCCTTGAGTATAAATGGCATCTTAGAAGAAAGATAGCAGTCTATCTTGCAATTGGATATTGATGTTATTGACCTGCTTGTGTTTGGTAATCTCGACAAAAAAGCTTTCTGGCATTAAGTAATGCTCCATTCCTCCTACCAGGTCTCTGTGCTATCTGTGGGGTGTCTGTTTTTGCTAACATGCTTGTCACCAACTTCTGGATGTCAACAGCTGGCATGTACCAACAAGGAATGATGCAGACACTCACAACAAGGTAATTCCGGGTCATGATATTATGTTCAAATGCTTTCATCCTGCCTTGACCATGTAGGCCAGAACGTGACATATCTAGTTGAGAATGGTACACTCATTTAATAGTCACTGCTCTCTTCTCAGTGATTTCTGGGACTTGGCATTCTGTGAGAAAGGCTAAAGATTGTTAAGAGTGTTTTCAGCACTTTCACCAAAACTAGATTTCCCAGGATTCTTTCATGACAATTAATTGGGATAAAACTCTTAAACCTTGTATTGTAGATGGGTCTACATTAGTTTCTGGATTCATTGGTGATATCCATACATGACAACTTAAATGTATAAAAGGGTGACATGTGTCACATATTAGTGTAGGCTATTGACCCAGTCCCAGGATTAGAAGAGAAAAATTAGTTTAGTGGTAGACTACCTGTCTTTGGATGCAAAAGGTCCTACATTCAGTCATAGTTCTCCAAACTCAAAAAGTATCTTGCTACAAAAGACAGACTCACTTTGCCTACATCCCTAGATTATATCCTTAGCCTTACACTGGGTCTTTAGAATTTCTCATTGTTAATAACAGGATTCTTGTTTCAGTTAGGAGATGTATGACTGAATGCAAGATCTTCTGATCCAAAAATAGGTAGTCTACCACTTGTTTGTTTGTTTATTTGTTTATCTATTTATTTATTTATTACACTTCTAAATTGCCCATTTCACTCTGGCTGGAATACAACTTAAAACAATAAGAACATATAACATATATCTGTAAGTCAACAAACATAATAAAAGTAAGTAAGTTTATTGTTCCTCTTCTAATCCTGGGGCTGGGCCTATAGGTTACTAGTAGAGGTAGTGCAAGGCGATGCACAAGAAAAGATGCACAAGAAGGTAGCATATCTGTTGTGTCAATTAGCATAAGAGGCTGAGTGTGTGGATGGAGGATGGGGGATGAGACCTGACAGGTTGTGGTTCTTATATATCCCTGCCACTCTTTTTTATGGCTCTACCAACCCCATGCAAACTCCTTGTGTTAATTTAAAAAAATCAATAAGAAAGGCTTCTAAAATAATTGAAGTAGATACATTATGCTACCCACATTCCACTCCTATCATTCATGGAGGTAAGGCAGAAGCTACAGCTTGCTGGCCTACAAGACTGTGATGTTATAATCGTCACTTCACCCAGGGTGAAAGCAGAATTAATTCTTACCAAAATATTTAAGATTAACCAGATTAACACTATCCAGATTAAGATAATGAAAAACCTTAGTGAATCCACATACCATTGAACCCAGAGTAGTTGAAGGTAAGCAGAAACCAGTCAAATTTCCTATATGTGGATGTCTCTGAGGTAATAGTGTTGCTTAAATCAAGCATTCCAGGTTAGACCCAGATTAAGTTAGCTGTGCACTAGTGTCTTTGAAATAAATGGGATTAGTTAGTCATGATTCATGACTATCTTAAACCTGGTTGTGTTCAGTGGATAAAAGCGCAAATAACTTAACCTGGATCCAATTCATAGACTGGAGTAAAAGTAAATGCCATGTCATTCTTTTTATTTTGCAGGTATACCTTTGGTGCTGCTCTGTTTGTGGGATGGGTTGCTGGAGGCCTGGCCTTGGTTGGAGGCATTATGTTGTGCATTGCTTGCAGAGGACTTGTGCCAGAAGAAACCCAGTGAGTGTCTCTATACTTCTGCAGTTACTGTATCGGGGGGGGGGGGGGGAGAACAATAATTATTCTCTATCAAGGATTTCCCTAATTAACTTTAAATGACAAACTGCTATTTTTCAGTCAAAGGTGAACTGGTTCAGTTGTTGACCTTGTTACCAACATGTTGCTGACTGTAACTGTAAACTCAACATCTTAACTTTATGTGCAAAGTTGTTGTTTCTAGAGAGGAATTCAGATTACCTGCAAACCAAGGACTTTTCTACAAATGCATGTCTACATTCTCTAACAGTTTCTAAATGATTTCCAGAAAATCATAACTGAAAACCAGCTTTTGACTGATAATACTTTACTTTCTTCCCACTGTTATCACACTAAAGCTGGGTTTTTCCTTTAGAATTTCTGCCGTGCTACCAACATTCGGTGGCTCAATAGTATCTGAAAAAGCTGTGTTTTATTTTAAGAATAAATTTCACAGGGAGTTAACACATTGCTTTAAGAGTACAATTGTGCCTCCAGGTGCACAAACCTCTTTTAAAATAAGGCACACATTCCTCGTTATACAAGGGGGAGAAAACCTTTGTTTTTCCATCTGTTTCCATGCCACCAATTTTCACTGATGCAGTGGTAGTTTAGATGGTGCTAGGGTATCCTTGGCAAGCTCAAAGAGAGAAGGTTCTGTATGCTTCAGGGGCCATAGATTGTCCACCTTTACTTGATTGAGTCAATTGCAGCTATGCTTACCAGGAGTTTACACCCCGGGACTCAGTGGGTGTTTACCCATGCATTGGCTTTATCTGCAAGCAACCTATCAACAAATACCTTAGGACATTCTTGATTGTAGATCAGAAGGGGAGATGGGCCCTACTACTGATGGGCAAAGTAACCCATCACTCACTCACTCATTCATCTTCCTGCTGCATTGCTCACAGGCTCAGCCAGCAACAACAGCTAAACCTGGGATGCCAGCTGTCATTTTTATTCTTCTGTAATGGTCTACAGTAATGCTATATTAGTCACCCTAGGGCAGTGTAGGAATATTAATGGCATGGATTGCTTAATTGCCACTACTGTTGTTTCTGCAAGTCTGTGGTGAAGGGATGGGGCCAAGTCAAATTACAATGCTCTTGGGCCTTGCAAAAGTGCTTGGGCTTTGGGTTGATATCTGAGGATGCTCAACGCTACCACAAGCCAGATTCCACATGTGTGTGCTTGCACATTGAGTAGGGACACCACAAAGCTGACCAAAAATAATACTTTCACTATGGTTGATACAGCCTTTAACATTATTCGAGTGAAACAGAAAAAATATATTTATGGAGCATAGCTAATTGCATTATACTCGGCACATATAGCATGAAACAGCGCAGCTACCCACAAGTAGCAAGGTACCTGAGCTGCAGTTCCACTGATTCACACCCTGTTTTATTTCTGTTTCAGTTACAAGGCAGTATCCTACAAGTCTGCTGGATATAGGTCTGGAACTGGATATGAACCCAAGAAAACAGCCATAATTGATACTAATACTGTCAAAAGTGATGAAGGGCGGCGCTCAAAATATGACTATGTATAGAAATATAGCTTTCAGGGTGTAGTCCTATACCCACTGTTTGATACATCTAGTTTGTAGTCCAAAGTAACAGCAACATACAACTAGAGGCCTTTCCCACTGTTATTCTCTTTGGTTTGTGCTGGAGATGCTGGAGGTTTCTCAGAGGTGGGAAAGAAGGCATTAAACCTTAAATCATTAGTCCCAATTTGTTAAACAATCATATCAGTTGACAAATGCCAAAAAAATATAATTTTTAAGTGCCACTTGATGTTTCATGTCATTTCAATTTCTTACATTTCTTAATTGGAGGAGGGAGTCTGACATCTTTGGTCATTTTAAATCTAAGTACTGACTTAACAACTAGGAGATTTATAATTTGACGAGCTGGCCAAAATCCTCCTGCCTAGTTACACTAGCATAACTTTAAAAAGCTTACATTTTGGAAGCAAATTGCCTTAAGTTAAGAAATCTCCATAGACATTATCTGCTGTATACAGAGTTGCACAACTCAGCATGTGACAGAAAATGTCTACAGAAATTTCTTGAGGCAATTTGTCTCCAAAAGCTGTGCTAGTTGCATAGTCATGCAAGAGAATTTTGGCCATTGATTCATAAATCTTTCTGGATGCTTTAATGTGAATGAAACAATTTTTCTCTCTCAACTGTGTGTAATTTTTTTTTAATATTACTGTGAGTGTGGGTAGATCCTGACATCTTAATGAGCTCCAAATGAACTGGAACCTGTGTTTGAACTGAAATGTATAGGACTGCAGTAGGAGATGCCAAATCCAATGTTTAAAACCAATGTTTTCAACTTAACTTCCCATGTAAGGTTCATGCGGGAAGGATTTCTGGAATAGCCTTTGCTTATGGAATGAATTTCAGAGGGAATAAAAGTTGCACAGTTTGCTTTCTTCCCATTTTCCCTGAATTTGGATTCTTAAAAACAATAAAAAATCTGTATGAACTTTTATGGAAAATGTTCACACATAATAGAAAGATGCCAAAAAGTCTAACATTTGCTGAAAGCACGACTGAAGAATGTAGAGTCCTTCAGCTTTGACTGGGTCACCATAACTGCCATCATCCTGAAATGGCATAGCCATTGCTGAGGGATAATGAGAGTTATAGTCCAGCAATATCTGGAAGACTGCAAGCATTACAACACTGAGTTAAAATACAGACTCCTTTCACTTCTGAATACTCTTTGTGTCACTTAAAGTCAGTGATACCACTTAACATTCTCTCATCGGAACAGAATTTGTTGACACTCTTAACATTGCACTGCAGAATGCTTTCTTACTGGCAAAATAGCCTTAGAACAGCAGCATTGTATTATACTTTCCCAGCATCACACCAAAGCAACCTTGCGTCTAGCTCTTCTGAATCCTTTCTTTTCTTGTATAGAGGTCTTACATTAAGAATCAGCCACTGGAAGATCCTGAGCCACACCTTGGATCTTCTGATAAATTTTAGTTGGCCTACAATTGCCAAACTACTTTTTACCCCCATTTCTCTGCTTAAGTGGGAGTCCTTTTTCATATGAGGTGAAAAGTTTTTCGGGACAGAGAGCCTTTGTTTTGGCGCAGCACAATATAATGCACTGTTGGCATTCTATACTTATTTTCAGTAGAATCAGCATGGTGAGAGTAGTAAATCAGTAGTTAAACTTTGGGAAACACTGGAGCTCTAATTGTTGCATAACTTTACTTTTATAAACTAACTCTTGCTTTTGTGGTCATTGAACAAGAAGATTAAAAGCTTTGTTGTACTGTGAGCAGTTTGTTTTCTTAAAAAACTAAAGCTAGGAACAGACATTAGGGACATCCTGTGACTAGAAGAGGAAAACCCTTATTTAATGAAAGCATTTAAATGTTCCAACAAGAGCTGGGGATGTATCTTCAGGATGTTAAGTCTGATGTCTGATTACACCAAACCCAAAGACTGCCCTGATCACTTCTCTACAATATTAATGTGTTTTCAGATCTAATTACAGGCCATCTTTAATGACTGTTTCTGGCTTGAGTCTTACCTGTTTTTAAGCAGACAAATTCCTAGTTCGGGTCTAGCCTCTTAGGTGAAGCAAAGTGGTTGCTTTGATGGTGAGTGCTGAAGGATGAGAAGCAATGGTGAGGCATGGGGGAACAGGCTTGTATTCCACACTACCTGCCTTGGCCCTGCTCCAGGGTTCTAGTCTGCTGTCCTCCAGTGTGGTGGAGATGCAGTGTTGAGTTTAGGTTTGGTGGGCACTCCAATCAGATTTTTTTACATAGGATGTCCTTTGCCACAAGCAGTAAAATGCCTAGAGAAGGACACACAAATCCCCACAGTCAGATATGAAGTATGGTCAGAGGCATATTATTATCTTATACTGCAGCATGATATTGAATGATTGGCATCTGAGGCTTAAAATATTTCCACCAAGACCAATGGAGTAGGCCTGCTAGGTTCACATAGCTGTAGGTTATCTGATATCTACCAGCAACAACAAAATCATCCCTCTGAACTTACTGGTCAGCAGCTCTGGAAAGCATTTAGGGGCTTATGCTGCATGTTTTTGAGTCTGTGCACTGCTGCTGTTCATCTAGATGTCATCCTAAATGATACCACAGAATATTCTAATTAACATTCAATTAGAAGCTAATACATTCCAGGCTAGAGTTTCAAGCCACAGGAGATGTGAAACAGCTTTTTCTTCCAAACAGATCTGAACATGTAGAAGAGGAAAGTGTGTTTCAGTTACCATTAGAGATGGGCACAAATTGAACCACTAATTAGAAAAAAAACGCAACCTGGGTTGGTTCGTGGCTTGGTTTGTGGATCCCATTTTGCTGAAATGAAACAAAGCACTGAATTCCCCCCCCCCCCGCCCGAAGCAAAATGGGATGCCCACCCCTCTCCCTGCCCCTGTTGCCTCCCTACCTTGGCTTGAAGCCACCACCGCCATTCTAAGAGGCAGCAGGCCAGGCTCCTTGCATGGAAGCTGGGCCTGGTGTCTGCGCACATGCACCACCTGTCAACTGAGTGGTGACTGCATGCCCACAGGCAGCAGGCCTGGCTTCCATGCAAGGAGCCAGCTTGCTGCCTGTGTACATGCACCCACTGCTCAGTTGACAGGTGGGCACCTGCGCAGAAGCAGCAGGCCCGGTGGGCATATGTACATAGGCAGCAAGCCTGGCTTCAAAGTGGTGGTGAAAGCACAGCGGCAGCAGCATGGCAGGAGTAGATAGCCCCCTCCCCACTGGGTATGAACCAAAAACAAAATCGTGAACCATTTTGGTTTTCCAGTTGGTTCATGGCTAACCACGAACCAAGAACTATCAGGAACCACAATGTTTCAGGTTTGTGCCTATCTTTAGTTACCATTTTTGTTTTCAGATGAAAAGATGTGGTTGGCAATGCTTTTAATCTGCCCAGCAAAAGTCCTGCCATAGCCTATTTGCTGTAGCTTGGAAAAAATTCTTTTTTGGACTACAAATTCAAAATTCCCTGCCTGGGATTTAACCATGGTGTATGGATGTTTCTGGGAGCTTTAGGATGAAAAGATCCACTGTTAATTAATTCTTCTCTCCTTTCCCTTGTCAGTCTTGGCTATTGATATGGAGAACTCTATCAGAATGAACTATGTCCATTTATTGTAGGTATAGGCAGCTCATGACCATAGGGGGGAGGGCAGCCCCTTAATATTTTCATGTAGGATTTCCCCACCTGGTTCACAAGCCACCCCCTAACTTCAGGGACTGAGCAGCAGAAACTACAGCTATGCTAAGTGAGGGATTCTGTGTCAAAGTAAAAGTCTGCTAATATCCTGCTGTCATTCATTAATGCCTGAGTTGGAGACATGTTTTCTTGATAAACCTTTGTATTTGTATTCTACATAAGTAATAAATATTTTTTAAAAGGAACAGTTCTTATTTGGTGATTTTATTTTTTCTGGGATAACTATCTCACTAAGAGGTATACTGAGAGAAGGGTGTGTTTTGGTAGCATCAGCACAAGAAGTTTTGCTGCCTGAAGAAAAAAACCAAAATAAGCTGGTATTCCTCCTATTTCACATCCTATTTAGAGGCCACTGCATTTTCAAGAGCTGGTACGAAGTCCTTTTGCAGATATATGTGTGTGCATATGTGAGTGAATGTGTGTATGGATTCTGATGCCTTCAGAGGCTTATGAATTGTCCCATGTAGTTTATTCAATTCTTTAAAAAAACCTTTGGGTTATGAATGTGGGATATATCCACAATTCAAAACACCAGGAAATGGCCTGATCTGCTGCACAATATCATGTCTGCATTGTCAGCAAAAAAAGGGATGCCAAACTTTACATAGCAAAGGACAGCCGTTGATGACATCAGTGTCAGCATCAAAATAGTCTACAGGATAACTTCTTGTGCTCACTCCTATTCAAAAAGAGTAATCTAACAGGGGAAAATCTCAAAACCTGACTCCTTTTTTCATCAGTTAATCACTTCTCACCCAAATGCAAAACAATTGTTTGGACTGCCCCCATTTTTAGAACTTTGTAGAATGTTAATTTGCTCTGCTGCACAAGATCATTGTTGCACTCTCCTGCAGCCATAATTTAGAAGATAATTATGATGGTGATAGAGGGCCAGATAAAACCTTTAGAGGCCCTAAGCACACAAAAGATTATGATGCCCCTTATGAATATAATACACAGGAGGTGTCATGACTTTTTAAAAAACCATATAATGCAAACATTATATGCATGAAAATATGGTAATTTAATTTTATAACATGTGGCAAAAAAGAACCACGTATTGTATGCAAAATCATATGTACAATCAAATTACTGACTTCCAGCCAAATCTTGCAGTTTCACACTTTGATTAATGTAGACAGATTTTGTCAGAATCTGTAAACTAAAAAGCTCAAACAAGACCTTAAAACCCCTTTGGGGATGTTTTAAAGACTGGCTGTTATTTATTTGGCTTGCACATATAGTGCACATGCCATAAGGTCTAAAAGGCCAGCAGCCCTTTTTATCCTTAAACCCCACCCAACCTCCCAAAATGCAGAAGTAAAAATAAAAACAAACACCAAGTGATGATGATGATGGTGATGATGATGATGATGATGGATCATTTCACTCAAAACATGAGTTTTCTCGCGAGGTGAGTCTTTATAATTTTTAGTTTTTACTGGTTCATACTCAATTGCTTTAGATAGGGAGGTGGTTTCTTGGGCCTTTTGAGGGAAGAAGAGAGAGCGCCAAGGGATTTGGATGGATGTAGGGATGTGGTTTGTAAAGAAGGGTGCACCATGTGCATCATGGCCTGTGGTAAATTCAGCACTGAAAAAAAAAAATCTCTGGTACCCCCTTCCCTTGTTGATGCCCTGTGCATGTGCTTATTTTGCTTAATGGTTTATCTGGGGCTGTGGTGACATCATCAAATCTAGGAAGAAAGCCCAGGACAACAAAGTCTACTATGTTACTCTTGTTATCTGTTGGGTTGATCGCAGTAGCTGGTCTTGTACACTCAGTTCATCACAATGAGAAGTATCCTTCAGGACCATCTGTCTGACAAAATGGGTGCATGAATACACCCAGCTTAAAAGTTCTACATTCATGGAATGGCTCAGAACTCTCAAAGTTTCTCCCATCCCACAGGTGTAATACTACAGGACGTTCCTGAGTCCTGACTTGATTAGATTTCAGATGGAAAAACCTGCTGTCAGAAAGCTAATATACAGTTAAATTAGGATTCAAGAGAGATGGGTGCAAAAAATGTAATTAAATGTACATGCTGATGTTGAATGTTTATAATACCAAGCTGTTGATTGTTTGAGCAAATAGTTTTGAAATTCAACATTCTTTTCTTGTTGCTGCTGCTACTGCTGCTCATGTTGACCTAAAACTGGGACTGGCCAGTGATCATATCTGATTTCTCTGCTCTATTGAATTATGCCTATTTTACCATCATTTCAATTTCTAACCTAGAACAAAGGAAAGAAATTAGGTTTGTTCTTAAAGTACATTATTTTTGTATCATCTCATCATCCACTTTTGCAAGTACAAAGCATTCGGCAGTGGTTTAATATTGTCTAAGAATAGCAAGCTGCACCCACTATTCATATAAACACATCTGAAAACATTAGTTGCCAAATGAAGTGTCCTTGATTGCATACAAAATCCTTCCCCTTTAAAAGTTGTTGCACACCTTTCTGACCCAGGAGTAGGGCATTCATTCTTTTTGGCATGCTCATTGTTTAGCCTGGAGATGGCAACCTCCAGCACTTTCTGCCATCATGGTTGCAGATTCTGAGGGAGGACAGAGAAAGTGTGTGTGAGGGAAATGAGGGAAGGGAAGCAGGGGTGGGGGAAGGGAGAAAACAGAACAGTAGCAAGAGAGGAAGAAGGAGTGACATTAAAAAATCACTTCCTCTGACCATCTGGACAGCTGATCGAGCTACAATGGGTTGTTTGCTGTTCAGACACCAAATGGAACATTGTTCCTCCCCCTGACCTCAATAGACCCTTTGCAGCCTGATTCATCCCACATCCGAAATGGCCAGTCTGGACAGACTCGGAGTCAGACAAGGATACATTTTACCCCCATATCTGTTCAATCTGTATGCAGAAGATTTCAATCTGTATGGATTCGATTCAGATGAAGGAGGAATGAAAATTCATGGAAGAAACAGCAGTAACTTAAGATATAGAGAGGATGCCATCTGACTGACAGAAAGCAGTAATAATTTGAAATAGGTTTTAGTGAAAGTGAAAGAAGAACGTCTTAACTTAGGCTTGATAAATTTAAGAATTCCTGCTGTATCTTGACAAACAGTATTCCCCAAGTATAACTTCCAGATTTAATACTTAGCTCTTTTGCCCACCACTACTGAAGCACTACACTTTAGCTTACTGGGGTCTCAAAGCAAGGACTGTGCCTGTGGGACAGAGGCACCTTCCTCCTTGTGCCATTTGGACAGCATGCCAAGAGAGACCTTAGCCGGACCGACTTCTGCTGCAGCATTATAGTGCTGTCACGGCCGTGGGGTGGAGGGTTTACCAGCTTCCAACCCAGCTAGGCTCAAAAGACCCAGGGAGCCAATAGGAAAGCCTCATCTAGTGTTATACAATTGCCTATTGTACCACCACCTGAACTTCCAGCCTGGCAGCACTGACGTTAAAAAAATAAATGAATAATACTTTTGCAGCCTGACAGTTGGGAGAGTTTTATAGAAAACTGTGCAGCATGTTCAACAGAGATCTTGTATTAAGCAGGCAGAAAGTACAACGGAATAGAACTAGGAACCTATTACTAAATACAATGTTGTTTACCAGTTGTGGCAAAACCAATCAAGCAATCTGTGCTGCTATCATAACGCCTACTAGGTAAAACATTGATATCCCATCAGTCCCCGAAGGAGGTTGGCTCGGAGTTTGAGCTACAAAACAGCCCTATTAGGAGGTAGGGTAGAAAATCCACATTGCCTGTTTCACTGCCTCATGGGCGTGTGTGTATGTACATAATTTTGCCGTTGTTATGCAACAGTGTGTCTACTGTGAGATCGCAAGGACTTGGCTTCTGCATCTCAAGTGTTGGCCTTGAAATCTTGGGGAGCGAGAAGCTGCTGACCAAGCAACCATAATTATAACGAAAAGCACTTCTAGGGTTTCCCAGATGCAAAGGGGACCTGTCTGGGTAAATCTGCAGCTCTTACCAAGTTTGTATATTGTGCTATATCCACTACAGCAGCCCAAGTCTTTGATGCAGCAGCACTGCAGCAAAACAATCTCTGAGGACTGGATTGTGAGAAAGCACTGCTCAGAATGGCATGGCACATGATGATCTATAACAGAATTTAATACACCAGTCTTTTCTACAGGGATGCAGACTCCTCAAGTATTTATAAAATGTGGAACACTTATAGACTGGTAGTGACTTTGACCAAAGGAAGCAGAGAACTGTATCTGGAGCTACAAATTGGACTATGAGATAAGAGCTCTCCTGTAATCTATATGCAATTAAAAGCCTCTATCTCCCTTTCTGTAGCGACAAGGTTATTGCTCTTCTATAGCTGAGCAGAGATGAATGAGGCTCTGGTTTAATAGCCTTAAGATTTACGACATGGTTCTGGCCCAAATATTGTAGGAGCAGAGCTCTCTTGGTGAGATATTCCAGCTGAACAAACTTGATATCATTCTCTCTTCCCTTTATTTTTCTGGGCCTGCATTATTTTGGTTAGTTTTGTCCTGTTTCCAAAGGTAGATGCTGGTGCCATTAGATTATTTCTTAATTGCCACTGTCATTTATATTTTCTATATGGATTTCATTGGTAGACCCCAAAAAAAGAAAGAAATGTCAACCAGGGAAATGAAACACATGCAAAATATTGTTAAACGGTCAGGCAGATTCACACACTGACTGCAAATCAGTGCAGCATAATTTAGACTCAAATATCTACCTGTGCCAATTTACACCAGCAGAAGACTGGCTCGTAAAGTTTTAAAATTGCATCTGCCTATAGATAACTATGATTTAGCAGCAGCTATTCTGGACACTGTTGAACAGAGTCATCTCTACAGCTCAAAAAGTTATTACTTTAAAAAGTAATTAGTTACATTTATATTTCCGATGCACATAAATGTAATTGGTGATCATTATGTAAGCCTTGACTGCCCCATTATTGAAGGAACCTAAAATAGTTACTTCTTGTGTTCCTTAAAATACATACACATGCACAGAAAGGAAAGGAAAGACATTGAATCCTTCAAGCCTCTGCCCTGTGGTATAAAGCACAATCCCCCAGTCTGCAGGACAGTAACTGCTTCAAATTGTTTCATGGTGAGGGGATGGTCTTGAATATTCCCATCTATAGTTAACAATGTTGCGGGAGGCAGATGGACAGTGTACCTGAATGTAACTCTGACATGGGGAGGTTCTTATCATTCAAGGCTAAAAGGAAGGGAAAGAGCTTCTTTTCTCACACCATAGGTAGTAAAAAATGTGCGCCCATTATCTAAAACTAATCAGCTGTGCTGATGCTGATGGTACCTCACTACCTGTGGCCTTTCCCTAGGCATCAGCTTGGTCACTGTGAGGAACAAGATGCTGGACTAAATCATGCCAGGCTCCTTTTATTTATCACACCATAACTATAACCAGTTCCATATGTATGCACAGCAAACCATCCCGTTAATAGAGTAATTCTCCCAATTACAACAAATATCTCCTCACATACTTTGGGGAGGTTCCTCCTGTGTACACCATTATTCTAGTATTATTTGGCTGTCTATGGGGTGTGCCAGACCAAGGGAGAGGAAAAGGCAGGAATACACTGGCTTGGAAGCAACAATTGGGAATGGGTCTTGCATCACAGTTGCACTAGTTCTTCACCTGAGCCTCCTGTAATACAGAAAGCTCTTAATGAGGAGTGAAATGTCAGCAGACATGGCCAGGAAAGGAAAGATACTCATGAGCATATTTATGGAGGCTAAAAATGAAGCAAGTCCTTCTGTGTGAGAAAGCCAAATAATTGCTAAGTAGTGATCCAATACAGTATGTACACAAGAACTCTGCCACTGCTGTCCTAGGCATCCTGAACTTGAATTTGAACAATGAGCCTTATCAGATTGATCAGAATTTCAAGGAGGTTCGGCTATATGAACTCTAAGTGTTAGTAGGACAGTAAGATTTGTTTTAGTCGCACCTTTGTCACCCACTAATAGCCATTTAGGAATGGATGCAAAGCCAACAATAAAAGCTCTTTTCACTTGTATGATATTCCCACCTGAAGGACACATTCTTGTTTAAACTGTTAGAGTCACTTAGGTTTCACTATTCTCCTTGAATGCCTCTGCTGTGTCCCTCTTCTTCCATTATCAGCTATTGTCAGCAAACAAATGTCTATGGCTGAGCTGAAAGCAGTCTCTACCTTTTCTAGGATCACTTTTACTAAACATTATTCCTGTTTTTCAGTGACTTCTTGGTAATCAGTGGAAGAGTGTTCCTATATATTGCCTTCCCTGCTTTCAATTTACTCAGTTTGTCTCCACTGACATTGTCATATAGACAAGTCCATCTGTGTAGTTTAATAACACAAGCCAACTTTCACTACAGCATCCCTGATTGGCTTATACCACACTCATTCAGGAAGCGCTGCTCAATCTCTTTTGACTTTAGTGATACCATACAACCAACATAGTAATATTTACGCTATGTGATTATTGTTTGCCCAGGATCAACTATATCACATGGCTGATCCAAGAGGAATTAAGAAGGAGTCAAAAGAAGTTATGATGATGATGATGATGATGATGATACCTGGCAATTGAAATATCTCGCTTGTGGATGAAACATACTTCATTGTCATTGGGGCTTTGGGAACAATATCAAGAAATTTATCACAGTTTTATAAGCAGTTGCAGATTTCAGAAATAACACCGTCAGAGCTACAAAAAATGGCAGTATTTGGAACAGCTTATATATGACACTGATATCTAACAGAAACGTAGGTTTTTAGTTAAAAACTATATCTGTTATATGGTATCGGTCAGTGTTTTTAAAGTTTGACTGACTGTGCCTGGTATTTTGGAACAGCAAACAACAACAACAACGTGCTGTCAAGTCAATTCTGGTTTATGGCAGCCCTTTTCAGAGTTCTCTAGATAGACAGCACTCAGAATTGGTTTAGCATTTCTTTCTCCCAGGGGCATCCTGGGACTGTGCAGCTTGCCCAAGGCCACACAAGCTGGCTCTTCTGGGATGCACGGTCAGGAATCGAACTCCCAACCACTAGCTCCACAGCCGGATACCTAATTCACTGAGCTATCCAGCCAGCTAAAAGAAGTAAAACAGCATGGAATTAACAATGTATGTAGGAAGCAATGGTCCTGAACAAGATTTTTTTAAAGTGTATATTTTTATAATCAGGGTTTTTTTGGATTTTTAAAAAAGACATATTTCTAACACCCCTGAAACTGCCATGCTTGGCTTAGATATCAAAGAGGAGAATATTTGGCACAGTAAACATTATAATTTAAAAATTTATAAAGATTCAATTTCACTTTAAAAACAACCCATTCACTGAAAAAAGCATGCTGTAATATTGCACTGCCAAAGTATGCAAAATAAGCAATCCCATTGTCTAATATGTCCTCACATTAAAAGCAAGAAACAAAAATACGTTGAAAACAAACAAACCCAAGATTGCATTCCATCATGTGATTCCCTCTTTGATGTTTATTCTTCATATCACAGTATGCTCAGAGCCTCTCTGTATGTTCATAAATAAGAAACTTGGTTTTCTGTGAATCTGCAGGGTGGCTCTGGCACATATTGCAGTCCCACGGCAGTGTGCAATTGTGTGCAATTTGGAGAATCATTTCCTCATCTGCTCTGAGCTTTCTATCTCCTGGGTTCTGTTTGCATCCCTGTTTCCCCTGTCTTTTGGTCAGAAAGGAACCCAGTGTGCCAATGTGGCTTTCATTTTTATCATTCATGGATATTGGGAGCCTCACCGGCTTACACCGGCCGAGGATCAGACCCAAAGATTTCAAAGGACAGTTTTTAGTATTTTGTGGTTTGGTGCATCGTTGAATGGAGAATATGCTGTAAGTCACACTACATAGGAATGCCTTCAATTTGCATAAAATGCATTTGCACATTGAGCACTGGCCTGCCTCAATCCCAGTGGCATGTGCTGGTAATAGGATTTCATTGTCTCGTGGTTGTTTTGGAATCTCATCTTTGCAGAAAGAAGCAAATTCATTTTGGATTAAGCTTTTGTTCCTTTCTAGTTCTCTTGTGGGAAAGCTAAATTTGTTTTCTAATGCCATTACAAACAAATCTTTGTGTAAAGGAATTATCAGGGCACCTGTTTCTCCATTTAAACTCGATTAAAAGTAAGTTCCCTCCCTTCAATGTGCACTGTTTTTTGACATTGTCTTCCATGGATTTACACATTTATAGTCCTTTTCAGTTATTCTTTTCAATCCTGTAATCCCTTTGCTTTCCTTCCATTTCTCTAATGTGTTATAAATATGGAGTACACCAAGAACATGAAATAATTGTAATGTGCAGTATCTTATTTGCTCTAGGCTTATAAAGAAACATAATAATGTTCTGGATCATAGGCGGTGCATCATTCAGCCATTCATTCATTTTGTTTAAGAACCTCTTTTTGTAAGAGGAAATATAGTTCACAAGAAAGCACAGATTCAGACAATAGAAGGCGTATAATACCAGAATCCATATTGTGATAGCGAGGGTTGTAATCATGTAACCTGAAGAATCATACTGCACATTTACTTTCCCCGAGGCAGTGAGAAATGAGGGAGACAGACTTCTGTTCAGCCCTTTTCCATTCCTTTTCTCTTCCACCTCCCTCCTCTGTTGTCAAGTCAAAAACTAGGTTTTCCACACAACAGAATGTAACAGAGGCACATGAAACTACTGAGGATGCAGCAGGGAGAAAGTGTTGTCTCATGCTGTCTTGGAAAGTTTAAAGGGAGAGTATAGATGTCATGGCTGCGCAGTGGCAATATTATTATAGCCACACTGTTCTTTGTATAAAAAAGAAATGGCAGTTTCTCTGGATTTGTTTAATGGGCAGGGATAGTCAATATTTGTTGTAATGCAGTTTATAACCTCCTATTGATGTGTGATCCGCAGCTAGAATGGGAAAGTAGCAAGGAATAAATGAATGTGCTGGTTTTTGATCTGCACCACTTTTGTATGTTTTTATTCTTAATTCTGTTCCATTTACTAATTAATATGATTTTTCTTTAAAAAGAGAAATTTAACCCAAAATACAGTTTAAACATGTATTTATTTTCTTTCAGAAATGTAATTAGATGTGCATTTTCACTCAAAGTACCAACTTAAATTCATACAGCTTTCATAGAAATATGAAATCTGTCAGAAAGTTAAACTATGATTTGCACATTAGGGGGAGAGAAATAAGGATCAGGTTGTCTCATAAAAGAATGTTCACAGATGGATGTCCTCAAGCTTCCCTAAAAGAAGCCTTGAAGAAGCAATGAGACCAAGAAGAAGAACACATTTGGTGAGCTGGTTGATAAGGAGCAGCCTTAGTAGGCTACATAGCAGGGGAAATACAAATTCATTCACTTCACTTCCTGTGCAGTTGCACAGGGGAAAAGTCTTGCTTGCAGCTCTAATTATAGCTCTGCAAGTGGCACTGTTATAAACAACTGCCTAAAAAAGTTGTTTTGCCCACTGAGAGAGAAGCTGTAAGTGCTTCTAGTGGTGGTGGTACTTTTCTGTGTTGTGTGCGTGCATGTGCATAGCTTGTCCTCCCTCATGAAGGAAGAGGGAAGGAAAGGGTGCTTGAAGCTGCAAAACAGTGATCTCTTTGTGTGTGGTCCTCCTTTCTTTTCCACATCTGTTCAAGAGATCACAACTCCCAACCAATGCACATGGATCTGCTCTTTAAAAAGTAGAAGCACTAGCAACGAAGGGGAGAAACTATGTATTGGGAGGGGAGACTCCAGGCTGATTTCCATTCCACTTTGTATCATGTGGTCAACAGAAAAAATGCTAATCAGCATGTCCCAAACCTGAAGTATTTCCCACATTTTTAATCAATATGTGAGTTATCAATATAATGAATTTCAGGGACACACTGTTGGTTGGGAGGAGCTGATCCCATTAGTAATATTTGTCTGCTAGCCACCTGGTTCTATCTGTTCCACTTGTACATTTGCAAATAAAGGGTATGTCACAGTAGAAGAAGGACTCCTACATCTTCACAATTCTTTCCTCGCAAAAATATTATGCTGTCTCATTTCGCCTAAAACTTTGCACCACACAGGAAAGTGGGGGAGTGAGAAAAATGTGGTGAAGGGCCTACACAAACTAACATGAGGATTGAGTGGTGTCTTGTTTCAGGGATGAGGCACATAGTGAAGAGACTATAGGTGGCTTTACTGTCCCTTAATGCTCTTCAACATCTGATGAGGTGATTAGGGAATTGACTCAGCCCATCACAAGCAGAACAGCATTCTGGATAAACATCTCTCCTCTTTGTGGATCTTCTCTAAGACAAGGTGCATTTAAGGAGAATGAAGATTGAAGATTGCTGGTTAGGAATAGAGCAGTTTGATCTTGAAGACCAATTTACAGAGTAACTCAGAAGCAAGGGATTCAGTTGCCTTCATGCCACCTTATTTGCTCACTTGTTCCTCTCTGTAGCACATCTTCAAGCTGGGAGAGACTGAAAATTCCACATTGGCATCTTGCCACCCTTTGTAGAAAAGGAAGTAATGTGAGCAGTGAAACCTATAGAATTTCTTCCCCTTGGAGCCAGTTTTGGAAAGCTTGCCTGGGAATAATAATCTCCATTTCATGACTGTCAGAAAGCACATCACATGTGGTTCTGAGCAGGCAACATGGCTGTCTCATGGCTGCCAATCACTTATTAATGCTTTAAATTAAACAAACAAAACAATACTTAGAATTCTGGAGTTTGGGAGGTGAACAAAATTGTTTCTAGTTGATACAATATGCAAGAATTAGTTTGAAGCTCATCTTCAGCACATTTGTCAAGGATATCTGCATTCATCCCTTGTATAATAACTAACTGCACAACCCAGGAAGATTGAGGCTTATTGAGTTGCATTCTTCATCAAAACATATCTTTTTGATCAGCTGTCAGCAGAGATAGCCGGTGATAATATCTGGCTTTTTGCTCTAATCATCTACAGTGTAGTACGATCTCTTTAACATCTGTTATGTATTGTTTTCTGGCTTGAAAATTAGTGTTCAGAGGTGTCATGCTTATTTGTTTTGATCTGAAGGGATAGATATTGCAACCCTTTGTGATGCTTAATTAACACACTACCACATTTCCAGGGAAATCTATATACAAAAACAGTGGGTTGTATATGTGAAGGCAGCAGCATCACCAATGTTTGGGGGATCCATGATTGTTGTATTAGGTTCTACCATTCAAGCTCTGGAGGGAAAGCACATTGTAAATGAATATTTGTTTCTATGCATCTATGAAATCAGAACCATCCTGCAAGGAATGTACTGATTTGCACAAATAGTGAGCTTTTCATTTTACTTCCCAAATTACTTTCATCCAATAAAATGTGCATTAAATTAAAGATAGAAAATTGTCTGTTCAGCTTTTAACTATTGGTCAGGCTGCAAGAGTTCTGGTACCATTGATTGAAATGATTTCTACTTAATCATTATAGTTAAGTTGTAGAGTTGTTTATGAATACTTAAGAACCCAGCACCTGTTCAGATGCAGCAGTCAAACAAACCAACAAACTGAAATTACCTACCGTTGACACATAAATCCATTGAATCTATCAAACCATAAGAATAGACACCATTGGTGGAACATATTCTCTAACCTTTTAAAAACTGGTCTGGAGATCTAAGCAACCCTCTGGATTAGGAGGAAGAGGTACAGTGAGGAGGAGACAAAAAAGAAAGTCTACCTATTTGGCATTAAATGAAACCCCCAGGAACTGAGGGAGCTCTGTAATGCTGATGAACAAGTGTTCAGCAGAGAAAGAATCAGCAGCATTTATATAACTGTTAGACAGGTTGCATTCATATGCAACTGTGAATTCATCCATGGCTTCCATCCTCCTGCTATTTTTTCTCTGGCAGGCAAAGACCTTTTCATGTAGGCATTGTTGTTGTTTAGTCGTTAAGTCGTGTCCGACTCTTCGTGACCCCATGGACCAGAGCACGCCAGGCCCTCCTGTCTTCCACTGCCTCCCGGAGTTTGATCAAATTCATGTTGGTAGCTTCGATGACACTGTCCAACCATCTTATCCTCTGTCGTCCCCTTCTCCTCTTGCCTTCACACTTTCCCAACATCAGGGTCTTTTCCAGGGAGTCTTCTCTTCTCATGAGATGACCAAAGTATTGGAGTCTCGGCTTCAGGATCTGTCCTTCCAGTGAGCACTCAGGGTTGATTTCCTTCAAAATGGATAGGTTTGTTCTCTTTGCAGTCCAGGGGACTCTCAAGAGTCTCCTCCAGCACCACAATTCAAAAGCATCAATTCTTCAGCGGTCAGCCTTCTTTATGGTCCAGCTCTCACTTCCATACATCACTACTGGAAAAACCATAGCTTTGACTATGCAGACCTTTGTCAGCAAGGTGATGTCTCTGCTTTTTAAGATGCTGTCTAGGTTTGTCATTGCTTTCCTTCCAAGAAGCAGGCGTCTTTTAATTTCGTGGCGTCTGTCCCCATCTGTAGTGATCATGGAGCCCAAGAAAGTAAAATCTGTCACTGCCTCCATATCTTCCCCTTCTATTTGCCAGGAGGTGATGGGACCAGTGGCCATGATCTTAGTTTTTTTGATGTTGAGCTTCAGACCATTTTTGGCGCTCTCCTCTTTCACCCTCATTAAGAGGTTCCTTAATTCCTCCTCACTTTCTGCCATCAGAGTGGTACCATCTGCTCATGTAGGCATACCTTTGGCAATTAATAGCCTCCAATCACCAGATTTTAGCTGATGTGATGGTTCTTTCTCATCTGTAGGTAAGCAAAGATTCATGTTTTAACTGATTTCAAAGTATTTGAATTTTAATTATATTTTAATAATAGAATAAGGCTAATTAACATTTAATGTCTGTAATTCAATTCTATTTTACTTCTGTATTGTGAACTGCCTTGGATTCTAGATTTTGAAGAAAGAATGCATTTAAATTAAATTAAATTTTTGTTGTTGTTTAGTCATTAAGTCGTGTCCGACTCTTCGTGACCCCATGGACCAGAGCACACCAGACCCTCCTGTCTTCCACTGCCTCCCGGAGTTGGGTCAAATTCATGTTGGTAGCTTTGGTGACAATTAAATTAAATTAAATTAAATCAAAACATTCATAAGTTGTAACAGCATCCCTGAATAGGTATATTACTTGTTATGAGTAATGCAAGTGGGTCTGTGTACATGAAGAGAAAATTGTGAAAGACAAATTGGATAGGAATGGTCACAAGTGTAACAAACACATAATAGATCCATACATTACTGTATGAATTTCCACACTGTTATCTGTTATGTACTTTGCTGCATCTTCTTCTTTGCACTATTTTCAGTTCCACTATACAGTGCATATTTTATGGATGTCATGTATGCCATATATCTGACTAATATACTTTCTCTATATTAAAAGTTGATAATCAGTAGTATTTCTCATTTCTAGCTATAAGGTCACATACATCCTAAGTGAAGAACTCTGTTAGAATGATACAGGAAATGGCCAAATATCTGTTACTGTTCTTTCACTTAGATGGAAATTATGAGGCCACATGGGTACACTTTATTAAATGCTTCATTGTATCTCAAAAGAGTTAAAAAGCACCACCATGTGGCTGAGTTAAAAACATTCCTTTATAATTTCATTGTCATAATATAAAGCTGTGACAAGGCAAATCAGAAATAATTATAGTATAATATAGCATACCTAGTTGTTTTGTATGCACATTCCTTTGCACTGATTTTAAAAAGAATATAACTTTTAAAAGGTGTTTTTTTGGAAATGTGTGACATCAAATTGCCCCATCTTTCTATATACATAGCAAGTTTAGTGTTATGCAATTTTCTGTAGAACTCTGTTAGTTTGGAACCCAGGACCATAATACTAAGTTCTATTGTCGAGGGTCGATCTGCTCAATGGCTCTCCCAATTCGGTTTGGAGGCTATTTCAGGACTTTAGAATGTACTTGATTCATGCCAGAGTCATTTGTGCCCCACTCAATTCGATTTGTGTCTCAAATCAGAATCCATTTGTAAATTTCCAAAATTTACTGCAAGTGGTTTAATTGCCCATCGAAAAACTCAAGAAGAATTTATTTTTCATTTACATCCTGAACTGCCCACAAGAAGAGAATGTTGTTGTTGTTCCATACTCTCTGCTATTTTGCAATATGGGCCGAATAACTGGTGTAATTTGGTCTTAAATCTTTCATTGCACAGGTAAGACACAATAAATAAGTTCTTTGAGAGCATCCTTGAATGTTTCTGAAACCAACATCTCCTCATTTACAAACTAGAGGTCGAGGTGCTGGGGGAACCTCTCTCTGGATTCTGAAACTCTCATTGTTCAAAGGCTCACATTTCAGATTCTGTGGGTTAGAAAAAAGGTGAGTAAAGAACAATGGATCAGAAGTGAATAAATTATGTACAATGAGGAGAAGGTCCCAGATGCTGGACGAATGGACTTACTGTTCTGGAACAGCGTTCTGGTGTTTGCCCCACGTTCCGGAGGACGGAGACCGTCACGGGTCACATGGTAACTGGGGGGCGAGCGCGGCTACTTAGCTGAGCGCTCGCCTCCTCTTCGCCCTCTTTCCGTTCGGGCAACTGAGTTGGAAGGAGTGGCTGTGTCGGCTTGAGCTTTCGTGGAGAGTGCGGGCTGACGCGGTTCTTTGGAGCAGCGGTTTCAGTGTCTTTGGGAGGGAAGCCTTCCGCTCCCTCCCTTGGTTGTTGTTTTGAATTTTATTGACTGCTTTATTTAAGATTTATTAATTTTGGTTGTTGTTATTTGGCCTTGGTAGAAAGAACGGGAGGCAGAGCAGGAATCAGCGGGGCGTTTGCGCCCCATTGCTGCGGGGCACGGACTACCTCCATACTAGGATAGCTGAGCTTTGAGAGGATTGTAGTGCTGTTTTAATTCTAATTTTAAATTGTATTTACTGGGGTTTTTTTATTTAGTTAGTCCACAGGTGAGGGGAGGTTTCGTTATCGGTACGCCATTTTGTTTTCTTTGTAGTTTTCGTGCCCTTTTCAGTGCGTCCGCCATTTTGTTTTGTAGTTTTTGCCCCCTTTTTCATTGCGCCCGCCATTTTGTTTTGTAGTTTTCGCTCCCTTTTCAGTGCGTCCGCCACTTTGTTTTGTAGGTTTTGCCCCTTTTCAGTGCGTCCGCCATTTTGTTTTGTAGTTTTCGCGCCCTTTTCAGTGCGTCTGCCATTTTGTTTTGTAGTTTTTGCCCCCTTTTTCAGTGCGTCCGCCATTTTGTTTTCCAGTCTGTTACTGAAGAATAATTATTTTCTATATGTTTAAACAAGTTTGTGAATTGATTGGTTGATTCCGTATTAGTTATCATTATAATAATTGCTATATTGATTGGTTAGTTGTATAGTTGATTGTTGCAAGATTGTAAGACCATCTGATTATATTGATTAAAAATAGGAATAATATTTTGTATAAGTAGCTTATAGAATTATTATAGGAGTGGTTTTGTAACTTTGGGGAATAATTATCAATTCATTTTGAGGTGGTATATATATAGAATACATTAATTCATAAAGTAGATTAGAAAGTATTAGTGGATAAATTAATTCATAAAGCAATTTAGATTAGGTATTGGTGATTGGTATATTTAATATTTATAGCAGCTATATTTGGTAATTAGATATTTATATAAGTTATATTTGGAAATTAGGTGTTGACTAAGGAGTTTATAGGAATCCTTCACTTGTTAGCTGGGGATACGAATAGAGATTAGGGCGCCATCCACTGGTCAAGGTTTCAGCTGGTTAATTCATTGAAAATAAATAAATAAATAAACAGTAAATAAATAAACAATAAATAAATCAAGTAAGAGACTCCAGTCATAGTTGAGTTTTGCTGGGAGTTTATTTGAGCACAATGACGTCAAGAAAGGGGCGTGGCCCAAGCAAGGGCAAGGCTCCTGCTAAGAAGAGACCTGCAGTGCAGGTCTCACCGGTCCAGTCTTCTTCTGACAAGGAGTCTTGGTCAATGGTAAAGGAACTACAGGCCAAAATTGCTGCCTTGGAAGCACAAAGGTCAGCGCAGCATACGCCCCCACAGACAGAGGCTCCTACGCACAGAGCGGTTAGAGAGACTAAGAGTCGTCGTAAGGCTAATTTAAAGTCCTTGGTTCAAGATTTGATGGGCAGATGTGTTGCTCTAGAATCCTCACAGGTGCCTGGGAGCAGCGATCACGTGACGGAGGCTGCAGTGGAGGGCTCCATCCGTACATCCAGTCGTCAGAAGCAGGGATGGAAGGAGACGGTGGATGATAGTGAAACAATGGCTGAGAGTCCGGAGGGACGGGATGTCTTGGAGGATACCAGTAGTGGTTACCCAACTGCGTTGGAGGCGCCCAGTACTTCCGTAGGTTCTGCTGGTGAGTCTGCTCCCTGTCATAACACTCAGCCACACTGTTCCGCTTGGCCTTGGCAAGGCGGTTTACCGTGTTCGCATACTCCATCCACACCCTACAACACACCGACCATGGGGTGGCACAATTCGGGCTGGCCCCCCACGAACACACACAACTGTGGATGGGGTGCACATTGTGCGGCCCCTCCCCCTGCAGGGGCTCCCAGTGCTGTGGTTAGTGTAGGTGCTCAGCAGCACCCATCGGTACCTAACATGGGGTACAATGCGGTGCCCTTATCAGCCCTACCAAGTGGAAATTACTCCACGCAGTTAGGGGCACATCTAACGGCCGCCATTAAAGAAAAAATTTGGAGAGGAGAATTTATTGATTTCTTTGATCTTTTGAACCGGGAAATAGATATTAAAGAGATTGATAAGGACGATGAAAGAGAAAAGGAGAAACGAAGGCGTAAAAAACCGGACAGGACATGGGCCAACTGGGTCCCCGGTTTTATTATTTATACAGGAGTCCTGGTGATGATGCAACCTTGGAGGGCGTTGTCAATTTTAAAATATTTTGACATCATTTACAGGGCCTATACTGATTTCACGGGGATGACATGGCTCTTGTATGACGAATCGTTTCGTATGAGATGCGCCATTGAACCCAACCTGCGTTGGGATGAGCCGCACCTGGGTCTATGGCTGCAATACATGACCCCAGCTAGACCCAACCTAGGTGACAGGTTTGACAGTGGCCACTTGAATAGGAAAGGCCCCAGTACTGCTAGTACCCGCAATGGCGCGGGGCAGGTGGTTCAACCCCGCTTGCCTTGCTACGAGTTTAATAACAGGGGTTTCTGTACAAGGACCCCATGCAGGTTTCGGCACAAATGTTTTACCTGCGGAGGGAAACACCCGAACTCCACCTGTTTTAAGGCCGGGGCACAGCGTCAAAATAAAGGAGTTGGGGGTGGCAAAAAGCCCCCGGGGAGTAACGGTCCCCCTGGAAAGGGGACCCACCCCAATTAAAATTGATATATTAGAGGCCTTGGTGAGAAATTACCCTCGGAAAGGCGACGCAGAATATTTATGCCATGGTTTTAGACATGGCTTTAGGATCCCAGCTGTAGGTGAAAGGAAGGCATTCATGGCAAAAAACCTTCGATCCACATTGGGTTCGGAGGCTATTGTCCAGAGTAAAATAGATAAGGAAGTCAGAGAAGGTCGGGTACTGGGACCTTTTGCAGAGCCACCTATTGCGAATTTAAGGGTTTCACCATCGGGAATAGTGCCCAAAAAGGCCCCTGGGGAATTTCGTTTGATCCATCATTTGTCCTTTCCTGAGGGATCATCGGTTAACGCCGCCATCCCTCCTGAACTTTGTTCAGTTCGATACACCTCATTTGATGAGGCTGTGAATATGGTAAGGGCTTGTGGAGTGGGGGCGGAACTGGCAAAATGTGATATTAAATCAGCATTTAGGATTTTGCCTGTTCACCCCCTGGACTTTAATTTGCTAGGGTTTCAATTTCAGGGGTCTTATTACATAGATAGGGCTCTGCCTATGGGATGCTCGATATCATGCTCTGCATTTGAGAAATTTAGCACCTTCATTGAATGGAAAGTCAGGCAGAGGGTGCGCAGTAATTCCACTGCCCATTACCTCGATGATTTTCTTTTCTGTGGAAAGGCAAACTCAGGTAGATGTAGAATGATGTTAGATAGTTTTCAAAATTTAGCTGAGGAATTGGGATTGCCATTAGCTGAGGAGAAAACAGAGGGACCAGCCACTGCCCTCACTTTTTTAGGGATTGAACTAGATACAATACAGCAGACATCGAAGCTGCCTCACGATAAATTGAAAGACCTTAGGACCAGAGTTAGACAGTTACTAGATAGGAGAAAAGTGACACTTAAAGAGCTACAGGTGATCGTAGGACACCTGAACTTTGCATGTAGGGTGGTAGCTCCAGGCAGGGCTTTTATTAGGCGATTTTGTAATGCTATGTCAGGTCTGAAACAACCTACACATAAGACTAGAGTAACTAAAGGGATGAAGGATGATCTGCAGGTTTGGAGTCAGTTCCTAGAGAATTTTAATGGGATTTCCTTTTGGAGATCCGAAGTTACCCTGAAGGCAGAATTCCAGGTGCATTCTGATGCGGCTGGAGCCCTAGGTTTCGGAATTTATTTCCGTGGCCGGTGGTGTGCCGGAAGATGGCCCGATGCATGGCATCGGGATGGTATAACTAGGGATTTGACTTATTTGGAGTTTTTTCCAATTGTAGGAGCGCTGTGGTTGTGGGCCGAGGAATGGGCCAATTCAGTGGTCCGTTTTTGGTGTGACAACCAAGCGGTTGTTCACATAATTAATAACTTGACATCTCATTCAGATAGGGTGATGGAGTTAGTTAGGGCTTTTACATTAAGGGCACTGCAATTTAATGTAATGGTGCATGCCCGACATGTCCCCGGAATTGACAATAGGATAGCTGATGCCCTCTCCCGCCAACAGATCAAGCGGTTCAGGGAGCTAGCCACAGATGCCAGGGAGCTGCCAGAAGTGCTTCCAGCGGAGGTCTGGCAGATTGGCGGGATGAAGCTGCAAGAGCGATAGGTATGGCTTTGGCTCCTAGGACGAGAAAGGGTTATTTAGCCGCTTGTAAGGAGTTTCAGGAATTTAGAAGGTTAGAGGAGCTGGAGCAGGTTTGGCCAGCCCCAGTAGAGCACCTTCAACAATTCTTAGTGTTTTTGCACAGGAAAAGATTAGCGCCAGGCACCATTCAGGGAAGATTGTCTGCCTTGGCTTTCTACGCTAAGCTTAATGGGCACAAGGACTTCTCTAGCGATTTCAGAATAAAGAAAATGATAGAAGGGTGGTCTAGAGAAAGGGGCAGGGTGAACGACGTTCGGACACCCATATCGCCAACCCTTTTAGAGAGACTATGTAAGCAATGGGCGTCGCTATGTAAGGATAGGTATGAAGCGGCATTGTTTAAAGCGGCAGCCCTGGTGGCCTTTTTCGGGGCACTGAGAATTAGTGAGTTGGTAGCTATGGGGAAGTCTGACACCTCCCAAATGGCGTTACAGCAGGGAGATGTAGATGTACAGGGCAACTCATTGAAAATTAAAATCAGGTGGTCCAAGGCAGACCAGGTAGGTCAGGGGCAACAGCTTTTATTGGGACAATGCAGTATTAGGCGCATTTTGAGAGCCATCCAATCATTTTTACAGTTTAGGGGACAAGGCGAGGGATATTTTTTCCAGCATGCTGATGGGTCACCTTTGACCAAATATCAGTTTTGGAAAATTACAGGCATAGCTCTGGAGAGAATAGGTGTGAAAGATTTGAGGTTTGGTACGCATTCCTTTAGAATAGGAGCGGCATCGACGGCTGCAGCTTTAGGTTATAGCATAGATCAAATTAAGCAATTGGGCCGCTGGTCTTTTGCTAGCTATCAAAGGTATATTAGACCTTTACCTAACGTGTAGGCAGGGGCCGTTCTTTGTCGTTGCAGGTCCCAGGATCCATGAAGGTCGATGGCACGTGATGATCCTCGGCCACAGTTTTGTGTACTGGGCAGCACGATATGCTGCGTCTTCCCCGTGGGGGAATGACTTGGGGCTTGGCGCCCATGCGTATATTTCATGGAATGGCATGCGTGGCATGCAATGGATGCAGCTGGGTAGATTGACGGCATTTGAGCAATCTACCCCTGATATTTTGGTACTCCACTTGGGAGGCAATGACTTACCTACAGTGCCTGGTAAGGCCTTGATCATTGATATTATGAGAGACCTCAATAGGTTAAAGGCCAAGTATCCTGGAATGAGGACCATATGGTCTACAATCATTCCGCGGCTAGCCTGGCGGGGCGCCCGGAATATTGATGATGTCAATAAGGTCAGACGGCGTGTTAATCGTGAAGTATGTAGAGGCGTCTGCATGGGCGGCCTCGGATCTGTTATTAATCACCAAAGGATCAAAATGAGCACGCCTGAATATTTTTGAACCGATGGGGTTCACCTGTCTGATGCAGGTATTGAAATATTTTTGGAAGATATAAAGGGGGGCCTGCTTTTGGAGCTTGAAAGGCTCGGTGGCGGACATGGAACTTAGCTAGGCTAGTTCCTATGCTGTGGCGGGTAGCGCGAAACAGGTAGTCTCGGTGTGTCCCAATTTTAATTCAGGTAAGCCAACAGCGCATCCGACCTCCCGGCTCTGCGGATCGTGCGATTACAGGGCCGGTGCGGGGAAGATGCGCTGGGCCACTTCTGGAACAACATTCATCAATTAAAGATGTATTGAGGTCTGGGGGTGTTTATTAGCGGCCAGCCAGGTTCCTGCGGTCTTTAAGACCGAGGGAACCTGGGGCTGGGGACTCGCCCTATGACTGATATATGGGTAGTTGTATACCCTGTTTTGTACCTGTTTTTGCACTACAGCAGGCCTCTCATTTGATAATCTCGTTAACTACAATTTGATCTGATTTAATAAAGTGTGGCCCGTATTTTAATCCATAACTTGGTCTCACGTCTTTATTCCGGAACTGGGTGGGCAAAGGGAATAGGGAATAATTTTTCCCTTCTCTCATTATACTCAAATTGTTACTGCAAGATGTACCGAAGGCCACAACTGTGGGATAGCTTTAAAATCAGGTGAGAGAAATTCATGGAGTACAGTGTTAGCGATGACAGCAAGTCATGATTGCTAAATATTATCTCCACTATTAGAGGCTGTGTGCCTTTAAATAACAGTTGCTAGAAAAGGGCCAAAATCTTGTTGCTAAACATAGTCAATTGACTAAAGTAGGCCCATTGAATCAATGGGGATTTAGTGAGTCAACTCCTCCAGAAGTTCCATTGATTCAAATGGTCCTACTCTAATGGTGGCTTTTTATGCTAATGCAAGATGCATGTCTTATATTTTTATCCAGGATAAAGTTTGTAAGTTTCCTTATATGTTTACATCTGTTTACAGTTATTTCTTGAACCCTGTATGTAAACTCTGATGCTGTTTAGACCCCTCTGAGATGTTATAATGTTGCAAGCCATTTACCAGTCAGAGCAGTACAAACAAGACCCCTGAAAAATATGTAGTAGCCAGAATCCTATTAGGATTTTGCTCTGGAGTAAGTGAAATTGTATTGAGTTGCGTCAGGGAATTGCAAGCAATTAACAATCTGTTGGATGTATTCTGGTTGTGTTCTTGTGACCAGGCACTCAGCCAGCACAGTGTGAATTAGCTGCAGCTCACCACCATGATTTACATGATTTCACTTACTGCAGAGTAAAATCCCAGCAAGATTATCACCATGGTTTTTATGCACATCTATACAATCTGCTTTTTAAAAAGGCCATGGTCACTTGGGGTGTGTGTGTAAATGTTCAAATGTTACACCTAAGCTGTTAGGCACTCAGCCACTTCTCAGCTTTCCTCAATATTTACTGGACAAAACCATGTCAGCTAGAAACATGGCAGATAGGGGGCATCAATGTTTTCTCCTGAGATTGTACTCTGGAACTATCCAAAGCTGATTCTCCTTTCCTCCTACTAGTTCCAGATTCAGTTACACATTCTGCTAGATAATATTAATGAATATACTGCTTATATTAGTACTTTTCATTCTACATAAGATGATTCTATGTAGAATGGTAATTAAGTATGACCTTGGTCTTGATCAAATTCCCATTTAATTCACCTTGCTCTTTTCCATGTCATGTTCTTCTATAATTAACTGTGTATTTAGCACAGCACTGTTCCTCTGGTTCTGCTATTACTTCTGTACAGCAGAGACAGTAAAGGAATTCATCACTTAGGTGTAGGCTTCACCTTATTGCTCTATTATTATCCCAAGTATGGCCTACTTCTCTGCAGTAATTACAGATTCAGAAGTTGTGCCCACTCATAATGGTAGCTCCATTTCAGACAGGGTATCTATTTAATACATATTCTTTTCTGTAATTCTGCATGTCTTTTGAACTGATTAAAATAATAGAGCCACAGAGTGTAAAGCTGAAAGATACCCCAAGGGTCACTGAGTTCAACCCCTTGCTGAACAAGAAATTGGCAGCTAAAGCATGCCTGACAAGTGGCCATCTAATGTCTCTTTAAAAACCTCCAATGAAAAAGAGTCCATCACCTTCTAAGGCAGACCAATTCACAGTTGAATAGCCTTTAACTGACTGGAAGCTCCCCTTAATGTTTAGTCAGAATCGCCTTTTGTAATATTTGTATCCATCCCCTCAGGTCTTACGATCTGAAGCCAGAGAATACAAGTTTGCTTCATTTTCTGCATGACAGGCTTTCAGATATTTGAAGATGACTGTTATCTCACCTTATCATCTCCAGTTGAAACATGGCCAGCTCCCTCAACTGTTTCTTCATAGAATTCAGTTTGTAGACCATTTACTATATGGCTGCCCTCCTTTGGGCATGTTCCAGTTTGTTGACATTCTTCCTAAACTGTGGCACCCAGAACTGGGTACAGTATTCCAGCTGAGAGGGGACAAAAGCAGAATAGAGTGGTAGTTTTACTTCCATTGCTCCATTTCTTCTCTCTGCCACTGCTGACCCCTGTCATTTTATTGATTTTGAATGCTATGTTGGCTTTGTAGCCCTAGGATACTGTGGCACCTCTCTTCAGAAAAATTAGCAGATGTTGAGGAAAGCTCTGTTGTTGTTCATACAGCTCATGACCACAAAAAATAATAATAATAATAATAAAAAAGATCAATTTTAAGTAAAGAAGCAAAAATTAACACACGTGTGAGTAACTAAATAGATGCCTTTGGAATAGATTATTAATAAAACATATGCAAGTTTGCCGAATGAGTAACATAACACATATGACTTAAAATAATAAAACTGGATGGGGTGAAGAAACTTTTTTTCTTATGCATGTAACAGCATGAACCTTTGAAAAAGGCCTGAGGGGTAATGATTTGCCCCCCCCCCCCGAGGGCCAGTATCCAGAATGTTCACTGTATTCAGTGAAGCTGCTTTCACCAACGGGAGAGAGAAGGGGCAATCATCCTCTCTCTTGCAACCCTCTGTGCACTGTAACCCTCCTAAATATCTGCTCAGCATGGTCTGTGTAGTTTTAGCTGTACATGCACTAGAACTGCTAAGTGGCACTAGGCACACAGGCAGCAGGTTGGAGAGAAATAATAACCTTTAAGATCAGTTTAACTTCCACTTAGGGCCTAGACTCTGCTACCTCCGCATGGTAGCTGAATGGAGATTAAATGGAACTTCTATAATACAGGTGAACCACCCCAAGACATCTAGGATCACATCCATCTACACATGAACCTTAGAGGAACACACCCCCAACTGCTCCCTCCCCCATAATACAGCATGCATTTTCCTTTAAGAAATAATTAAAGAATAAATCTGACAAAGCTCTGTTGTACCCTCTTGTGGCCAAAATTAAAAAGGAATAATTAATGGGCATGGGCGGGCTCTCAAAACATGGCAAAATTACCCCAGAGGGCGTAATGGGCCTTTTAAAAGTTTTGTTTTCAATTTAAAAAAAAAAAACTTATTCTGAGAGTTGTGGGGATGCTGTGGTCCACGAGTGATTGCATGGAGCCCATGAGCTACGTGTCACCAACCCCTGCTCTACAGGAAGCAGAACATTTTAGTTAGGAGGAGACAGAAATGTTATAGGGAACCTCTGGAGGCTTAGCTGCCACCGCCACAATCTGCAGATTATTGTCACAACTGGAAACCATTGGGAAGCTGTTTCGCAATCCCGAGCAAGCCGAGTCCACAAATCAACTTCCTTATTTAATCATGGCCTCTCACTTCAACAAAATGATGACACAAAATAGAAAAAGAAGTCATGGCTTTTGTATGAGCTTGTAAGACTTCCCATGACTTTCTGTTAGGAATAACATTCCACATGGAAACTGATCAAGAGTCGCTACTAGCTCTCTTGTGTTCCAAAAACATGAAATTAGCATAAATGGCCCAGCAATTCTGGATATGGCTCACTTTACAATTTCTCAGGTTCTAGGAAAGAATCTTGCTATGGCAGATACCATTTTTGGAACTTCACTTTCAGATGCCTCCACAAAAGACTGTGCTCAAGAGGACCTTTTGAATGAAGGGTTCATGGATTCAGTGACTGCATCCCTGACAATCACAGACAAATGCTTGCACGAGATAAAACAGATGCAACAGATGCATGAGACCTTATGCCATATCATTTTCACTGTAAGGAGAGTTGGACAACAGTCAAACTCAGATGTATCACTTCTCTTCTATTGGACTGTCTCTGGGAGACTCACATATGACTAAGGCTTGTTACTGAAAAGGCTCCCAAGTGATTAAGCCACTGCAGTAGGACATTCCTGGCAAACTACTTGAGGGACATCAAAGCTTTACAAAATGCAGATGGAGAGCAAAAATCTGCATGGTCACCAGGAATAAGCGAACAGCTCCCACAGACCTGAAAACTGTTGGCACCCAAGAAACTTCTGTCCTCCCTAATTGTCCTTTACAAAAGACAAAACAAAAACAACAACAAAATAACTGGTGGTAACAAATCCTATCTTCTGATGGTTAACTGTATTTCAAAATTTCCTGAAATTTCTGAGTGTCTAGTACAAAAATCAGGAACAGTTTTAAAGAAAATAACACCAGTTTTTGCTCAATTTGAAGTTCCTGAGCTCTTCATTTCAGAGAATAGCTCACAATTTTCTGCAGCTTTAAGACAGTTTGCAGAGGAATGCTGGTTCTCAGCATGTTCTCCCAGGGTGATGGAGAAGCCCAATATGCACTCAAGTCCTTCAAGAAGCTGTTCTTCAAATATTCAGTTCCTTACAGCATATTGTTCCACACTCTGGGGAAATGGTTTCAGCCCAGCAGAGCTGCTGATGGGGTGAAAGTTTCCTACTGACTTCTTCGGTTTTTTGGGAATGAGATGAGCTAGCTACGGGACACACTAGAAGGAAAATTTTAACAAACAGCATAGAAAATGTTAAGAGCACTGAAACCAGGAGAACTTGTTTGAGCAAAGGCCCCCAGGAGGAAAGGGATGGCTACAGATTTCTTGGTCCCATTTGGTTACAGCGGGATCAATTTATCCAAAGAAAGCACACATTAGGAAAGCAGGGAAATCTCCCACATCTTCATACTCAGCTCAGCTACATGGCGTACCAACAAGGTGTCTTTGACCAAATGTTCCAGGTCTTGTTCTCTTGAGGTGATGTCCAGGAAAGCTCAGGTGAATACCAGGAGTTTAGAGAATATATTGAACCCACTGCTCCAACAAATGAGAAAAGCTAGTAGGGTGAGTATGAACAGAGGAGAATAATCCTTGAAATAAAGCCAAAGTCTTAGGTAGTCTACTTTGACCTTTACAGACTGTAACAATTCAGTATTGAAAAAAAATATTGTTGGATTGTTTATTTGTATGTATGGTTTCTCTTCTCTGCAACAAGGGGATATGGCGTTAATTTGTATCTGCACAAGGGCTACTAGGTGGCACTAGACAGAGGCAAGTGACTGGAGAGAAACAATGTGTTCTATTTCTACCTGAACATGGTGCCCAACTTCTCTGTCTCCCTCCACACTCTGGTGCCCTTTTTAGTACTACAGAGGGCTGAAGGAAGAATGTGCCAAAAATTCAGATTCTGCTACCAGCATAGATTTATGTCTCCTGTTTTGTTTCAATCAGTCTCTAGAGACTATAATAATTAAAACTGTTAAAATTACTTTCTTATAATGCTGTTTTTCTTCTTGTATAGGATCAGGGGCTCAGGAATAGTGACTTTTGTGCCACTTCTCTGCAGGCAAAGGCCTTCCATTTTAATATAGAAGGTATAAATGAAATTAGGTGGAGCTAACAGAGACATTATGCAGTGAGTTTCTCTCTCCTTAGTGTATGTCAGTATGGCTACTGTAAAAATCAAGGCAATTCATGGCGAGATTTGCCACACATTCATATAGGATGCAAAAAACTTGCCACACAGACACCAGACTGAGAGCAACTGCTAAATGAATGTGGACCAAAGAAATAAGAATACATGTTGCCAAGTCTAGGACAGAATTATGATTACTTCAGCGCATCATTTTATTTACAATATGATGAATACTATCGTAGGTCAACAGCATGTACTACAAATATAGTTTTAATCTTCCGTACAAATACAAATTCTCTACAGCTGTACAGACTTACAAAGATAAAATATTTTAATTTATGTGGCATTGTATGTACATGCTGTACTAACAACAGAAACAACAAAAAGTTTTCAATCCAAATACTATTTTATCATATAAAGTGCTGAAATGACAATTCATTTTGTAATGTATTGAAAACTGGAATGTACCTTACACACATAGCTGGTTTTTTTCCACCTCAAAATTGGTCCAAAATTAAATGTTAATGCCTCGTCCAAAATTTAAATGAGGAGGCAAACACACATAATAGTACCCATATAGATTTTTTAAAAAAGTTTATTCTTCTCTTTTCCACAATTAGAAAATCCCATCAATGACATCTTATCTTGTGTGGTCTATATCATTTGTGAACATTCACTTCTGTACACAGTAAATGTTCCACAGCTAGAAACTGCCCCCCTGCCCCCAAACCAATCGCTTTCTAGAACAGAAGCATACTTGTCCCCCCCTTTTTTTTTTTCACTTGGAGGAAGAGAAAAAATGGCAACCGTGTACAATACTGAAATTAAGATTTCCAGATTTAAATTAGGGGAAGATAATATGTATCTTATCTATTTGCATTATTTCAACTTATATGAGAAGAATGGCTGTGAAGAGATTTTTGTGAGCAACTGGTTTCTCCTACAGCTTTTCTGCTTCCCTGATTCAGATTTGCCCACAACTGCTACTGTGTACACAATGCTCAAATAGAAAAGCAGCACATTAGGACAGAAGAATCCTAAAAAATTTGGGACTGAGCATATTTCAATAATTTTATCCTCAATAACCAAACCCAAACCAAACCAAAACCCCAAACAGATTGAAGTGATTTTTAGTGAGTTAAACAAGCATACTATGTACAGTTATGCAGTTCCAAGACAATGATTGAGTCACTTTTCACCAATGTACAAGGTGGATCATTCAACCCACACCTGAACATTTGATCTGAAATGCCTTTCTTTTCTAACAAGTGTTGTTTGTAGCATCTCAGAAAATGTCTTGTTTCTTGAGTTCTGGTGCCATCAAGTGGCCAACTCTGCTCAGCATCTTTTAATTTAAATATATTTCTTTCATTCTACAGTATGCCTTGATTTCCAACCTATGGCAACCCTAACAGGGACAAAGTCTTTGATGTATGTGAGATAGCCAAGGAGTGGTTTACTATTGTTACCCTCAGGGAGTTTCCATGCTCGAGCAGGATCTGAACTCAGGTGGTCTGACGTTCTATTTACTACATTACACTGTTGTTGTTCTTTTTACAAAAAATGTTTCCTATAACTTCGCTAATATAACAAAGAGTCAAAATGTCAGGGTCTAGTCAGATTATGACCCACAAGCTCTTTATTTGAGGAAGAATGTGATTCCATAGTGAAACCTGACAGAACTAGAGACCTCAGAGAATCACTGTCACAGTAGAGCAATCCAAGTTAGTGTTCTCCTATGATGACTTGCCAGAACTCCCCAAAGACCCCACACTACATCCTTCTTTGATTCCAGACCCTCCACCCCCATTCTCAGTTCCTTAGCAACAGAAATATGATCAGGTCAGACATGGAATTTAAAAATGAGGGAGGAGCATTCATCTTGTTCTTAAAAGGCTTCACCATCAGTGATCTAATCAGGAAGTGGGAGAAGCCAAGAACATGGTGTGCACTGACTCCTGCAAATGTATCAGAAAGGGGAGAAGCTAACTGAGAAGAAAGAAACCTCCCAGTGCTTCCTGAAGTTTTACTGAGTTTACAGGAACTCCTCTGGGCAACATTGTCAACTCCTGCTTGCTCCTTTCCAAGGTAGGATAATTGGCCATGGACACAAATTTGATGAGGTTCTGGAAATCTTTGATTGCCCATCAATTTCTTTTAACTCCTTTTAAAACTGGACAAGAATAATTGTGCAAGGGGAGGTGAGTTCATCCTTTTTCAGGTGCCATCATCCCAATCTAAACCACCTAGCTTTCAAAATGATTGCTGGCTTATTTGTGAAAATATATGGGATCTCTACATCATCGTGTTATTTCCAACATCTTGTCTAGTGTCAATGATTTTTGAGTTGTGATCTGCAGAAGATCACTGATTGTTCAACACTCCCTCTCACCTACGAAAGGTAGTGGGTGTTTTCACAGTCCACAAAGAAACAGTTTGTATCTTTGTATTGTGACGTATTATGGTGAGTGAGGTCAGTTGTATTTATGAAAAGTGATCAACAGGTGTGGAATGCCTGGTGGAAAGTAGGTTTGGTGACTGATTGAGACAGAGAGGGAAAGGCTATTTGAATGAGGTCATGAGATGATGTGCTAGAGCAGTGGTTCCCAACCTTGGGTAACTGAGATGTTCTTGGACTGCAACCCCTCAGAAGCCTTTACCACTTGCTGTGCTAGCCGAGGTTTCTGGGAGCTGCAGTCCAAGAACACCTCAGTTACCCATGGTAAGAAACCACTGTGCTGGAGAAAATTAGCAGGTAAAGAATGATGTATTGATGAGGACCATTAAACCCTATTTTATTCAGGAAATCATTAAGTCTGTGTACTCCATAAAGGACAAGAAGGAACAGCAGCTGCTATTTGTGAAGGCTCTACGTGTCAGCCAAAATGTTTCCTGTTCCTGCTCACTTTAGAGCCTAAACAGATACAGCAATCCCTTCCTCTTCAAGTTATTACTTTTCCATGTTGAAAGCAATAATGCAGGGGCAGGACTAGCACACTCCTCTGATTGGCTGTGGAGTACACACACATACAAAATGCCTAAACAGAGGTTTAGAGATAGGTTCTGAGTTTATAGAAGAGAGTGAAACAGATGAGATCCATGGGATGTGAGAGAGGATGATATATATATATTGTGTGAGAGAGGATGATATATATATATTGTGTGAGGAAATATTGCATTCATGAGGTTAAGGCTTAGGCTGGAAGCACTACATTAATGAATAAATAAAAAAAGCAACCACATGAGTCAATGTGCTGAGTAAGGAGTAAATAATGCACAGCAGCATAAACTGTAATTTAATGGAATGACATGTGTTATTTATTACATCTACCCTTATTGTCTGGTCACTATTACCAACAGAAGTTAAGAGTAGAAGTTAAAAGTCAATACATTATGAATCTTTAGGGAAAAATCAGTGTCATCAGTACCTTGAAAAGAGTGTGTGAAGGTGTTTTGGTTTGCATCTGTGTAGATGAAGGAATGTCTAAAAATGGCAATTCAAGCAGTGGGATTGTCACGGGCCTAGTGACGTCCCACAAGGCTAAGAACCAAGGACTGATGTCACTCAGTCCTACAAATTTATATATTCTGGACAAATTTGTTTCAAAACATGGTGCCAGGCTTCTTATTTAGAAAGACAGATGCCTGGAAAAAGAGGATATTAATATGTTTTTACAAGGCTCATCATATGAGTGACTGCAAAGGAGAAACACATTCAAGCAAAGAATTCAACATTTGATGAAAGGTGTGTACAAAGAATCTGTAACCCTAAACCCTGATGCTTGTTCACATTTTTCTTCTGAAAATTTTCAGTCCCTTAATTTTATATCTGTGAGTTTCATATTTCTTTTCAATAACCTGCCATGGATTAGCTCTTCTACCACAAAAAAAGATGGGTGCTCTGACACAGCTTGGACAAATGCAAGGTATCACCAGGCGGCAGCCCTTGTACTGCTGGAACTCCAGATTGTGGTGCCACGTGGCACAGACAAGTCCCCACTGGCTCTTGCACTTTGCTGCTTCTTCAGCTTGCTTTCAGTATCCAGATGTTGGCTCACTTCTTCTAAGGATGAAATCTCCAAGTCACTGTCCTCATCAACAAACTACAAGCACAAATGGAGGGAGGGGAGGGAACAGACAAGAGAGTTACAGATGGTGTGTAAAGATAGATTGTACTTTGGAATGCTTGAGGCACTTGGTCTTTGTGAATTCCAGTGCAAACTGCCTTGATCCATGCCTCTCGGAATATCAAGTCAATTAGAATGTAACCCACTGCATACTTCACCTAATTTTGTGATGCAGTTCTCAGCTCAACACATGTACCAAAAACAATTAGTATTATGCAATGCAGTTAGAAATGCATTTTAAAAAATAGAAAGGAGTATTTTTCAAGAAATTATGTTCAAAATTACATATTTAATGATATGCAATTTTCATATCGATCTTTAAAATATCACACATTGACCAGAATCCTGCTGGTGTTTCTGTAAGAGTTATGTAACTTGCAAAAGCTACTTGTGGCTTCCTGATGAGATGCTGGGGCGAGTCTCAGCTGCCTGCCTGGTCATGCACCTGATTGTGCAACAGAGATGTGCTCTGGAACCCCATCAATTAGCTGCAACTGGCCATGACAATTATGCAAACCTTTTGTGACCATCAACAAACAGCATTCCAGCAGTAGATACCGGAGGATCTCTGAAGCTTTACTTTTCCCTACATTCAAACACTTTAGAGAACAGGAATAAATGTTTTCAACTATGCTGTTACATAGGGAGATTCAGAACAACATGTAAATAATAGCATTTGAGGATTCTCAGAATGGTCAGACCACCAGCCTTTAAAGGGTTTTCTAGGAAGAGCATATTCAGAAGCAGTTTACCATTCCCTTCTTCTATGAGAATCCTGGGACTATGCAGCTTGCCCAAGGCTCTTCTGGGATGCACAGAAGGGAACTGAACTCCCAACCTCTGGTTTCACAGCTAGATGCCTAACTCACTGAGCTATCCAGTCAGACAGTAAACACAGAATTGTACTATTAGTCTGAGGAACAATTAGCCTCAAGAAGCAAAAAACAAACCAACCAACAAACAAAAAACCAAACCCTGCCTCTTTTTCTAACTTCAAAGCATGCTGTATAATACCTGAAGTTTTTTGCTGGAGTGGCTGGATTTAGGAGCCTCTTTGGTTTCAATGGGAAAGAGCTTCACTCCCCCAGCAGGCTTTCTTCCAGGAGTACTCAGTGTTCCCTCCAGATTTTTAGCCATTGACTGCACCCATGTTTCTACATGAAACACAATCAGTTAGAATCATGATATAGAGAACAACGTTGACAGCAACCAGGCTCATTATACTAAACGATTTTTTCAAGGGCAGTTTCAGACTTCAGAACCCATGTAGTGCTGATGGTCTCAGAATGACAACCCTAACAATTTGGCTGCCACTGTTTAGCGAAAGAGTGAGTTCAGTGAACTCCATGGCATCTAGGACATGAATCTTTCTCCACTGTGTGACGAAAGCATTCATGTGCAGTGTTACCATATTAGAGGTACACCCTTCTAGAACAGTGGCTCCCAACCTTTTTCGAGTCACAACCCCTTTTTATAAGAGGCAAGTAACCTTTGGCACCTCCCCCAGCACATTAGCATAAAAAGGCATTTTAACGGCGTTAGGCCATCCCTTTTCAGAAAGTAGAGGCTTCTTCCTCTCCCAAAGAGCCTGTTTCTCATACATACACATAAATGCTAACTTTAAAATCCCGCTCAGAAAGGTTAAGGAAGAAATTATTTAACAAGGGCTACAACACATATAAGGTGACCTATGACTCCCTAGAAAACATTTTGCAACCCTCTTGGGCGGTCATGACCCCAGGCTGGGGAACACTGTTCTAGAACAAACTGTTGGCATACTAACATGGCCCTTGAATGGACTGGAACACATGATAAAGAATTTTTTAATGTAGTATGAACCATGTGGAACATCTAACTGGTAAATGCTTTTTCATGTAACCTTGTCACATTTTAAAATTCGGATGCTTTAGGAATTTCGTGTTCATAAATTCCTGCATGAAATACACTAATCTGTATTTCTCAGATCAATGGAAGGATTATACAGGCAACCAATTTTGCACTCTGAATATTGTGACCATTCTTGACAGTTTAAAAGCATACTCACAAACTTGTATTAGAATATGCATTTAAATCTATATTAAAATATGGATGTTGTGTTGTTTTGAATTGGCAGATTAATGCAGAAATTGAAGGGAATTTTAGCAAGAACTTGTGAAAATGACATGGATCCAAAACAGGCAAATCCACTCATTCCTAAATTTTAGGTGGGCCTTATATATTGCTGGTGGCTACAAGGGAAAAAAAATATATCAGCATTTGCAACATTGGATGACTTGGCCTATAAAATGAACAGACTTCAAAAGTTTTTGATAAGGGAAAGGAGAACATAGCCAGATGAGTATAAGTTAGCATTTAATTAAGCTAAACCAAATTAGAGCAACGCAGCTCAGAAGGATAGCAGATCAATGTTCTTAGAAATATGAAAGCAGATCCAATCCACAGGGCTACACACTGTAGAGTAAAAGCAAAAGTCTACATGTATTCTGGATTAATGGGAATGAACAAAGTTGACAAGAGGCCTTGCTTTAAATGTGGCAAGCAGTGGCCTCTCGGCATTTCACTTCTTTATGACATACTAACTACTAACAAGCAAAAGAACAAAATAACAGTCTTGACGCAATGGTGATGACATGTGGTCACAAGATCAACACCCCGAACGTACTGAAGGGTCCTCTAAGAATGGCTTGTAATTACTTTGCGTTTACCCAGCGTGCTGTAGTGAACAGAGTGACAGACTAGGCCCCAGGAAACCTGGGTTTGAATCCCTGTTCAACCAAGGAAACTTGCAGAGGGTAGAGGGAGCAGCACAGGAAAAATAAACTTCTTAAACATCTCACTTGGCTTGAAAATTATATTAGGGTCACTTATAAAGCAACCAACTAAAGTGTTTTTTGTTTTTTTAACCTGAATGAGCTGGTGCTGCAGGTGAAAGAATTCTTCCCATTTTGCCTCTCTCTTCAGGAGAATCTGTATCAGATGAATCCCAGTCACTCTCCTCCTTCTGGGCTACTCTGGGAAGTTCTGGTTCTGTCTTGAATGGTGTGAACTTTGGAGAGGCAAAGGTTTGCTCTTCCTCGGACTCTTCTTCTTCAGAAGTGAAAGGTGAAGTGCTGAGAACAGGAATAAATGTTTTCAGCTATGCTGTTACATAGGGGGATTCAGGACAACACGTGAATAAGACCATTTTGATGATTCTTGGCCAGGGTTTTGAAGGAAACTATTATTTTTAGGTTAACTGGGGAGGGGGCTTATTATTCACTTATTAATTTCTTAAAATATCAGTTTTTTCTTTAAATAATAAACTCAGTGCAGTTTATCTAGAAGTTCATAAAACAGAAATGCAGCTCAAACTCTCAAAATCAACTGCCTCCAGTAAGACTAAAAGCAGGACAAAATACTTCGGCCAGAAGCCTTTTAGTTATTTATGTCCGCATAAGGGCAATGGCATAAATCAGAGCAGGAACAGTTGCTGCTGGGATCCCTAATCACTCACCAGTCATGTTACTTCACTTGCAGTGAGCAATGCAAGTGGCAACTCATTAACTAGTGGCAATTTGCCATTGCGATTTATTCCACTGCACTTACAAAGGCATTAACTAATTAACAGATTCTGGCCTCCAGCATAAAAATGGGAAGAGAACTTTAGCCCTGAATTTTTACATACAACATACCTAGGCTGATGAACAGGAGAGTGCTGGGAGGAAGGTGGGCTGATCCTGGCTTGCTTTGGAGAAGGGAACTTGAGAGTCTCCATCATACTAGTCACAGAGATGACTTTACTCCTGGGAGCTGGCTTGGGCATCTCTGAAGCATAAGGCTGCAATTCAACTTGTTGCATTCTGGGTTTTGAAGATTTAACCTGGATTGGAGAGTGTGGACTCATCTGCCTTCTACCTGAAAAGGAAGATTAGAAAGAGTTGAGGGAAAACAAGTTACCTACTACCTGACCCAGGGACTGTGAAGGGGAGACAATTGCATCATATGAGGAAAGAAACGACAGGTTACCCACCTGTAATTGTAGTTCTTCGAGTGGACCTCTGTGATTCACACCCTGGGTGATCCGCGCCTGCGCGGAGCCTCATCAGAAAGTTCTAGAGCTTCTGTGGTAGCAAAAAACACATTAGAATAAGGCCCCTCCCCCTCGTATAAGTACCTTGGCGCCAAGGCTCCCCTTTCAGTTGTGTCAACCACCGCTACATTAAGCAGAATGGCGTGACAGTGGGGAGGACGGGTGGGATGTGTGAATCACAGAGGTCCACTCGAAGAACTACAATTACAGGTGGGTAACCTGTCGTTCTTCTTCGTGGCCTCTGTGAATCACACCCTGGGAGACTAAAAAGCTGTCTTACCCGGAGGCAGGGTGTCACGCCAAGGTAGAGGCTAGAACAGCACGTCCAAAGGCCGCATCAGACTTCTGCCGGAGATCAAGTCTATAATGCCGAATGAAAGTGGACGGCTGTGCCCAGGTGGCAGAGGCGCAGACGTCTGGAAAAGGTATGCCGCATAGGAATGCCGTAGAGGTCGCCACTGCTCTGGTGGAGTGAGGGCGAATCACCTTCAGGACTGGTTTGCGTGCCAGCTGATACGTGAGGTGAATGGTTGAAGCGACCCATCTAGATATAGTTTGAGACGTCACCTGGTGACCTTTAGTAGGTGGTTGGTGACTTATGAAAATTCGAGGTGAACGCCTGAAAGGTTGGGTGCGTTGGACGTAAAAGGCAAGGGCTCGCCTAACGTCTAAAGTATGGAGGATTCTTTCTTGAGTTGTGGACGGTGACGGGAAGAAGGAAGGAAGGATAAACAGCTGAGAGAGATGGAATTGAGATACGACTTTGGGGAGGAAAGAAATATCCATGGATAGTTTGACTTTGTCCGGAAAAAACTGTAAATAAGGATAGTCATGACGTAAGGCCGCTAAATCACTAGCTCGTCGAGCTGAGGTGATGGCGACAAGGAAAACTGTTTTAAAGGTAAGTAGCCATAAATCAGTTGAAGCTAAAGGTTCGAAAGGAGCTTTAATAAGTTGTTGCAGTACTAGTGTTAGTGACCATTGCGGGGAAGGCGGGTGGGTATCTGGGTAGATATGAGATAGACCTTTAAGAAAACGTTTCAATGTTGGATGCTTGATAAGAAACTATAGCGGAGAGGTAAACTCTCAAGGAAGAGAGGGAAAGGCCGCTAGACTTGAGATGAAGCAAAAAACGTAGAACAGTAGCAAGTGATGGGTTCATAGAAGGCAATGAAGAAGCTTCAGTGAAAGATTTGAATCTGTTCGATTTATACAGGTAAGCCTTTCTAGTGGAGGGCTTCTTTGATTGATGGAGGACCTTCATTAGCGAGGCGGAATCCTCCACGCTGCCAGGTGCAGAACAGGTAAGTCTGGGTGGAGTACTTGGGCGTTATTCTGCGTGAGGAGGTGGGGCAGGTGAGGGAGGTGGTGAATGTCTGATGAGAGATTGTGAAGGACTGGAAACCAGGGTTGTCTCGGCCACCAAGGGGCTATAACGATGGCATCGGGTTTGTCTTGTTATAGGCGAACCACGACCTCGAGGCTGGTTTTGTCCAGGATCGTTGAACGGTGCTGAGTAGAGATGGAAGCATCGAGATGTGTACTGGAGTAGTTGTATCTTTAGAGATTGGGTCGTATAGATGATCGGCCGGTTCTGTCGAAGGACGGTGGATTTGGAGATTGAGAGACTTAGCCATACGGATCATAAGTTGGGCGTAAGTTTGGAAGTCTTCCACTGGTGATGGTGGGTTGGCATCGACAAGGTTGGATTCCGGTGAAGTAAGTAATACTGATGGCATCTGAGGTCTGGATCTGTGATCGGAATAATCAGGATCGCATTGGGAGTTGATGGATTGTCGATCGACTTCGGTGTCAATAGGTTGAGTGTCACAGTATTGACGTTTGTGGCTCGATGTCGATGGAGGCGGCATGTCCATGGGCATTTGTCAGTGTCGAGGATTTTCAATATCGAGAGATGTCATCCGAGTGTCCATGGATGTCGTTTGATATGGTTGAACGTCGGTGTCGAACTCGGGGTCATAGTGATGTCAAGTTCGATGGCTTGGTTCTATCGGGTGATGGAAATCGTGCGTCGATAAGAGGGACAGAACGAGTGTCCATGGACCAGGATAGATCTCGAGGATCATCAATATCACAGCCTGTGTCTCGGTGATGTCGAAACGGAGGTTGTTCACGAGCTGGTAAAGCAGTGGAGTATATAGACGCTGGAGATGCTGAGCAAGAGGAATGATTTCCCTCATCTGGATTAGCAGGAAAATATCGGGAGGCTGGAGCTGTAAAAGCCTTACGTGTAGAAGAAAATTGCTTGACCGTCCTGGGTCTTTTAGGTGCCAGGTAGAGAGCAGGTTGGGGTTGATGTGGGTCACGGTGATATGGCCGTTTCCACAGCGATGGCTGTTGAGATCGAGGCCCGCCATGAGAAGGTATGGCCGAGCTGGAAAGAGCAACTGGCTGATTGGCGGTTGCGGTTTGTCCGGTCGAGCACTGGTCGGGGCAAATGGCGACCCGGTGAGAGTGCTGAACGCGGGTCTGAGCCACGCGTGATGAAATAGACGGCTCCAGGGACTGTTGGGGCCGATGTCTCTGAGGCGGTTGTGGTGGACGATCAGATGTTACCGAATAAGGTATGGTCTCTAGTTGTTGTTCGGAGTCGACCCTGTCAGGTGAAGCAACTACGAAAGGGTTGCTCGAAAGAACAGAGTGTTGAAGACTGGGAGGAGAAGATGTTAATCGATCGACTCTGTTATCCCATTCTGGTGATTGGGAGCAGGGTTGATGAGAGCAAATTCCGTCATCGTCAGAAGGCGAACCAATAGAGATTGATTCGGCGGTTTGTTGAGGCTGCTGAGAAATGACTGCAGTTTTATGCTGTTTAGGTCTTTTAGGCGGAGAAAGCTCTGGAACTGAAGAGGTGGACATTTGACATTTAGTGGAGGGCTTCGATATTGAGGATTTTGGTATCGAGCGCTTCGATTTATGGGTTTTTGAAGTTTTAGATGAAGTGGATGGAGCGTCGGAGTGGGATGGTGTGGTCGATGGACGTTGTTTTGAGGATTCAGAAAGAGCCTTCTCCATTGCTTTGGTTTGTGAGGTGGCCTTAAAAGGAGGTTGGGCCATTTTGGTTGGTTGAAGGGATTGTTCCCAAAGACAGAGTTTTAATCTGGATAAGCGAGAATGGAGGACTCCGTGCTTGAAGTTCTTACAATGCTGGCAGGAGGACGTCTGGTGTGCCTCTCCCAAGCAAAAAAGACACTTGGTGTGGCCGTAGGAGAGTGGTATTTTGTTATCACAGACCACACAGTGTTTAAATGGGCCCAAAGGGGGCATGAATAGGAGAAAATAATTTGAGGAGAAAAAACGATGATTGCGGGGGGGGGGGGGGTGTGCTGCGGCCAGAGGCCGAGCAAAGTAGAAAAGAAAAAAAAATCTCTGATGATAATGAATTTGATCTAAAAGTTTAAAGGAAAAAAAGATTGATAACAGGAAGGAATCAAGAATAAACTCTCTCTTTTACTCACAGAAGCAGAACTATGAGGCTCTCAATGCGGCGGTTGAAAGAAAACTGAAAGGGGAGCCTTGGCGCCAAGGTACTTATACGAGGGGGGAGGGGCCTTATTCTAATGTGTTTTTTGCTACCGCAGAAGCTCTAGAACTTTCCGATGAGGCTCCGCGCAGGAGCGGATCACCCAGGGTGTGATTCACAGAGGCCACGAAGAAGAACTATGCACCCTCACCGAATCCTCATAAAAGATGTCTACTATGTGTAAAACAGTAATGGTAACTGAAGCACTTGTGCAGCTAGCAATGTCTTCATATGGGATGCTTATATTAACTTTGACCCTACTAATAAGGAACTTAGGGATGCTCATGGTGAAAACCTGTGTCTTTTGCGTACCGGTCCTTTCATTTAACACAAAAGGGAATGGTTCTTTCAGGTTCTTCTATTTTGTTCATTCTCATTTATGTTCTATCTGACACTTGCCCCAAAGCTCTAAAACCCCAAAAGACTATCCCCAAAAAGTAAAGGCAAAACAACAGAGAATCAAGCTATAGCAGAAGTAGGCAACAGTACAACCAAAAACAACATCACCAAAGGAAACAGTCCCGTTCCCCAAACCCACCAAAATATACACCTTGAACAGAAGAAATACACATAGTAAATTAACCAAACAACGATTTTTTAAAAATCAGTCAAACAGGATCCAAGGGGGTCATTCCAGCACTGAAACTGCCTCTGGCAGTGAGACAGAGAGGGGCACAGTTTTTCCCTTGAAGCCCACCTCCAGGCACTGTCAGAAACCTGCTTGAGGGCTAGGAAATCCTCTGAAGCAGGTGTTTCAAGATCACGGAGGGCTGAGGAGAGAAGGGAGGGGGAAAGTTGTGTTGCTCTGGTAGATATCTGCTAGTGCAATGAGAAATACGGGCTACTCTAAGCTACCTTTGAAGACTTAAACAATAACACAGTATAAATACATACCAAGTAAATAAAATAAAATGAAAGTAGATGAGATGGGAATCAGTGTTCTGGCGACAGAATGGCCCAAATCCTCTTACCTGGGCCTGCAGAGAATTCCACAGACAAATCCCTTTCCTCCATCTGATCCAAATCGATTCTCTTTTTCACTTCCAGCTGGAGTTTGTCTCGTAAGGCAAGCAGACGTGGAAACTTTTGTGCTTTTTGCTGTTGCTGTACTTTTACTATATCTCTCAGGTGTTTATAGGTCTGAGCTGGAATACCTTTTGTGCCCTGAAAGAAAACCAGTCATGAATACTGGAAATCTTACTGCCACTTCCTTCTGATTCTGTTACTCCCTGGAGTAGTAGATTAAAGGCCTTTTTGTAACTAACTATCACTGAGAATAATGTGGGTAGGATCAGGGAAGGTGAGGGACAACATGGAGGCAGGTTTTGCCTCTCCTCCATTCCCATTTGCTTGTGTTGTTTCAGACACTGAATGGAATGGATATGTGGTGGATAGAGATTTCCACCATAGTCCTACTGATTCAGGGTCTTTATGGGCCAATAACTTATGGAAAGGGCTCAGGTCCTTTTTGAGCACATTTATATTGTTTCTTCTGATTGCTTGCACTTAATATCCATTCATTTTAGTAGGGAAATACTGGTGAGTCATTTTTTTTGTCACTGAATACAGCAAGTTTGAATTGTGCTAGAGAAATGTATTACTCAAGTAGCATATGGTTTGGAGAACACCAATCGTTTACCACTGGAATCAACAGGCATCTCCATGAGTTTCATTTGTGTTGATATTATGTGGTTGCTACTCAACACCTTTCCTCTTATTGCCAGTTCTCCTTGTTGTTTCTTCAGGAATTTCAAAAAGATTATGCAAGTTATTTTCACTCATGCAGAATACTACTTGCATCTTTTTATTCTTTAATTTGTGTAGAGCCTGTATGGCCACAGTCATGTATTCTGATGCAGGCTTGTGTGTTGTCTATTGGCTGGCCTTCTTTTCCAAATTAAAAGCCTGACACACAGTTTATTGAGCTGAATATTTCATTTATACAATGACTGTGAACAATACAGGTGCTGAATATTCCCAAACAGAAGTGCTCTTTTATTTCTTTCCTCCAACTCAAGGGTTCAAATTCTCTTGCCTAATTACATTGGTGTAACACAAATGGTGTAACTTTTGGGAGCTAATTGCCTTAAATAAAGAGAACTAATCATAGACATTACCTAGCATGTACTGAGTTATGTGACTTTGTGTGCAACTGATAACTTCTATGGTGATTTCTTAATGTGGGGCAATTTTCATCCAAACATTACACCATTTGTATAGCTATGCAAGAGGATTTCGGCCAATATATTTACCTAAGTCAATTTAGCTATTCAAAGTTAGAGCCGAAGAGTTGCATATCCTTTTCTATGTGGTTCTTCCCTCCTTTTATTCTTATCCCCATTTCTTTCTGCCCTCTGTCCAATCTTCTGTCTTCAAAATCTCCCCTGAACTCTCTTAGACTTTTCAGACCAACAATGTTCTCAATCCAGTTTAACTGAAAGGCAAACATAATTTCTGGACTGCAAGAGGGAATTTTATAGAAGTCTCCTGAATCAATAGTCTGTGAAAAGGAGTTGTAACTGTGGTGGGAAGAGTGAGAATAACCTTCTACAAGCCATTTTCTTACAACAAATATTCCAGATTTTGAAATAGTTGGGGTGGAACTTGGAAGAGGCAGAAGCAGGTAAATTCTTCTGCCTACGTTGTGACTGGCAATACATTCTCAGAATGTGTTGGAGACTGAAGAGATTTCACCTTTCATTGCCAGACACATTAACAGACATCGCAATTCTTAATTGAATATGAAATAGGCATTAAAAGTTGTTCAAATGGATAAAAAGGGAATAATGCACTCTCTATCTCTGCCTGCTTTCTTTCTCTCATGGAATTCACCCGCTTCACTCCCATGTTCTCCAGTTTTTCTTCAAGGGTCTCCTCAAGAATTGGCCGGAACTGTTTCAGCAAGCTTGGATTCCTTCTCAGTGCTTCTAGAACTCTCTTCTTCTTGTCTACAGCATCTTCTAGTTCTGCAATGAAATCAATAGTCAGGATAGTAAGAAAAAGTTGGGATCACCTCAATACTTGGACATTATGTTCATAACTAAGGACAAAGTTGACACCTCAGTATGTCTTTCAGGCTATCAGAAATTTGAATGCTTTCCTGATATTGCCATAACAATAAGACCAGCATTAATTTTCACAGGATAGAAAAAAACAATTATCTACATAATCTGCTGCTGAGAATATATGAGAAAATAAATACCTAACATAGAATCAAAGAATACAACAACATAAGACTATCAAGTCCAACCCCATGCTCCAATGAAAGAATCCAAATCAAAGCTGATCTGACAGATGGTTATCCAATTTTCTCTTGAATGCCTCCAGCAGTGGAGCGTTCACCACCTCCCAAGGTACTTGGTTCCATTATTATACCACTCTGACAGTTAAGACGTTTTCCCTGATATACAGCCAACTAATATCTATTGATAGCATTATCTTCCATGAATATATAAACTTCCTTTCCTGCACCATTTGCTGCTGGGGCTACACCATGGCACACTCCCTGGACAATGAGCTGTTCTAACTACTGACATCTCCTGGTTTAGAAATTTTGCAGATTTCCCAGTCAGGATGGGACATTTTCTGGGCAACAGCAAGTAACATTTGAACCTACATGCTACAATTCTGATTCAGAAATCAAAATCTCCATTACTTCCACCATCACCTACACTTATGAGACTATAATCAGTATGGCAAGTTACAATTCTTACTCCATTGGATAGAATTCAAAATTTACATGAATATTTTTTTAATACTAGCCCTCATGAAAAGAAACCTGCACAATTTCAAGTGAACAAGTCTTTCTTGAAGAAGTAGAGTGATCAAACTGGGAGAAAGGAATAGTTCTCTTAAACTCCATGTTGTTTTGAGGTGGGGCACGGCACGGCAATAATATACATCATAGAGATGTTGCTAGACATGAAACCTGAAAAAAATGCTGAGGAACTGGAGCAGGAGCTATGTTGTTAAGATGAATAGAAACCAGTTAAATATGGTGTGTTCTGTTCAACCGGCACCAAAAGCCACAAGACAACATTAGGTTGGATGGGTATGATCATACAATGATAAGAGGAAGACAGACTTGAACGTCCTGGGAGGACAGGCATTTTCAGTGTCTGTCCTCTCTGGTCCCACAGACTCCATTTAATATTCTGGCCCTTGGGAGAGAAAACTAGTAGGGAGCATCCTGGTTTACAATGTTGTCCTCCCTCCTCCAAAACACTGCAGTTGGACAACCCTGATGCACCACTGTTGTGTAATTTTGAGCCTGGTGCAACTTGGATCAGGTGCCATAAATGCTTAACTTATACTAATTAAAAGCTTGCCATCCCTCCATTTTAAGTTCCAAGGCTCCTTCAGGCTCCCTTTGCCCTGGGAAAGCCTTTAAGAGCCACTGGGACTGGGGGAAGCCTTTACAAGTCAAAAATTGCCACCAGACTGGTAGTGGCAGAGGCAGTTCTGATCCTGGTGGCAGTGATCCAGGGCTATTTTTCATTTTTAAAGGCTCCCCACCCACCCCCATCCAAAGGCTTCAAAAGGCTTTCCCAGGGCAAAAGGGAACACTAGGGAGCCTCAAAACCTAAAACAGAGATGTAGGAAGCTTTTCATTAGTGTGAGTTAAACCATTCTGGCACCCTCTCAGAGTCGTTCTGGATGCAAAATTACTGAACAGGATTTTACCTATGGTAACTACTGTCAGTCACAAAATCAATGTCATTGTTTTTCATACCACGTCCCAAAATCTCCCAGATGTTAGATTCTAGGAGCTGTAGACTAGAAACACTAACTTTTCCATCCACTTTGGAACAGTCTTTATTTTAACATCTTACAAGATTCTTCCCATCCCATTTTTTGTAGGCATGATGGATCTCTATGTCCCTCTAAAGAATGGTAACATTTTAGAAGGGTTCAGATTTGGATTCGTAGGAGCCCCATTTCAAAATTCAGAGCTCTCCTGGATCCCTCTGAAGCAGCCCAACTTGGTTCAGAATTCAGCCAAATCCAAAGCCTGTTGTGAAATCAAAACAAGAGGAGCATCTGAGAGTACTGAAGAATACCTTCTTCTGTGGATTCTTCTGGCTTGTCTATCTTAGGCACCTCCTGGATTTCTGGAAATTAATTAGCAGTAACTTAGAAAAAAATGTACCATATTCGCGTTCTAGATCACGGAACTCACAACTCTTACACACTGCTGTATCAATGGGCTAAATCCAAACAGCAGTTCCGCTACCAAAACCCACTGAAATAAATTGAACTTCTTAGTTAATGCTTATTTAAGTCTCATTGATTTAATGGGTTTTCTCTAACTGGGAAAAATGGACTCAGTTCAAGGTGAAAAATTAAAACAATTAAACTCCCATTGAGGTTAGCAGAGATCGTTAATTATTTTAAATGACATTTAAACCTTTTCTCTGCATGGCAATTGATTGATTTTAAACCTTACACAATTGTATTGAAGAGTTTTCTGTCCTTACTGTCACTAGGCCTATATCTAAGCCTGAGCACAAGTAACTGAAACTTCTCTATATTCTTTATTTTACTGCTGCCTCAATGTGACTCTTCTTCCTCTTCTATTTCTCCTGCTGACCTGTAAACTGTAACCTCCTTGGGGCAGTGCTCTGCCCTCTTGTTCATTATAAAGTGCCATGAAAACTAACACAATAGTAAGAGTAAGTTTTAAAAGGCACTGCCATCTCTTACACATGCAAGCTGAGAACAGCAGGAGGAATCCTCAAAAGCACTTTAAGCAGCACATGTGACGTCAGTCACTGAATTTCTGATCTTTCTTTAAAGTCCTCCTTCAATGTATGGATTAATTGGACAGCACATTCTGGTAGTAAATGGTAATATATTTGATTTTCCAGTAACAGAGAAGAAGGGGAAAACTGTCCTCTTAGAAACATAATGAAAAAAATGGCCACAGAAATGCACACTTCCAGATGTGCTCTAAGGAAATTTCACCTTTCCAATAAGCAGGCAGCTTGCAACTTTAGGGCCCCTCTTAACATTTTCCTTTACTATGCAGTTTGGACTGAGGTAGCAAGAAACATTAGTCTCTCCATAAAGCCATCTGCAACTGTCACTATCTGTAACAGAAAATAACTATGGAATCAATTGTGGCCTCTGTTGCAGTTAAAAGTTCCATGGATGCTGAGATCAAGGGTGACATTTTCAGAATGACCTTGGAACAAAAGCTGGATAATTAACTCCCACTGTGCGCTTTGGAATCAAGAGATATGGCTATTACAGAACTTCCTTATCCGACTGCCTAAAACAGTCCATGTATTATACAATTTGTCAAAAGACAGCTAAGAACACACTAGTGTTAATCGTGGAAATCCATTCAACCCAGTTATTGGCCATTACCTCTGGCTTTACTGGAAGACAGGAGCTTAATCTGGAAGACAAAATAAGTTATGTAAGAAAATCAGCTTTTGATGACAATATCTATTGATTGCTTAATATTTTATGGCTTTAATCTTCAAGCAAAAGGGGCATATGAAGCCGTATGTTCAATGTTTGGGAGCAACTAGTTACAATTACTGCAATCAATTCTTTTTGCAATAACTAATGCAGTGAGAGATAACGTCACTCTTTTTTTGCAATGTAACTATAACTGCTTTATAATTACATGTGGCCTCACTGAGTAGTTGTGCTTCATACCAAAGACCAGTGTCCTGTAGCAGTCTGGTTAAAAAAAAAAAAACCCACCTAAGAAAACACACTCTTTAGTTATATTTGAATAACAAAAAAGGAGAGTTTTTTAAAAATGTAACTATATCAGCATTTAACTACTTTTGGGGAGCCTTGGAATTGTTAAGGTGTACAATCCAATTCCTACTTCAGCTTGAACACCAAGAGTCAAAATTCCCATCAAACTTGCACCACAAGAGAAAAACAGAGAGCTTCTCAAAGAACTGTGGGCTAGAGCTCATATTCAACGTACTGTTTTCTCCTGAGTTTGGATGATCTTGGCTTGCTCTCGGAGTTGTGCAGTTAGAGATCCCATTTGCTGCTTGCTCTGCTCAGCCATCTTCCACTGGTCAGAAGACAAAGATGCTTGCAGTCTCTCATTCTCATTCTTTAACTGGGAGGAGAAAAGCAATGCATATACATTTAGGGACTTGGGTAGCACAGCTGTTCTGTGTGAGACAATTAACTACCTTAAAAGTGTAGCATGCTCTGAATGCAGCCACATGGGCTAGCAGCTAAATGTGACTGCACTGGGATTTGATGTTACAGTGAGATTTTACAATTTCAAATGGATGCATCCAGCATATTTGCAAGCTTTTCTTTATCTTCTCTCCCTAGCACCAGAAGGGATGATGGATGTTCATTGCTACATGGTACTGTAAAAGTCATGGTGGACAGAATAATCTTATTCACATTTTGTTGTCTTTTGGGGTACACAAATTGGCCCTCTTGGTCTGTACATATTCATTCATTAATATACATTGTTGCACACCTTCCACTGTTGTACAATGTGCGTATGGGGGAGGGCGTGGCCTCAGATCTATGGGTTATATTTTCCCTCTGTGAGCTTTCAGCATGATGTATACACAAGAATCTACATGCATACAACATGGGCTGTATATAAATATGCTATGCTGAACACAGGAATATGGAATATGCAACTTGAACCCTACTCCCAGAATTTTGCTAACTTACTTTTTGAACAACAACCAGTGGCGATGCCGGCTAGGTGACTTCTGAAATTTGTAGCTAAGGACAGTAATTTAACAAAGCTCTGCCTATGCCCCCATAACCACTGGCTGTACACTAATTTAATATGAACAATGCCCCTAATGGTAAAAAAAAAGCTACTCACCTCTTCCTTCTCATTCTGATACTCTTTCTGAAGTTCCTTTAGCTTCCATTTCCACTCTGTTTTCTGACAAAGGTTTTTAAAAAGGTTTCAGACATATTCATCTGTATTTTGGTATTCTGCATTACTACTTGTGTAAACATATTAGGTTATTACTTGGGATTCCAAATATGTGTTCTTTTTTTTTGGTTCATGTTCTTTGCTGAACCTGATAGAGGTGCCAGGTTACCTTAAATCAAGTACAAGGAATCCCTTTCCAACCCAACAAGCCCTTCTGATCCACTAATCTAATGAAAATTCTGTGAGGAATATTAGCAACCTACTTAGGGAAGAATACTTACTTCAGAGGGACAATGGCCATCCTGGCTGATTCTGTGCCAGGTTATAAAAATGCTGCAGATCTGTAGCATTTTCTTCATGGTGGCTTGAAATATCTTTACCGTACAGTTCTATACCTTTTATCTACTAAAATGCAAGTACCAATGATTTCAAGTGAAGCAAACTCCTAGGTAAGTGTGTATCAACTGTAACCTTATTGATCAAAAAGTATTACTCTAGGAATTGAGAGAAAATGTAAAATTTCACCTTGTTGGAATTTTCTATCTTGAAAGTCCTGATATCTGAATTAGACTGTGTGGTTTATTCCTTTCTACATGACCAGGTGAAATGTTGTGAGCATGTTTTGAAATGTATAGTAATGTTCTGCATTTCTCAAACATGCTTTTTAAAGCACATTTCAAAAATACATGCATATGCTTCAAGCACATTTCTCCATCTTGCACAAACTGTATCACAACCTCTGAAATGTATGATGTTCAGCCCTGAAATTGTGTTGATGTCCACATTTGATTTGAGGAATAATGAACTGGATAAATTCTCACGTAAAATTAACTTAGTAAAATTTCTCTCTCATATCTATGCAAGGGAAAGCAACAAAACAAACTCATAATGATCACTCTGCTGTTATTTTGTCATGTTCCACAATAGTTTGTGAGTTTTCATGGTGTGGCTCCAGTGGGTCACAGTGTTTAATATATCATAAAAAGAAGATATTACCATATGCAGTCTTCTTACATAGCCAAGCTAGATGAACAGGAAATTATATCCTATAGGTCCTACTGGATTCTTTATCCTATCGGGTTAGGGTTCACATGACTTGTGGGTTATAAGCAGCTCTCCAAGACTGTTTTTTTGTAACTCCGAAAGGATCCTCATAATACACACACACAAATATCAAATAACATGGAACTCGCAGATCTGAAAACCGCCAGGGGATATGATTTTTCTCTAAAATAAGTTACCCTACACTGCACGTTGTTTGATACCCCAAAACAATTTTTAAGAATCCGCACTTAATCACTTCTGGTTCCATTGGAAAGGACTGGAGTGACTTGTGATGGGTCTGAGTGAGATGGAAGATAGTCCCATATCCTCTGAGGTTGTCCACCATGCTAATTTAAGTGATCAAATCCATCCTTTCACAACGGCTGCCCCTACCTGTTGTTCAATCTTTGCCTTCATTCCTTGTAGCTCTCTCTGAGTTTTACTCCACTGCTGCTTGTCTATTGACTCATCATCCTGCAATGTCCCAAGATTAGAGACTACTGCATTCTTGATCTGTAGTTCGTGAAGTTTCTGGAGAAGGAAAATGTGGTTCATTTCCAAAGAACATTATGCATCAGCTAGAAAAACAAATAACAAGTTATCTGTGCCTGGCCACTTGCTATGAATTTGAAGAGACACTTGTTCAGCAGGCCGAGGCAAAGAGGCAGTCCCAAAACCAGCAAAATCAGGGAGCTGGACAGGGGACAGATTGTATTTTTCTTCAGTGTGGAAGGGATTGTTACTCTCGAATTGGCCTTCTCAGCCACACTAGACGCTGTTCCAAGACCTCTATTCAGAGCACGTTACCATAGTCTCTCGAGACTGAAGGGTGCCTACACTGTTGACAATAGTCATGTGAAGTAGCACTGTACTGAACATTTAGGAAAACAGGAAGAGACTAATCCATGCTTTTCTCTTACCTCTTCCAAGACAGAATTCCTGCTAGAAATATCCTTGAATTCAGAGAGGAACAGCTGCCTAAGGTCTTCCATTTCCTTTTGAAACTTTGTCCTTTCTTCCTCCTTCCATCTCTCAAATTTTCTCCTTTCCTCCTCTTCTCTTTGGCGAATATCCTCTGCCTCCTATCAAGAGAGCAATGTTGAGATGGCATTATTTCCATGCTCAAAAATTCAAGTTGAACTACAGCCATTCTAAGTGAAAGCTGAGGTCTGGGCTCCATGCCACTGTTTGTTTTGCTGGTTCCAAGATGGATGTTCGATGCGGCCACATGGGGAAACGTCTTCTGATCATGGGACCAGACTTTTCCCACCCTCATCCCACCTTGGGCCACATAACACCAGAAGCTGCTCCCCTTCCCTCCACATCACAATTCCCTACCACAATGTTCTTTTGGCTTTTTTTATACAGAGGGAGACACAGAGCTCCATTCCTTTTTTTCTCCTTTTTTTTCTTTCAAAGAGAGAAGTGATTTCTTTGAAACTTTCAGCAGAGCTTCTCACATTGAGGGGCAGATACATTTTACCAGGGCTTAGAGGGGCTCATTATGCTTGAGGTGTTCATTTCTCAGCAATTTAGAACAATGATTTCAGAATTAAAACAAACTTTTTTCATGACCAACAAGATTCTATGTCTCAGAGCTTGGAATGTTAGGTTTAAAAATCAATTAGTTGAAGTTGAATGTCGGAAATCGGAAAATTTATTTGTGCTAGCATTTAAAACTGAAAACAACTCATCAAATTAGAATTATGAATGCATTGCTTACAAGATTCATTTATGTATGTATCTTCTGATGAAAGGGCATGACACTCCCCCTCCCTCAAAACAAAAAAATGTCTAAACCTCCCTTTCAAAACTAGGTTTAAAATAGGTAACTCAATCATGGCTTAATAAATAGTTCAGGACTAAGACACACAGAAGTTTTATTTAATACTGCTAAGGGTCTTGGGTATTTCCCAGGGCTTCTGGGAGTTAAACAGAGGTAACAGAGGAAGCCCTGGGGCTCGGTTGGCATTCTGAAAAGCCACACTTTCAAGTGAATGTTGCATGATTCTGTAGCTGGGGCAAAAGGAGAGCACCCGAGAAAGGGGCCAGAGCCAAGTCCAAAGCTGTGGGGATGAGAATTTCCCATCCCTGCACATCTATTTCTGAGTAGGTATACATAGGTAAACCCAGCCAAAAGCATGACAACACAGGAGTCATTTGCACAGGAAGTGGCAATGCCAAGAAATCAGGGGACCAGGATGGTTTCCCAAGGCAGGGCATTCCACTAGCTGGGAGTTGTGATTGAAAAGGCATTGTGCTACATCCCACTTAACTTGATCTACAATAGCTAGTAGTTGTTGGACAGAATGGCTGACAATGATCATGCTAGGAGGGCCAACTCAAGCAATTCACCCGTTGTTTGGTTACTGGAAGAGCAGAACAAATCTCTTCTATTCTAGCTGCTGAGCTACAGAAAGCTCCTGAAATATGATCAGTATTATCACATATGGCACAAATGTTTTCCACTTTGGCTCCAAACAAATAATTATAATTCATAAAGGCAAGGAACATTGGGTTTGAGAGGTTCTTCTTATTCATACCTAAGCTCAATGTTGACATTCATACCTGAGCTCGATGTTGACTTTCAGCCTCCAGTAGAACTTGGGTCTCTTTCAGCTTGACCTTCAGTTCATCAATTTCATTTTCCATCTGCACCACTTGTTTCTTCTTCTCCTTCTCTGCAATGTTGATGTAGAAGGAAGCACCATTAATGGTGGCCTCAACTGCAAACATTTCAAAGAGCTTCACCTTTTCCTAGCCTGCCGTCCCATTCCAGTTTTCAAAGTTAGATTATTAGGAAAGCAATTCAATTATTGCAAGTGCATCAAATATAGTTCTGTGCTGTTGTATGTGATGATGATGATGCCACCAACATGCATGGCACCAAGTACAAGAGGACAAGCCCTCAATGTCTATGCTGTCTACAAAATTTGTCAAAAAATTAGAAAATGGAAAATGGAGATGGGGAAAGCCATCTACAAAATGTAATTGAAACTGTGATTATCAAAGTGATCTCAAATATATACTTCTCTCCCACTCACCCCACCTTGGAATCCCTTTCACACAGAAGATCCCAGGAACTACTCAGGCAACCACCATTGCTCACCAGCTGCAGTGGCCTCTGGGTGCCTGCGCTGCATGTGGGCTTGAAGAAAGGAATAGTTCATGAAGGTCTTATCACAGAGCTGACACTGTGGAAAAACACAGAGGGGAGGTCACATATATATATAAAAAATATGATCGGAGCTCAAGGCTAAAACAGGCAGTCATCCACCAGCTTCTTCTCCATCCTCACAGAATCTTAAAATTACAGGATGGATGGGGACAAAAGGTAACCAAGTCCAACTCCAATCTTCAAAGAAGGACATCCTATCCTCATGCTTTAAATAATCTTGTTCCTAGACTGTTTGGGAATTTTTGCCCAAATACTAGAACACAAATGGCGACTCGGGCATGAAGGACTTTTGTTTTAAACAATGGTACTCACTACAGGCTCAGAAATGGCAAAATAAAATGGACTAAAATTCAAAAAGTCCAGACATCCACTTCTGGTTCTGATTTTTTGTAATGGCCGGGGGTGTTTCCCTTGGCATTTTGATCTAAACATTGTCACTCCCAGAGTGGAAAAACCAACATTTCTCCATTTCCACCTCCACAGTAATTGTCAGTCACACCTGTGGATCATCAGGAGGCTCAGGGAGGTTGGGGCTTACAAATCTGGTCTGGAGACCCTATACAGTCCATAATTTGTCTGATGCATTATGCAGCTCTAGCCGTTTTCTTCAACTTTGCTTATTGATCCTTACTTCTGAAACCTTTATCAAACAAAGAAGATGAAGAAAATTGCAAGGTATCCATGTTTTCTGCAGCTTGCAAGGTATCCATATTTTCTGCAAGGCATGCCACTGTATGGGCTCCAATTGACCTCATTTCTCAAGCAAATGCAGGGACAGCTGTGTTGATGCACAGTCTAATAAACCTAAGGTTTATTAGACTGTCTTGCCAACCTAGCAGTTCGAAAGCATGTAGAAATGCGAGTAGATAAATAGGTACCACCATGGTGCGAAGGTAACAGCGTTCCGTGTCTAGTCGCACTGGCCATGTGACCATTGAAACTGTCTATGGACAAACGCTGGCTCTATGGCTTGTAAATGGGGATGAACACCACCCCCTAGAGTCGGACATGACTGGACATTTGTCAAGGGGAACCTTTACCTTACCTTGTATCAACACACTATGAAGCAACATCATGCTTCATGGTGTGTATCCCTACTCCCATCAATGAAACGTCAGAGTATACTCTCTGGATAGACAGGTAAATGCCCTATCTTTATTCCCTTTAACTCACCTTGTGGTAGTTATTGGCCCCAGCTTGCAAGAGCAACTGCTGAGTAGCAATCATTTTTTTCCGTCTCCTACTTTCTTCCTTAACACTCTTCATCTCTTCTGCTTGCTTGTCCAATTCTTGTTGGAGGCGCTTGAGGTCTTCTAGAGCAGCCTGGTGGTGTTGCTCCTGACCTGTCAGGTTCATGCTCAGGTACTCCTGGGAGTGGAGCAGGTACTCAATGGTCAGCTGGGCCATCTTTAAGACCTTTAGGAGAACAGGATCTACAGGCTGCTGACAGTAGGGGCACTTCTCTGTATCAAGATTGCAAAAAGTGACACTGTTGATATTTTCTTGGAGAGTGGCAAGATCCAACTCACGAGCCACCCGGTCTACATCAATGGCACTGAACCGTCTCCAGTCAATCGTATCTCGCCGCAACTGGAATTTAAAGGCTGGAATCACATTTGGACTAGGCAGCATGTTGAAGTTTACCGGAAATGTGGAACCTGGCACACCAGTCCAATAATATTGGGATACAGGCCGTGATAATGGATAGTAAATATTAGAAACAAAAGGCTAAAAAAATAAAAGAAAAAGAATGAAATAGATATGAATGGATCAGAGCTGAAACAAGTGGATAATGAATATTTGCAATAGTCTGTTTTTGTACTTGAAGTACACACAAGGGCTAAATCTGACTGTTATTCTCAACAAGGGTAGATTCATTGAATGACTGTCAATACATGAGTTTCACTAATTCAGTGGCCAAAATTATGTTACTTAGTGTAATATATTGCAGTAGAGTAGGCCCCGTGAATCAATGGGGATATGGTGAATCAACTCTTTTATAAGTTCTGTTGATTCAAATGCGCATACTAAGTCACAATTAGTGTAGGTCCATTTGAATTAATGGAACTTATGGGGAAGTTGACTCATTAAATTCCCATTGATTCAATGGGCCTACTCTAGTGCAATTTTCTATGCTAAGCAACACAATTTGTACATTGTACACTTGCTTGAACTGTCTGGATTTCCCCTCAGATGTATATATACTGTGAAGTTTATAGAACTGCTTTCCTTTTTATATTATTCCACTGTACCACATTATTCCACAGGAGTAACTGAGTTGTTCTTTGATTTTTATCTTAGTTTACGCATTTCCGTATTGGATAGCTGAACAACCACTAAATCAAAAATCTACTAAAAATTCATGGAATTAACAAAAGAGTGAGATAAATATGTGAATGAATGGAAATGACTGTTTTCATAACTGAAAGGTTTGACTCATTAACTATTCAAATTTAAAACTGCCTCTCAATATCTGCAGTAAAAGTACAGGCAAGCATTCCAGCTTCTACATAAAAATAAGCAAGACACACAAAGGCATGCTTACACTATCCATAAACTTATATACAAAGTCTCTCAGGCACCCATTGACTATAAAAATGTATACACTTTTTTGTTCTGTGTGCATTTTACTATCCACAATTGAAAGCATCAGTACTACTGAGCTCATAATGCATTGCTGACAAATCCATCCATCAATGGCATCACACTCTCTCTCACACACACACACATTTACAAAATTCATTTTAGACACTCTTAGCCCCATGTAAACCAGTCTCCTCATGCTCAAAGCAGCCCCCCCCAAAATGAGTGAGGTGTTCCTCCTGCACAGTCCACAAATCATCCCTGAAATAAACATAGCTGTATTATCTCTATGTACACACATTATTTACCTATTTATTTAAATATTTATGAATACAAAATCTCTGTACAATATAATTAAAACACTAAAATACATAATTGTCACCATAACAGCAAATAAAAGCATAAATAAGCAAATAAAATACAGTTCAACAGACAAACTCAATTGATTAAAATGCCAGAGAATATTCTATAGTTGGAGGCCACAGATATTTGAACAACTGAATAGAAAAACCTTGATATCTAGTTTCAAGGAATCTGTGTTATGGCTCAATAAAGTTTGAAACAATATAGAAGAAAAACACTTTACATCTTATCATAATTAATCTATATGAGCTTCAAAACTAAGGACATCTAAAATTAAACTGTTTACATCAAAATAGTTGCTTTTGCATATTATATTTGTACTATTACAAAATCCCTTATGGCACAATCTTATGTATCTTACTCAGAAGCACATTCCACTCAGGTCAATTCAAATGAATTCCCTTTCTGGTAAATGTACCTAGGATTGCAGCTGTGCAATTCCATTAAATTTATCCAAAGGAAAAAATTCACTGTGCTCAATGAATCGTACTCGCAGGTCAATATAGACTTGAAGCTTTAGGGGAAACAATTGTTCAGGACATCATGTTACATACCATGTCTCCAGTAGGGAAGCGTTGTTGTGATCAACCTAGAACTTTTGCTTATTCACAACAGTTCAACAGTTGTGTTGAGCAACAGTGTGTTTCTAGGTGTGTCCTGCTTGATGGTAACAGGACTCCAAAGTTCTGCTCATGGTAGCACAAATACACCATAGCTAAGCAGAACACTCCAAGTGATTAAATATTCATTCTCTGCTTTGTGTGCATTTGTTTGAGGCTTCTGAGTATGCAAACAATGATCAAGAGAAGCCACTGAGTGATACTGTTTCTGGATACATTTCAGGATATATGAACTTTTCTCACCCTGTTATTTGAATCACCCAAATGTTCAGGACTGGAGTCACACATTAATAGATGCTAAGCATGTGTGCAACATGTCCTGGGACGATGGAGTAACTTCCACAGCAGCATGCCACACTGGATGAATCTTCTATCACACTGGTTCCCAACACTGAGTAACCCAAGTATTCTTGGATTGTAGTTCCCAGAAGCTACGATGACCAGAGTTTCTGGGAGTTGCAATTCAAGAACACCTGGGTTACCCAAGGTGGGGAGCCATCAGAAATTGTTTGGAGCTCTCTGACCCCAAGCATCATGGAGGAACAGACCATGTCTCAGGACCCTGATAGTGTGATTATGAGGATGGCAGCCTTTCCTTCTATGAAAGGAATGGATAGCCCGCTCCCAAAATCACAGAGGGTCAATGAAGGGCCTTACCAGGTGAGACACTATTCAATGTCTAGAAATGATGAGTGCACCCTTAGGAGGAAAACACTGTATATTCTAACACAAGCTTCCCTCAATATGGATTTGACAATTACCTTGCTTTTGCTTTGTAACTGATCAGCTTGATGATAGCATATTGGCAGTGCAACAGAATAATCAACAGTTAAGGTGCTAAAATGGCCCGCTTCTGCTGTCCTTGAACACAGTGGCATGTGGGACCTGTCTCATTGTTTAATTAGCCTTGGATGCAATTTACACTGCTAGAAACAGATAAAGCAAACAAAGTACCTTGGGAACAGAGACCTAATATGGGTTCAGTGTACATGAAAAAGGATGAAGATCTTCCTTTTTCTTGTGCCTAATGCTGGAAAGCAACAGGGGAAAAAAAGGTCATGCAAGCTTTAAACACACTAATTTGTTCCTCCTGGCAGTTACTGTTAACTGTTCAAGCAAAGCTGTATTGGCCTAAAATTATGATTTGTTTCTTTCAAAAAATGATAACTCAAATCAGACAATTTGTGTTTGAAACTACCAGATACACAAGAGCAACCTAGATATAACCAGCAACAGCACAGTCACTGTCAGTAGAATCAATTCAATTTTATGTTCACCTTCTTAATCTCTATGCAGTTCTTCACTGTCAATACTGAGCAAAGCTCAGCTTGCATCCTTTTCAATATCAGCATGCTTTTTTTTTTTTTTTTTTTTTTGCTGAAACTGCCCTTTAAATGAGCTCTTGAGTGGCAAAAAGTCTGGTGTTACATACAAGTAAGGTATATGTAAAGTGAAGCTTGGGACTAGGCCAGCCCAAGATCTGTTGCTGCTTGAGGAGAAAGTCAAGACATAACACACCTGCTTCCTGAGCCTATCTCTGGAAAGTGACAAGATTGGCAGCTAAATCTTACTTCGAATATGGTGATGCATCTGCACCTGCTACTGCTCTTGAAGGCATTGCTTGTTTACAAGTTGCAAAGCAAGCAGGCATAGAGCTGCTGCTGGCTGCTTTCTCCACAGCATCCCACATCTGCCGCCTAACGTGGCTGCCCAATCTGCCTAATGGTAGAGCTAGCAAATATCAAGGGAAGAGAGGTCACAAAGAAACTCTGTGCATTCTGCACACTGAAAGACACTGCCTGCACCATGGCTGAAGGAATCCTGAAGTGAAGGCTAGGCCACCCCATTTTAGAGAAGAGCAAACAAATTGAAAAGGTGAAAGAACATTCAAAGTTCTTAATACATTTATCTTGCTCACACGTTAATTGACACTGAATGAGACACTTGCATTTTTCTATGGGGCAAAGTCTAGATTTATTCCCACATATTGGTGATCAGTCTGAAAAGAGACTCGGCCCAGTTTGTTACTGTGTTGCTTCCCACTGCCTGGGTTGAACTGCTGATATCCTAGAGCAACCGAATCTCAGATATTAATTTAGCAAAAGGAAGGAAGACTAACAAACTAGCAAAAGGTCTGGGATTTTTTTGTATACAAATTAAGGTCCAATATGTTGTAAGAAATCCTGATGATGCAGTGCCTATATATCTTGCTTTCCTTTTGTATGATTTTTCCCCTTGACAGTGGGGCCTGGACTACCACATATCCATGTGGGGAGTAGGTTATAACTCTAGCGTGACAGTATCCCTAAGCGATGCTTTGGTCCCCCACCTTTCTTCACAGGCACAAACAGCAGTCACTTATAGATGATGCTTACATACATGGAAAACTGCTAGAATGGGAACTAAACCTACATACCAGTTATTGAAAACCAGCCTTAGTTCTATTCGCATGGCTCAAAACCATCACCTGCTCATTCCATGCAAGTGTAGTTTTCTTAGTCACACTACAACATAAATGTGAATCCAAATAGCCCTGCCCCACTCTGTCACATCCTCCTGCTCACCTTCACTGTTCCTGAGGTACACAGGGATGATCTGAAGTGAAAAGTCTGTTCTACATATGTTATGCTCTCTATGTTACCTCCTCTGCCCCATAATTAGGGTTTAATACTACTACCACTACTACCACCACCACCACTACTACTACTAAAACCCTAAATGATCCACACTCTGAGAATTATGTATTTTGAAAGGCAGTTTTAAAGACCATTAAATCAATCAAGCAGCAAACCATTTCACAGTTAACTTGTGAAATTCACCACTATAGTTTACAATGGCTACCAGCTTCAGCATCTTCAAAAAGGAGTGAGAAAATGAATGGAGCACAAAACTCCAATGAATCAGTGGCCAGAATCCTTTTGGACATTTACGTCACCAAAGTTGCTATGGCAAATTGAGGTAATGTCACATACTGCCTGACCAACTTTGTCCCCAACACCTTGTCACTTTAGCTGCAGTCGCTTCTGCAGGTCCTCTATGTGTGTGTGTGTGTGTGTGTGCGCGCCATCAAGTCAATTCTAACTTATGGCAACCCTTTTCAGGGCTTGCTAGGTAGAGAGTACTCAGAAATAATTTACTGTTCCCTTTTCCTAGGGGCATCCTGGGACTGTGCAGCTTACCCAAGGCCACACAGGCTGGCTCTTCTGGGATGCACAGTGGAATATTGAACTCTTAACCTCTGGCTCCACATCCAGATACCTAACTCACTGAACTATCCAGCAAGCTCCAGGTCCTCTTATGTATATATGAATATCCAGCTGGATTTAGGCCAGTATATTCTGTACATCAGTTGCTTGGATGCATGAGGAAAAAAGTGCTATTGCACTAATGTCTTGTTTATTTGCTTTTAGAGGCTGTTCGCTAACCATCCTGGACCAAGACAGGCCTTCAGTCTGACCCAGCATGACAGCTTCTGCGTTCTCACATCCTTTTGTCCTGCAAAATACAGGTGGTTTGGCAACAGACTTTCCCTCAGGAGCTGCTGAATGAAAATGACAGGGGAAGATGGATTGTGTTGGGTGTGACAAGACACCCATGCCTACTCTAAATGGCAGCTTCCCAGTCTTTATGCTCCTCAGCTTCCATTATTATGTTGTTACAGGAATGACCCAAGTGAAGCCTCTCTGCCTCTGCATCTCCAGACAAGAAAAAACAGCAGTTCTGAAATTCCTGCTTTTGTGGAAGCTGCTGTGAAGGTCCAGGAGTCTTACCACAAAAAGGTGGCCACATCACTAAAAGCCACCAGCACCACCACTAGGATAGTTAGTTTGTATCTTTCTCCATCACCATCAGTGAGAAAGCCCCCTTGCAAACATTCTTCCTTTTGAAACCCCCTTAGCAGCCTCTCTGTCACAGCTTTAAACGGAAACTTGGCTCTAGCTTTCCAAACAGTATGAAACACAGATCTGTGAGGGCTGGGGTCGAGGAAGGGGGCTCTCTGCTGTACTGCAAACAAGATGCTTTTCCGGCTCGGAAGGGCTGCTAGTGCCTCCGAAAGCAGGAATGTTTCAGGGCATCTCACCCCTTCTGGCTTCCCCTCTCTGGGGGCCAGGATCAGGCAAAAAAATCCGGCACGCCGCATTTTCAAATCTGCCCACGCATTAAGTCCATCGACTTCTCTTTTTTTCTCTCTCTCTCACTCCAGGCAGCCTTACAGAGTGGATTTCCCTCGCTGCTTCTCCTTCCTCCCCGTTTTTTTTTTAAATAATCTCTCTTCCTGCCACGAATCAAGTCATTCCCAAGAGCTTCACATTTCTTTGGAAGTTACCAAAAAAACGAACCCGCCCCCCCCCCCCGGTGTGGCAAAAAGAGAGAGGGGGGGGAAGGGAGGGCAGCCAGCCTCACCGATCGTGCCTCTCCGAGGTTTGCCCTCAACAATACGCCACGGCTCCTAATGCTTAACGAAGCAGCGGAAATTGGAAAGAAGGAGAGCGACGCCAAGAGCAGGCTTGAACAACAGGGAACTTGGGAGCCCCTCCTCCTCCTCCTGCCCTCCCTTTCGACTCCTCAACTCTTTCGAAGTAGAGCTTCACACGATTGCAGAGCAAAATTTCTCTTCCCTCTCCAAGAGAAGCAAATCCTTACCTGCCCGTCGAGCGCATCGTTTGTGGAAGTGGAGCTGGGGCTGTGGGGGGCGCGCGCACGTGTGTTTGGGAAAGGGAGAGGGAGGGGGAACGGAAGAACGAGAAAGGATCCCCGAAGAGTGTCATGGATCTTAGGCAAACCTCTTTTGAGCCGGAATGTTCCTCCCACCTAGGAAATTCAACACCCACCAAAGCTCCCAGCGCTGGTTCATCCGCGCGACGAATCACCTCCTCGGCCCCGCTTAGCAACGTCAGGATGAATCATGCCAGCAACTCTATGGCGGTGCCCTGAAGGCGCTTCTCCGCCGGCGATGCAAACCGCTGCTCGACCGTCCCCCAAGCCAAGCTGTTGCTGTAGTAACTTAGGAAAACACTACACCTGATTGCGCCCCCCCCTCTCCCTCCCTCCCTTCCCATGCTTGTTTAGCTTTCCTCTAGGAACATTGTTGGCTTCAACCTGGAAAAGGGAGGATCAGGCCATCGCAGTGTTTGAAAACGTTGGTGCTCAGAGGGGGCTATTAGGGCTTTCCGTGTTTGATAACAAAGCTGCCTCCCTGTAGATGTAGTTGAGAGAGCAGGTCAGAAGAGGGCAGTCATTTTTTGCATGTGTGCTTCAACTGTGCTTTATCGGATGGTGTGGGACCCACGTCAAGCCCCTCCACCAATGTGTGTCTGTGCTACACTCTTACAGCAGGTCAGATCTGTATTTTACTCCCTATGTCTGAAGAAGCGGACTGGTCCACGAAAGCTCACATTGAAATATAACAGTCTTTAAGGTGCAGCAAGGTTTTGCTTACACAGACTGACAGGGCTACCTCTTCTAGCAGGTGGTTACTATTTTAACTGCTTTGGCTCTCGCCAATGGAATTCTGGGATATGTAGTTTGATATCCAATCAACAGCTTCCTCAGCTGTAACTTTATAGACACAACTCCAACGGAGCCTGCATCTTTTCTTATTTACACCTAAGACAAATGCCTGGCAAAATCCATCTGCCATGAACTTTAAGGACTCCATGTTCTATGCACTAACAAGACACCCGTGCAAGTCTGAGGAAGTGGACTTTTTGACCCACGAAAGCTAGCAGATTATATGATTCTGTAGTGGTCTATAAACCTATTCCTGCATTTGTATTGTGTAATGACCACATGGCTCTCGTATTTCAACATAGTTTGGTGAAGTAGGTTTAAGAAAGCTCTGGGTAGTCTCTTGAGCCTCAGCAGAGTTTCCAAAGTACCTCACTCAGCAATAAACCCCAAGATTGTACAGGATGGAGCCTTACAGTAGCAGTGGTATCGAACTGCTACAGAGGAGTAGTGTAGATAAACTAAGAAGCCTTCACACATACTAGGATAGAATGACAGGCAAATGATGCTGCAGTTGCATTTTCAACTTTAGAGTCGGTCCTTGTGCAATCTGGGTTTGAGTGGGGAGGGGAGATGAGCTCCACAGAATTTCATTTTTGAAAAAGGCAAACCAATAAAGTAAACATCACAAAATGACATGACAGTGATGGAAAAGAGGAGGAGGAGGAAGAAGACATAAACGCTGGTAGCTGGGTGTGTGTGCATGCATGAAGTGAAACTGTTCAGAAGTCTGGGCAGTCACACAAACATAATCATTTAGGAAGCTGTAATTAACATTTCAACTCCATATGGCTTATGCTCCTATTACAGCCTTATAAATAAACTGTTTAGGATTCATTTTAACAACTGACTATGTGTGAATGAGTTTAGGAACTGAGGATTACTGCTATGCTAACATATAAACAGATAGAGACACAAGCCATATCTCTGGCGGTAGTTCTGCACTCCTTTGGAATATCTCTCAGATAAATTATAGGCAGGGATATAGGGTGATATAGGAGCTCAGGGGAATTAGAAGGTGGCCGTAACAGAGGAGTAAGCTCAGCCGCCATGTTGTCCTAAAAACATGGCTAAGATATTGAAAGAAAGAGGTAGGTAGGTAGGTAGGTAGGTAGGTAGGTAGGTAGGTAGGTAGGTAGGTAGGTAGGTAGGTAGGTAGGTAGGTGTCTGCATGCATGCAGAGGTAGCTGCACTGGCTGTAAAACAAAAATCTGTACTAGGATAATACCTTTATTTGGCCAAGAAAGTTACAAGAAAGGTACAGACATCAAGATCCTTCAACAGGCAAGATGTTACAAAAGCAGGATGGAGGAAAGAGGAAGGAGGAGAGATTGGATCCTAAACTGTGCTTTTAATTTTGTCTTGAGAATATAATATATTTGCTTAATCATAAAGATTAGCAGATTGTTTTCTTCATGCAGTAATGATTTCATCACTGGACAGCTACAGCTTGTTCATTTTCCAAGGTGAAGAAATAGTGACCACATGCATGTGATCAGGGAGAGAGAGACTATGCATGTCTTAAACATGTTTACTCAGAAGTAAGCCCCACTGGATTCAATGGAGTGGTTTACTCCCAGATTAGTGGGTATTTGATTTCAGCCTTAGGGACGTTGATTGATCTTGTTTTACCTTGTAGTTTACAGTTATCAACAGAGCTATTAAACATGAATGCAAACATTTCCCCTGAAACATATATATCACCATAAGCAAACAACACCTGTTTGTGTGTACCTGTAGTGCTATCAAAAATATTTTTAGGAAGCACAGGCCTAACTTTAACAAAATTAGCAGCTGTTACAGAGAATGTAGGTACATAGCAAAGGTTGTTCTTGTAGAACCATTTTCTCTGGAGCTGACACAATCCATTTATTCAGATATTACGGAGAAGTCAAATGACCTTGTTGACAAACTTTTAAACTACATTGTCTTCTAGGTTGTTGTCCCAACATTCTAAATATCTAGCTTGTGGAAATTTTGATGACATGATTGCAGCATCCACCTCTTCTGTATACTATGGCAAGGCAGAACTGATAAACCCATGGGAGGAGCTTCTTGGTAATCCATCACACTTCCCCACTGTTTGCTCTGAATTTCTTAGCTGCATTGACAATTGTCGTTATAGAGTCAATTTCTCCTGCCGCAAGGTCCTTTCCTTGCAATTTTCTTCCTTCTTTCTAAAATCTCATTCTGTTTTTACACTAAAGTGCATGAGGAAGGAAGGAAGAAGGAAGGAAGGAAGATAGATGTGTGCGGGTGTGCCTTTTACCTCTTTCACTTTTTCACTCATGGTTTGTTAAGAGGAGTGTTGTGTTGCAATAAATGTCATGTGAGAGACCAGCCCCACTGACAGGCCCTTCTGTGGGGAAAAAAGAGTGACTTGTGTTACAGAGAACAAAAATGAGGCCTTTGTGAACAATAACTTTCAGCTACTGATAGAAATGGAGAAATTTGTTATATTTTGTTTCTCTTAGCATCTCATTTTCCAATCTTAGGTTTAATTCATTCCCAAATTCAAGAATTTTCTCTTAAATCGGCATGAAAAAGTATATGCCTTTTGGGTCCATTCCTCCTAATGCATGTCCTTTTGCAATGACCTTTGCCTCATAGACATTTTAAAAGCAAATTTCCCTATAAAATGCATGTTTGAACACGAACATGCAGATTAGTATGTCTATTTTTGACAAGAGAACACTGCAAAATCTGGAGATATGCAAAGCTAAGTAAGGTAAAGGTAAAGGTTCCCCTTGACATTTAGTCCAGTCGTGTCCGACTCTAGGGCGCGGTGCTCATCCCCGTCTCCAAGCCATAGAGCCAACGTTTGTCCGTAGACAGTTTCCGTGGTCACGTGGCCAGCGCGACTAGACACGGAACGCCGTTACCTTCCCACCGAGGTGGTACCTATTTATCTACTCACATTTTACATGCTTTCGAACTGCTAGGTTGGCAGGAGCTGGGACAAGCAATGGGAGCTCACTCCGTCACATGGATTTGATCTTACGACTGCTGGTCTTCTGACCTTGCAGCACAGAGGCTTCTGCGGTTTAACCTGCAGCGCCACCACGTCCCTTTGACGTGGTGAGCAAAGCTAAGTATATTCATATTAAAACAAACTACTCCCCTACCCATGCTTCTTGGTCAGCTTTTTTTTTTAAAAAAAATGATATATAGGTATTACCCACAAGCTCTGGGGGATCTTGGGTGTCAGACATACATATTTTATTATTGTTAGAAAACTATCTCCATCTTGGAGGCACACCTCAACATCTGAGTATGTCTGGGAACCAAAAAGCAATGCCATCAGGAGGCTTGATTCTGTTATGAGTGTGAACTTTTAACAGGATCACCCACGGCAGAATACTCAAAGCTGGGACATCGGACTGAGGGTGCAGTCAGACAGACCTTTAGCCCACTGTTTGGTCCACTGTGGGAATAGGTTGGTTTGCTCCATTTCCTGGCAATCACATGACATAATCACTGGAGCAAACCAAATTCTCCCTGGAGTATTCCTACCCGCACCTTTCTGAGCCCCTGTCAGGGGTTTCCATTTTTTTTGGTGTGGGTAGGATCACTATAGACTGGCCAGTTTCAGGCATATATGATTGCTGGAAATGGACCATATTCCAGCCTTCGGACTGTCAAGGCTCCTTCCATTGGAATTTCTGATATCATGACGTGGCTTAGTAAGCAAGCCACTTCTGCATATTGGCAAACTGAACACTTCCTCTGCCCCTTTACAGAGGGGTAGAGGAAGTGATTTTTATATAGTAGACCACCACTGATGCACTGCATCATTTATTTAAAAAAGTAAAAATATTTGACAGATTATTTTTTTGGGGGGGGGGAATATGATGAAGAATGTGCAGTTTTAGAAAGTGGAGTGAAAACTACTCTTTAAGCACTTGGAAGAAATAAATTACTAAGAGTGATTTGAGCTATTGAGACTGGCAGTAGTAACGTTCAGACATAAAAGATGGAAGCGAAGGGGAGTCCAAGTACGGGCATTTCAAAGAGCCTGCAGGCAGCAGCTTGTCTGGGAAGTATTGTTGAAAGGGGATATACAAATACCCAAACAGTCCTAATATGCAAATACCCAAATAGTCCTGAGAAGAAGCTCCACTATGCTCATCCAGATAATAAGCCTCACACCTGAATGAGAAGGAAGCTATTCAGAGGTGAACGGGGCATCAAAAGGATTAAGGGTCAAATCAAAAGCAGCGCCATGCCAAACCTCAGGTCTAAAGGATTAACACACAAAAGTATCCAAGGCAACTAGGAGGTTAAAGGTAGAAAGGGGGGGAGTAATATGTTAGGAATGGGGAGAGAAGACAACAGAGAAAGGAGAAGGGAATTTAAGAGAGTTAGGCTAGTCAACATAGCATGCCTGGGGGCTAACGGTATGGGAGTGCAGGAGGAAAAGAAAGGAGAAGCATGGCCTTCATAGCAGGTCAGTTCTTTATTGTTTTAAAAATGTGTATTTCTTTGCCAATTTCCAAAAGCCTGCTTCTAGTTTTTGTAACTGTTTCTTGATTTTGCAACTTTATTATTTCCTGGCATCCAGCTAAATTTAACCTTTATTCTGTTTTTATCCTTTAAAAAAATTCTTTTTCAATAAACTTTAAAAAGACATTTGGACTGGAGATTAGAGGAACTCAGATTCTGAATCTCATGCCTGGCAATTTGACTAAGACTACCATGTAGGTTCTGAGAACACGTTAATAGCATTTTCTGTGCACACGGAGCTCATTTAGAAGGAGGATTGTGGCAGCAAGAATAATTAGGTGTTTTAATAACATAAACCTCACTCTGGAACCTAGTAGGGCAGATCCTGGCTTCTAGCACCTTCTGAAGCATTTCCCCTGTCAGACCTTGCTTGGAGGCACTCTGTACATTTCCCTTACAAGTCAACTTAAAAGCAGATGTATAGAGCAAATTACAGAAGGGTATATTTTATAGCTGACAAAGGTTTTCTAGGTTCATCATAGCTGACATCATCACAGTAAAGGGTTAATACCAGAATGAAATCAGACAGTCCTTGACAAGCATTTCAAAATTCATCTGGGTATCTTAACTACAAGTATTTTCTTTGTTGCAGTAATTCTAAATGATTTCATTCTAAAAATTTTCCAAGTTTTATTTATCTGCATTGCATCTATGTTTCATAAATTCAAGAGTTATTGAAAACATGTAACTTTTCCAGAAGTCACAGGATTCTTTGAACAAAGCTGTAAGTACAGCTGCTTAAATATATGAAATAGGACCTAAGCTGTAAGTATATGCTCAAGTAAAAAAATACAAGGTCAAAAGCACAACAAAATACCAAAAAGAATGTTTTAAGTTACACTGTAAAATACAAGAGCATGTAGCCCAAAAGGACAGAGAATGTATCTCTAAAATACATCAAAGTTCTCAAGAACAAAATGGTAAGAAGCAAAAAGCAGTGTAAGGCAAGAAAAAGTATTTCAGCTTCAAAAGTAAATATATATAAAGTAAAAAAGCATTATTTAGCCCTAAGCATGTTTAGACACACATAAAATCACTGCATACTGTACTCAACCAGATCGCCAGAGTACAGTTAAATGTTTTAAGTAAAATCCATGGTTGACATTCCAATGCTGTTTATGATATGCAGTCTATTTTGACCTTCACATGTCCTTTGTCCTCTGTTTGTGGTGTGAGAAACCACTAGTTACTGTATAGATACTTTCTAATCTTTGTTTACCTGACTTGCTGGGAAGCAATGGCTACTCCTGCTTCTAAGCAGTGGTTCTTGCCTGTTAGCAGTGGCTTTGTTTATCTCCTTGTTGTTGCTTATAAGCAGAACAAAAGCAATACTTATGTCACTGCCCTGCTAGCAAGCACTAAATATCTGTATTTACATTAATTGTCCATCAGATGTCAGTGTTTACTGTTTTCATATCTCTTGTGTATGGATGGCAAAACAAAATAGGCGATTGACAAAAAATGGGTATACTTGCTAGACTGGATTGTAGTAAACCATGTTTTCATGTCACAAGTTTAAAAGTACTATACTTTTATGGCAATTTTTAGGGCATTTCCTATACCCTCTATAATTGTTCTGAGACTCTTGCACAGACAAGGTAGCAAACCTTGACACCCTCACCTTGAGAAAAAGCACTGAAACCTGAGAGAGCCACTGGAAAAGGGTTTAGAGAGATGCTTCTTTTAGTTTGCAAGAGCTGAGCTGGGCTATTGGCAATAGGACCTTTTGTAAGTCACTAATGCATAGGGGTACCATAAGCCGGAAGTGACTTGATGTCCAATGACAATAACAGGAGATTTAATTCTTATTCTCTAGCCAGTGGTTTCACTGTATTGTGATTTGTGTGATGTGGTTGTGCAAATGCAATGGGCCCTCATTGGATGATGTCTATAACATTATTCATGAGAAGTTGTTGTTGTTGTTTTAAAATCCTCCCGCTGCCTGTGGCATTTTGAAAAATTATTTAAATGTGTATATTAATAATATTAACAATAATGGCATTTATTGTTCAATGACAGAAATGTACCCTAGATAGCTCTGTAAAATATTAAAGAGCCAGTGCTCCCCCACCTCCATAATGGTGGATGTTACCATAATGGATAAGGCCAGGAGTTCCCAGACTGTGGAGAGATTAATCTCTGAACAGAATTAAAAGTAATTTCTATTTGTGTGTGTGTGTGTGTGTGTGTGTGTGTGTATTGCATAAGAAATCTTCAGGATACCACCAATCTATTCACTTCTTATATTAGTAACATCTTTAAAGATTTCCTTCCTATCAAGCAGTCATTTGGGAGACAGATATTTCCAAATTGTAACTCGGGTTATAATGAATATTATAAAATGTAAAAACTCCTAATTTGATTTTATTGGAATCAGTCAACCAGGTTTATTCTGAGACATCTATTCACTTCCTTCCACAGTTTGAGAAAGTCTTTTGTAAGTAGTAGGGCAGTACATTCTAAACAGGTTTTCCACTAGTGTATTACTTCCAATGGTAACATTCTTCTTGTCTTTCTCGTTCATGAAGCTCCACAAATGCAAAGCATAGGAGGTATTGAACTGTGGTATCGGGTCCCACACCTCATAATATGCTGTCCAGTCTTTGTAAGGGATGGGATAGAAACGCTGGGGGTTTAAGAAGGAAATGTTGTGACATTTTTGATCCTCTGTATCCTTAAAATCAATAAGATCACACAGCCTTTTTAGCACCCTTGTCATTAAGAAAGGTCCCTGATTTCCCCAGATGGCTCCATTGTAGTTCCAAACAAAATCTTCCATGCAATCCCAAAGGAATGAATGATGCTGCTGAAAACTGAAGATCCCACTGCTGGACAATTGGGAAGACTGGGCTGCCAAGAAGTTGCTCACTGGGATGGGTCTGATAGAAATTACATCTGTGTCCATATAAATTCCACCATATTTCCACACCATTGCAAGCCTGATAGCATCTGATATGATATAGATCCAGTCCTTCTCCTGTGTTGCATTGACCTGTATGTTTAAAAATGAATACAGAATCAAACAACTTCCAGCAACTAAAGAAGTCCCATTATTTCTTCCTTCCAATATTTGCAACACTTATATTTTCGGCTAAGGATCTCAAAGCCTGTAAAACAGGTCAGCATAGGAGGTCTACACCTTCATGGGCATTTCTCACCAGCAAAGGCTGGAGCCTTCCTTCCACAAACACACCTGAGCAAGTGTGGGTCCTGAGCCAATTTGTTGGAAATCCCAGAACTAAAATTGTGCTTTTCACTGAAACTCCCTACACCTGTTCTTCTGAAACGCAAATGTTTTACCCTTGAAAAAGGGGCAAATGTCCTTGAAAATTTCATCCAATTCTGTCATGAAATTATTGCCAGCTCTCTTTCACAAAAATATAAAGTTGCACAGCACACACTGACACCCGCACACATCCATTTATTTGCAATGTGGCAGTCACAGTTTCCACCTAAAGAGCTACTGGATGTGAAGGCATCGTTATATTTTGATGAAGGGAGAAGAGGCCTATGTTTGGACCTGAGTTAAACAGAGGGGCTTCCAAATCAAGCCAAGCTAAACTGAGCCACTTTATGGATGCCTGAATGGGGGTCTGATCCAAATCTTGTGGTTGCTTCACACCCCATTCTGAATCCATCTACAGTGGTGCCTCGCAAGACGAACGCCCCGCGGGACGAAAAACCCGCAAGACGAATGGTTTTTGCGATCGCTATGGTGCCTCACAAGACAGCTTCTTCTATGGCCATGCTTCGCAAGATGATTTTTTTTTTCAAGACCGATGCCTCGTAAGATGAATAAATTTCATTCGTCTTGCGAGGTTCCCATAGGAATGCATTGCAATGCATTCCTATGGGAAACTGCTTTTCGCAAGAAGATTTTTTTGCAAGACAGCGCTACTCGCGGAACGAATTACATTCGTCTTGCGAGGCACCACTGTATACCAAAGGCAATCTTTTATTTCCTGAGAAAAAGGGATGGAGCAGGTAGAAGTGGGCCAAGTCTAATTTCTTTTACCACTGGGTTCAAATACTGGTAGAAAAAGAGATAACTGAAAACAGAAGCAAAAGGCCTTGGAACAAGCTGGCCTAGCTTCCTGTTGAAAAAAAGAAGCTACCTTAATGCTTGCTGGCAGTCTTCTAGCAAGTGCTAGGGCAGCTTCCTTTTTGAACAGGAAGCTAAGTGAAGGTCTTTCTTCAGGTAAGCCACATTTAGATGTCTATAGGTGTGAAATTCCCAGAATGGAGATCCAAAAAAATCTGAATGGCACATTCCTTCTCTTATGCACGGTAATCACCAGTCCTGGGTATGAACCAGACCTTGAGAAAGTTACTTTGTTCAACTATAACTACCAGAATCTCCCAATTAGCAAAGCTACTGACTAGGATGGCTGAAAAATTCTGGAAGTTATAGGGGGGGGGGGGGGAAGTAATTTACCCAAGTCCCAGTATGAAGATCCAGCAGGTGAATTGTTTTTAAAAAATTACTTAAAATAATTTTACCTCACCTTTCTCCTTCGGACAGTTTTTCCTTAATGAGGTTTTAGGAGAGGTTTTCAAATGAGATTGTTTACATTCTGTTACTTCTAATTCTATTTTAGTAATGCTTTACCTAACATTTTAAATATAATGTTATTAATTCATTTAATATTTGAATAATTCACTGTTTTTAGCTTTAACATTGTGTTTCACTGATGTAAGCTGCCTTAGTCATTTCTTAGGAGAAAAATGAGGTAAATATATTTTAAATAAATGAATAAATATGAAAGGATATCTGAAAACATGATTTGAGACCTCTAGTAAAAGTTTTACCTGCACTAAGCTGTCCATCTTCATTAAATGTAGGTATAAATAAAATGTCAGCTTTTTTGTAAATCATACCATTGATAGGAAACAACATCTGTTGTTTTCCACTAACAACAGATGCAGCAAGAAACATTCCACAATCTCAAATCAATATTTGTCCAAAAGACTTTTCATAACTAATTTTGTCCATTTCTCTCACCTGTGGGGGAAAGAAAAGCCAGCACACTTTCTCTCTTACCTGAAGATACCATGACAGTAGAGGAGTGTCCTGGAACAAAATTTCCATGTGAAGAGGAAAAAGGAAAACATTCTTCATAGCAGATAAGAAGGAGAGAGATGACCATGAAGACTTGACACTCCCCATTGTGTGATTGTCCAAGCCTTTCATAAAGAAAATGACAGGCCTCTCTGAATAGATTCTGGCAGCAGATTCCACAGAACATAAAACCAGAGGACGAGGCTGCAGATTTTCAGTGGTCTCCAGAAAGATGATGCTTCTATCCTGGATCATGACATCTTTTGGTGTCAACAACTGTTTGGAGGCAGGTTTACAGGAGAAGAGGCAACTACGTTCCTGAGACAGTTCATAAAATACTCCAAATGAAAATACAAAGAAGATACACAGGCACACCTGGATTTGCTTCAGCATTTTGACTGTTCCTTCAACCTCTGATTTAATAAAAACATAAATGTTAGGAATGCTATTTCTATCTCCCCTTTCTCTCTTACTTGTTACGCTCTTTCCATTCAAAATATCCAGATGTAAGCATTTGTTTGTTTATTTGTTTGTTTGTTTGAAATATTTATATGCTGCCTTTCTCCTAAAGGATCCAAGGCAGCTTTCAGTATTAAAAGAAACAAAGTTAAAAGCTAAATTAATAAATTATTACAATATTAAAAGGGAATTAAACAGACATCTTGTTAAAATTTATTAAAAAAGAGCAATACATTGTAACTCCCATAGCTGCAGGATCAGTATCCACTGATTTATCCACAGTATGAAAATATTAAAAATAAAGAAAAATCCTAGAAATATCTATTTCTAAAGATGAAGTTACCAGACCTGGCCACTAGAGGGAGCCAGAGACCATGCTATGTATAGAGTTTACTATTAAAATAGCATTTGCTATAATCCATGTTTTTCAGCATCTGGTCAAGGGGGACCTGGAACTGATCCCCCACAGAGACAGGGGTCCTACTGTATTAAAAGCACAAGTAGTAGTAGTAACTTTATTAAGGTCAAAGACCAATAAAACCAGAACAATATAAAATAAATACATATAATTGTAGTTTCATAAAATTAGGCAGAATTATAAATTTTCCATTAAAAACATGATAAAACAACCCCTTCTTTCCAGTTAATAACATCGTATATCTTTAAAATAAGTAGAACCTCAGCCAGTGTTATATTAAAAGCATTATATTATCCATTTAAAATCGCAACCCAAACATCTGGTCACGAATAACTATTGCTGCAGCGCAGAATTTGGCCACTTGTCTTGTAATATAAGGAGTATTGTCAGAGAGTAGCAACTGTACATAATCCTCCTCTGATCTCCCGGGAGATTTACAGATAATAGGAAGTAAAAGCTCCATACATAAATCCCGATAGCAAGTATAATAAAGGAGAACACGACCAACTGATTCAACTTTGTCACTATTACAAGGGCAGAGACAATCTCATGGAGGCAAACCTCGAAATCTTCCCTCCAGAAGCTTAGAAGGTAATACATTGAGCCTAGCTAGCGTAAAAGCCCTTGTGGCTTTAGATGACATAGTACTGGCTAAATACGAGGAGGTGATAAAAGCAGATTTCTTAAGAAAGTTAGATTTCCCTAGCTGGTCAACATGGTCTTGTAGTTCAATATCCCAGACCCTTAACTTCACCGCTTTGATGGCATCAGTGAGACCCATTGCTATAAGTGTACTGGGAGAAAAGCCAATTTTCGATATCTCATCAGTTATATGCTTCTTCCACTCCGACTGAAAAGTATCTAGTAGCATCAGTGGGGCCAAGCCTTCCAATGAAAAAATAAGTTTAAGCCAGTGTTTTACCATAAGGACTTTAGCTTGTGCATTAATGGATATTAACCTGACCTCTAAGTGAAGAGCCACATTGGAACTCCAAGGATGGCTCTCGCAAATTTGAACAATCTCCAGAGGTCGTAAGTTAGTGTAGGTGAAAGTTGAGAGCCATAAAACATTTGTGAAATAATCCTGGCCTTAAAAACTTGTATTGCCGATGGAACATGTTTACCCCCATCAGTATGAAAAAATCTGGTTAGTGTTACAGTATTTTTCTGGGCGCTCATTGCTGCGTGGTTTACATGAGTAAGCCAGGATCCTGAAGAATGGAAAACTATGCCGAGATATTTGTAGCATGCTACTTGCTCTACAGGGTGTCCATTTAGAGACCATTTATGCTTTATTCTCCTTCTACTAACAACCATAATCTTGGTTTTGGCGTAGTTAATTATTAGTTGTTCTTTATTGCAGTAGGAGGAGAAGGATCTCAAAAGTCTTCTAAAGCCTACGCACGTTGTTGACAATAAAACAGCATCATCAGCATAAAGTAGGATTGAAATTGGGCGAGAGGCAAGTTTGGGTTGAGGAAAGTTGGGGTTACTTAAGTTTCCAACTAAGCCATTGATATAGAAATTAAACAAAGTGGGGGCTAGTATGCATCCTTGTCTCACTCCATTAAGCACAGGGACTTGGTTGGATAAGATCCCCGCAGAGTTGCATAGAACCCACAAATGAGTATTTTCATGAAGTCGCCGCATCAACAGGAGAAGCCGTTTATCAATACTTGTGGTCTCAAATTTAGACCACAGGCTTTCTCTTGGTATGAGGTCAAATGCAGATTTAAAGTCTATAAAGGCTGCATATAGGGCACCACCTTTAGGGGAGGAGTATTTACATGCCAGGTGGTGTAAAATAAGACCCTGATCTATGGTGGATCTTCCCAGCCTAAATCCGGCTTGTTCCTCTGCAAGTATATTCTCCTCAAGCAGCCAATCTTGTAATTTACCCAATAAATGCCTTGCATATAGTTTGCTAATGGTGTTTAATAGACTTATTGGTTGGTAGTTAGCTGGATCCCCTCTATTTCCTCTTTTGTAAATTGGGACAATGATGGCTAGGCCCCAGTCCTTGGGAAAACATGCTGTTTTATCAATCCAAGTGAATAAAGAGGCTAGTACTGGAGCCCACCAGTCAGAGTTGGACATTATTAAGTCAGGTGGAATATAGTCAGTTCCGGGAGCCTTGCCTGGTTTGAGTTGCTTAATTAGCATTAAGATTTCCCTTGGAATGACTGGGGGCCATTCAGGTAAATGATCAAAATCATTCTGAGAACTTAAAATACTAGCTGAGTGGACTGTGTAAATACTTCGAAAATGTTCCTCCCATATACTAGGCAATATATAGAAATCTTGTTTGGGAGTGTGAGTTAGCGTTCCCTTTGTCACTATCTTCCAGAAGGAGGCTGAGTCCTTCAGATTGGAAGCAGTTATCAAACATTGCCAGGTTTCCCTCTGTGCTTGGAGCTTTTTACTTTTAACCAGAGCTTTATACTTCTTCTTAAGCGTGAACCAATCTGTTGGAATTCTAGCCATGTTCTGTTCTCTGTAGGCCCTATAGGTGACCAATAACTCATGTTTAGCTGCTTTACACTCAGAATCAAACCAGGACTTTGTATGGGGAACACGAGTAGACGAATTGCATGGCTTTTTACATGTTAGATGAGTTTGCAGAGATTGTACCAAGTGTTTATAGGCCTCTAAGACTGGCTCCACTGAACTAAGAGAAGTAATTAAATTACTGAAATATAAATAAGACTCTGAGAGCAGCAGCTGTCTCATAAATGCATCCAGTTCTTCTGACCACTTAATGCGAGCCCCTCTTGTATCAGCTGCAATGGGTGTTATAGGAGCAAGGTCCGCAAACACGTTGTGATTACTAAAATTGATCTTTAAAACCAAAGGTAGATGGTCGCTTTCTGCACGATATACTACCTTAAGGTCAAGTATTCGATCCATCAAGTCCCTCGAGACCAAAACATAATCTATTGTAGAAGCACCTGCTAAAGAGGTAAAGGTAAATTCACCTGGTCTGTCTCCAGTTATGCGCCCGTTTAAAAGGGATAAACCACAATTATTAATCATATGCATTAAGCGTAGGCCAGCATAGTTACAGCCACAATCTTTAAATTGCCTGTGATTGAGATTTGAATGTAGAATAGGTTCTGGGAAGGTCATATTGAACCGTGCAGAAAGTGTCTCATCATTTGTACCTATCCTGGCATTGCAATCCCCAGCGACTATTATAGAAGCATCAGGATACAATAGTATTAAATGATCAATATAGTCCTCTAGGTTAACCCACAAGTCATCTGTCATCACACGAGATTGTTGCAGAGGAATATAAACATTGATAAACAGCAACAAACACGTGGCAATCTTCAGAATCAAGGCAGAAGCTATCCTGTTGGAAAAATCCCATGCCACTACTGTTGCCTGTAGCTTTGTTGATATGAGAGTGACCATACCACCCTTAGGTTGTCCTCCTCTATCGCTGGGAGAAGCATTAATGGAATATGCCACATAACCATTTAACATCGGCTCATTTAAAGTCCACGTTTCTTGTAGTAGAATAATATCAAAATTACCAATATATTCAATGAAGGCAGGATCCGAGGCCTTCGTCTGCCAGCCCGCAATATTCCAAGACAAAAATTTAATTGTGGGTCTCTTATGTCGAAACATGGGGTCTTCCAAGACTGATAGCTGAGGAGGTGGAGAGCCATTACCTAAGCCGTGGGATAAAGATGGCTCTAAATGAACAGGAGATGATGACCTATCTAAATTAAGATGAGTTTGCATGCTAACTTCATTTCCTGAGTCATTGGACATAATATGCTTGGCGCCACAGGGTTCCTCTCCAACACCTCCACGCTCTAGGCCCAATGGGTTCTTCACCTGCAGAGAATAGCTCCCATCTCCATTTCAATCCGTGCGGTAATAATCAATTTCTTGGCCAAAGGACTGTTTAGAGCGCCCATAGGTGTTAGCTAGCCCGAAAGTCCCATTATTCAATCTACTTCTCCTCTTATTAAATCTTGGATTCAAGCCCCTATTTCTTATAATGACTGGTATTGGGTAGCCTACAGCCAAATCAGGATTCACACTGGATTGGTTGGTGGATAAAATACTCTTTGTCCGTAGCTGTTGTGAACCCCGATTGGAGGATTGACCCCTCTGCTTAGAGGAGTGGATTAAAACCGAAGTTATAGTGTCCTTGAACTGGTCGGTGCCACTATCCATAAGAGGCCTCCTGGGGTTAAGTTTCTCTCTCTGTGCGTCTTTAGCTTGTCTTTCAGCATGCTGAATATTAACGCTGGAATCCTTCCCCTTTGCAATACACTCTGCCGATTGTAGTAGTTTAAATAAGGGTTTAAAATTCATACTTCTTTTTTTGGATGTTTGTTTCCAAGCCTCGTTTATCTTCACATGTTTGGGCTTGGCCTTCGCCGAGTGTAGGGCAGATGCCTTTCCACCGATCTTTGTGGGATCATTTCCTGGAGGATGATGCTTTGCACTTGAAGAGTCCGTTGCAGACAAAGGAATCAGAGAGTCTGCTGTAGGTGGTGCAGCGGCAATAAGATTTCCCTGAACATCTGTCTGAGAACCTACACATAGAAATAACTCTTCTAGTGAAAGCTTGTCAGTTCTGTCAATGGTTTTTGGAGAGAGATTATAATAGTTCATCTTATCAGACACACACTGTGGGTGTTCAGCCTGACTCTGGCTCAACTGGTCTACTGTATTCTTTGCAAGATGCATCTTATTTTCCATCAAGTGACCTACTATAGTGGTCACAGATTGATTTAATTCCTTTAATATATCTCTAATTTCAGATAAAAAGCCCTGTATTCTACAGCTACCTGGTTCCTTTGATGGAGTTGCTTTATCACAGTCCAAGGAGACTAGCTTACAAGATTGAGAAGAATCATGCTCCCCTGTTACTGGTGTAGTGTCTTTAGTTTCTGGCGTCTCAACTTTCATACAGTTCAGCTTCTGTTCCCTAAGGGTCCCAGACTCGTTTGGCAACATCAGACCATCAGGACCCAAAACCAGATCTGATGCAAAATCTGACAGTCTTAACTTGCCAAAATCTACATTCACTGTGCTATTTAGAAGGCAACCTATTGACTGGCTACCTTCCAGTATCTGACCGTTTGTCAAAAGGCTGTCAGATAAGTCAATATGAGGAGTAACAGAATTCTCTATGTTGTTTGTTAAGGGTTTCAGAGAACTAACAAAGTCATTTATCTTGGTTTGTTTCAGTTTCCTCGGAGCCGCAGGGTAGACTTGAACACAATGTTTGGCACTATATGTGCTAAAGTTCCTAAGAGGAGTAGAAGGCTTTGAAACACTGTGGTCACATTCCTGGGCCTGCAATGTTTTAGAGGGCCGATTGCCTCCACCTGTCCTTGTTATTGTTGTTGTTGTTTAGTCGTTAAGTCATGTCCGACTCTTCGTGACCCCATGGACCAGAGCACGCCAGGCCCTCCTGTCTTCCACTGCCTCCCGGAGTTTGGTCAAATTCATGTTGGTAGCTTCGATGACACTGTCCAACCATCTCGTCCTCTGTCATCCCCTTCTCCTCTTGCCTTCACACTTTCCCAACATCAGGGTCTTTTCTAGGGAGTCTTCTCTTCTCATGAGATGGCCAAAGTATTGGAGCCTCAGCTTCAGGATCTGTCCTTCCAGTGAGCACTCAGGGTTGATTTCCTTCAAAATGGATAGGTTTGTTCTCCTTGCAGTCCAGGGGACTCTCAAGAGTCTCCTCCAGCACTACAATTCAAAAGCATCAATTCTTTGGCGGTCAGCCTTCTTTATGGTCCCGCTCTCACTTCCATACATTGCTACAGGAAAAACCATAGCTTTGACTATGCGGACCTTTGTCGGCAAGGTGATGTCTCCGCTTTTTAAGATGCTGTCTAGGTTTGTCATCGCTTTCCTCCCAAGAAGCAGGCGTCTTTTAATTTTGTGGCTGCTCTCACCATCTGCAGTGATCATGGAGGCCAAGAAAGTAAAATCTATCACCGCCTCCATATCTACCCCTTCTATTTGCCAGGGGTGTGTGTGATGGGACCAGTGGCCATGATCTTAGTTTTTTTGATGTTGAGCTTCAGACCATTTTTTGCGCTCTCCTCTTTCACCCTCATTAAGAGGTTCTTTAATTCCCTCTCACTTTCTGCCATCAGAGTGGTATCATCTGCATATCTGAGGTTGTTGATATTTCTTCCGGCAATCTTAATTCCGTCTTGGGATTCCTCTAGTCCAGCCTTTCTCATGATGTATTCTGCATATAAGTTAAATAAGCAGGGAGACAATATACAACCTTGTCGTACTCCTTTCCCAATTTTGAACCAATCAGTTGTTCCATATCCAGTTCTAACTGTTGCTTCCTGTCCCACATATAGATTTTTCAGTAGGTAGATGAGGTGGTCAGGCACTCCCATTTCTTTAAGAACTTGCCATAGTTTGCTGTGGTCCACACAGTCAAAGGCTTTTGCGTAGTCAATGAAGCAGAAGTAGATGTTTTTCTGGAACTCTCTGGCTTTCTCCATGATCCAGCTCATGTTAGCAATTTGGTCACTAGTTCCTCTGCCCCTTCGAAATCCAGCTTGTACTTCTGGGAGTTCTCGTCCACATACTGCTGAAGCCTACCTTGTAGGATTTTGACCATAACCTTGCTAGCGTGTGAAATGAGTGCAATTGTACCTGTCCTACCGGCTCCCAAGTCTGAGACAGATGTAATTGATATCGGGGTGTTATACTGTATCTGCCTTAACACTCGAGGAGATAGGGTAAGATCAAGTATTTCCATTTCGTGTAAAATGTAGAATATAAATATCCACTGAAAATGGTAACAGTCAACAACCCCCAAAAGGGCCCACCGAATGTAGTCAGCAATTCCCCAGTTGAAAGCACTCAATCAGCTGCAAATCATAGATGGCACAATCCACACTCTCAGGGGTTTAGTTGAGCCCAAACAAAGCAAGACAACTCGGACCCCCAGACGTAAACAGCCCTCAAAGATTGCTCAAAGACTGCTGGCAGCTACTAGGCAGAACTCTGCAAAAGTGCAAAGTCAGGTCTCTCACACGATAGGGAAAAACTATCCAGCAAAAACAGGAGTCTTCTCTCTCTCCTCCTCCGGTCGGATTCTTTTTGTGCTCAATGTTTAAATGTTTAAAGTGGAGAACAGTAATAAGCAACAACAGTAATACAGTAATACTGGCCAGTAGAGTTGAAGACCTCTCTGGCTTATCAGAAAAGTTCTCTTTGTTTGACCGCGTTGTTCTGTTACTCGCAGAGAAGTAGCTCCTCTTTCTTGTTTCCACTGAATTTCAGCTAAGTCTGGTAATCGCTTTCCTTTCTTCCAAGGCCAGAAGTATTTATTTTCCTTTATTTATTTGTTCCTTTATCTTCATAGGCATAAACAGAGTTAACGAAGCTGCTGATAAGAGCCAGGTTATTTATATCCATAGGATAGAGTCTCTGGCTTCTCTATCTATAGCCCTCCCTTTCTTCCAAAAGGGCTGGTTCAAAGACTTTAAAAGCTATCTAAAACTGAAGATGTTAAAAGCTATCTAAAACTTTATATAAAAAGGTTAAAATGACTAAATTAAAATAGAATAAGGAGGCAACCAGGAGAAAACGCTGCTGACGCCCCTTGCCGGAACCGGAACCACCCCAAAAGCACAAGTAAAACAACAGAATACAGTAATCGGTTTTAAAATCACCTTGGTCAGTCAGTCATTTAAAGTTAAGCCTGCCTGAGGAGAAAGCTCTTTGTCTGCTTGTGGAAAGATGGCAAAAATGGGGCCAGCCTGGCCTCCTGTGGGAGGGAGTTCCAGAGTCAGGGAGCAGCAACAGAGAAGACCCTCTCCCATGTCCCCACCAAATGTACCTGTGAGGAATGTGGAACTGAGAGGAAGGCCTCTTCTGATGATCTTAATACCCAGGCAGGCTCATAAAGGGAGGTGCAGTCCTTGAGATAACTTGGGCCCAAGCCATTTAGAGTTTTATAGGTTAGAACCAGCACTTTGAATTGTGTCTGGAAACAGATTGGTAGACAGTGGAGCTGCTCTAACAGGGGAGTTATAGAATGGTAGAATATACCAGATGGGCGGGATATAAATCAAATAAATAATAATAATAATAATAATAATAATAATAATAATAATAATAATAATAATAATAATAATAATAATAATAATAATAATAATATATGTTCCCTGTAGCCAGCCCCAGTTAACAATCTGGCTGCGACATTGTGGACCCACTGGCGTTTCCGAACACTTTCCAAAGGCAGCCCCACATAGAGTGTGTTACAGTAAACCAGCCAAGATGTAAGTAAGGCATGCGTCAATGTGGCCAGATCAGTCCTCTCAAGAAGTAGGCAAAGCTGGTGCACTAGTTTTAACTGTGCAAAGATACTCCTCACCTCCACAGAAGCATTCTCCTACAATAAAGACTTTACAGCTATGTTTAGAGTAAAGCTGATCTAGAACTTACAAAAAATGTTTTCTTTAGAAATGATCTTTACTTTTCTCTTTTCTCACTGTAATGTCCCCAACTCCTGAAATAAGAAGCTACTTTGTTTGCAAAATTGTCTCTAAATATTCTCCACTAATTTTTTGACAGGCAGGCACTATTCCACATTGTCCAGTGACAGAGAAGGATGCATAATAGTAGCCAGGCTGCTAATACACAGTTACGCTGCTGCTGCTTTCAGTGGCAAGCAAGCAAGTAAAAAGCCATCTTGCAACGAAGAAACAAACGGATGGACAAACGGATGGACAGATAGACAAACAGGGTGTTACTGCTAGCACTAATGGTAAGTCTCAACCCTTGACAAACTGTTGAAGAATTTTTCTTCTTAGTGAAATGTGCTGAAATGCTACCAAAATTTCTCTGCTCACAAATTGAATCAAGAATTTTGTGAGGCCATTTGTACACAGACAGTGTTTGTATTTGGTAAAAGGTTACTGCCTGACAGAGCAATCCTATACATGTGTATTCTAGAAGGAAATCTTAAGGTCAAACTAGATTATACATTTAGAATGTTTTTAGAAGAGATGCTGCCTCAAGTGATGGAAAATGTCTGTTTGTCATAGCACATAATTTTAACAACTGTGCATCTTGCATGTTTTGTTTTGTAGTTGGTCACTGGAATATCGGCATGGACTTAATCTGCAAGTCTGAATGCAATGATATATATCTTTGAGGAAATCCCAGTGTACACAATTATTTCTTGCAATGTATAGCCTGTCATCCTTTGTTTTCATTGGAGTTTATGTCCTGATAGGTGCACAATGAATTATGACCTGAGTTGTAAGGGTGTTCTCTCTTTTTAAAGCTTTATAATACTCAGTGGGTACAAAGTCCTCAACATTTCCATGAGACATTTTCACAGACCATGCCAGAAGATTTGACATTCAGCAAAATCCTGAAAAAACTTGCAAATCCACAGAAGAGGATTAGCACAGGCACTCCAGTGTCCATCAATAATACATATGGGAAATACATAACAATAACAATAACAATAAAAATGATTCTCTTTCTCACCCTCATTTCCTAGCAAAAAAATATTTCACCAAACAGGGTTTTTGTTTGTTTTTTGGTGAGCTACTCTGAGGCCAAACAATGCACTCTTTTCATATTTGTTGTTGAGGATGCAGTTGCTGCTTCTGAAGTCATTATTTTTCACTGAACATCAAGAAAGCAAATTCCTGTTAGGATAGATTCTTTTAACTGCACCCCACCTCACAAAGTGGCCTTCTCTTCCATGTCAGGTGAGAAGACGGCAGCCAAAAAATATTCTCTGGAAGCTATATTGTCTTGGTTGATTATAAATAACTGTGCCATAACATGGGAGCATGTATGAGCTATAGAAGATGAGTGTGTCATTCTGGGGCAGCAAAACGAGAGATAGAATAGACTTCTTTCATTGTTCAAAGATAAAAACAAAATGAACATTTAGTCCTGCTTTTGGCTTGGGGAGGGGAGTCAGGAAAAATAGTAGAGTTGCCCTTAAGAAAAATGAATGCAATAAAACTGATGGTAACTGAGCAGTGGTAGGTGATGCTCTGGGTCAGTGTCTCATTATACTGAGTCTTCCAAAAAGGTACATTTCCAAGCTCTATAGGAGAAAATGGACATTCCTTTATCTCAAATTCTGATTCACAGCAATTATATGTGCCAGCTTACCCAACACTGGTGGCCTGAAGAAGCAATAAATCATGAATCTGATGTCTGGTCCAGCAGATGCTTGCAGTTCTTCAGAAAAGCTAAATCGGCAGGGAATTTTAGGGAAGTGTTGCAGCTCAGATTCCAATCCATTAGCATCTTGGCTATTGCTTCATATTTTGGTTCTTCCCTGCAGATCTTCATAAAATGGGATCCTCACTGAATTTGACTGCATTCTTTCCAAACGCATTTGGCTGATGCAAATTGCGAGGCCACATCCTTTCTTTGCTGGTACCTTAGAACATCTGCTAGTTCTGAAACAACATGTGACATTTGTTCTATCCTTTCCATAACATTTGTAATTTGCACAGAGAAGAATCTCATGACACCGAAATATCTGGAGCTGATCTGAGCCTTCTTCTTCTGCCGCTCTTCCTGCAAAATTATTTGTTCACTAGTGTGGAATGTAGTTTTCAAGTCTCTCCTTTGCATAAGGTGCGTGTTTTGACGCTGGCTGCTTAATAAATATTACCTTTGCTGCTTAGCTGCAGCATTTCCTGCTAAGAACTTCCAGTTACAGCACTTTTGCCAATGGTGCTGGAGCCATTTCAAGTAATTTGTTGTAGCTTTTTTTTTTTTCAAACTGTAAGCATCATGAATAATTTAATAATTGAGCAAGCATCTGATTGTCATTGCAGGATGATTCTGGAGAAGGTTAGGAAAATGGTCTGTTCCCAGGGCATGATAGGATCCCTTTTCAGTTTAACCCCCCATGCCACTTGATATTAACTAGTATATCTCATGATCAGGACACACACAAAAGAACAGAATCTCTTGTTTTTAATGCATGTATGTGTGTGCAGAACATCTGTTTTTAGAGAGTGTAAAAACAGTGTCTGGTTTGGATAGTTATCCTGGGTGAACCCCTCCACAATTAAAATCTGGATTATGAGACCAAGGGAAGATTGCAGTTTTTTAGCTGAAAGGTACCATTGAATAGGCAAGTGGCAGAATGAACAGAAACATATGATGTCATGTAGGGAAAGGAGAATGCTGTGCAATTACTAAATACCAAGCAAAGGACTATCACAACGATTCTTCTTGGAATTGCTTCTAAGCCCATCCACATGTAAGTAGTATTATTACATATCCCTTTCTTTCAAGTTGTGTGAAGATGCAGGAAAAATGCTACAAGGTCTTATTTCCACTGGAAGAGAAGGAACATACAGAATCATGTAGTCAAGTCCCATTCACTGCAGAAAGCCCAGGCTAGAGCTTCCCCAACAGATGGCAGCCCAGTCTCTGTTTGAAAACCTCCAGAGAAGGAGCTCTGCACTATGCTCTGTTATTGGATTCACTGTGGTGGGTTGTGGAGGTAATGGAGGTGGGGTGGGAGAGGCAAAATTTATTCCAAAATGGTTAGACCTTCCCTTGACTTGAGGCAACTCCCTCTTTCCCCAGCAGTTTACTGTACTTCATCTCATGGAGTTAAGGAAAACCCCAACCAACTAGAATAGTTTTCCTGGAGTGCAAGTAGCTGGAGGGGAGAGAAGGACAGCAGCTTCTGTAAATTTTCCTTTCTTAACTTAATCTGAAGATCGTGGAGAATATGAATGGCTTTTATGTTACTTGGAAGTTGATGGCTTAGCCCAAAGCTAAGATAATGGTGAGTTTCGGTACTAACCAATTCTTTTGTGTATTTTTATGGCATAACACTTTAATCATAAATACAGTATCTGAATGCTTTCTCATTTGGAACATAGTTTATTTTAAGTATATATCAACTTGCTGTCTTGAATACTCCTATAAAGTGAAGAGAATTCGCATGCCTTGTTGATTCTAATGGGTTCCTTAGGTTACATCCATGTATGATGTTAGAAGTTGTAATCTGAGTAAAAGTAAATTGGATTTAGCTTCTCTATTTCCTTTTAGCCTTTGGATATTATTTAAGACAATGAAATCACCCCTTGTCTTCAGTCCCAGTTGAAGGAGGTTAAAATGTAGCATTAGTGAATCATACTCTTACTACACACGCTCTACTTAAACTACCACATGAATGGAATGGATTTCAGTCAGATGCTGATCCTCTACCTCTCAAACATTATTTCCTAAATGAGCCGTTATCACAACCGAGCTGTTAAAGCTTCTACTGTAGTAAAGAGAAGCAGAAGTCATTGATCTTCCTACATGTGTATTTTTCTTAAGTGTTTTCCAAATGATGTATTTCAAAATAAATGAGAGCTTACCTGTTGCTAGGATCAGGTACAACTGCCAATTCTTGTAACTTGATCAGGGCCAGATATGAACTGAAAAGTTGAAAGTTCTTAAGAAAATTATTGCTGGACTTTATCAAAGCTGAATACAGAAGGATTCTCATAAGTAGTGTCTAGGACACACACTGCCTGGTTTACTTTCTCCTACATCAACTTTTTCTAGAGCTGATATTTACACACTGCCTGCCTGGAGATAAGAAGGGGAAACAAAAGCATAGATTTTTTAAAAAATGGAGTGAGAAGACATTAAACAAAAGAAATACTATACAATGTATTGAGAAGAGCTTGCCAGTGGAAAAGTGGAAACAAAAGCTTTAAAGTGACAGTGAGCACACAGTGTACCCAGAATAGTGTTCTGTTCTTGTGGAAGAATTCCAGACAGGTAAAATATGGACATAAAAAAGGACAGTTTTCTCCAATGGTCTCTGATAAGTGATTACTTAAAGACAGTGCACAAATCACACCTGCCTTATGAATCCTCTTTCTATTGACATTGTTGGGAGAGATTGCTTAATGTGACATCCTGCTTAGCTTTCATTGAAGAATGTTTTTGTGCTCAGAATAAATGAACACCAGCTTTCTCACAGATGATGGACTGCAGCACCCATCATCCCTAGCCAACAAGGCCACTGGCCATACTGTCTGAAGATGATGGAAGTATAATCTGACACAGTGGTATGTGGAGGGAACTCCAGTTTGAATGAAGATTCTACTGATGGAAAAATAACAAGAATAGTTTTTCCTGCTTTAGAAAAATGCAACCAATATTTTCATCTATAGTGAAATAATTTCCATCCATGTGATGGCTCTTGAAATTATCTAAACTGCTAATCACACAGAAATATTATCTTCCTCCCTCCCTCCCTCCCTCCCTCCCTCCCTCCCTCCCTCCCTCCCTCCCTCCCTCTATCTATCTATCTATCTATCTATCTATCTATCTATCTATCTATCTATCTATCTATCTATCTATCTATCTATCTATCTATCTACCTTTCTTTAGATGACCATTTGAAATAAAATTAAAATGTGGAATGGATGCTGTTCATCAGATGATCTATTATCAAGCTGCATGAATGATATATTCAGTTGAAACATTGTCACATGTGTAGGGTTAGGGCAGGCAGCAGTGCATTTTTTATAAACAGGACAAATGATGCTATTTGCCACCTGGCTAATTCTTCTAGTGCATCTTAATTGCATTCATCATAATAGCCATTGATGTATGTAGAGGCATTTGGTTTTCCTAGCAGTGTGTCTTGTTCCAAACTATCCCCATTGCAGTGCAAAGTAATCAGAGAATCATTGAATAATTGAGTTGGAAGGGGCTTATAAGGTCATCGAGTCCAACCCCCTGCTAAGCGCAGGAATCCAAACCAAAGTTGTGGTATGCTTTGGTCTCTAATTGGCAATTAAGACCCATTAGCTTTGCATCCTACTCCAGCTGAAGATAAAAACTGGTGAATTGTTTCATTAAGATGGATCAGTACTGGTACCTGTATTTTTGGACTCTCTTGTGAGGCAGGCATGGCTATGGGAACTCTCATGTTGAGCACCGTGCACTTCAGAATGGAACACTATATCACTGAATGGAAATAATTCCAAAATCCATCGTTTTTCTTTTCTTGATGAATGTAAAAAGGTCATGGCCGTGTTGCTATTATTATCTTATAATAATATAGAAAGAGAGACATAGATGGTCTTATTATAGGTAAAATTCATTTCTCAACTGTAACAGAGACTGTCAGTTTCCCAGGCATAGCATAATTCTGCTCTAAGAGAGGCGCAGGGAACCTGTGGCCCTCTATATTTTATGCTAGAATATGGCTCTTAGCACTGGCTGTACTGTGTGGAAATGATAGAAGGTGATTGTAAAGACATCTTAGATGGTCATTGTTTTCCCTCCAAGCTCTGGGAAATTTGCTTCAATTTCCAATTTCCAACTTTCTCCTAAAGTCCATGTTTCAGCCCTATATGATGTCCGGGCAAGATTATACTCCAAGAGTGTAAGTACTGGACAATTCACACTAGCCGCAAATCTCTATTCAGTACTCCTCCAGAAGTGTGAAGGGCTCAATGGATGTTGTTATAGAGAAGCAAGTGAACACCACTCCACATCTCCATCTCACCTGGGAATCCTACAGACCTTTGTGTGTTTAGCACAAAGGCCTAAGAAGCATGTGAAGGTATGGTATAGAGTATCCACTTCTGGGTATGGAGAGAATGCAGAGTAAGGCTTATATGTTCATGCCCTGTCACCACCACCCTTTGAGCCCTACTAGTTTTTCATTTCAATGCCTAAATAGGACAGATGCACATGAATTAAAAAAGAATCACTAAATTCATTCAAAAATTGCAAATTTGTCAATTTGTATTCATACAAATCAATGCCCCAACAAATACAAATCAACACATTTTAGTGATTTTTTTTATTCATTGATTTGTTTGGCTATAAAATAGCCTCTCAGGCACCTAGAGTCACCAGATTTTCAGAGAAGCTTCTCATGACTCCCCTCTACAATCCCTCCAAGATTGGTGAAGATTGGGTGTCATACATCTAAGTTATATACCCACAAAGCGCGTTCCCCACAGGAAAGTGCCATTTAGAAGCTGGTTTGGGGAAACCCAATCTTCCCAAAACTTGCAGGGATTGTAGAGAAGAGTCATGGGAATCTTCTCTGTTATTTTGGTGTCTCTAGGGGAAATGTTCTTGGGGGGCCTCTCTTTGTGGGTGTATAACTCAAACAGCTGAAACCCAATCTTCATCAAACTTGGAGGGATTGTATAAGAGAATCATGAGAAGCCTCTCTGCAGTTTTGGTGTCTTTAGGTTCCTGGGGGGGGGTGTTTTATAGTAAAATAATGAATTGACAAATTGATACATCAATTTGTCAGAAAAATTGATAAATTTGTAATTTGTGATTCATCAATCTTGACAAATCACAAATCAAAATATACCACAATTTTTCTGATTCATGCCCATCTCTACTGATGTGCTTCTGGTCCAATGGTTTCTAGCATTATCAGTCAAAATGTGTTGCTTAGTTATTCCATCTCCCCCCACCCCTTATGTGTTAAGGAGAAAACAGGGAAACATAGCCACATACAAATGAAAGAGAGTAGCATCTGGATATCCATCCCCCATTTCATGGCTGCAGTTCTTCTTTCTTGGCCTCACTGCAAAATGGGCACTGAATGGTAAAGACTGCAACTCAAAATAGGCTAATGGGGGACCAAAGCTCACTAACCCCCATTGCCAAGCACCCATTTACCCCTAGGCTTTGGAAAGAGGGATTCCCCTGTCAGTCATTTTTCTGCTCTTCTTTCTAAAGGGAAGACCAACAGAGATTGCTGCTTAGGATATGGTTGCCCCAGATAGATAGGACTTCACTATACCACAACCTGGCACTTAAATCACTGCTGTTGTCAATACAGAAATGTTTAAATATTCTGGGAAAGTGTCTTTCAAGTGTCCATACATCACACAGCTCCCCTTTGCTTTCACTCTTCTTCTCCATTATTGCCATCATCTTACACATCCTTTTTGCCACAATTCAAAATATTTTTCTTCTTTTACTTTTAATGTTTAGCCCATGAATCAACATGACACTGTAAGGATTTGAATCAGTGCTATATCAATTTAGTACTATAGCAGTAAACTAGGAGAAAAAATATATTTAACAATATAACTTACAAATTGTGTTAGAGTTGACGTTATAATCACTAGCAGCAGAAAGAATGGGAATGGAGTAAGGTTTACCTTAACACCATACCCCACGCTGCTCATCATCGGTGATGTCATCTGGACAAGTCTGAAAGTTGCCCAAAGTATTGATATGGGCAATCACAAAAGCCAAAGAGAGATGAAATAACTCGAGCAGAAATACTACCACCCCAAAAAACCCACAAGCCCTGTTGTCTGAAAAAAAGTATATTGCATATTAAAATGAACCATGAAGCAAAAAAATCACCCATGAATTGGGCCATTTTGTGATTCATTTCAGGGCACTTTGGAGAAATGTCCATGCCCAGAATGAAACAAAACACTGACCTAGCATTGCCATTGGTGATGTATATATAAGTATAACTATAGCTATACCTTCAACACCCCAAATCCAATCTTCACCAAACTTGGCCTGAGTCTTAAGATTTATCTCCCCTCCAATCCTGCCAGGTTTGGCACATATTGGATTTGGGACAGCCATGTTATAGCCTCCTGAAGCAGGTCCCCTCAGGAAACTGCCCTTTAGCCAGCTGCTAAAGAGCACTTTCCTGGGAGAATCTGTTTTGGGGGGCTATAACTCAGATGTCCCAAATCCAATCTTCACCAAACTTGGAGGGAGTGGGGAGGAGAGTCAGGCTGAAGACTCACTATGAGTTTGGCATCTCTAGCTCACATGGGAGCCTTTCTACTGCTCCCAGAAATCCAAAATTGCACAAACCATGAAACAGTTCATTTTGTTGGAAAGTACATGAAAGTTCATGGTTTGTAGTTTGTGAATAGCAATGGACCATGAACCATCATGGATTGCTGCCTTGTCGTGGCGAAGGGGCTTGAGTAATTCAGAGAAGCTATGGGCTATGCCGTGCAGGGACACCCAAGACGGACAGGTCATAATGGAGTTGTTGTTGTTTAGTCGTTAAGTCGTGTCCGACTCTTTGTGACCCCATGGACCAGAGCACGCTAGGCTCTCCTGTCTTCCACTGCCTCACGGAGTTGGGTTCTGGAGAGTTCTAGTGGAGAGTTCTGACTAAATGCGATCCACCTGGAGCAGGAACTGGCAAGCCACTCCAGTATCTTTGCCAAGAAAACTCAATGGACAGAAACAAAAGGCTAAAAGATATGACGCTGGAAGATGAGCCCCTCAGGTCAGAAGGCATCCAACATGCTACTGAGGAAGAGCGGAGGACAAGTACAAGTAACTCCAGAGCTAATGAAGTGCTTGGGCCAAACACGAAAGGACGCTCAGCTGCGGACGTGTGTGGAAGTGAAAGGAAAGTTCAATGCTGCAAAGAAAAATACTGCATAGGAACCTGGAATGTAAGATCTATGAACCTTGGTAAGCTGGATGTGGTCAAACAGGAGATGGCGAGAATAAACATTGACATCCTGGGTGTCAGTGAACTAAAATGGACGGGAATGGGCAAATTCAATTCAGATGATTATCATATCTACTATTGTGGGCAAGAATCCCGTAGAAGAAATGGAGTAGCCCTCATAGTGAACAAAAGAGTGAGAAAAGCTGTACTGGGATACAATCTCAAAAATGATAGAATGATTTCAATACGAATCCAAGGCAGACCTTTCAACATCACAGTAATCCAAGTTTATGCACCAACCACCGATGCTGAAGAAATTGACCAATTCTATGAAGACTTACAACACCTTCTAGAACTGACACCAAAGAAAGATGTTCTTCTCATTATAGGGGACTGGAATGCTAAAGTAGGGAGTCAAGAGATAAAAGGAACAACAGGTAAGTTTGGCCTTGGAGTTCAAAACGAAGCAGGGCAAAGGCTAATGGAGTTTTGTCAAGAGAACAAGCAGGTCATCGCAAACACTCTTTTCCAACAACACAAGAGGCGACTCTACACATGGACATCACCAGATGGGCAATACCGAAATCAGATTGATTATGTTCTCTGCAGCCAAAGATGGAGAAACTCTACACAGTCAGCAAAAACAAGACCTGGAGCTGATTGTGGCTCTGATCATCAGCTTCTTATAGCAAAACCCAAGCTTAAACTGAAGAAAGTAGGAAAAACCACTGGGCTAGTCAGGTATAATCTAAACCAAATCCCTTATGAATAAACAGTGGAAGTGAAGAACAGATTTAAGGAACTAGATTTGGTGGACAGAGTGCCTGAAGAACTATGGTTGGAGGCTCGTAACATTGTACAGCAGGCAGCAACAAAAACCATCCCAAAGAAAAGGAAATGCAAGAAAGCAAAGTGGCTGTCCAACGAGGCCTTACAAATAGTGGAGGAGAGAAGGGAAACAAAAGCCAGAGAGTTCCAGAAAAACATCTACTTCTGCTTCATTGACTACGCAAAAGCCTTTGATTGTGTGGACCACAGCAAACTATGGCAAGTCCTTAAAGAAATGGGAGTGCCTGACCACCTTATCTATCTCCCGAGAAATCTATATGTGGGACAGGAAGCAACAGTTAGAACTGGATATGGAACAACTGAATGGTTCAAAATTGGGAAAGGAGTATGACAAGGCTGTATATTGTCTCCCTGCTTATTTGACTTATATGCAGAATACATCATGAGAAAGGCTGGACTGGAGGAATCCCAAGCCAGAATTAAGATTGCCGGAAGAAATATCAACAACCTCAGATATGCAGATGATACCACTCTGATGGCAGAAAGTGAGAGGGAATTAAAGAACCTCTTAATGAGGGTGAAAGAGGAGAGCGCCAAAAATGGTCTGAAGCTCAACATCAAAAAATTAAGATCATGGCCACTGGTCCCATCACCTCCTGGCAAATAGAAGGGGAAGATATGGAGGCCGTGACAGATTTTACTTTCTTGGGCTCCATGATCACTGCAGATGGTGACAGCAGCCACGAAATTAAAAGACACCTGCTTCTTGGGAGGAAAGCGATGACAAACCTAGACAGCATCTTAAAAAGCGGAGACCTCACCTTGCCGACAAAGGTCCGCATAGTCAAAGCTATGGTTTTTCCAGTAGCGATGTATGGAAGTGAGAGCTGGACCATAAAGAAGGCTGACTGCTGAAGAATTGATGCTTTTGAATTGTGGTGCTGGAGGAGACTCTTGAGAGTCCCCTGGAGCAGTGGTCTCCAACCTTGGGCCTCCAGATGTTCTTGGACTACAACTCCCAGAAGCCTTCACCACCACCTCTGCTGGCCAGGATTTCTGGGAATTGAAGTCCAAGAACATCTGGAGGCCCAAGGTTGGGGACCACTGCCCTGGAGAACAAACCTATCCATTCTGAAGGAAATCAACCCTGAGTGCTCACTGGAAGGACAGATCCTGAAGCTGAGGCTCCAATACTTTGGCCATCTGATGAGAAGAGAAGACTCCCTGGAAAAGACCCTGATGTTGGGAAAGTGTGAAGGCAAGAGGAGAAGGGGATGACAGAGGACGAGATGGATGGACAGTGTCATCAAAGCTACCAACATGAATTTGACCAAACTCCGGCAGGCAGTGGAAGACAGGAGGGCCTGGCATGCTCTGGTCCATGGGGTCACGAAGAGTTGGACACGACTTAAAGACTAAACAACAACAACATATGAACCATCATTGACTGCTGTTTTCCCCAGTTCATGCCCATCTCCCGTGCCTACTCATGTGAAAAGAGCATATCTTTAGCATACTAAGATAATTTTTCTATGGATGTAAGCTTTTCTACTGCAGATATCCACATTCAGTGGGCAGATATTAGGAGATGGGGTTTGTTGCCACAAATGACATCAGAGACAAAGTGAGAAGTGTTCCAAGATGTCAGTCAGGGGTTTGTATTTGAAAGAAAAATGGCCCCATTTGCAATTATTTCTGTTTTATTAAATACAAATTCAAAGTATTCAGAGTAAGTTAATAATTAATGAAAATAATCTTTCAGATTTCTTTTTGGGTTTCTTTCCCCGTTTGGATTTTTATTAGAGCAGCAGAGTCAAACTATGTTCCTAAATGTGTGAGATTAGATTTCTGGAATGTATTGAAGCTTTACATGTATAGAAGTCTAGGCATCTAGGCTTCCTGGTTGAAGATGTCTACATTCAGTATGTTGATGTCAAGGATGTGGCTTGTCCACACACAAAGCATTGGGACAGGACTTGTAGAGAGCCCTCCAGCTCCTTCAGTGCATGGGCCCCCCTTCACATAAGATCTACAATGCAATGCAATGCAATGCAATACAAATCTATAGCTATATCCCTCATTCCATAAGTTTAAACTAAGTAAGAGTACTGGAATGAAGATCCAGGGATCAATCCTTTATCAGTCATGAACTCATTGGATGATCATAGGCAAGTGTTGTCTGACTTCCTCCAACCACAACATGAGGGACGACTATGTCAAATAATGCCAAGTTTGTTCCTGTGTGAAAAATTCATAGCATTTATAGTTCCTATGAGTAAGAGAAACTTGAGTACTAGTTTATTTAGTTTATTAAAGTTCCACTTAAACCAAATCATAATCTTAATATTTGATAAGATTGTTTCCATTCAGATTTAACTGCATTCAGATGAAAACAAAAGGTCTTTGCATTATACCTTATCTTTACCGTAACAGCCAATTAAATAAGCAAGCAACCACACTTATATACTGATAAGTGTGATGTTATCTGTACCTGTTGCATGAGGAACTTAGCAATAGGAGAGGTAGATGCTTACCCTGTGTAGACTTCCAGCTAGACAAGAATAATCTCTTTCACAAGTCTCCGTTTTATCCCCCATCTACACCATTTTATTTTATTTTCCCTCTCTGTAGACACTCAGCATTCTTTGGCCACTAATAATGCTTTGTCCCAGTGTGCCACCCTTAGTCCTTGCCAGATTTTTACTTTGCTTTGTCTTGCTTTTTTTTGTAGAGGGTTGCACTTCTGCAAATCTAAACATTCCCCTAAACCTGTTGATTAATGTGCCCCCAAACACATGAATGGTGTTGCTTGAGCTACATTAAGTTTGGCACTTGGAGAATGAGTTTGCTCTTAGTAGTCAGGGTGGCTCACCTTAAGTACTTAAGGTGAACCTACCTAAGTACTAAATATTGTACCTGGATATATTAAAAGGTCAACTTTAAGGCACACTTAGGAGAAGGTCTGTCTTTAGCAATGGATGAGAAAGGATTGAACTGCTGTTTGCCTTTAATGGATAAATCTCCATTGGCCACATAATGGTGTCCATTGAAATATTTACTAAAACCATTAGACGTTGCTTTAAAAATGTGAGAAAAAGTCCCCTGATATTTCTATTGCTGATGAACTGGTGGTGAATTTTTCATCACTCAGTTCTTCCTCACTTAGAGGTGCTATCTTTTCTTCGTGCCCTGCATTTTCTCTGTATTCTGAACCTGATTTCTAAGATGGCTTTTTTTTTAAGCCTTATTTTTTTAAATCCCCAAATCCAAGACCACTACCAGTATTTGAGGGAGCCATCAACATGGACACTTCTCTGGTGTCTCCAAGACACTCTTAGTACAAAACTATATGCACATCATGGGAAGGATTTTGCCACTATACTGCAATCTTTCTCTGTCCATAACTTTACTGGTTGCAATTAGGAAAAAAAGGGAAATTGCTCAAAAGCAGGTTCTTAAAAGGGGCAATTATGGAAGTCAAATTCACTGCCCCAAATGTCCAACACAGGTAAAAAAGAGGACTTATAACTTGCCCTCTTTGTACGTCTTGTACAGCCTCTTAAATTGTCCCTGTCTGCACCAGCAGTGTTGCTGGTTGGGAGTTGACTCTGATCCTTGACTCTCTCTCAGCTAGTTGACAGCTCACTGTCCCAGTTTCTCAAATGCTTAGGCCATGCCACAGCTTCAGAAATGTCCTTTCAACTCAGAATTTGGCAAACCTGTGTTGCAAAGGTTTCCTGGGTTTGAGTTGGCCAAAGAGCTAAGCTTCGGAGAATGTCTACCTGCTTTTTTTGAATTGTCGGACATCCTGTTGGAAAAAACACATGAAGGATGTAAGGCTTTCTAATGCAACCAGAACAGAGGAAAGCAAACACATACTTTGATATGATATCTAGAAGTTTCAGTTCTAACGGTTATATTATATTGGCACAAGGATAACACAATGATAGTTCAATTTACGTATTTTATGAAAAGCATGTATTCTACTAAGAGATGCCACATATTACATATAGTATATGTTTAGTTATTCTTGTAACAAGCTGTACCATCTAGTGTAAGTGATGTCTCCACTCTAAGGCTCTCTAGGTCAAGAAAGTTAAGTTTGTATATTATCTTGGATGTTGACTGAGACAAAACCAAAATGGATTTATTTGCATGAGCTTATTTTCATCTTGCTGCATGTTATTATTTATATTTATATGTAATTATAATCTAAACTGATTTCCTTTAGCAACTGCTATGTCCTACTTCACAATGAAATGACAAAATTTTTAACAATTTTTAAGTAAGTCACTTTGGGACCCAGTTTTAGGAGAAAGGCAGCACATAAAGAAATAAAATAAACAAATGCATATAAAATATAAACAAATAAGTATAACTAAAGTACTATGATAACCAAACCTGAGGTAAGGTAAAAATCCCTCAGCAAACCTGGGACCTCTGCAGAAAAATGGCATACTCGTTTTTGCACATTGTCTCCTTGGCCTAATTGCAAGCTTTTTTCCAGAGACATCTTGTTGTGCACTTGTGTGACAGGCAACACCTTGAACAAAAAGGAACTTTCGTTTGAGCCAATGTGGCAATTCTTATATTGTGCTCTGGACATACTTTTCTTTTCTTTTCTTTTCTTTTCTTCTTCTTCTTCTTCTTCTTCTCTCTCTCTCTCTCTCTCTCTCTCTTTCTTTCTTGCAGAATAGGTCAAATATAGTGCATTTAAATTTCCATAAAGAAAAGTCACTGACAAAGATGTAAGATATATGTTTTATCTCACGTTGCGTGACAGCTTTGCAGATTGCATTTGCTTAACAATACAGGGCATGTGTAAAGTGAGATGTTATTTGTGACTGACAATTCACTTGTCACTTTCATCTAGTAATGTGCCCACCAAACATGAACACATGTTATTTTCCCACTGAATTATGAGATGTCTGCTTTGCTAGCTGCTTCTGTGCCCTCAGGGAGCTTGCATTCTGATTTTTTTAAAAAAATTAAGAATATTCACTCTAGGAAGCTTGCACAACTTGTGGTTGACTAAGTTTTGAATCAGAGTATTTTGGGTGCTTGACTCTCCTCTCTTTTTGCTTAAGAAAAAACGCTTTGAGAAAGTAGGTAGAAAATGTTTTTTTTCCCTCATTCTACATTCTGGGATCACCCAATCAAGTTCAACAGTAGAAGATTCAAGACAGACAAAAGGAAGGATATCTTCACATAGAACATCATTAAACCGTGGGATCCACTGGCACAAGATTTGCTGATGGTCTCCCAAGTGTCTGACTTCCAGCAGGGATATGGCAGATTAATGGATAATAAACTACTAGTCACGATGAGGACTATACATCAACTCCAGTGTAAAGAAGGGGCAGCTTATCTCAGAATGTTTTGGGGAACCCCATGTTCTGTTCACAAGCCACTTATGATATCACTTGGATGCCTCTGAATATCACCTGTTGCGGAACAAGCAGTGGGAGAGGGTCAAGGCCTTATGGCCTGCTTGTAAGCAACTCAAGGAGCATCTAGTTGGTCAAGAGATGAAAGAGACTGCTATACTAGATAGGCCTTTGGTCACATCCAGCTGAGCTCTTTTTTTGTTACATTGTAGTTCAGGCAGGTAGCAAAGCCAGGATGTTTCAAGGGCCCCTAGCCAATCCTACATAGTTGGCATGCGGCATTCAGCTTGGTGGATTACAGACTGAGCAGGCCAGCAATGATGGCCAACAATGGTTAAGGGATGTTTTGAAAAAGGAAAGTGTCTCCAATCATCAAGCACCAGAAAACCATGATAGGATATCAGCTTTGTTCACACTCTTAGATAGACTATAATGACAGGGTTTTTCTAGTCGGCAGCTTCTTCCAGTCCCTGGGATCACTTTGGTAAGATGCCATTACTATATAGTTGGATATATGGTTGGAAATAATAGTCCAGGAATTGCCACATGGGCCGCTGGTATGCCTCTGTCATGGTGTGATTTGAGAGGCAGATGCCAATAATGTAGAAGGCAACTAGAATCACCAGTAGGAGAATCACCAGCAGGATGCCTGCAAAGTGCCACAAGATGATGAAAATCCAGGCTATCTTCACCCTATCAAAGCACAGAAAAGGAAGGCTTACCTTTGGTAAAGACAAGACAGAGTGAAATAATCCCCTCCCTGCAGGCTTCAGTGACAGTAGAGTGATGGGGCAAAATGGGTGTGTAAGTGAAAAAGGCTGTCATTTGGCCTCAAGTATATTCTGAGCTCTTTAATGAAGGCCAGCTGTCTCCAAGGATGTTTCACAGATGATACCTAAAAGCACATTCGGGAGTTCCTTTCATACCATTTGAGCATATAACAATTGCTGGTTTTGTTATTAATGGATTAAGGGGTGGCAGATCAGTTCTGGCTCAGTACAAAGACACATTTAAGCCAATTAGGTATTGCAATCCATTGGCAGATGAATGGGGAGAAAATGTCAGAACAGTGTAAGATGTTACAGAGCACTGAAGTATATCTGGCTTCTTTGTATCCAATTCAATGCAGTGGCTGAAATATTGAGTCTGAATGTGGCAGAGCCATATTCAAATCCTCACAGATAAAGCTCAGTGGAAGGGCTTAGACAAGTCAATACCACACCTATCTCAATGAGCTACTGTGAAACTTGATTGACAAATCGTTATGCATCATGGCCAGTGTCCTATTCCTAGTTTCAACCACAGAGTAAACCCATTGAATCAATAATGGCATGGTAAATAAACATGAATGTAAATCCCATTTAGTCATTGGGTCTACTCTAGCTGGGACTAGCAATAGTCTTTTAAAAAATTCTTCAGTACTTTTTGAGAATATTTTGACAACAGCTCTCTCTGGCTTCTCTGTTCATCATGTGTGCAGTCAAAGATAAGCTGATATAGATCTCTCAAAAATCAGCTGATACATATGTCTCAAGAGTTACCGTAATTTATCTCTATTTTATAGATACATTACATGGATTGGATTGATGTTGAGTGTATAATGTATTTGTGTAACTATCGGGGAAAACAGATAAGTTATACCAAGCAGATGTATACTGATGGCAACACCTTGGTCTGATTAGCCTTGTCCATGCCCCATATTATTTATTTATTTATTTATTTATTTATTTATTTATTTATTTATTTATTTGACTTGTATGCCGCCCGCACCCTGCACTGATTGTCAACATCTCTCTAGGATCTGAAGTAGCAGCTTTGCTTGTAACCTCCTACAAGTTTACATTAATTGGAGATGCTAGTGTTGGAACTGGGAACAATCCTGCATGCAATCCATATGTTCTGTGCCATGAAGTCAGAACCAACTTGTAATGACTCTAATAGGGCTTTCAAGGTAAGTGAGATTTTAAAGGAGTGGTTTTACCAGTTCCATTCCTCCAGTGAGTTTTCATGGCTGAGTGGGGATTTGAACCCTGTTCCCCAGAGTCCTAGTCTGTCACTCTGCCCACTACACCACACTGGGAATTTATGTATATGCTCCATCACTGGGGTGTTTTCCTATTTCAAGGGAACACAAAACACACTACTGGCAAAAATCTGAAGGCTCAGTTCTTTTAGATTTTAATCATTATCTTGCGCTAATTCCATGCATCTTTAGAGCAAGAAAACAAAAACCATGTCTTTTCTCACTTGCAACTGTACATTCACGTTAACACTGCCCATTTTTACATGGCTGTAAATTTCCCCTCTCACTAGGAAACAATCAATGGTTATACTTGATTTAGAGGAACAATATTCACTATCATGGGGTATGGGCTCCAAGACATGTAACAGACTAGAACACTGGATAAGGGGGGATTTTGGGACATGTCTGAATTATTGTAGAATTAAAGTGGTTTTTTAAAAAAATACCACAAGTAGTAATGTGTTCTTCACTAACCTACCACCACAAACCTGCTTCTTCACAGGTTTTCCTTCCCTTTGCATTTTCAATTCCTGCAGATAAAAAAGAAGGTTGAGAAAATTCATTTCTGCTTGTAATTGTATACAAATAAAAGAAGCCCTAATATTTCATTGTGGAGGTTCCTAAAACTGGATACAACTCTGAACTGAAGCAACATTGTACCTCCCACTCCTCCGTGAAATTTATCTGCCAAACAAATTTCCATACCCATGCTGCTGAATTGTGCCCTGATCTTGCACTCCTGCTTTAGATGTTGTGGTATGAGTGTATGTTTGTACTGTGGCAGCTCAAGCAACATCTATGATTGTTTTAAGCACTTCTGCTGAAAATCAGGGTCATTGGAACATAAGGAAGGTATGGCGACTCCTGTGCTGTTGTTCAGAGACCTGCCATCTCTGATTTTGAGTATTGTCTCTGTAAATCAGAATTGACTTGACACAGATATAGACATACACACATCCATCCATCCATCCTCCATGAATTTATCTGATGCCCTTTTAAAGCCATCATTGTTGAATTCTACAATCACATCCCCTGATCCTGGAGAAGGCATATACCTATTAGACCCAGTCATTGAAAGGTAGTTGTTGTGTGACAGGCTAAGACACAATAGGATTTGCTTGCAAAACGGGCCCGAGCATAATGCCTCAGACTGGGTGAGAGCAGAAGAGGATGAGGACAGCATGTACAAGATTCTGTGCTCTTGATGACATTACAGAGTAGACCACTCAATTAGTGTACTAAGCCAGATCTTGTTTTATGACCACACCCTTTTTTGTCTACCTAGCAAGATAACAATTAGAAAGTATCACTTATACATGAGGGAAGTCTACAATGCAAGTGGTTTTGCCCCCTTGAATAAACCACAAATAACACAACAAGTGTGCATCCCTTTTCCTTCTTAATCCTTAAATAGCAGCTCAGTTTCAGAAAGTTACTTTTTTGGGTACAACTGCTGTACTCCAGAAAGTAACTTTTCCAAGCTCTGATATACCTCCATAACCAAACACAAGGTGCAAAGAAACGGGCAGCTGTTTGCCAGGATTGCTGAGTACATGTGCTCACAAGATAGCTTGCTCTGTATTGGGTAAAACAAGATTACTGACCAGTTCAGCCCTGGCTATTTCATACATCAAGCTCTTGGGGTGGAGGTTCAAAAACTTGCCTGGAAACTTGGTCTGATGTCTGAAAGCATGAGAAATGAATGGATTATTAACATGCTTCATGGCAGTCATTCTGTGGTAGTATTCATAGATGATATTAGTTCTGGGTCTTTCTGAAAGAATTGTTCCCGTCTATGTTAACATTATGTGACAGTGCTTGGTCAGGTAATACTATTAACATGCAGTAATATTATTATTAACTGGATTCTCAGTTTCATGTAGTGGATAGAGTGATGGACTAAGACTCAGGAGACCTGGGTTCAAATCCATGCTCGGCCATGGTGGGTATGTGTGTGGAACTGTAAAACCACTCCTTAAATATTTCACTTACCTTGAAAGCCCACTTAGGGTAACCATAAGTCAGTTCGAACTTTATGGCACATAACACACATAACATTATTTTAATATTCACATTATGCAACAGGGATGAGTACCCCTTACATTGTTGGGCTGCAAATCCAGATATTCCACACTAATGCCTGTGGTTAATGGGACTGATGGGAGGTGTAGTCCAGGAACATCTGGAAAGCCCTATTTTTCATTCTTTTCTCTTTCTTAAAAAATTAAAATTATTCTTGGATTTTTTTTTCTTACATTAAACCTACATTTGCATTTCAGTCAAATAGAATATGGAGTCCATGATCAGGGAAAAGCAGGTCTCTCTAAACCAGATGTTAACTGTCTCTAGTCATGGCCTAGGTAGATGGGCAATGGCATCAGACCAGAACAGACCACATGATGTGTATATAAAATTGCTTAGGTGATTTGAGGAAATGATGGTGGAATTGTTGTACTGGCATGAGTAAAACTTTGAAAGTTGGCATTAAAATGGAGGGAAATGAGTTATGGGCTCAGATCAGAGGACATGCTCCAAAGCTGAGCAAGGAAGGCACTGGTCCTCATTCCAGCAATTTGGCTAGTTGTGGTCATCTCCAGATCTTTGTCTTGGATATTAGGCTTTTCCCTGAGTTAGTGCTTGAGATAGCCTGCTCAGATGTGGTTTAAACAAATTGATAGAAATCTGCTGTTTCTTTTGTAACATGCAGGATTATTTTTTGTCAGTAATATGACATGTGTTGCAGTCAAAACTGCATTCCTTACTAGCAGAATCAGCATGACTTTGATCAGTCTGCTGCGCTTCAAGATCTGAATCTGGGTACAGAAGGGATTGGATACATAGAGGAGTCTTACCCAGCCTTGTTTTTCATAACAGCTGACAGTTCATCCTGCAGAGCTTTCTCTCTGTCCTGGAGAACCTGAAAGCAAAATATTTAGCAGCTCCCCTTCAGTTGTTGTTTCTCTTTTCCCCCTCAAGCAGTATCTTACACTTCACACAGTTCAAAGCCTGAGGCAATGATAGATAGAAGAAAGAAAGAAAGAAAGAAAGAAAGAAAGAAAGAAAGAAAGAAAGAAAGAAAGAAAGAAAGAAAGAAAGAAAATATGTTCTCTACAGAACAGATATAATCTGGTTTCCAAATTATTTCACAGCAAATTTTCACAGTCAGAGCTGCCAAAAAAATAATGTTCAATGCAAATGGCTATTGTACGTATTGGATGGGATAATATGGATTTAACTGACACACGAAACCAAAGCAAAGAGCCTTTATTAGGAACAGGGCAATCTGGTAGTGATATTCCAATATTAAATATCCCCCCTCCCATCTTGAGACTCCCAAAAAGATTCCCACAGGCAAAAGAGATCCCTAGGGAGCTTTGGATCCTGAAGTGGGGGAGATAAGAAATTTTTAATTTAACTAAATTGAAGATATCCATCACCATATGATGACATCATCTGGCTTGTATGGTGTAAATTTACACTGACAGGATTGCAGCCATTAATTCCTCACTACCCAAAAGTAACTAGTCACAGCTACCTATGTTACTTGTAACTAGTCACTTCCATAGCTGGGCCCTGAGTAGTAGTCTCTTTTGAGATGTTAAGAACCACTGACACAGAACTAGTGTGACATGGGGTGATTTGGAACATTACAAGCAAATGGCAACAGAATTAAAATAAGTCACCCATACTTCTTCCTATGTGTTGCATACAATATGTGATGTGGAAATTCAGCATTCTTCCTGTAGAAGGATGTCTAAATTTCTTATATGTGTGGTTTTCAAACATCTCTCCATGGGGATGATGTTTAAGTTTTCCACTTGGTATGTTACAGTGAAGGGGCCGAGGGTTGTGGATATTTTTTCCCCTGAGAATTTTCCCTGGTGTTTTTGGAAATCTTCTAATAATTTTTAAAAATATTTTGGAGCGGAGATATAATAGTCTGGTAAGTATAACAACATGAAAAATACACTCCTCCTTAACACACACCTAGATATGCTTCTCCCTGCCCATATCTGGCTTTCAGATAGTGCTGTCAAGACACCATTGTGAACCTCTTTCCAATTCTGGTCAGCAAAATATAATATTAAACAAATGAGCAAACAAACAAATGATGCCTTCTTGTGCGTAAAGTTAGGCCATCATCCTGGGTACAGGGAAAATGTTACAAAACCAGATAAGCTCAGCTATGTGACAATGTCACTGATTGTAAATTACGCTACTTAAGAGCAAGGCAATATCTATTCAGGAAATGTTGTCCTCAGTTTGATTAGTTTCATTTGTCCTCATTGACATAATCATAGATCCAAATCTGATTAGCTGGGTGACAATGTCATTATTTCCTAAAATATGATGTCTGTTTTGGTAGCTGAAGCTATGAACAGCACTGATTTTTTCCTGTAGAACATTTGATTAATACCAAGAAAGACAAAAAAAAAGTATGTTTGCAATGTTTGAAGAGATTTTCATGATTTTGAAGGAGCTGTCATCCTTTGCTTGCATCTGAGTAAACATGAATAGGGCCAGGCTCCATCTCTACATTAATCATTTGCCCCTATTTCATAGTGAAATAAGTGCTATTGGTTACTGTGGAGTGTACTGAGTCACCTTAGACTTACACCATGATACTACAGTATGGCTTTAATTATTTTTAAAGATCTATAAACAGGCCAATAGGTACACTCTTCCCCACTTTTTACATTATACCATATAAGGGCCCATGGAGCATGCTCCACCATCACCATGTGTGTGTAGGGGATAATCACATGCAAACACCAAGAAATTTCAAACTTTACAAAACTAACTTTTAGAATATGTGTCTGAAATGTAGTGGTAGATCACAACTAGAATCTATGTAACTTACAGAGGAGCTGACTCACCCAAATCCCCAGCTCTAGTTATGACTTACTGCTGGATTTCAGCCATAGAATCATAGAATGATAGAGCTGGAAGGGAACCCAAGCATAATCATGTCCAATGCCCTGCCAGAGCAGGGAATCCATATCTAAAGCATCTAACAGATGGCCATCCAGTTTCTAATGAAAGATTGACCATCAACTTCAAAGACAGTCCATTCCACTGTTCAACGTCTCTTATTGTCAGGACATTTTTCTTAACATTCAGTTCTAATTTTTTTTCTTATAATTTGAATCCATTACTTTGGGTCCTACCTTCTGGAGCAGCTCGTTACAACTAGACAGTAGACTATTTAAACATAAGTCTCAACACACTGATCAACCACTCATCTCAATATGATGAAGCATCTATGGGATGTGCTGGAACACCAACCTGATGCATGGAGGCCCCACCTCATAGTTTGCAGGACTTAAAGGATCTACTGCTAATGTTTTTGTGCCAGATACCACAGGACATGTTCAGACATTTTGTGGAGTTCATGCTTTGATGCATCAGAGCTGTTTTGGCAGCACAAGGGGGGCCTACGCAATATTAGGCAGGTGGTTTTAATGTTGTGGCTGATCAGAGTATGTTCTATTATGTTTGCTGTTTAGCAAGCATTTTGGAACTGCAGCCCATATTAGGTAGTCACTATGCTTCATATTCAGTCCTTCAAGAGCTCAATATGTCATTCATATACCTCTATTTTTACTTGATATTCTTGCATATATTCTTCTAGCTCCCTGATTTGGTGTTTCATCTGGAAAAGAAGCACACATCACCACCATCACCACTATCATCATCCTAATTTGCCTAATGCTCCTTTCATTCAATTTTTGGGCAACACAATTACATTTTTTCCCCTGCCCAATATATTACAGGAACTTCAGAGGTCTAATCTATAGTAAGAAAGGCACTTCCATATCAATTATGTGAGACAACATCAGGAGGTAGATCAGAGACAAGTAATGATCATTATCAGGCAACCTGATGCTTGCTTTGAACACCAATCAGACTTGTGGAACATTTCTTTAGACAATTGAAAAATATTGGGTGAGTAGCTACGTGGATGGGAACTGAACATTTAAAAAAGGAACACTTTCAAAGGGTCTAGTTAATGCCAGCCTCCCACCTCCTGTTACCTCCCCCCATTTGGAAGAAGGAGATGATGTATCAGGTAGAGGAGTCTTGAAATGAAGAAGGGATATGCCTCTTCAAGGAAGAGATTAGCCGTATCTCACTGGGGATGTTAGGACTTGTAGTTTATCCTGATGATTTCTACTGACATCTTCCTAGCTGACTTCATCAGGTATGTCAACTCACATCAGTGAGATTGTGAAATGCTTAACTGGTGCTGGATTGTGTCCTCCATATGCAATAAGCAAGCATACCTTTGTAAAAACTTCATCTTCCTCAGCACAAGTCAGGTTGCATTCTTGGAGCTCTCTCTAATTAAAAAAAAATCATGTGAGAGATTTTGAGATATCTTGCTTGGAACATCCCAATGGAAATGAATGCAAGACTCTTTCTGTTCTAGCAGAGAAAGAGACCTGTACGTCATATGACACAACTGAATAAATAACATCTTTAGCCCCAATCTTCAGTCAAAGATGCTAGTGCCTCAGATGATACTTTTGTCATGCAATCACTGTGCCTTATTTATGGAATTGTATTGAGTAGACATTATCTTCCTGTTAGACCCCTTTCCTGTGTTTCCTTCTATCCTTTCTTTTTATCTTTTTGCCTTCTACAGTGGTGCCTTGACTTACGAACGCCCCGACGTACGAACATTTCGACTTACGAACAGCTCCGTTCGCAAAATTTTGCTTTGACTTGCGAACGGAGCTTTGACTTACGAACAAAAAAACCGCGGGGAAAGCGGGAAATGGACTTTGGACTGCTTGGTACTGCCTGGTACTGCCTGGTACTGCCTGGTACTGCCTGGTACTGCCTGGTACTGTAATTTTAAAATGTAAAAATTGGTTTAAAAGGTGCTTGGTTTGGTTTAAAGCTTCTTGGTTTTAAAGGTGTTCTGTTTAAAAGGTGTTCGTTCCCTCCCTCCCTCCTTTCCTGCCCTTTTTTTAAACCTAAGTCATCTTAGGTTAAAAATTTTTTTCTCCCCCTAGTGGTAGAGGACGGATTAACCAGTTTTGCATTAGTTCCTATGGGAACTAATGCTTTGACTTACAAACGACGCCTTGACTTAAGAACAAAAACCAGCCGGAATGGATTAATCGGTTTTCAATGCATTCCTATGGGAAATGCTGATTTGACTTACGAACATTTTGATTTATGAACATCTTCTGGGACGGATTAAGTTCGTAAGTCAAGGCACCACTGCATTTTCTTCCCTCAATACATTAAGGAAGAAAAGTCAGAATAGTTGTGTACCATCCTTTGATTGGTTGTGCTAGGAGCCTTCCACCTGCAGGACCTTTTTTCAGTACATAGTCGTTTTGCCCAAAATCTACCTACCTGCTGTCAAAATATAGCAAACTTTTTAATACACTTATTTAAAGAAACACACAAAAGTACATTGATACCCAGTGCAGTGTAATAAACAGGGTGATGGACTAGGACTCAGGAGGACTGGGTTCAAATCCCTGCTCAGTCATGGAAACTGACTGGGGGAATGGAACTGGTAAGAACACTCTTTAAATATCACACTTACCTTGAACACCCTATTGGGGTTTCTATAAGTTGGTTGTGACTTCATGGCACATAACAACAGCAATGTAAAAGTACTCCAAACAAATTAATAGTACATGGTAATCCTTTCAGTTCTCCAATGACACAAAATAAAAATTGACTATATGGTGGTAATATACATTTTTAAAAATCAGCATTTTCTGAGTGTAGGATAAAAAGAGTCTTGTGTACCTGTTAGATCCAAGAAGCTTTAGCAAAGAATTAACTTGGCAAAGGACTATCTAGAATTGTGCACTATCATGAAAAGATGAGGTGACTAAAGCAGGGACGTGTGAGATCTGCCAGATTCCACCATGAATTTTGCATCTTCATAGACACTGCAGTCAAGATCCTGTTGAGGGATGTGAAGCAGAAAAGCAATCGCTTAAGTGTTTCCCCTGCTCCAACAGTCTCCCCTTCATGTGCCTAGTCTCCCACTGAGCATGGGTTTGGTCATATAGTTGGTGGTAAGACCACTTGTATGATGAGGGCCTGCTGGAGAGCAAAAGCCATAGCATGATTGTCATTGTACATGTGGTTTTTCTAAGTAAGATTCTGGCCTACATGTTCAGGATAATTTTCTTGGATTTAATTTTCACAATTGCAATTAATCCTTATTCAGATAAAATCTGTTTTGCATGAACATTCCTTCACATGGACAAAAACCTTGTGCTGTTCTAAGCTTTTTTTAAATCCTCCTTCTAATTGTTCTCACCTGTAGTTTACTGACATGACAACAGAGCTGCAGGTAACTTCGCTGATTGATCTTCTTGGATGCTGTCAAAGTTGAACTCTAGTATGGACACAAAAACACATACATGGTCACATTCAGTTCACCAGTATCCAGTGGCCAGCCCACTCATGTGATAAGAGGGAGAGATTATCTGTCACTGTGATTGATGGATGTCATTAGCTGGTCTTTTGTGTGCAGTGATCACCGGTCCTTGTAGATGGGTAGAGTTCGTTGACCTTTTGCAGACTGTATTTTTCAGTGCTGGGAGCCAGGCTTTGTTGAGTTTTAAACTTTCTTCTGTTTTGTTGAAGCTTTGCTGGTGTTTGTGGATTTCAATGGCTTCCCTGTGCAGTCTAACATAATGATTGCTGGTGTTGTCCGGTACTTCAGTATTTTGAAATAGAATTTCATGTCCAGCTTATTTTAGGGCATGTTCAGCTACTGCCGATTTTTCCGGTTGTTTTAAAACTCAGTGACAGATAATCTCTCCCTCTTATCACAACAATACACCCACAACAAAAAACACGCTGATCACCACAATCACCCATCTCCTGAAAAGGACAAAAGCTCATCCCACAGCTATAAATACTCAACTATCCAAACAAACTGCACCAGAGCACAGACAGAGTTCTGACTCCTGTCCTCTGAAGATGCCGGCCACAGAGACTGGCAAAACTTAGGAAAAACAATCTTCAGAACACGGCCAAAGAGCCCGAAAAACCCACAACAACCATCAGATCCCGGCCGTGAAAGCCTTCGAGAATTCATAGAACCTTCTCTGTTGTTGTTCCCAGAATTCCCTCCCATAGGAGGCCAGACTGGTCCAATCTTTGCTGTCCTTCTGTAAGCAGGTGAAGATCTTTTCCTTCAGGCAACCTTTCCCTTAATGACTGGCCGCTTGAGTGGTTTTTTTTTTAATAGAATGCTTGTGCCTTACTGCTTTGAATTTGTTTTTGGTGTTGCTTTTGTTTCCCATCTTTTAGTGTGGTATTTGTTTGATCTTTTTTAGTATTTGTATACTTACTTTTTTTAGCTTCAAATATTGTTTTTTAATGATGCAAGCTGCCTCAGTCCTTTTTAAAGAGAAAGGCAGGGTAAAAATGTATTAAATAAAAATAAAATAAATAAAATACCCAAACCTAGAGTGAGCATCATGTGTGTGGGGAAGCAGGAATACAGGAAGCTGCTGCATCCTGAGTCAGACCATTTGTCCATCTTGCCCAGTATTGGAGTTGATGCTTGGCTGGGGCTGTTCAGGATATCAGGTGGGGGTCATACTTGCTCCACCTCAAGACGGTGGGGATTGAACCTGGGACCTTCTACATGCAAAATGAGTGCTGCATCACTGAACTACGGCTTGCTCTTAAATTATGACCTGTCTTCCAGCAATAAGTCTTGTGGCATTTGAAAAGCTAACAAAGGCGGCAAGACTCATTGCTGGGAGACAGGCTGTTGTTTTCTTTGGCATAATGTTTCATAGACTGCAGCCTACTTCATCAGTGGCAGTCAACTCTCTTTCATTGGAGGTTTTAAAATACAGGTTGCCTGTCCAGGATGCTTAGGTGGGGATTTCCTGCTTGGCAGGGGGGCGGACTCAGTGACATTCCTTCCAAGCCTACTATTTTATGATTCTATGCTTCATTGGATGTATTTAGTGATATGGGCTACAGTCCAGGAAAACTTCTGCAAAATAGACCTTGCTAATGTAGGTGCCACCAGACTCTCGGTTGGGTGTTCTTGCTGCAGCAGATCACCACAAGTACCCTCCTCAAAATATTCAGGCCTTCTTTTTTGAGTGAGATAAGAAAAAGAAATACTGCAGAAAATGAATCCTGAGACACTTCTGATCAGTGCTAAATTAGATCTCACAATCACTGAATTGATTCTCAGAGGATTTTACTTCTAAGAATAGACACTATGTGACTCAGGCAGGGGGATGTCTGCTTGAAATTTTGTGAAGAGTTGCCCTGTCCCACAGTCTGGCCCAATTTCCACTTCATCATGTTTAAGACTACATTATCTGGAAATCTGAATTCATTTTTAAAAGAGTGAAAACTTTCTTAAACAATGACCAGAATCCCATCATTGTTAGTGTATGGTTTGTGTAACTTGCTGTGGCTAATTGCCACTAATTGATGAGGTGCTGGGACACTTCTCCATTGGGCGCCTGTTCATGCATCTAATTGTGAAACAAAGATGCATCCTGGCATCATCAGTTAGCCACAATTAGCCATGGCAAATTAGGCTAAGCTTATGCAAACACCAATATGGTTCTGATCAGTTTCTTAAAATTCTGTCAGGATGTTGTGGAGTGTACAAAACAGCTTCAAGTTTCATTATTTTTCCAGTTTTATTCTGGTGAGTGGAAATACAGTCAAGAAACTGATTTATTTTCTTCTAGCCTGTTTTATTTATTAGCTCCCCATGGAAAGCAATATACCTCTTATGAAATACCTTCAGAACATGGTGTAGGCATCCTTCAGTCTCGAGAGACTATGGTAACGTGCTCTGAATAGAGGTTTTGGAACAGCGTCTAGTGTGGCTGAGAAGGCCAATTCAACAGTGACAATCCCTTCCACACTGAAGACAAATACAGTCTGTCCCCTGTCCAGCTCCCTGGTTTTGCTGGTTTTGGGACTGCCTCTTGGCCTCGGCCTGCTGAACAAGTCTGCTTGTCAGCTTTCACCCTAAACCCCATGCAGCCCGTGAGGGTAACAGACCGTGGCGAGGCAGCACCTTACTAGCTGGGGGCTGCCCAGCTTAAGGCGGGCGGTAGCTACCTTCAGAACATTATCACAACATTGTAGTACCACCATCTCAGACATGCTTGTTGACATTTGCTTTATGTTCTGTATTGAAATGAGAAGACACTTTGTACCTTCTCAGAGAGCATGAAGATTCTCAAATGCAAATTTTCAGTGTCCTTCTCCTGTAGAACAAAACAATCCCTGAAATTAGTTATAAAAATGTACATCCCACTGTGGGCTGCAGGCTTGGAAACAGCAACAACTCACTACAAAAGAAAGACAATCTTTGATGAAGGACCTCATTCAAAACAGAGTTCTTATTAAGGATTAGGGAACTTTTGGTCCTCCAGGTGTTTCATTTTCAACTCCTGGCAGCTTTGCCCTACATGGCTGGTGGTGAGGATTGCAGGGAGTTGACATACAAAACATTAGGTGGATAAAGATTTGTCACCCTTGATCTAAACCACTCAATATTGGTCCACATGCAGGCTATGGTTTGTTATTGTAATTTTTTTTTTGTAAAATGTCATTACTGTTAACTAATTAACAGCATTTTAAAAATTGTGTCTCTCTTTCTCCGCCATTGTTTGTTATGTGCCATTTATAGTTAGATTTTTTTAATTTCCAAAACAAAAACAAATACAAAAATACAAAATACTTACTAATACACTCTAAACCACAGTGCACCCCCATACCCACGGGACCCTTTGGAACAATACTTTTAATACGAACCTCCTTTCCAAAATTGTATTGATTGTTGTTTAGAGGCTTTCCCCTTTCCTTTCACTAATACAAATTCAACAAATCTACCCCAAATAGCATAAAAAAATATTTGAACTTATTTCCCCTCTTTTCATCTTAAGTTCAATAGTCAATTTATCATTTAAAGCAATGTCCCATACTTCATTATACCAATCTAATTTTATATCATTTTTATCTTTCCAGAATCTAGCTATTAATATTCTAGCACTTGTCATAAAATTGGAAATCAATTCCTTTGAGCAATAGTCAAGTTCTATCTTATAAAAAATTGACAACAAAGCAATTTTAGAATTGAATTCGATATCTTTTCCAAATATATCACATATTTCCTTAAAAATCAGTTTCCAAAATTTCTGAATCCATTTACACTCCCACCACATATGATAATACGTGCCAATTACTTCATCACATTTCCAACAGGCCTTAGAATAGTCTGAATTTATTATATTCAGTTTCACCAGAGTCATATACCACCTTAAACTAATTTTTTTTTTAAAAAAATCCTTTATTCTTACCGACATTAATCTTAAAACTCTCATCTTCCAAATTTTTGTCCAATCCTCTGTTTTAATTTCTGTCTTTAAATCATTTTCCCAAATTGATTTCAAACCATCTGTTTCTGTCTCTTTTTCCTCTTGTTCCAAAATTAGATTATAAATTCTACTTACTACTCCCTTCCTCAAAGCATCTTTCTGCATGTCTTCATGTGATGATAGAAATTGTTCGTACTTAGTACATTCTCTACATTTGCCATTAGTTTTCAACCATTCATTTGTCCAACTATCTAATTGGATATAATTATACCATGATAGTTTATTCGTTTGAAGTTTAACTATAATCTGATCCTTCGATCTCATTTTAATCATCCAATCCTTCAATCTGGCAACTTTTTTGTCCTTAAAAAAATCAGCTAAACCCTTCAGGTTTGCTGGGAAATTTTCTATTTCAGTCACTAATTTTAGTGGTGAAGTAAAGGGACATAACTTCTTTTTATTTCTGTTCCAAATATTTAACATATTTCTTTAAAAAGGGTTGTTCACCTGATTTATTGTATTTCTTTTTACTACATTAAACAAATATTTTTCAATATTCCCATTAATTTCTGAGGATTCCATATACCACCAAATTAACCTGCCTTTGTTGTATATAATATCTCCAATAAATCTTAACTGATTCGCTATATAATAATTTTTTATATTAGGAATACCTAAACCTCCATTTTTTTGAGCCTTATACCAATATATTTTATTTATTCTTGATTTTTTACCTTGATTACAAAACCCATTAATCAATCCCTGCCAATACTTAAAATCTTCTTCTTCTAATTGAATTGGGAGCATCCTGAACAAAAAAGTAATTTTTGGTAATATTTTCATTTTGATCATGGCGATTCTCCTAAACCATGATAATTTCAATTTAGAATACTCCTGCAATTTATCTTTAATATCACTTTTTAATTTATTAAAGTTTTGCTCCTTTAATTTTTGAGTCACTTTAACTATATTTATACCTAAATATTTAATATAATTACACATTTTAAAACCATATTTATTTACAAACATTTCTTGTTCATATCTGTTATAATTAAACATCATTATTTGTGTTCTTTGCCAATTAATAGTTAGTCCTGTTATTTCCCTAAATTTTTCTAAATGATTTTTAATAATATCCATACTTTCTAATGGGTTTTTAATGGTCAATAATGAGTCATCAGCAAATAAATTAATCTTAATTGTATTGTTTTTACCTAATCCTTTAATTAAATCATCATTTCTTATTGCATTAGCTAACAGTTCTATAACCATACAAAACAATATTGGTGAAAGTGGCCATTTATAGTTAGTATGGGATTGGGTCTCTTGCTTGCTCTTTTAAGTTGATGTTTATTATTGAATTTTATTACTGAATTTTATTTATGTCAATGGTGTGATATTTTAAGCTGCCTACCATAGTGGCCTAGCCACTAGATGGGTGGGGTAAACATCTAAATAAATAAACTATCACATCCTGTGAGTGCTTATTCAGGCAAGTATAAAAGCTTCTTTCACCACAGGCTTTCCACTTCCCATTTTTGCAGGTAAGGATAAGTGGGGCAAAATATATACATGGCAAATAACTTCATATAAAATATGAAGATACCTCCAGATCAGCACTCTGAAAGTGGCTGCCACCTATGTCCTTGTCTATAGGAAGTGACTTCCTCATGTTCTCAGGACTCCATTTTGTATGCCAGTTCTCCTAAACCCTTACCAGCAACCATGGAAACCAAGCCTTATGAGGAAAGACTGAAAGAATTGGGCATGTTTAGCCTTGAGAAAAGAAGACAGAGGGGTGATATGATAGCACTTTTCAAATACTTGAAAGGCTGTCATACAGAGGAAGAGCAGGATCTGTTCTCGATTATCCCAGAGTGCAGGACATGCAACAATGGGCTCAAGTTACAGGAACCAGATTTCGATTGAATATCAGGAAAAACTTCCTAACTGTTAGAGCAGTAAGACAGTGGAACCAATTATCTCGGGAGGTGGTGAGTGCTCCAACACTGGAGGCATTCAAGAGAAACTTAGACAGCCACCTGGCAGACATCCTTTGATTTGTATTCCTGCATCAAGCAGGGGATTGTACTTAATGGCCTTATAGGTCCATTCCAACTTCACTATTCTCTGATTCTATGATTCTATGCTGGGTAAAGCTGACAGGAGTTGAAATTGAAACACCTGGAAGACCAAAGGTTCCTCAAGAGCATGATGAGCCTCATCATCTTCTCTGCATGTTTTTAAGAATTATTCCTTGCACAGTGATTGAAGCATTCTGAATGTACTGCCGGTAGGGAGGTAAGTTATAACTTTAGAATGAAACTTATATTGCTAACATCTGACACAGTGAGAAGAAGAATTGCACATAACTATCAAAGGCAGTGGAAGACAGGAGGGCCTGGCGTGCTCTGGTTCATGGGGTCATGAAGAGTCGGACATGACTTAACGACTAAACAACAACAAATCAATGGCATAAAAGCAAAACAAAGTTTTGACTTCTCCCAAATCTTATTAGAGGCTACTGACTACACAGAAAATACCATACTACTGGGTATCTGGAATTAGCAATATCAAAGCAGTCTTCTCAATCAGCCCCAGAAGTATTGGACTGCAGATTCCATCATATTGGCTTGAGAAGATGGGAGTTATAGCCCATCATGGCTAGAAAATGACAAATTGGGGAAGCCTGGTTTATAGAAATGACAGATAATATCATTAGTCCATCCTGATCTAACCAACAGATTTTTTGCTTGGTGTTTTTATGGTGTCATATAATGTATATTTTTAAAAAATCACTTTGCTCAGAGATATTTGCTTCCCAGCCTTGCCTACCAGCTTTTCAAGGTACTGTTCCTCGAAAGACGCTGCTATTCTTTCCTCCTCCTGATTTTTCTTTGCTGCTTCAATCTGAGTTTCTACGAATGTTAATTTCTCTTCAACTTGCTTTATCCTGTGGTATGATGCATGAAAAGAAAATAACTATAGTAAAAATAACGTTAATAAGTTTAGTACTGTGCTTTATTATCTAACAAAAATAATATGTTTGTCAGTTCCAGTTTGTATTGTACGTTTGTGTCCTCAAAAATTTGAAAAAAAAATGCTAACAATTAAAGAGAAATACAATGTGTCTCAGCATCAAGAGGAAGACTTATGGCCAGATGATCTGTGTGCCTGCTCTGTCTGGTTCCAGGACATAGGTTCAGTTTTGGTGGACAATCTCATGGCTGCTGCTCTCCCTTCTTCTGGATTTTAGCACTAAAAAAAAATGCTGCTCTGCTCTCAGATAGACATATTCTCCCACTTTGCCTGGAATCATCCATGGCCCACGGTCTGTCATCCCTTTGCCAAGATGAGGCTTTTTTTGGCCGCGGGGTAGAAGACGATGGGTGGGGAAGGCAGGATGAGTTTGAATAGAATCAATGTATGGGGTCTAAACAAGGCCTGCTATATTGGCCATTTTACTTGCTAACTTTTGAGCAGAGAAAATGGAGTCTGGTCTATTAGGGCAAATGGGGCACTGGCACAACTCAGGCTTTGGATACTCCCAGCCTATTCACACACTCTCTTTCTTCCTTACCAGCGGCATAAGGTTAGGATCATGATTAGGTTCCTCTCTTGCTGAAATCCCAATGAGTGTGTGCATGAGAAAGAGAAGGGAAGAGGAGGAAGTAGGAAACCACAAGAAATATGTTAATATACAGATGAGACATATTTGTCTCCTCTTCCTCCTAGTTGTGGAGCAAATATATTGGGGGAAGGCAAAGGAGCAAATAAGCGAATGTCACCTGCCTCTCAGTGTACATGTGTGAATGCTTGCTTGCCTGCCTGCCAGCCTGTGTATGTGTGCAGGTGTATAAATAGCTAGTGTGTGCATGTGTATGAATCACAACTAGTTGCTCCTAACTCTGATTCTCACAATTGGTTGCTGTGCCCTCCGCCCCACCAACTACAGCAGGCATTAACTGCCACTGAGCAGAGATGGTTTTGGGTCTCCATTTGAAGTTCTCAGTCCATACAGATCACCCTCCATAAATCCAACAGGTATGTGATCAACACATGTGTAGGCTTGAGAAAACCTGTCTATCAATGAAGAGGACATAATTGGTACCCTAAGCTAGGCAAAACTACTTAGTCTATTCACCACCTCTTTGCCCATGAACAATACAGTAACTATCTGAGTTGTTCTTTTAATATTGTTTTATAGCATGATGTTGACCATAATCTTTTCCTGGCAAAATCCAAATGGAGGAACTTTTGATGGCAAATTGCTGCAAGTTACAGCATCAATGTAGACACTATCTGTTGCATACTGAGTCACACAATTCCATATACAACAGGCTGAGATCCAGTAGTAAGTCACAACCAGAGTAGGCACATTGAATCAACGGAAGTTACATTAGACTGCAAAGGTCTCTGAGACTTACATATGTTCTCCATATCCCCACCACCCAATTAGTTCTATACAGATCCTGGCTTAACATCTGAATAGGGCTAAGTTCATTTTGGCTCTCTCACTCTAATCAATTTGTGAATGTCACAAAAAAGAAGTTGGCCCAAAACAATGTATGCATTTGTGCGGACTTCTCCCTAATGCATCAATTATGTACAGTTTTCCTTGGGTATGTGCTTTTTGCAAGCACCGAACCTTCCCCATTCCCACCTCAAAATTAATAAATGGCCATGTATACTTTCTTCTGACATATCCATTTTCCTGCATGCTGTCCACAATATAAAGGCTTTGTGTGCATTTTCTGAATTGTGAACCAGAAGGCAACATTCTAGAAAGGGTAGATTTCACTGCATGTGTGCTTTCCAGCTTGCTTGTAATTTTTGGCAGGTCTGAATTTCTCCTGCTTCTCTAGAAAAGGGCAGAAGTGGTCATTCACCCAGAGCCATGACTGTTTACACATACCTTCTGAGCTCAGCTTTCATGTTCTTCATAGCTTCTTGCAAATCCCAAATATTTGCCTTGATGTTATTCCCTTCATTGATGAGACAGTTAATTTGCTCTCTGAGACACATGTTCATATGCCTGGACTGGAAGGCAGATGCACCATTAGCTGCAATCCAGGTTTCCCTTATTGGGATTTAAAAAAACAAACATGAATTGGTAAATCCTTGCAGACATAGAATCTGGGACCATGAGAGTTTTAAGGAAAATGGTGATAAGTGTGTTTATATTTTAAAACCAAATATATCAATGATTCGCAGAGGTAAGCAAAATGATACACCTTGAATCCATTTTAGCTGCAAGGAAGATGCCATTAGATTTAATAATTAGATTTAATTTTAACTAACCCCTACCTTTGCATGCTGACAATCCTTATCCCATTTCTTTCTCCTAGCTTAGAAATACTCACCAGTCATTCTTGGTTCCTGCACTGACAGCTACACAGGTTTTGGAAATCTGCTGGCAGTAATAATAGCATTTTAGAATTGCATTGATTTATTTGGAATTTTAACATTTGTCTGCCGTCCAACAACACAGCTGCTCCAGCCACATCATTACTCTCCATGGTTGCCAGGTCAGTTGCCTCCCACTCTATGAGATTACAGGGCCAAACCTGAGGACAGGCAAAGATTGGATATGGAAGCAAGCACAACATACAATGTTGTGAGAAGCCAGTGAGCCATGGCACCTGTTGGAAATGGATGGTGATGGGTTCCTCATACATAAAAATCAAATTTCTCCTCCAGTGCCACTTGCCCTGAAATGTCTTTCTTTCTGAGACTTGGAGAAATATAGTAATTGTCTGAGACTTCAGCTGATGCTCAGGTACTTTAGAAACTCCAAGGAATTTACAACCTATATTTGGACAATGGAGAAAACAATACAGTGATGCCTCGCAAGACGAAAATAATTCGTTCCGCAAGTCGTGTCGTTTTGCGAAAATTTCGTCTTGCGAAGCGCAGCATTCCCATAGGAATGCATTGAAATTTATTTATTTTTAAAAATGCAAAAAAATTCGTCTTGCGAAGCACAGCCATAGAAAAATTTGTCTTGCGAGTCACCAAAAAAATCGCAAAACGCTTTCGTCTTGCGAGTTTTTCGTTGTGCGAGGCATTCGTCTTGCGAGGCATCACTGTAGAAGGAAAAGGAGAAAGGAGGAAGAGAGGCTGCAAGGGATGTATTCCAGCAAATGCAGTTATAAGTTAATGTAGCACAACCCTACATTTTCTTGGAACTGTGTCCCCTTACAAGGCCAGCACTAGTGAGGTCCTTGTGATCCCAGAGGTCTACACCTCCAGTAATCCCAAAGGAAGTCCCAACCTACTGATTTTCTTCTAGCCTGGTGAAATGCCCTCTGCCTTAGCACTGTGAGTGCCAGTTGGGAACAGCAACAGCAGCAGTAATAGCAACCTTAGTGACAACACAACCACCCTGGTTTAACTGGCAGCTGCTGCCACCTACTATATTAATATTCTCACAGTGCCTCTGGAATTTCAATGTGGCATTAATCTCTAGAACAGAACAGCTTCATTAGCACATCAGATGCATTATGGGGAAAATAAAATGGCAGGTACCAATCATATCTGCCACTTGTCAGCTGTGGGTTTCCCGTTGTCCAGTGTAGGAGTATGTAAAGTTGTAGCTGGAATTTTCAGTTAGCTTCAATGTTTTAAGTGAGCTTCACTGAAAATGTGGCCATCCAATAGTGCTATGCCTTGATGCAAGGCTTTTCCTTCTGTGTCCAACAGAGTTAAATTCCAGATTAATGTGCATAGACATTTCAGCCACAGGTTTCATTTGTAGGGAGGCTGATGAGCAGCAGATCTTTCTCCACTCAGAATCTGAATTACTTCAGCTTCCTCATAGTTTATTTTCCTTCTGAGAACTGGAGTCAAATTCTCAGCTGGAAATTCTCAGTCAAAAATGTTTAGCTTGAACTGGACTCAAAATAGTGGAAAGAAGGAATTTTAGAAGGATGCATGTGCCCGTAATTTATATACACATATGTAATGTTTTGCATTCCAGTGCAGTTGCTTTTTGTTTGTTTGTTTTGGAAAAGCATGGTGGTACTGCAGATACTCCCTGCAGAAGACTCCCTGGAAAAGACCCTGATGTTGGGAAAGTGTGAGGGCAAGAGGAGAAGGGGACGACAGAGGACAAGATGGTTGGACAGTGTCATCGAAGCTACCAACATGAATTTGACCAAACTCCGGGAGGCAGTGGAAGACAGGAGGGCCTGGCGTGCTCTGGTCCATGGGGTCACGAAGAGTCGGACATGACTTAATGACTAAACAACAACTGCAGATACACACTGTATGAAGTTCCTACTTGATTGTGGGGAAAACGTGATTTCCCATCATATTGTGACAGGCAGCCTTTAGGCTATTTGCTAAGGAGAGTAGTTATACTGTACCAAATCTGGATTGTTGGTTTCTATTTACAGTAGGACCTCTGTATCCATGGGAGACTATTCAAAGTTCCACTGCAAATTCCTGAAACCATGAATAATAGAGAACTCTGTATGCAACATACAAAGAGGTGGGACACAGGGCACAAGGCCCGCCCCCTTGTATGTTGTATATAGCACTGTAGTAAACTGCAGGAAACTGAACTGTGGATACCAATCCCAAGGATACGAGGGAATACTGGATTTGTTTGTGAATTATTGATAAAGAGAAGACAATACCAACAAAATAAAACAATATAATCTGCTTTTGCTTCAGCTGAACCAAAGGAGAGGCAAAACTGCTTGGATCTTTGCTAATGTTTCTTGGAGAACTGAATTTATATTCCAAGACCTACCCAAAGTGTTTTGCTGCCTTGTGCAGAGCAGAAAATGGCACTTCCCATAACAAACGGGGTGCATAATAACCATAGTTAGCCAAGTTATGCTGACATATAGCTCAGAAAAAGCATGTGTTTCTCTCCATCTCTAGCAATACAAATACAATACTGACAAATGACATCGCTAACAATTTGCTGCCTTTTCATGATAGATTCTGCTGTCTTCAGTGGCTGCTGCACTCTGTCTAATGGCAAGGACGCATCTTTAACAAAATGCCATCTATTCTAGTGCATACTTCAGATTGATCCGTTTTATAATAAATTATAATTGCGTGCTGTCAAGTCAGTTCTGTCTTATGGAGACCCTTTTCAGGTTTTCTAGGTAGACAGTACTCAGAAGTAGTTTACCCTTCCTTTCTTCTGGGAGAACTCTGGCACTGTGTAGCTTGCCCAAGGCCACACAGGTTGGTGCTTCTGGGATGCACAGTAGGAAACTGAACTCCCAACCTCTGACTCCACAGCCAGATACCTATTTCACTGAGCTATCCAGCCAGCTGATCAGTTTTATGCTACTACAGTTTCAGAATTCTATAATTACTTACCAAATCTATTGGTACCATTACTACCATGGCCTATTCCAGGGACTGCTCAGGGAGGAAACAGGAAGGTTGTTCCACTCCAGATATTCATCGGGGTGCCTCACTGTCCTGGCCACTAGCTGCCTTTGGTCTATGGTTAACTTCTCTATATTTTCTTAAAATATGTTATGTGTGTGCCATCAGGTCAGAACAAGGATTTCAAGGTGAGATTTTTAAGATGTGATTTTACCAGCTCTCCAAAAGTTTCTATGGCTAAGTAGGCATTTGAAGCTAGATCTTCTGGGTTCTGTCCATAACACCATATTGGGTCCCATACACATGTGGCCAAATGGCCCATGACCAGAGCTTAGAAAGTTATTTCTAAGAATGAATGGAACAAAATACTCGAGCCATCCATAACTGGGTTCCAGAACATCACCCTTCCACTGGTCAGTTATGGATAGCTTCAACAAGTCTTTATAGTTATTCTTCTTAAAAGCTACTTCTCAAACTCTGTTTCAAAATTATCAGCTGGCGAGTGAAGTGAAAGATGTCTACCTGAAATCCTGGAGAGTCTCTGCCAGTCAGAGCAGACAATACTAGACTAGATGAACACGAAATAAGGCAACTTCCTATGTTCTTCTTACCACCACTAATAGTGAGTACTGAAGATAACTTTGTTTCTGCACCCATTCTTATCAAAATTTTGTCTGTTTCACTTGCATGTTCTGTAGGTAGAGAATTGTCTCTTTGGGGGTTAGTTATTGCCACGTGAATGCCTCAAGTATTCTAAAAGGATCTATTTTCACCCCCCAACAGACCTGGGAGTTGCATGACACTATTGCCAGTGGTACAAAACTTGTGAAAGCAAGAAGGGGTCAGGTGATAGGAACTCCTTGAAAAGCAATGCTGTATTGCACTACAACTCCTAATTTTTTCAGCCACGCAAATGTTATGGAGTCTTAGAATTCTAAACAGGGACACAGAGACCCAAACTTGCCCAGAACTACCAACATTACCTTTGTGTCACTCATGTCATTCTCTGCCAAGTAATATATTCTAATATGATTTTCTAATTTGATTTTCCTTGTAGATTAGCTGAGTCCATGTATAACCTAAATGTGTTGTGTGTGCTGTATGTGTCTGTGTCTTTGTGGGTCTCTCTGTATGTAGTAGCTCTGTAGCCATTTAGGTCATAAAGGGCTTGATAGTTTCCTTAGTGAACATACTGTGCAGAGATATGGATACTGTACTGTATTTTTAAGAGCAAGAGGTATGTTTGGGTTGTTTCCCACCCAAATGAATAGCCCAGTATATCTAGAAGCCTTTGTTTATGGGATAGTTATTCTTAGATAGAATTGTGAGCCTATGTTGATTTCATGAATGTTGAAGGACCTGTAAAGCGAAGGTTCCTCATCCATTCTTTGGCTTTGCTTTTTGTCCATGTGTGGAAGTTCAAAAATGTCCTAGGCTTATAGATATTTTTCAGTCTTTTCTGTTTTTCAGTCTTTAAGTGTTCAATAGCACTATTTCATGAAGTACAATTATTCTTACAGCTGCCTTGAATGTCTTTCTGAAAAATAGTGCCTGCTTTCCTGAAAAAGACAAATAAACAAAAACTGAGGTCAATTGTGTCTAGGACAGTATATTGTACTGGTGTGTCGGTGTATCTTGGAAGACTGTCCCCCTCTAACCACCTCTACTTTCCAAATAATTTTATCAGCAGGTTCTAACCATTTTGCGTGGCAGACTTTATCATGCTGGGAACAGGAAAGGGGTATTAAAATTCCGGTAACAGAAGGTTTGAGCCTAGGATGGTCGTGAAAATCTCTCAGTCACAATTTCAATGAGTTTCTCTAAATCCTACCTGTATTCCTGTCACATCCTTGTTGGATTTCAGATTGCAAGGCTTTTGCAGGGAGAAAGAGACAAGGCAAATCGTGCATTTCTGTGCATTTAGAAAAAAAATACTTATTTTTAGACCCAGTTTTCACATTTATTAAATTGTAGTTTTTTTGAAATGCTGAGTCTAGGGATGGACACAAACTGCCAGCTGGGTGGTTGATGTTGGTTTGTTTATCAGCCAAGCACATGTTTGGTGTTTCAAAGCCCTGCCTCCTCCAATGAGTGCTCACCCAGAGGCTGTGGCCTTTGTTTCCTGCACTGAGTGGGCCCTCACTAGAGAAGGTGGGCTTCTGAAGCACTGAACACCTGTTCGGCTGATAAATGAACCAGCATGAACTACCAAGCTGGCAGTTCATGCCCATCTCTAGTTGAGACTTTTAGCCATGTGCACGTTTAAATTGCATGCCTTGTTTTCTGTATAATATATTTCTCCAGAATATATCACTCATCTTGCAAGCATGCAAACTTTAGAATCTGCCTAGGGCTGGATATAGATTCACCTGCATTTTTACAGCATAGAATGCTGGACTAAAATGTATGTTTAGATTATGGCTATGATCTGGATTTGAACAAAACATAATTCAGCTCAACTCAACTCCTTTTCTTCTCCTCCACTTTCAATTTACACAATGAATTGTTATGGAGTACTGTTCCTGAAGGTGACTACTCAGGAGGACATTTGTACATTGAACCATACTGTCAACAAACAGAAGGGTAAATTCCACAAAGACCATCTTTTTCTATTACTGCAGTGTTTCTGGTGGGCAAAGCTGCACTAGGTGAAAAATCTGTATTTGGTGCATGTATTAATGAAAGAAGAGCAGTACTTTTAGAGTATTGCTGCTGTCAAGCAAAAATGTTGTTTTATGTGTTATCGAGTCATATCTGCCCCATGACAACCATAAGAATGAGTGTATGTCAGATCATTAACAGATTTGCTCAGCTCTTGCATACTCGAACCTGTGGCTTCCATACTGAGTCAGTCCATTTCATATTTGGTCTTTCTCTTTTCTTAATGCTTTCCAAATTTCCTAGCATTATTGCCTTTTCCAGTCAGCCTTGGCTTCTCACGATGTGGCCAAAATATGACAGCCTTGGTTTCATCATTTTCTGCTTCTAAGGAGAAGTCAGGTTTGACTTGACCCAGGACCCATTTGTTTGTCTTTCTGATGGTACATGGTACCCATAAAGCTCTCTATTTGCATCACATTTTTTTCACTGTCCAGCTGTCACAGCTGTTCATACTATATGGAAACATGGATTATCTTAGCCTTGGTCTCCAATGACATACCTTTTGAACATCTTTTGATGATCTATTCTAGTTCATTCATAGCTACTCTTCAGAGTCTCCATTGTCTTCTGATTTCTTGGCTGCAGTTTCCATATAAATTGACGATTGAGTCAAGTATTGAAAATCTTTGAAAATTTCAGCGTTTTCATTGTTGATCCTATGGAATTCTTCTGTAGACATGTTTTTTGTCTTTTTAATATTTAGCTTCAGTTCTGCCTCTGCACTTTTCTATTACCTTCATCAGGAGTTGTTTCAGATCCCTCCTGCTTTCTGCCAGTAAGATGGTGTTGCCTGCATATCTTAAATTATTGATGTTTCTGTCACCACTTTTCATTTTGCTGTCATCTATAGGCTGATCTTATGAAAATCTTTGGTGCACTCTAGCAGCCAGCATGTGTTTGCAGTATGATCTCTAGTGCCTCTTCCATTTTGGAATCCAGCTTGAACACCAGACATTTCTCAGTCCATATATGGTAAAAAATCCTTGTTGCAACATCTTGAATATTACTTTGCCTGCATAGGAAATTAATGCAATGGTCCTATACTTCATGCATTCCTTGGTGTTTCCTTCCTTGGACACTGAATGAATGTTGAATGTTCCCAGTCTATGGGCTATTGTTGTCTTTTACATATTTGTTGACATATTCTTGTTAGGTTTTTACCAGATTCTATCTCTGTACCCTGGAATAGTTTTGTTGGTCTCCCATCTACTCCTAGTGATTTATTTCTTCCAAGTGCTTTGAGAGTAGTTTTTACTTCACTTTCTAAAATTTCAGGTTCTTCATCATAATATTCTTCTTCAAAGGAATCTGCATCCTTGTGTCTCTTTGCATAACTCTTCAGTACATTGTTTCCATCTTCCCTTTATTTTATCTTGGTCAGATAGTACATTTTCTTTTGGGTCTTTCAGCATTCCCAATCTATGCTTAAACTTCTCTTTGATTTCTTGGATCTTGTGGAAGAGATTTCTTGTTTTTCCCTTTTGTTGCCCTCTTCTATTTTTGTGTGCTGATTATTGTATTAGTTCTCTTTGTCTCTATGTGATAGTTACTGAAAAGTTTCAACCAGGATTCTAATTCTATTTCTGTCTCATTCTACTTTTGTTTCTTGCATGCCAGTGGCAATTTTTGCAATGCCTAAATGTACCCAGTGTGCTGTAGTGGATAGAGTTATGGACTAGGAGTCAGGAGACCTGGGTTTGAATCCCCACTCAGCAATGGGAACTCACTGGGGAAGTGGAACTGGCAAAACCACCCCTTAAATACCTCACTTACCTTGAAAGCCTTGTTATGGTTGCTATAAGTCAGTTCTGACTTGATGGCACAAAACCCCCAACAAATGTATTCCATGGTGGCTGTTGTGACTTTAAAAACCACTAGATGGCAGAACTGCTCTAAAAATATGCAATTTCTAAAACTATATTCTTAATTTTGCATGAAAATAGCAACCTCTTTGTTTTCAAAACTGAGAAGTAGAAAGGTGGATGGGGCAGGAAAGGAAAATTAACTTTTCTTCAGGTTCATATCATATTGAGATGTTCATACCTTGGATGTTTGACCTCTACAATTTCTGGAGAAACCAGGCCAGGCTGGGTGGAAGAGCATGTGTGTCTAAGAATATCCGTGATAGCTAATGAAGTAAACTAAGCAATATGCAGTGTATCTTAGGAATAATCAATGTGACTATGTTTTTGAATACAGTAGAGTTGGTAAACTTTTGTCTGGGCTGCGGTGCTTCAGACTGTAAGAGGGTTCCCCATTGTATGATTTCAAGTGTGGGGAGATAGGCCTCCCCCAAATCAGAAGGGAGCACAAATGTTCAGATGAACATCCAGAGATGGGCTCTTCATTAGTATTTAGAGTACTTATGTTTCACATCATCATAACGGGTTGATTTTCATTCTTCCTCCCTCCTTTTAAACACTCATACATTTGCTGCACCACATAGTAACTAAGTGTGGCAGCTTGCCTTGCTGAGTGCTTCAAATGTCCCTCAGAATAACTCTGCAAAGAGCATTTCCACCAGGTCCTGTTTTTCAAAGCACACCTTGGCATAGTGCAATGTTTCCAACCTTGCATAATTCAGGTGTTCTTGGACTGCAACTCCCAGAAACTCTAACCAGCACAGCTGGTGGTGAAGGCTTCTGGGAATTGCAGTCCAAGAACACCTGGGATACCTAAGATTGGGAATCACTGGCATAGTGTAACCCCCAGGTACACATTGCTCCTTAAAGATGTTTCTTGATAGTACTGTGGTGGGGAGAGAAAGGGTTAAACTCCCTATCCCTATCTCACTCCAACTCATTGTCATGAAGCTGCTTAGGCTTACTATTCACAGAACCAAAATGTACAATTCAAATTGTGATATACACTATTTTTTCTTTCTCCTGTTTCTGTACCCTCCACCAATGGGCCATAAAGAAAGTCAGTCTTAATTGGGCATCTAAATGTCACCCCTCTATTACTGAGTTTAAACATACACTAGAACAAACCAACAGGTTGTTATTCACCACCACATACTGAATAGAAAGCTCTAGGACCTCAGACACTTCCCCAAAAGGCTTAAGGCAGGTATGAGGTGTGAGGGATTGATATTCAGAATTGCCTCAGACCTAACTGTATAACGTCTGCTTTAAGCAAACAAGATGGTTTATTAACAAAACATACAGATTATATCGTTGCAGCAAAAGAAATAAAAAAGTTGTTTTAGCTACAAAATGTGTCCTAACTAGAACTGGGAAAACAGTGTTTGTGATGGTTCATAGTTTTTCACTATTCATGAACCACAAACTTTCATGTGCTTTCCAATGAAACAAACTGTTTTGTGGTTTGTGCGATTTGGAACTTCCAGGAGCAGTAGAATGGCCCCCATGTGGGGTAGAGATGCCAAACTCACAAGGGGTCTTCAGATGAATCTTCTCCCCACCCTCTCAAGTTTGGTGAAGATTGGATTTGGGACATCTGAGTTATCGCCCCCAAAACATGTCCACCCAGATGTGTTCTTTAGCAGCTGGCTAAAGAGTACTTTCCTGGAGGAACCTGTTTCGGCAGGCTATAACTCGGACACCTTAAGTTCAATCTTAACCAAACATGGACTGACTTTTTGGTTCTCTCCTCCCCACCTCCTCCATGCTTGGCAAAGACTGGATTTGGGAAATCCATGTTATAGCTCCCCAAACAGATCCCCCTGGGAAAATGCTCTTTACAAATCGCAACACTGATGATAATAGTTCGGCATTTTGTTTTGTTCTGGGAGGGCATGTTTCCCTGAAGGACCCTGAAATGAACCACAAAATGGCCCAATTTGTGGGATTTTTTGCTTCATGGTTTGTTTCATGCTCATCCCTATTCCTAACCTGCTTTGTCTCTGGGTACATAAAATTGTCTATACATTTCCAGATTTTCATTTTTAAAAATGCATCTGTTAATGGAGGTAATTGCTAACAGCTATGACTGGTGGGGGAGGATACAAAGTGCCTGAATTGTGTGGCCTATCCACTCAAAGTCCATACAATAATCATCTTTTCACAATCACACACACAGACACAATCCCAATAATGTAATCCTATTTCAGTAAACTTTAGTAAGCTAAAGTGAGACAACAGTGAAAAAGAAAACCATTCCAGAATGCAAAAGGGCTAGCTAAAGCATCATGCAAGTCTTTCCCTTCATGGAACAGGTCTGTAAAATGGCTAGCAGAGTGGCTGCAAGGAGAGATATATACCACTCCATACTGCCTCAGTAGTTAGAGTGTCCGGAGGAGATCATAGGCTTTACTGGATGGGTCAGCTAGAGTGTCCAGTTTTCCTCTTTAGTGCCAACATCTCAATCTACTGTATTACTTTCAATTTCCTCTTTTCTCAATTCAAACCATTGGCTATCTTATGGAAGGCAAATGGGATATGAAGGAACACCTGTGATGTTGCCCTGTCCTGAGGGTGAAGAATGGCTCCTTGTTCTACCATACAGTCACCCTGGAATCACACATATACTCCTGCTTTGGTGCCTTTTTGCACATTTGTCCAAAAGCACCACACATATCTGATTTCCAAAATAGAAAACAAGAGCAGAAAGAACATCTGGACTTTGTTCAAAAGTCTGAAGTAAAAGTCAAAGGAACATTTTTCTTTCTGGCATTACAATTTAACTCCTAATTTCCCAACTCTGTGATATGCACAGCAAATCAATTCCAGCCCTGATGCTACGCTAGAGTCCCTTTGTGGCTGCTTCCACAGATCCCATTGTGCACAAAAGGTCATGGTGTTGTCCAAAAGAGAAGCAAAAGAAATGATTTTCCTCTTGTTCTTCTCCCCCCGCCCCATTCTTCAAATGTTTCAGTCTCACCTGTGCACAATAGAACTATTCAATTGTTGCTCAAATAGAGAGACTCAACATCACTGGGGAATAACTCCTTGCTTCTACCCTTTCTGATGCTGCTTTCTCCATTGAGGAGGGGATGTTGCTACACATGTACAGGTTCTCCTCAAGAGTAGAAACCCCAGTTTTCCAGGGGTTTTGCTTGTGTGAAGAGCCTCCATGTGAACAGAGATGCTTCCTCTGCAAGTGCATCACATTCTATCTGGAGAGAGGAGGAGCTGGGTGCTCCTCTTTAGGTCAGGCAAGACTAGCCAAGACTACTGCATGGGCAAGCCCTTGAGGATGAGATATTTGTGAGTACACATCTCATCTCTAGCTCTGTGCTCCACTTTCAAAAGTGGGGTTTTAAGTCTGGGGACTCAAATCCCATCTCTACCTTGCACTTAGTTCTTGGACAAGTTAGTTGTCTTTTAGCCTCAACATTTACCTTCTGAGAATTGAGCCACAGCCGCCATGACAAGTTTTTGATGAATGCTGAGTTACACCTCGTGGCAGACATTTTGTGAGCATGTCCAAGACCCTCTCAAAATTTCAGATGTGTCCAATGGATCTCCTTGAAAAAGGATGGGAGCTCCGATTTAAAACTTCTTTAAGGATGAAAACACACATTATTAACTCCTCCTTTCTGCCTTATTAAACCTGGTTAAAGGCTGATTTATGACAAAGAACAACAGAAAATTGCTGAAACATACTTATGAATTATGAACAATGCCTCTGGAAGAGAATTAGCCTCTTCTAAGGCTGAGGTAGTTTAGAAGTTAACATGCTTTCAAAGTGTAGTAGATGTTTCTCAACATTTGCAGTGGCAAAATACTTGGACAATGCATTTTATTCTTGACCCTGGGACTGTCACACATAATCAGAGGGATAAATGTACCAAGTGTTACCATGGATAGACTGCTGCTGAGATACAGTTCTGCATCTGGAAAAGAAAAAAAAGGATTTGCTTAGCACTATAGCAGTACTGGTAACACATTGATACAGCTCCTTCTCACCTTAGAGAGAGAGTTGATTTTCTTACGGGGTCTGCCTGTTTTATATCAAATTAGAAATAATCAGGGATACAGTAGGAAGAAGGCTAATTTAGAAACTAGGAGAATAATTAGATTCTAATTTGATAGCTAGAGCTAATGCTAGTAGGGAGACTGGAATTTATGTTAATTATGTATTATGTGAAGAATTATGTATTATGTGAAGAAATCCAGTGTGGATTTCGAGCTAATAGATCCACACTGACATGGTATTTTCCCTCAGACAGTTGCAGGAGAAATGTAGGGAACAATGACAGCCACTCTTTGTGGCCTTCATAGATCTTACAAAGGACTTTGATTTGGTTAGCAGGGATGGCCTTTTTAAAATACTTCCCAAGATTGGATGTCCACCTCGACTCCTTAACATCATCAGGTCCTTTCATGAGGAAATGAAGGGCACTGTAGTTTTTGATGGCTCTACATCAGATCCCTTTGACATCCGAAGCGGAGTGAAACAGGGCTCTGTCCTCGCGCCAACCCTGTTTGGGATCTTTTTTGCTGTCATGCTGAAGCAAGCCTTTGGAACTGCAACAGAAGGTGTCTATCTCTGGACTAGATCAGATGGAAAGCTCTTTAATCTCTCTAGATTGAGAGCGAAGACCAAAGTCCAGCTGAAATGAATGTGGGACTTCCTCTTTGCCGATGATGCAGCTGTTGTTGCCCATTCTGCTGAAGACCTCCAACAACTCATGAATCATTTTAGCAAGGCCTGCCAAGACTTTGGATTAACAATCAGCCTGAAGAAAACACAAGTCATGTGCCAGGCTGTGGAGTCACCTCCCTCTATTACCATCTCCACGCAAGAATTGGAGGTTGTTCATGACTTTGTGTACCTTGGCTTAACGATCTTGGACACTCTCTCTCTAGATGTTGAGCTGGATAAACGCATTGGCAAAGCAGCTACCATGTTCTCTAGACTCACAAAGAGAGTATGGCTTAATAAGAAGCTGACGGCATATACCAAGATCCAGGTCTATAGAGTCTGTGTCCTGAGCACACTCCTGTACTGCAATGAGTCCTGGACCCTTTGTGCACGGCAGGAGAGGAAGTTGAACACGTTCCATATGTGTTGTCTCCGACACATTTTTGGTATCACCTGGCAGGGCAAAGTTCCAAATAGAGTAGTCCTAGAACGAACTGGAATTTTTAGCATGTATACATTACTGAAACAGTGACGTCTACGTTGGCTCGGGCATGTTGTGAGAATGGCTAATGGTTGGATTCCAGAAGATCTCCTGTATGGAGAATTAGTGCAGGGAAAGCACCCCAGAGGGAGACCACAGCTGCGATACAAGGATATCTGCAAGCGGGATCTGAAGGCCTTAGGAATGGACCTCAACAGATGGGAAACCTTGACATCTGAGCGTTCAGCCTGGAGGCAGGCAGTGCAGCATGGCCTCTTCCATTTTGAAGAGACCCTTGTTCAGCAGGCCAAGTCAAAGAGGCAGTCCCAAAACCAGCAAAATCAAGGAGCTGGACAGGGGACAGATTGTATTTGTCTTCAGTGTGGAAGGGATTGTCACTCTCGAATTAGCCTTTTCAGCCACACTAGACGCTGTTCCAAGTCCTCAATTCAGAGCACGTTACCATCGTCTCTCGAGACTGAAGGATGCCTAATCAAGAAGAACTACTTGCTTTTGACTGTTATGAACCCCCTGCCAATCAATCAGCAGCTTACTAGGTGATCTCTTCCCTGGTTCCATAAGAGCAAATGATCACTAGATCATAGTTTTCAGGTACCATTCAGTTAATTAATAGAGGCAGAAGGCTCAAGGAGCTACATGTGGCAGTAATGAAATTTAGACTACATCGTTCAATCCGTATCTGGAAGCATTGATCAGTTAGATGGGAATTAGTAGAATGATGCTGAATTCAGGCAAGGGAGAGATGATTCTAGTAGAGAGGTGATGCAAATTCTTCATTTTTGAAAAGATGTAGGCTTTTCCTGAAATCATTGGGTTGCAATCAGAACAAATCTGGAGTCTAGGAGATGTTCTCTGTCTAGCCTCCTCTGTCCCATTTTTTAAAAGAAGTTGATATCTAGTGAGAAATAAGGGTGTGAGGAACACATGGCCTTCCAGTCTCCTTGCTGGTGTCCAGCTCCCATCAGCTATGACAAAGGGCATGGTCAGCATCTGGAAAGGCATAGATTTGCTGTTCATGATTTTGTAGCTAAAATGCTTTCCATCAGCTCCATTTATTGCACAGGCTTCACACTTTGAACTCTTATATGGGAAGAACTTTGCAGCACTAATCTGTATCTCCTGAAGGTCAATATGATTATTTAATCTAACGTTCAAGATGTACATTTGCACAAGTTGATATACACCTGCAAGTTTTGTTCTCAAGTTCAGGTGAATGTGTTCATGGGAATGGGGACAGCAGGTATGGTCATCTTCCCTCCTACAAATGTTCCTATTTAAATATATATTGAGTTAACAAGGCTAATAGAAATTACTGTTGAAAAATAGCAGGGAGGTGGACCACTGCATGTACAAAATCCTGCAACTGCACCAAGGCAATGTTTGAATGCATTATTTCTTTGGACTACAGTTCCCAGAATTCCTTGCCAGCATTGTTTTTCTATATACTGTTTATTTCTGTACTTTTTACTGTCACACGTTCAGCAGCACTCTCTTTGTGGCATTTGGGGCCAAAACCTGCAAAAAGGATGTGGGCCTGTCTGATGTCACAGAACAGGGCTTTGTAGTGTCATATGGTGGGTCCTTGTGATGTACTGCTTCTGAACTCTGACAAAGGGTTTCCTGGTTTGGGGAACCAAAGCATATGCACAGGTAGATTACTGCTCTAAAGAAACCATGATTGTGAAAGGAGGAAATTGGCTTTCCTAAGAAGCTCTGAGCAATTGTGATGGTCAAAAGAACATGGCTCTAAAGGTGAAGCCACTTGTAGCTTACGAGTGGTGCCACCGAATTTCTGTGCCAGCCAAAAATCCCATGTCAGGAGGACATATTCAAGAGCCTGGGCTGTCTCCCTGGTATGGAATGCCAAATTCTGATTGAAAAATGTATTTTAATGCTTTTGGTTTTCATTTGTCACTCCATTTATACTTAACACATTCCTTTGCTGGGATTCTATCCCGCAGGCTTTTTGAGGGTTGTGCAATACAATACTTTTCTGTCATGAGACCAAAATGTCAAACATCCTTCTCTGAAAACTTCTTCTTTTTCTTTGAGAGAGAGGAGAGAGGAAGAAAGAGAATGTGCTTTGCTTCTCTCAATCAATATTATCCATTAAGATCCATGTCTAACAGTATTGAGTCCAAATGAATAACTGAATGAGCTGCCTCCTGCTCTCTTAAACACTTTGAAACAGTAAATGTGCTTTTAAAAGGAGCCATTTGATATCGCAGCTCTATCTAGTTCAACAAAGGGTGGCTTCTTTATGAGATATGGTTGTTGTTGTTGTTTAGTTGTTAAGTCGTGTCCAACTGTTCGTGACCCCATCCATGGATCAGAGCACGCCAGGCCCTCCTGTCTTCCGCTGCCTCCCAGAGTTTGGTCAAATTCATGTTGGTAGCTTCGATGACACTGTCCAATCATCTCGTCCTCTGCCATCCCCTTCTCCTCTTGCCTTCACACTTTCCCAACATCAGGGTCTTTTCCAGGGAGTCTTCTCTTCTCATGAGATGGCCAAAGTATTGGAGCCTCAGCTTCAAGATCTGTCCTTCCAGTGAGCACTCAGGGTTGATTTCCTTCAAAATGGATAGGTTTGCTCTCTTTGCAGTCCAGGGGACTCTCAAGAGTCTCCTCCAGCACCACAATTCAAAAGCATCAATTCTTCGGCGGTCGGCCTTCTTTATGGTCCAGGTCTCGCTTCCATACATCACTACTGGAAAAACCATAGCTTTGACTATGAGGACCTTTGTCGGCAAGGTGATGTCTCTGCTTTTTAAGATGCTGTCTAGGTTTGTCATCGCTTTCCTCCCAAGAAGCAGGAGTCTTTTAATTTCGTGGCTGCTGTCACCATCTGCAGTGATCATGGAGCCCAAGAAAGTAAAATCTGCCACTGCCTCCATATCTTCCCCTTCTATTTGCCAGGAGGTGATGGGACCAGTGGCCATGATCTTAGTTTTTTTGATGTTGAGCTTCAGACCATTTTTGGCGCTCTCCTCTTTCACCCTCATTACGAGGTTCTTTAATTCCTCCTCACTTTCTGCCATCAGAGTGGTATCATCTGCATATCTGAGGCTGTTGATATTTCTTCTGGCAATCTTAATTCTGGCTTGGGATTCATCCAGTCCAGCCTTTCGCATGATGTATTCTGCATATAAGTTAAATAAGCAGGGAGACAATATACAGCCTTGTCATACTCCTTTCCCAATTTTGAACCAATCAGTTGTTCCATATCCAGTTCTAACTGTTGCTTCCTGTCCCATATATAGATTTCTCAGGAGGTAGATAAGGTGGCCAGGCACTCCCATTTCTTTAAGAACTTGCCATAGTTTGCTGTGGTCCACACAGTCAAAGGCTTTTGCGTAGTCAATGAAGCAGAAGTAGATGTTTTTCTGGAACTCTCTGGCTTTCTCCATAATCCAGCACATGTTAGCAATTTGGTCTCTAGTTCCTCTGCCCCTTCAAAATCCAGCTTGTACTTCTGGGAGTTCTCAGTCCATGTCATGAGTTCAGCCGAAGAAGATCTGGAATCTGAGGGGTTAATTACAGCTGAGGAGAATGCTGGGCAATCAGAATCGCAGGCAGCTGAATCACCACCAGATTCTCCTCCCCCAGTAGCCAAAGTAAGGGAGAAGCTTCGGCAAGGACTCATGACACGAAGATCCGAAGCCCGCATGAATGCTTCCCATAGGAACATCAGGTCAACCAGCCCTGAGTTTTAGCAGGATGAGGTGTTTAGATGACTGTTGTTGCTATAAAATCTGCACCCAGAGGCTTGCAAGCTTGTGGAAGCAACAAGTCAACACCCTGGCTTGCATCCACGCTTCTGCTTATCTTGGACCTTGTTTTCTGGACCCTTGGCTTTGGACTCTGACTTCTGACTATGGTTTGTGTTTTGGCTCTGGCATTTTGGTATCTGCTTTGCATCTTCTGGACTTTTGATATTGGACTGGTTTATTGGACTTTTGCCTGTTAAAACCCCTGGGAACGTGACAGTCCACATACTGCTGAAGCCTACCTTGTAGGATTTTGACCATAACCTTGCTAGCGTGTTAAATGAGTGCAATTGTACGGTAGTTGGAGCATTATTTGGCACTGCCCTTCTTTGGGATTGGGATGTAGACTGATGAGATATGGTACGTACTTTCATATGTGGTGGGAATGGGAAAAAGTACAAAGATTTTGGAAACTAATCTTTAAAGAACTAAATGACATATGTGAAAAAGATATAAAATTTAATCCTGAGATAGCTCTGTTATCAATATTTGAGAATGTGGAATATGATAAGATGACTAGAGAATTGATTACCAATTTATTAACAGCAGCTAGATTAATAATAGCTAGGAATTGGAAATCAAAGTCTGAATTTCGAATGGAAAAATGGTATAATGAAATATGGAACATTGCTATAAATGATAAGTTAACTTGTAACTTAAAGGTTAAGAAAGGAGAGATGAAAAAGAATAATTTCTATGATATATGGGGCAGATTTCTTGAATATGTGCTAACAAGAGGAAAAGAGAAAGCTCCAAATCAAGAATCAATGCAGTTCTGGAGAAGAGGAAAATAAAGGAAGAATAATAATAAAGACAGAGGAAGAAGAGGATTACTGCAAGAGGTCCCAACTATGGTGTTGGGGAACACAGTTGATTTGTATTTTGGTTTATGTATTTTATGTTTATGTTTATGTTGTAGTTTAAGAAAAATTAAAAAATTTAAAAAAAGAAGAAGAAAGGAAACACATCATTTTTCAGTTGGATTAATGATAACAGGGGACTGAGACTCAGGGGTGTCAAACACAACAGACCGGATTACATTTGTAGAGCTGTGTCAAATAACTGAGCCCAAGTTAATCTTCACATAAAGAGATCTATGGCTTGCAATTTGCAATATCGTTAAATCTAAATACTTGGATGTAAGCCTCATCAATGCTACTGGAGTCACTCAGTGTGTGGATCTACAGGCATTCTTTATGGGCTAAAGATTCATTTAGTCCACCAGTGTATCTCCAGCTGTGATCCATAGGAGAAAATGGTACTGGTATTCAGTGAGGTGGGATGTCCCAAAAGTCATTACCATAATAAAAGTGGTGCTGTTAAGACATCAGGGCCTTGCTTGGCAGAATGAACAGAAAACCCACAAACAAAGCAGGGCTGACCTACCACATTTTCAGGTAAGGCAGCTGTGGGCAAAGTGCAGTTCTGGGGCTGCATGGGGCCCCAAGTACTTTTTGGCAGCCCTTCTGTGCCCCCATTGAAAATGTTGTTTTGAGGGGGGAAAACTACTCCTAGTAGGAGTCCCAGTGTGGTGTAGTGGACAGAGCAATGGACTAGGACGCAGGAAAACAGGATCCAACTGGCCATGGAAACTCACTGGGGGAGTGGAACTGGTAAAACCACTCCTTAACTATCTCACCTGTTGGGGTCACTATAAGTTGGTTCTGACTTGATAGCACAGGACACACACAGAGAGTACTCTACAGGAGAGTTGGTTTTACAGTACAACAGGGCTCCAGGACCACAGATACCCAGTGTAGTGTAAGGGATAGAATGAAGGACAAGGACTTAAGAGACCTGGGTTTGAATCCCCACTCAGCCATGGAAACTCACCAGAGAGGGGAGGCACTTGTAAAACCACTCCTTAAATATCTGACCTTGGAAGCATTATTACCATAATTTTAAGTCTGTTCCAGCTTGACAACACATGACACACATACACCATGACTCTAGGACCACTCAATACATAACTCTCCAAAATGAAACTGAAAATGGACTTCCAGAAACATTTGATTTTGACTTTTCATATTTTGTTTTCAATGGGGAGGGTGGTGAGCTGGCATAGCCTGGTGAATACTGGTGGCAGAAAATTGTCCCAGCCCTCTATCAAGTTCTCCACTCCTGAAGTAAGAGAAGAAGGTAAGGATGCCAACTAGGGTTAGCATAGGGTACTGGCTGGAGACCCAGAGAACTGCTATGCTCTCCTAGATCTCCAGGCAGGGAGGCAAATCTCAGGGTGAGTGGAACTGGAAGAGAACATTAATTTGTATGTATGCAGTGGCTTTGAATCCTGCACAATTATCTATATTCCTTCCCAGTTGTTGCTTCATCGCTATGACATCACAAGGGCCCATCATGTGACATCAAAAAGCCCTGCCCAGGCTCCACCCCCTGGTTTTACTGTAAGTATCAGGATGGGAATGCTGCTGACCAACAACTCTGAAGGGAAGAACTTTGTCATTGGGATTTGATGCCTTGAGATGGCAAGACAGCCTCTGGAGAATTCCCAAGCTGCCACAGGAAATCTCACCTGCAGTGGGAGAAAAAGCCACTCCCTCACATGTGCAAAATCTCTCTAGCCTGAAATTTAGTACATACTCACATTTACTAATCATAAAGGGAGAGGCTAATTATTGCTCACAGACAACAGTCCCTTCAAATTTTAATCATCCACACAATAATTCATCAGTTATAATCATTTAACTTTTATGCATTTACAGAATGTCACAAATATCAGCCTTGCATGTGCATAAATTCTCAGACAAACAAAAGAGAAAATGTTTGTCTCACAGCTAAGAAGATTAGAAAGACAGATTGAGAGACAGTGCTTGTTTTATAGGGCTGTGATGAGCACTTAGAAAACTTCTTGTTCTCAGAGTCCTCTCATGCCGAGATTCCTCACCAAATTGTTCCTCTGAATCCGTGAGATTTCCTGGTTTCCTGCAAATATGAGATCTGGTCTTGTTTTCCTTCTTCAATTTCTTCATTTTGCACTTGTTCTGCACAGGAAACTGTCAAAACTGTTAAATTCATCACAGAAATGATTCTATTATGGATAGGAATTGTAACATTCCTCTAGAATTTGGCATTTCTAGTATCATTTTCAAGTGAATTCTATGTAGAAAAGATGACCATCTGCACAGAATTGTAACAATATTGCACAGCTTGGCATGTTTTTCAGAAAAAGTGACTACAACATTTTTCAGAGAGGGAAAGATCACTCCAAGAAATCTTGCTGTGAGGAGAAAAAAGGATACCCTTCCCCTTTTTGGTTCTTTTCTGAGAACAAGAGGCAAGATCCACATCTCTCCAAGTTTCTTATTTGGCATGCAAAGATGAGAAGAGCCATTATGAAAAGGCCGGCCTTTATAGCCTTGGTCAACCTGCACAATCCCAGATTGCCATCAGAAGAAGGGATTGGCAGACCACTTCTAAGTAGTTTAGTGAACCCTGGCTATGGTCACCTCAAGTCAACTTGATGGCACATAATTGGTATTAGATTGAATACTGATAGCCATGTGTCATGAACCTAAAATTTGCCTTAATGATAATTAGAGATGGGGATGACTCACCATTTTGGCAAGTCGTCCCGCTTTGTGAGTCGTCAAAAGTTGACGACTCATGAAGCATGAAGTTGCCCCCATGTAGCAATGAATAACGAAGTTATTTGTCGATTCGTGGGGGGGGGGGTTATTTAAAAAAATAACCCTTAGCCTGCCTTAAGAGAATCCAGGCCGCCCTTTGCAAAGACGGCAGCTGCAGCTTCCCTGCAGCTTCCCTACCCTAAATGAAGCTGCAGCTGCCATCTTTGTAAAGGGCAGCCAGTCTCCCTTTTTACATGCCGTGGCTGGGAGGCCAGATGGAGACCTCGGCAGCGGCAATTAAGGTAAGGGGGTGTCGGTGGGGGTGGGGGCTAAGGTAGAGAGAGGAAGGGGGTGGGGGGGTAGGCTGTGGGGGTGGGTGGCTGCCTATCGGCCGCCGATCAGTTGATTGGTGGCCGGTAGACAGAATGGTGTTTTTGGGGGTTATTTTTGTAATACGAAGGATGAATAAAAACAGGTAAATATTTGTCTCTTCATATTCGTGGGGGTCTCTGGAAGCCACAGATATGAAGGGACGAATATTTAACAAATCGGCTATTTTTGTCGAAAAAGCTGATCCCTTTTTATATTCATGCCCATCTCTAATAATAATAATTGCATGCCATAAATCAATTCTTCTGGGGCACCCTGGGACTGTGCAACTTTCCCAAGGCCACACAAACTGGCTCTTCCCCTGGAAGGCACAGTGGGAGATCAAACTCTCAATCACAGTTTAAATACCTAAACTGCTGAGCCAATTACTACACAACTAACTGCAGTTTCATAGATAATATGGCTCAGTATCCTATTGAAAAGCTACTTCATCATTCGCTGCTACACTTTTTAAAAAGAGCACAATTGTAATACTACAAAGATAGGAATGGATTAACAATGATACCTCTAGGCAGGTGGTACCTTTTTGCTTTTGCAGCACCAGAGAAACATCTCCTCCTCTTTCTCCTAGTTGTCACTTCCTGCCTTGGCTCAGGAAAACACAGCCCTCAATTGATCACAGCCCGAGAAGAAGTTTCGGAACAATGAATGCCATTTCAGTTTAGCTAATTGGGGGTCGGAGTGGGGACTATATTACTGGCCAGAAGGGATATTCTAGCCTATTTGCATGCATTTAAGGTTTTTACCAATGCATGAGTTTGCAACTTGCTTTCACATCAACTGAATGTTTCAGCCAGTTGTGATTTGTGTTATGTATCAGATGCACCATTTGACATTTACTTGGTCAATACTAGAGATTGGCATGAATCACTTCATGCTAGGTCATCCTAAGCTGTCAGCACAGCACCCCAGGTGCTGTGCATTCCCTTCTCCTACCCACCCCCAGCTGGCTTCCCCATCTACAAGCTGACACATGCTGCTCAGTTCTCTTCTTGTTGCACAATCTTCCAGTCCCGGCAGGAGCATGGACTTCCCTTCTCTGCCTCCTCCAGCAATTGCCCTTTCAGATGAGGAGGCAGGGTAGGGATTCCTGCAGCACTGCCTTTGGGTGGCTGGGGGTGGGTAAGAGAAAGGAACACTCAGCACCTGGGGTGCCATGCTGACAACTTAGGACAACCCAACACAAAGCGATTCATGCACATCTCTAGTCAATATCACATTCTTCTAACAATCTCTCTCTCTGTACCTGTGAATATTGCTTACCTTTTTCACATGACTAATTTCAACTGAATGTGTACAGACAAAACAAAAAGACTGTTGAGAAATGGATACATTACAGTATAATTCTTTATCTATTTGAAGGCTTTTTTACCCCACTGTTCAGCCGGAGATGGGGAAAATCCTATCAGAATGGCTTGTAAAGGAATTGGACAGGCTTGTAGTCTTAAAAAGAAAACACAAAAACAAAAAGGGATTTGCAGGCGCAAGGAAGGAGGAGAAAGACACAAACCTAGACACTGAATCTTTAGTTTAAAAACTCTTGTAATAACCAACTGGAGTGCATACAATTCAGGCAAAGGAATCAAATGTTGCTGGTGATTCAGCTAGGTAATAATGATTTTTTTTTAAATTACAGGATTGGCTGTGGCTAGCTAATCAAAAAGGCTCAAACATTTCCAATGCATCTAGTTTGTAAACATCCAACAGCTCCTGTAATTTTGTGCAATTGTGCAATTTGCACAAAAATTCTGATGAATGTGAGACTTCTAAGTAATGGAAGACAAAATCTCACAGACAAACAAGGCAGAAAAGAATAGTGGTTTCTCATTCTAGCTTACAGGAACAAGACAAATGAGGTTTTCCATCCACAAACACAGCCAAAGGAGCTGTCTGTTCCCTCTCACCCTTTGCTGCCTGGTTGCATGGATGTAGAATGACAACTAGGAGGTGACATTTGATACAAACAGCCTATGAAGATGTAGAAGGCCTGATGGAGGTGGCTTTTCAACAAACCTGGTGGTAGCCCTGCTTCTGTGCTCTCTTTCGGCAGATTGATGTAATGCCTGCTGCCAAGAGACAGTTTATGGAAAGAACACTCTAATGGTGGAGACTTCCCAGAAGAGCTGGTGGTGGGCCTGATGTCCTCTACTCTCTCTTCCCTAACTCCAGTATTAAACTTCAACATTGTCCAATTGCTCATTGTGGAAAGCACCTGTTCCCACAACAGATATCATGATGACAAACTTCTTTCTCCCCATTATGAATCTGAAGGCTTTTCCACACTTGATATATGTTGTATTAATTTACTCTGATATAACACTGGCTATTGATGTTGGTAAACTGATGATAACAAGTTCTCCTTGGGAGAAACACTTAATAGCATTTTAATCTCAGAATGGATCTGGCTGTATTTATTATTGACAGCTACTCTTACACATTCAGGAACATTTGCTATCTTGATAGAAAGGAATGGAGCAGAAGCAACAAACAGAAATTGTGCAGAGCCAGCATTTCTGAGATTCTCCATCCTGGTCTTGGGACAGAAACAGTTTTGGTCACCATGATGGATGACCTACACTGGGAATTGGATAGGAAGAGTGTGTCCCTGTTGGTGCTGCTGGACCTCTCAGCAGCTTTTGATATCATCAACCTTGATTTGCTTCTGTGCCATCTCTCTAGGATGGGACTTGGAGGCATGGTTTTACAGTGACTCTGATCCTTCCTGCAGGGGAGAATCCAGGTGGTGCTGGGAGACTCCTGTATGACACCTTGTCTTTGGTGTCTGTTGTTGCTCAGGAGTCTGGCTTGTCCCTCATGCTATTTAACATATGCAGTACCTGAAACCACGGGGAGATATCGTCTTGTGTTTTAGAGTTTCTATTTTTTCCACCTAACTCTCAGGAAGGTGTTTTATGCCAGTGTCTGTCTTTGTAATGGACTGAATGAGGGCAAACAGACTCAAACTTAATCCAAAGGCAGTCTAAGTGTACAATTCAACAAAGCAGAAGTCAAGGAAGATGCTGGCAGGGGACTAGAGCTGTTCTCCAGTGCCTTTGTTCTTTCCAACAATCTTCCATTTCTAGCAACCTTGATAGGCCACAACTGAGATTTATAAACACTTTGTCACAAGTCTTCCTCATAGGAGCACTTATTAACGAGAAGGTTATTATTCATGTATATTATGTCCATAGATTGTGGACACACCAAGTAGCCACCAGCCAAGGCTGTGTTTTCAGCCAACAGCACCCTGCGGACTTGGAAGGCAACTCCATCTCATCCTCCAACTTGGCAGATAGGCTCCCATCTAATAAGGTAGGAATAGTACAGCATTTTCTCCTGAGAATCCAGGATCTAAAGAGGTGGTTTTCTACTTGATGTCATTTAGACTAGGAGATTCCTTAGAAAAGGATCTCTCCCAGATCTTGGAAACATTAGTTCTTAGATTAAATCTCCCAGGATTATCTAGCCAGTATGGCCATGGCTCAACATGTTGACTTTTCTGGAAGCTCTGAAGGACTGTCAGTCCAAAAATAGGAATGTAAAACTCCAAAATGATGAAAATTACAGGAACATATTTCTTTAGAAGGAAATTATGATAGGTTGTAATAAAGTATGACAACTTCTGCCCAACGTTATGCTGCTGTATGGAAGATACATACTATAACAAACTCAAATAGTGAACTGTGATGGATATGTAGCCCAAAGAGAAGCCATTGAGGAGTTAAAAGGGCATAACCAGAATGTCTTCAGGAACCCCAACATTTGCAGAACTAGATCTCAGGGAGGGCTTTTTCCCATATCCCCATCTCAACAACAATGACAGTGAAGACCGAGCAAGCGCACAGAAAGCAAAGTGCTTGATGTGGGAAGGAGAAATGGAGTGAAACATCCTAACGAAATACTGTAACACAACTGGTTGGCTGGCTATCTGGAACACTAAAGAGAAATGCTCCACACTGTAATATTTTGCAGTATCTTTTTTTCGAAAGAAAGAAAGAAAGATAATGCTCAATGAGCAGTGTCTTTTCTTCAAAAGATAGGTGAACCAAGCAATTAGTGTATTGTTGACTACTGTTGAAATGCAAATCACAGCACCATATTTTGGAAATAAACTACAAGTGGAGGAAAAAACAGGTCTTAAACAAACAAACAAACGGATCAAGCACTTCACTAAGTGCAAGTGCTTTCACTGAGGTTGCTACACAGTCCTTCAGAAGGTGATGTAACTATATCAACTTAAGTCTAATGCCTTTTAGCTTAATTGGCCTGTAGGCTAGGCTGTGATGCTTTCTGTTTTCTCTTGGGAATGAGTTATAGGATGGACTACATGAGCTGCAGTGAAAAGATCCTTGGTTCAATTTTTGGCTTTTCTAAGTAGTCATCCTGGTTTCTTTAAATACCCTACACTTTTCTTTGTTGTTGAAATTATTTGTGATTGTGTTTTCAGTATCTCACCTTTAGGAAACTCACATCTGTCATGTATGTCCTCCTTGTGGAATATTTCTGACCCTGGGATCTCACCAAGTATTTCCTTAAACTTAGTTAAATCAGTTTTTGTAAATCACAGAGTGTGCATCCAGATAGCACATATCAGTATAGCAAACCCCAACAAAATGAAGCTACTTCCAACACAGTTTCCCAGTTCTTTTACCTCATTGACCATTTCTTTCCTGGCTTAATAAAAGGCATTTCCTACATATCTGAACCTGACATGTGTACAGAAAAACTAAAGGACAAATGAATGCTAGGGTGGTACACTAACCCTAAGTTAGGTGCAATATCTAAAAAAGTGAAAATCATCTTCAATGCCCTTATAGTTCTTTTCCGCAGACCTTGATATAATCTGTCCATTTTCTTATTTGTGCCATTACACCAGAGAGGAGTGAAAATGTGTTTTTCTTCTTTGAATTAAAGGGTGTTTTCTTTATCCTAGAGAGATGGTAAAAGCGTATCAAATTATGTTCTGAATCATCAGAGTACAGCAGATCAGTATCTTATCTCTGTATGAAATTGCATGTCTATCCAATAGTATTACACCGGCTTTCAGTCAAGACATAAATTCATGGCATTGCTGGCTCTAAATAGAAAGCTTATTGGACCCTAAATTGCAAGTGAACTATGTATGAGACAATTTCAATACTAATGAGCTCTGTTTGCCGTACAGGACTGGAATGTTCATTATACAGTGTAGTTCCTATTGTAAAGCAGGACTCTGTCCTCAGTGCATTCTTTGAAATTTCATTAACCTTAAAAATGGGAAAGATGGAGATGAATGCAACACAGAACACATTCCCAAGCTTTGCAGGAGAACAATGGGGACAAACAGCAGCCAAATAAGTGCTATGACTCTCCTAGCCATTCCCATTAGGGCTATGCATCAGCATCAAGCAAATACAGAATGCCAAACTGAATTGACCTGACCGGGGCTGATTTGTATAAAGTCTTGATTAAAGCAGAATGGGCAGGTTGGGTTCTGGGGCAAAAGGAAGACTATTTGGATTGATGTGGTCATTCATATGTCTAAAGTTGATGGGGAGGTCCAGACTGCAGGGAGGGATTATGTGAATTTGTGACCAGATAGGAAGGAGGGAAGCTGAGCTTTTCTTAGTGACAGCTGTAACACACAATCTGAGGCCAGAATTTCAATTCAATCACAGTGCTTTCAGGGAGCAAACTTTACAGCTGCTCACTACTCAAATGCTAAAGCTAGTTGACTGAAATTTGGCCCAGTTTACTTCCCTCTTTGGGGTGTATCACCTCTCCAAAGTTCATATTCATTGGTGTAAAAAGCAAAAAAAGAAAATAAAAAAACAAAAAAAAACCCCGAAAGCCATTTCAGTTTTCCGATATAAGTCAATGATCGGGGGCTGGCAATGTGAATTTATAAATCTGTTGAGATTCAGACCACAAATCAAAGCAGGTGGGACCTGGATTGCTGCCAATCAAATCAGGAGCTATTTCAAAGTGCAGAATCACAGGATCAGTGAAAGCCCTAATTACCACCACCTCTCTGATCTAGAAACAAAGGCAGAAATAGGTACCTGGGCATGGATTGCCTTTGTCAGTGAAGGCACTAAAGAAATGCACAAATCCAGCCCCTATGATGCAGTAGTCAGTGCCAACCACCATTTCTTTGGTGGGGATGCAAATTCTTATCTGAGATCAGTTGAATTCTTGACTGATTCATTCCTCCCCCACCCACCCTGAACATATGGACAAAGTGCTCCTCTCCCTCCCTCCCTTCTGAGAAATGGTCCCATGAAATTCTATCTCTGTCCTTGTCACCTTAAAATCAAACTCATTTCCTTACTATGTGTGTGAAGGAAATTTACTGTGACTATGCATGTAATTCCAAAGAAGAGCTACTAAGGCCTTGAATATCTGAGAAAAATGGCCCATTTGGTCCCTCCAATAAAAGTGAATAGGTGACTTTTATTCTTCTTCATTGGATAATGAAAAACACCCTGAATAGCCAACTAGAGCAGCATCTATAACCAAACAATCTGTATCACCTGAGATAAAACCTGAAACCTATTTATTTTACAAGTTTGCAGATTGCATTTTAAAACTTACTTTAAACAAGAATGCTTGGCCTCAAGATTTGGCCATGATGCTTTTAAAGACTTCTCTGTCTCTTCTGTTCCTTCCTACCTCAGCACTGTCCAGCAGGACTCAAAAGCTTGCCTGTGTGAGAGATCTGAGTGGTCAAATAACAATATTACCCACTCTTGTTTTCAGACTGTATACAAGGACTACATGACAATTTTATTCCTCCTCCTCCTCCTCCTCCTCCTCCTCCTTCTTGGAACAAAATGTAGAAAGGAAAAGAATATGTGAAGACCAGTTGGTTGCACAACTCCCACAGTTCAATCCTTCCTGCTCTTACCCTTTGAGTTATGTCATAACCCTGGCCCTAGAGGCTAAAGTAAATTCTGTGATTCCCCATAGCTAGACTATATATGTAGGTAGATACAATATAATGGAATTTGATGATTCTTGGAAGGTTTTTCTTTTAGGGACCAATATTTTTCTGCCACAATTTTTTTTAACAACAGCAGCAACAGCAAGAACAGCAAAAACCTCATACATGAACAAAGGAGGAAATTATTATAGTGGGAGAATCCCCCTTCCCCAAATGTCCACAGAGTTTGACAACTGAGTTGTTGGTGCTGCTGTTATACCTGTTGTTGGTCTGGCCCATTCTTACTCTTTTGGAAGGTGAGAAGAATACATCCAAATTGCTTCATTTCATAAAGTGTACAGACAATACTTTTTATGCCAACCCATGGCTGTGTCAGAGCTCTGAATCTGACTATTGTTCCACAAAATATTGTAATTTTCCTCTTACCTGTTAAACTAATGGTGAAAGCCATATTCAGAAGAGGAATACAGAAGAAAATAGAAGAAGAATATAGATAACTATTCAGAACCCAGTCATCATAAACAGAGAGGTGTTGAAAATCCATGAATTCTGGAACCAATGCCTGGTCGGTAAAGACCCTGAATCAACCTGCTGACTTGAAGGCCCAGCTGGATGACTCGACTTAACCCAATATGCTCATTCTCCAGGCTTCTGGGTACAGCAAGCCACCTTCCTCTCCCTTGTGAATTATCCCCACTTATCTTTCCATGGGCTTACTCTCATTTAAAGTGATCACCCATCTAGGGTATGAATCAACAGTTTACAAATGTTATTTTTTAGATGAACTCCCAGAATTCCTCAGCAAGCACATTGTTGGAAGATTCTAGGATCTGTGATCCCAGCAAGCAACTTTACTAAATAATGAGCAACTTTAGATAAGGAAGCATATCTGGCAATCATACATTTTGGTCGGTCATGATGCTAAGCCAAAATCTGTGGCAATTTGGCTTTTATTTTCACTGAAGATTTAAGCTGTGACTTTCTGGGGCTGCTTAAAGAAGATCTACTGTGTCCTTCATCATTGCTTGACTATAAACATCCCAATAGTCCGGAGCCACAGTGTTGCAATAAAATAAATTTCCCTCAGTGCAATTATTGATGTTTCATTATGCTGGTGTTAGGATGTGTTATTAACTTGATGATGTATATTTTTCTTACATAAACTGTTCTTCTGCTTAACGGTAAATTCTATACAAGTCAGCAAGGCTACAAAATAAAACAATAAACCTTTGACAATATTCCTGTTCATGACAAAACAATAATAATGATAGAAATCCTTCTCTTCATGGTAGGACTTTAATTGAATTGAAATATCCAAATGTCTTCCCAGGAGTGGGAGGGGGGGACTGGGGTGGGTAGAAGGATCCATGGCAGAACAAGTAGAGGAATCCTATTGTCTCTTAAATGCCCGTTTACTATGACTCAGTGACAAGGATGTAGGCCTGAGTGCATTCAGTCTCTCTGGCAGAAATTCAGGTGTGATGAATTAAGTGGATCAAAGGCTTGGATACATGACTGGGTGGGGAGAGAATCATACACCAGCCCCTCTTACTCTATGTCAGGTGTGGGGCAGTGTGGCCTGTGGACACCTCAGAGAAGGAAAGGCAAGATTAGCCTAGCATCATGATTGGGGAAGGAAAAATCTCTCAGACTCAGTGTTGTGTTTCTCTAAATCCCACTTGCATTTTCTTCTTCTTCTCCTTCTGTCTTGTCTTATTTTGTGAGTCTTTCGTATCTGTTCATTTACTGCATGAATGTTCCTAGAAATGATGGCATGCACTTCTGCTAATCCATACAATTTATGCATTTTTCCTAATGCATGTACTTGGTATGCTCCCCCCCATTGATGAAGGCACTTTCAAGTGCATTATCCAAAGATGCACATTTTGAGTTGTGCATGTTTATTTGTATATAATTCAAAAAAGGAAGAAGCTGGGGAGGATGGGGGGGGGGGTGCTTTACTGCTTGCAGTTTTTCCCTAATGGCAGGAAAGTGAAAGATAAGTGCAAACTCTCACTAATAGTTCCACAGAACATCAATTGGATAAATTCATTTTAACCAAAACATTTGTTAAGTTTGTACCTCAAATATGGTACTTCAAGAAGCTGAGGGAAGGCCTGTTTGTTAAATAGGCAGGCTCTGACAGTATGAGGTTGGCTGGCTAACAGGAAGGGATGCTGGAAGCTGGAGTATCCAGTGCCTGGACCTGCTCTTGGCTAGCTTGATTGATTCCATTCCAGCTTATTGTGTGAGAGCAACTGAATAGGGCTGGATAGAATTCTCATCCACCCACCCCAAGCCCCATGCAGCTCATATTGTGTTCAGGATTGGGGTGTGTGTGTGTGACTGGCTTATTTGTTTGCCTCCGCTATACTTTAAAGTCTATGAGTAAGAAATGACAACATGAAAAACATTTATATTTAATAAATGACTTGCAACCAGCAGGGGCATGTGGATAAAGAGTCAGACAGATGTACAGGATTTTGCTAAGCAGCCAGCAAGAGTTTAAAGATGTGAAGGACTTCCTTGAATGTCCTCTTACAACTACAGGGCTTGGGGAATGGGAGGAAGCAGATGTCCTTGAATGGTTATCTATCTATGCACTTAGTGTCATGAGATAGATGAGGAGAACACATAAGCTCAATACAGTGGCGTAGCTTGGCTTGCCAGCACCTGGGGCAAGTATTGCGCCCACTAACCTGTGGACCTGCACCTCTCCTCCTTCCTCCTTTCCCAATAGAAATGACCCCAAGGCACCCTCCTCCTCCTCCTCCATCATCCCTCCTTCCCCCGCTCCTCCTTACCTATCTCTCACTGGGTTCAGCCAGGGTGCAGAGAGCCCCCCGCTGCACCTCCAGCTCTCACTGCTACGCTGCAGCCACCTCCTCCTGCAGTGCCCACATGGTGGCTCTGCTCCTGCCAGCAGCCCAGCAGGAAGATGCTGCCAGCCAGGCTCAGCACCCTCAGCAGCCCAACGGCAGCCAGAAAGAAGCACAGCAGCAGCTGGACCCCCAGCCCAGCCTGCATGGCTCCGGCTGCCCAGCAGCAGCAGGAGCAGCCGCAACCCCTCCGCCAGCCCCAGTCAGACAGAGGCTACTGGCACTCTCTCCTAAATGGGGTGATCTACTCCCCTTTGTCACCCTTCACTGTAGGGAGGGAGGGAGGGATGGAGAGTCACCTGGGCCAGCCCAGTGGCAAGACAGAGCGGGGGGTGGGTTGCAAAAGGGCAGCAGTTGCACACCTAAAAGGATTGCACTCTGGGGTGACGACCCCTCTGCCCCCCCCCCATGTTATACCACTAGCTCAATATAATGCTGTTACTAAGTGCTATCAGTTGCTTCTGGAGGCATTCAAGAGAAAATTGGACAAGCATCTGTCAGATCTGCTTTGATTTGGATTCCTTCTTTGAGCAGGGAGTTAAATTCCATGGCCTTATAAGCCCCTTCCAACTCAGTTATTCTATGATTCTCATTTATGATGACTTTCATAGGGTTTTCAAGGCATGTGAGATGTTCAAGGAGTAATAGGCTAGTTAGCTATAGTCAGTCCTAGCAAGTGTCTTATCTTATTCTTGAATTCAGTGGCAACACCAGAAAGCTGGGACATACATGAGCAAAAAGCTAGAGTATAAAACTTGCTTCAGGTCTCCTTTTGGGCCTTTATAGTCTCAAAGACTCTCCAGGGCAGTGTGTGGCTCACCCAGGCAAACTGGCCAAGCACAACTACATAGCATAGGTGAGAAGTGCTGTATGTACATGAAACAGGTCTTAAATAAAGAGGCTAAACAGAGGATGTGCCTTCTTCCTTTCCAAATACCTAGACTAAATATGTCAGTCGCTGGGTTGGTTGCCCAGACCAAGTCTCTTGCTTGGAGTAGGGCAATAATACATTTTTAGGGAACCAGTTAGCCTCTAGGTACACCAAACCACCCTGGATACAGATAACGTATCTGATTTTGTAGATGAAGCGGGGGGCGGGGGCTGGCTAGTTATCTGACTGGAGATCCTCTGGGAACATCACAGATTTCCAGGTAGAGTTAGGAAAGAATCCTGCCTGGAACCCTGAAGAGATGCTGCCCATCAAAGCCAACAATACCAGGCTGGATGGACCAATGGTCTGAAACAGTGTAAGATAGTTTCCTATTTCCTTTTTCAAAAATGGGCATGGTCTTTGTTTCCAGGATGAACACCTTACAATGCCAATCTAGATACAGGAAGTGTTTAATGTATAATTTGTTCTCATTTTGGATGCGTAAATCATTGTGGATGTTTTTATGACAATAAATTTGAGATTATTGCTGGTGTAACTTGAGAATCATGTTGTGTCTTCAATGTTTCCAGTAAGTGCAGAGTATAAAATGCTTTATATCTGAGAGTACTCTGCATGCATATGAACGAACATATTTATCAGCTTGGAGAGTACATTGAATATGCGCATGCATGATTTTCATATTGCTTTGCAAACCACAAGGGTATTGCATTGTATGGCTACCTTATTAAATTGCTCTTGAAAGAATAATGGGCGGCAGGAGGCTTTAATTACAAACTCATTGTGAATCTGATGTGGTGTACATGCTCCTTCTAATCTCAACCCCGTAAAGCACTTTAAATTTAATTTTAATCAAGGGACTAGTTCAGTATAAGTCAATGGGACTACTCTCACATTTCATAACATTCAGGAGTATTTCTACATAAAATTTCATTTGGAGAGTGCTCCCTTTAGTCACTTGAGTGACAAAAATCATAACAAAAGAAGGATATAGATGTACAAGTATCCTTGAAAGTTAGATACAGGTAGGTTGAGAATTCAACAGTAATTTATAAGAAGATATAATTAAAAAGCCTTTACAAGAAGAATTGGTCCAATGTAGTCATCAAAGCTAGAGAGATCTGAATTCAGATTCCCATTTAGCCATGAAGCTCAAGTAGTCTTTCACTCTTGAAGTGTCCCATGGAATTTGAAATGTATGGAAAAGGTTTCCATGTTAGAGGGCAATGGGCAAGTATAGTGAGAAAGGACTGTCTTAAGAGACTGGTCTAAAAAGGCCTGCTGTGGTTCCATTTCTGAAGCTAAGCAGAACTAGATTTGAGCAGTAATAAGATCATGGGGAACATCATATATGCAACCTATCGATCATATTATACAGTCATGTGAAAAAGAAAGTATATCCTCTTTGAATTCTATGGTTTTATGTATCAGGATATAATAAAAATCATCTGATCCTTAGCAGCTCTGAAAATTAAGTAAATACAACCTCAGATGAACAACAACACATGATACATTACACCATGTCATGATTTATTTAAATCATTTATTTATTTATTTATTAAAAATAAATCCAAAATGGAAATGCCAAGTGTGAAAAACTAAGTACATCTTATGATTCAATAGCTTGTAGAACCACCTTTAGCAGCAATAACTTGAAGTAATTGTTTTCTATATGACTTTATCAGTCTGTCACATCGTTGTGGAGGAATTTTGGCCTACTCTTCTTTACAACATTGCTTTAGTTCATTGAGGTTTGTGGGCATTTGTTTATGTACAGCTCTCTGAGGGTCCTACCACAGCACTTCAATCAGGTTGAGATCTGGACTTTGACTGGGCCACTGCAATCTCTTGATTCTTTTCTTTTTCAGCCATTCTGCTGTAGATTTGCTGGTGTGCTTGGATCATTGTCTTGTTGCATGACCCAATTTTGGCCAAGCTTTAGATGTTGGACAGATAGCCTCACAATTGACTCTTGAATACTTTGGTATACATAGGAGTTCATGGTTGACTCAATGACTGCAAGGTGCCCAGGTTCTGTGGCTGCAAAGCAAGCCCAGATCATCACCCTTCGACCATTGTACTTGACACTTGGTATGAGGAGCTTGTGCTGATATGCTGTGTTTGGTTCTGTGCATTATGGCCAAACATCTCGACTTTGGTCTCATCTGCCCAAAGAACATTGTTCCATAGGTCTTGTGGTTTGTCCAGATGCAACTTGACAAACCTAAGCCATGCTACCATGTTCTTTTTAGAGAGAAGAGGCTTTTTCCTGGCAACCCTTCCAAACAAACCATACTTCTTCAGTCTTTTTCTAATTGTATTGTCATGAATGTTAACATTTAACATGTTAACTGAGGCCTATAGAGCCTGAGATGTAACTCTTGGGTTTCTTGCAATTTCTCTGAGCATTGCACATCTGACCTTGCTGATGTGTTTCTTCCTTGGCATTGCGTTAACACACACCTGAATGCTCCAGACCAGCGAACTGCTGAAACGTTGGCTTTTATCGAGGTGGTCACACTTGCTGATGATCAATTATTCAAGGGCATTTGGTTAGCAGCACCTGGCTGCTGCTTAACTTCTTAATTCCTATGGAAGCAATAAGGGTATACTTAGTTTTCTACCCATGGCTTCTCCATGTTGGCTTTATTTTTGTAAAATAAATCATGACATGGTGTAATGTGCCATGTGTTTTATTCAACTAAGGTTGTATTTTCCTAATTTTCAGACCTGCTAAGGACCAGATTATTTTTATTATGTCTTGATACGTAAAACCATAGAATTCAAAGAGGGCGTACTTTTTTTCACACGACTATATAACAACATTGAATTATCAGATCCTACTAGATACCTTCATAGTTTATGTTTGAAGACAGCAGAGGAAACTAAACAAAAGCAGATAATCCAACTGTATGAGGCTACATCATGACGTTGAACCATCCACTTCATGTTCATTTCTCATATCTGCATTCTTCTTTGTATATTCATCTCCCGTGGCCAAGCTTAAGACCAGAAAGAAAAACACCAGACTCAGATCCTTCAGAGACCATCTCATTTCCATGCCTTTGGTGCTGTTTCTTAGGTCCATGAAGTAAGCTGCAGTCTCCCACTGCCCACAGACCAAGACAGCAGCAAGAGACTCAAATGGGCAGCCCTCCTGGTAGACTGAATCCTCCAATCAATACGTGTTTGGCCTGTCAGTGAGTAAATTCTAGAAACGTGACGGAGCCAATTCAATGTTGAAGAATAAACGGTAGACAAAAATTAAGTCTGCAGCTTCGATAATATATCTGGTGGCAAGACAAATATGGGAAATCAAATGTTCACTAATGGATTTCCCACAAGGGGTGTGTCTAAAAAAGGTTAACAGCCAAAAGGCTGGGAGTAAATAAGGTTCTGACAATGCTTAAAGGCAGGGGAAATAAGGGCAAAGCTACACGGCAACAGGCATTGCCTCTGGCCAAAGCTGACAGAAGGTTAATTATTAATGTTAAGCCTTTAGAGTCAAACCATGCTTCCCTATATTACAGCTCCTGTTTTTTTAAAAGGAGCAAGCAATTCATGATTGGTTTTCCAAGAAACCCGACTCAAGACTTCTTATGGAAAACAATCCAAGATCATCAACAACAATAGCATCTTCTTCTTCTTTGGGCTTTTTGTCACCAATCATGTTTACAACATCTCTTTGAGTATTCATGGGAAACAATAAAACAGCCACCATAAAAAAGCAGCATGATATTCCTCAGATTTTTAAGGTTAATAATTATCTTGCCTGTCAGATTAAATGATAGATATCAGTGCTGAATTTCTGCTCTGTCAATTTTTCAGCACGTCGGCCATCTGTCTGTTGACCTTACAGGATGCCAGTCTCTCGAAGTCAAACATATGGACCCAACAGGGATCACATATGCAATTTAGCATTTTTGTGAATGACAGTGATAGATAAATTATGTGAGCAATATCAATCTTTTAAAGAGGAGGGGGGGGGGAAGGAAATACTGACACTGAACTGAACAACTGTGCTGTAAATGAATCTAGAAAATTCCAGTCCATGAAATGTAATGCTACTTCATGGAGGATTATTACACCTTCATGGGTAAAATAATGGTGGAGGCTTAGAATACAGTTTGGGAAAATGTATGTATCACATACATGTACTTCAACATCATCAAAGAAACAATAACAGATAAATAAGCTCTCCGTTATTATTTATTCTAACGTTGGAAATTCTAAACAGACAAATAAGAGGGAATGCTGGAATTAAGGGTCTCAGAATCAGGGGAGAAGAATTTAAGCTGCAAACATATGCTGATGATTTAGCAATAATACTAGAAGACCCTCTGGACAGTTTGGAAGAATTAGTGAGAACTATTGAAGAATTCGGAGCTGTTGCAGGTCTTAAAATAAACTATCAAAAAACAAAATCCATGACTAAAAACATAAAGAAAGAAGTCGTGGAAAGACTGGCAATGAAAACTAATTTTGAGGAGGTACAGAAAGTGAAATATCTAGGAGTTATCATTACAAAAAAACCAAGTAATTTGATGAAAGAAAATTATCTTGCAACACAGAAGGAAATTCAGAAAGATCTGGAAGAATGGAATAAGCTACAAACCTCTATGATGGGAAGAATCTCGACAATAAAGATGATGATATTACCAAAACTGTTATTTTTATTTCAAAATTTACCAATTTTATTAAATTATAAATACTTCAAGGACCTGGACAGCCTGACTTCGAAATTTGTATGGAAGGCCAAGAAACCAAGAATAAAACTTAGAATATTGCAAGACTTAAAAGAAAGAGGTGGTTCAGGACTACCGAATTGGCATTTATATTATAAAGCATGTGCCATGGTCTGGATAAAAGAATAGATAACACTAGAAAATCAAAGATTATTGAAATTGGAGGGTCATGATTTAAAAATGGGTTGGCATGCATATGTGTGGCATGGGAAATATAAAGAACAATCACATTTTGCAGAACATATTCTGAGGAAGGCGCTTTGCTTAATATGGCAAAAATTTCAAACACAAACCTACAAGAAAATTCCAATAAGGGTAGCACCAATAGAAGCATTCACTTCGAAAGTACTGAATCAGAAGGGAGCGTTACTCACGTATAAAGACTTATTAACTAAATATCAGAATATAAAAGATAAACAAGACCTAGAGAAACTGGGTCTAGCTACAGATTGGTGGTCAATGTTGAAATTAGAATCGAGATATAAAAAGGATAAAACTATGGCCTTTTTTGAGGGGAAAGTCCAGGTGGATGAATTATGGATTTATATTAATGAGAAAATAATTTTAAAAATGTATACATGCTCATTGGAATACGACTTGGAGGATGAGAAGGTGAAGGAGACGATGGTAAAATGGGCTCAAAATTTTGGGTGCAATATTGATATTGATGAATGGACAAAAATGTGGAAAGAGAATCATAAAATGATTAAGCCAGTGAATCATTTTCACTGGCTTAGAGAAAATGTCCTTAAAATGTTTCATAGATGGCATTTTACCCCTGTAAGATTGGCAAAAATGTCAGAAGGTAACAGTAATGTTTGTTGGAAGTGTAAAAAAAAAAAATCCAGGGACTTATTATCATATGTGGTGGTCATGTGAAAAACCAAAACAAATTTGGATACAGGTTTGGGAAATGGTAAAAGAGATTGTTCAACAAAAATTAAATTTTAAACCTGAATTGTTATTATTGAATATAATGCCAGAAATTATTGACAAGAAAATAAAATATAGTCTACTGTATATATTCACAGCAGCTAGGTTACTCTGGGCCCAAAAATGGAAGAATGAAGAGACTCCAACGATGGATGAGCTATTAAAGAAGCTATTGGACATTGCAGAACTAGACATGCTTTCAGAGACACTATGGGATCAACCAAGAGACTTTGTAAAGCAAAGCTGGAAGCTGATATATAACTGGGCCCAGAAAAGACAGGAGCTTAGGGGGAAAATTAGTCTATAGCGAGCCAGTGCTCACCGGAATCACCTTGAAGATATTTCGATGACCAGACGACGGTGAAATCTCTGATCCATAGGTGAAGGAAGGATGTTTAGCTGTGTGTTTTTTTCTTTGTCTGTCTGTTTGTTTTCTTAATTATCTGTTAAATTGTTAATGTTTTTAAGTTTGTATGTTTAGATATAAATAAAATGGTTTAAAAAAAAACCCTCAAAAAACACATCATCAAACAAACCTCTGCCACTTCCATTACAGAGTTTGTTCAAAATGTTGCATTTTAGACATATACATGTATGTATGTGGGTCCCATCACCACTGTAATTTACAAGGAAATATCCACAGGCATTCCACAAAGCTCAGTGCTGAAAAATTGTATTTCCCCCCTGGAAACTAAATCCAAATGTACCATTTATTCACTCATAATATTTGATTGAACTCCCAACAATAATTGAATGCTAATAGCTTTATTAATTACATTCATTCAGAGTTTAGGAAAGCTTTTTTAAAAAACTACACTTCCCAGAGTTCCTTCAGACAACATGGCCTCTGACCATTCTGGCTGGGGAATTCTGGGATTGGAGCCCAAAGAAGGAATATTTCCAAATGGTGAGTTCATCAGTATTTAAGCAGATGTTAGGGACAAATTGTGGGGAATGAGTGCGGCCTTCATACCTTCTGTGTGAACTTCTTGGTCATGTCTAATTGGCTGCTGTGAAAAACAGGAAGCTGTCTCTATGACTTAATCTTGGAGGTCCTCTCCTGGGTTTTAATATACAGTGTTATATACAAATGAATTGTTTGTCATGTTCCCATTTTAATTCCACCACCCCAGTCTTACATTGCAAAAGTTTCCTGAGAGTAGACCTCATAATATACAATTCTGATTCAGCCTTCATCTGATCTACAGTGCTGTTTAGTATCTACATAGAGGAATTGATAGTGCACACAATGGTGTAATGCATATCTCAGAATTAAATGGAGCTCAGTAAATCAGGCAGACTGGATTGCAAAAGAGGGAAAGAGATAAACTGCAGCACATAAGAAAGAAGGAAACATACACTGGAAAAACGGTGGGCACCAAGCTAAAACACATATGCGTCAGGGAAAGTTTTAGAGTTTACAGCAATCACCAGACAACATTGAGATGTTATGGAATGCCCCAAACAGCCAGTGGCCTTCTAGGTTTCATTTGGAGGAAGACTTAGGAAACATTGGCTTATACAATGCTGATAATGACTCATTTCAAGTTTGTGTTCATTCACAGGAGCGCAGCACTGGGAAAGTTTGAAGTCAATCAAAGGGCTAGAAGCAAATCACAGAAGAAAGACTGATGGCACAGGATATGTTTAGCCTAGGGGACAAGGAAGGGAAGGGTCAATGGGCTAATAGGATCAAATAGGAAGAGGATACAGGAACATGGTGCAGGCACGGTTGCTACTCTGTACTAATTTGAATCAGAGGTGGGTGGGAGTTTCATTTCAGTTTGTTTTTAAGAAAAATTAATGAAAATTCACAAATGTCTTCATATTCAGGAAGGAGAAAATTTAAGATGTAAGATATCTGAAAAAAAGAGGGGAGGGAAGCTGAAATCGACAGATCCATCAGTTGAGGCACAGAACTCTGAGTATCCAAGTTTTAAAAATCTGGGTTTGACTCACGGTGTATTCAGTCACATTAGTGCCTTATTAGGGTATCTACCTCTTTCTTTTTCCTTGTCTAAACTCCTCTTTTTTTTACAGCTATATATGGTAGTCAGGTACAATGGGTTCTCTTCTCTCCATGGCTTAAGTAGCTATGTTACCGGCCAAATCTGGGTTCTAAAATTCTCTGGCAAGGAATCAGGCATAGACGCAAACAGCTGAACCAAAGGCCCAATTTTATTTGAATAGCAGCAAAGAAAAGGTCAACTGGGACTTCTCTTAAAAGCAGAGAAGACCCCGAAAATACAGTGTACATATGTTTTATAATGATACAAACAAAGAGTCATAAAAGTACTACAATTCTATTGGTCATTTGTATCCCAACTTTGGATTCAGTTCCTCATTGGGTAGTGATGCCAATTAAGTTAACCTATTGGCTACCTATAGATATGCAGATTGTGTGCTCATGTGTTCTTTGCTTATGCTCAGGAAGCGTCTAAATGTCTGGGGAAAGAATCTTATCTTTTGGTATGTAGGCTTTCCTGGGCCCTGATATATGGCCTTCATTCTCCGGCTCCCCTGCTGGTGATGTTCCGACTATTATCGCCTGGTTCCTCCTTGGCCACATTCCTTAGCTGGCCATCTGCTAGATCAAAGGTGAAGGGGTGCAGGGAAGAGTAACTAAAGGAAAATCCTATACTATCTGTGAATGTTTCTCTGCTAAGGGTTATATTAAAATCTAGTTTGATTCTGCTCCGGTATCAGCTATACCCGTTGAATTTAGCCAAGGCCAATGTGGGAACATTTTATTTCACTTCCCTTCTGAGCATTTGCACATTTCTCTGCATGTGACCCAGCAGAACGGACTTGAAGTTGAAAACAATGCAGGGGAAAGGTTCCCTCATCCTTAATCTATCAGAATCAGCGTGAACTTGCACAGATGTATTCCTTTGGGATGCCTCTTCTCAGGTATCTCTATCCACCTGTCCTCGGCTACTGCATGGAAGTGGCAAGCGAGAACCATAGTGTAGGGCACCAGGTAGACTGCTGTGTCTTGCAATCTGAAAAAGGTTAGAAGGCTGCTACTGGATGAACCTCACCCTGCATTTAAAGTCCTTCATTGTAAATCAAAGGGGCTTCACGTTGTGCCTTGTAGTAGGCATCCTTCAGTCTCGAGAGACTATGGTAATGTGTTCTGAATAGAGGTTTTGGAACAACAGTGTCTAGTGTGGCTGAGAAGGCCAATTCGAGAGTGACAATCCCTTCCACACTGAAGACAAATACAATCTGTCCCCAGTCCAGCTCCCTGATTTTGCTGGTTTCGGGACTGCCTCTTTGCCTCGGCCTGCTGGACAAGTGTCTCTTCAAAATGGGAGAGGCCATGATGCACCGCCTGCCTCCAGGCTGAACGCTCAGATGTCAAGGTTTCCCATCTGTTGAGGTCCTTTCCTTGTACAGAACTGACTTTTACATGAAACCTTACGTTTGTAACAGTGTGTGTGTGTGTGGGAGGGTGTTGAAACACACTTCCTGGCCTGTACATTTCTGCAGGGATCTGCTCTTTATGCAGACAGTCCTGACATTTGGAGCTATATGATGTCTCCCCACAGGTATTCTTATGAGTGGAGGTGGACCTGCAGTAGCCATGCTGGCTGGGGTATTTCAGGAGTCACAGTCCCAAAAAGTAACTCTCCCATTTCTGGAGTTCACACTTTGTGACCTTTTATTAAGCATACTGTTCCATAGGGAAAATGAAAGTTTGTGCATTAGGACTTGGAAATTATTTTCACTCCTTTTGCAAAGCAGCAATGAACTTTTAAAATGATTTGAGGGGGGACCCAGATTTTTTTTTTAAGGCTTTACTCTGTATGTCAGGTACCAAAATACAACACTGCTGTCAATCTGAAGAGCCTTTGGAAGTGAACGCAGCATTGATCACAATTAGAGTAGAGCAATTTAAAATTATTTGAAGAGTCCTTATGCCGTGAAGTGTCCCAATAATTTGTAATTACTTAATGTTTCACCTGCTCCAAAGCCCATTTACTTCCCAAATCAGACTCTTTAAGGGATGTGAAGTGGCACATCATAAAGTGATCAGTGCAACCTTGAGTAGTTGCTAATTCTAGATACACTTCTGGAGCTTCTGCATATCAAGTAGTTTCTATGGATGCACTTCCCCAAAAGGTCACTTGAGGATTGCCTGCCAATGGGTGACAGGAAATGTAAAGGTGGTGCGGAGGGAATAAGAAGACAATGAGCATCAATAGACCATTATCTAGTCTCTGTGGATTCAGCAGCAATTATAGAAAGCACAAGGTTGGGGCCAAGGGGGGAGAGCTTTCATGGTGATCAAGGCCGAGAAAGATGAGGCAAACCAAAGCAACAAAGTTAACCCAAAGAGCTTTGTGCTGTGAAATGATTTATGGAAATAGATGTGTGTGCAACAATTGCAAACAGCACCTTTTAGAAATCTGTCTTTTTCCTGACTTTATTCTTCTTGAGGTTCCCACTTGAGCACCATTTACTTTCTCCAGAACTTGTTCTTTCTTCTTTTGCACCCAAAGCCAACTCTTTTCTTGGTCCATCTATTCCTATTCTTTCAATCTGTGTGTTTCTCCGGTGTTTTTATTTTCCTCATTTTTCAGCCCATTCATCTTTGCTTTACTTCCCTTTCCACCCACTTCTTCCAATATCTCTTCCTGGAGGAAGGTTTTAATCTCACTTCAGATATCCCCACCCACAGCACAGTCAGTATATTTTTTCAGAGTTAAGGCTTATCTCAGGAGAACAGGTAATAAATAAATACTCATATGACCTCAAGTCAGTTCTGACTTATGGCGACTCTTTTCAGGGTTTTCTAGGTAGAGAGTATTCATAAATGGTTCACCCTTCCCTTCCTCTGGGCACACCCTGGGACTATGCAGCTTCCCCAAGGCCACACAGGTTGCCTCACCTTGCAGGAGGCACAGTGGGGAATCAAACTCCCAATCTCTGGCTCCACAGCCAGAAAACTAAACCACTGAGCTATCCAGACAGGTGGGGAATGGGTCACAGTCAAGGTTCCCTCTAAGCCAGGCACGTGTGCAGGCACACATGGCTCCACCTCCCTCTGTGCAGCTCTCTTCCTCCTCTGCGCAGCAATTGCATTTAACTCATTTGGTTCCAGTTGCAGCAGAAACCTGCGTGTGGGTGGGGGGGCGGAGTCACATGCACACACGGGTGAAGTTGCGCATGAGCTAGGCGGAACCCCGCCCTGCGGGGCTGAAAATTAGAGGGTACGTTGGTCACAGTCATCATAATAAGAAATAGTGTTTATGATCATAAACTTGAAGGGGTTCCCTCCTCCTGTGCAATCAAGGCAGTAAGCAGGGTGTTGGGCACCTGCACAGAGGCAGTGCCTGAGCTCTGGGAGGGGAAGCTGGTTGCTGCTTTCTGTGCATGTGCCTGACTCTCAGCTGATCAGAAAAATCAGCTGGGCCTCTGGCACCTGTGTAGAGGCAGCACTCAGGCTCCTAGTTGTTGTGCTGCCCTGCAACCATGGCAGTAGCAGTGCAATTGTGGTGGCAGTAGCATGGCAGCACTGCGGCAACAGAGTGACAGGAGTAGGTAGTTCCCCCCCCCCCCCGAGCATGAACTGAAAACAGATCCACAACCTGGTTCAGTTTTCCAATTGGTTCGTGGTGGTTTATGGTTTGTGGCTAGCCACGGACAACAAACCATCACCAACCACCATTTTTCAGATTCATTCCCCTCTCTGATTGCTGTTCCTTGCCTCTACAGAGGCAGTTTCTTTTGTCTTGAAATGAGAAAAATGGTGAAGGGGGTCCAAGGGTAAGTAATGAAAGCTGCTCTGTGGATTTCTACTTTTTGGCTGCATCTCCCAGAATTCCACCTGGGGGAATTCTTGGCAAATTCTGAGAATTGCAAGTCCAAAAGATTCAGAAGTCCCATCCCTAATAAATGGGACAGCTTGCTGGAACCCTGACAGGGGCACTCCATGCTGCAACCTTTTGCCTATTTGTTTTAAATCATTGTTTAACTCCATACTGTCTTCCCTCTTAAACACATGCATGAGGCGTAGATATCATTAACTTTGTTATGTCCTTAAAAAGAGAAAACCAATAAAACAGTTAAGCTTACTCACAGCCTCTCAAGAACATGTGCAGGACTCTGATAAGTGCCTTAATTCTGAGAAAGGACAATGGAAGACTAGAGCTTGAGAAAGTATGAATAAATCACACACATAAAGTTATTCTGAATATTTGTTTCAAAAAGAATGAACATGAACTGGTGAAGAAAAGGAAAATATTTCTGAGGATGGCATAAAAACAGAGCTTGGAATGTTATTTTTTAAAAAGGAACTCACAGTGTTACTCATTACTTTGCTGCAGCAAAGTTGCTACTGTCACATCTGCAAAAGTAATTCATTGTGTCACATGTTGCATTGCTTTTATATTACGGGCACTGACAAAACAAAAAGGGAATTACTCTCTTCTTCCCTCTAGTGGTCAGATTCTGACACTGCACCTTGACAATATTTGAAAGATACACAGAACCATACTTTCCTTCCTACTTATGGTTCATGAGAATGACATAAAACTGGAAAAAAATCTTGTCAAAGTCTTCTAAAAATGCCTTTAAATGCCCTCAAAAAGTAAATTTTGAAATATCGTTCATTACACCAAAAAGTAACTGTGACTAATTTACATTATTTTTGAAATGCAATTTAATTGTACCTTTATTACCAGAAAGTGTGGGTAACTATGTTACATATAACTTACTATAACTAATTACTTCACTTTAATATAGGTAGCCTAATGTTATGTCTGTAAGCTAAGACTCTTCCTTTAACTCCAAGATTATTATCTTTTCAGACTTCGCACCACTCCAAGTAAATTCAAGCAAAATCAAGATTTCCTTTGCCAAAATGTACTATCTACAGGAACATTAAATTGTGTTTGTTCTAATATCACATTATTACAAATCCTAGATGTAGAGTGGCTAAAGAAGTGAAAGTCTATTACAATGCAGTCACATTAGATTAATTCTTGCCTCTTTTGCAAGTTTGAACAGATGTTTTGACATCTAAATGGCTCAGAAATTGTGCATTGCAGCAACAGCTCCTGCCCTCCAGCAAAAGGAATCCAGCTCAGTGATCAAATTTAAATCACAATAAGCAGTCTGAAGCATCTCCTAGCTAGTTAAAGTGAGTTGAGCTAGCCTTACATGTTCTGATCCCCATCTTGGTTCTGCAGAGTCAGGTGCTTAGGTTGGAGAGAGAGAGAGCACGGGTAGAAAATTTAACATTTCTTCCAGTCCAAGAAGCCTGCAGTGCTTAGTGAAGCATCTGCAAATGCAAACATGTATTTTTATGGTCCCAGCCAGAAAGGAAATAGATCAGATGCCATGAGCTGCTTATCAGGATGACAACATCCCTGGGAGAAATAAACTCTCCTTCTCTGAGAGTTCAGAGCGTATTCCCAAATGCCAGCAAAGCGTAACCCAATTCCTGTAGCGTCAATTCAGGTGAAACTCAAACATCTCATCCCCAAAAAGAACTCACTCCTAAGATACATATGCGAATACGACAACATCTGCAGTCAGAAGGATTATTACCATGGCCAAGATCAAAATTGTCCTTTATTTCAAATGCTGATAACTTTAAAATGGGGCATGATTTTGTAAACACTTCCCTCTTGCTATGCCAGAACTTGTTATTGGGTGGGTAAAAGGAACATTCACATGCATGCAGAGTTTCCACCATCTCTTTTCACTAGCTTTTTGCAGCAACACGCAAGCCGTTGTCTCCCAGTCCTGACTCAGATCATGACCAATGCAATGGCATCCTTCAGGTTCACCCTTGGAAGGTTAAGGGAGAGGACCCTGGCTATTACTTTCAGCGTACTGATAATTCACTTTTGACGAACTATCAGTTCTGGAAATTGACGGATTTAGCATTAGGCAGGGTAGGTGTCCAAGGTATGGGGTTTAGCACACACTTCTTCAGAATTGGTGCAGCCTCCACTGCGGCAGTCCTGGGTCATAGCTCGGAGGAAATTAAACGTTTGGGTCGGTGGTCCTCATCTAGTTACAGCAGATATATAAGAACACTCCCTGACGTTTAGGCAGGAGCCTGGTCTTGTTATGTCTTCGCAGGTCCCATAGGGTCGGTAAGATGGAGGCACATTGTGATTGTCAACCACAGCTATGTATGCTGGGCAGAGCATTATGCGGCTGCATTCCCATGGGGAAACAACTTGGGTCTCAGAGCCAGAGCACACGTTGCATGGAAAGGGCTGCGCGGCATGCTGTGGAGCCAGCTTTTCAGGGTGGCGGCCTTAGGTCAGTCTCTACCGGATGTGTTGGTGGTACACCTTGGTGGCAATAATTGGCCAGGCATCCTGGAAAGGCGCTGATCCTGGACGTTATACGCAACCTGAAATGGTTGAAGGCCAAGCACCCGGCCATGCATATCATGTGGTCCACGATCATACCTCGATTGGCGTAGAAAGACGCCAGGTTTTTTCCTCAACGTTAACATGGCACACAGGGGTGTTAACCGTGAGGGCTGCAGTGCGGTCTGCAGCGGCCTTGATCGGTGATTGGTCACCAGAAGATCCGATTGGATAGGCCTGAGTTTTTCCTCAGCGTTAACACGGCACACAGGAGTGTTAACCATGAGGGCTGCAGTGCGGTCTGCAGTGGCCTTGTATCGGTGATTGGTCACCAGAGGATCCAACTGGATAGGCCGGAGTTTTTTCCTCAACGTTAACACGGCACACAGGGGTGTTAACAGTGAGGTCTGCAGAGCGGTCTGCAATGGCCTTGGATCGGTGATTGGTCACCAGAGGATCCGACTGGATAGGCCTGAGTTTTTTTGGAACGAGGGAGTCCATCTGTCCGATTTGGGTTTGGATGTCTTCTTGGAAGACATCAAGGGGGGCCTGCTTGTTGAGCTCGAGCGGCTCGATGGCGGGCATGGGACTTAGCTAAGTTAGTCCCTATGCTGTGGAGGGTAGTGCAGAAAAAACAGGCATTTTCCGGTGAGTCCCACTGTAAGATCAGGTAAGCTAACAGCCCATTGGACCTCCCAGTGCTGCGGATCATGCGATTACAGTGCTTGGGGGGAAAGATGTGCTGGGCCACTACCGGACCAACAGTCATCAAGTAAAGATGGCTCAAGGTCTGGGGGTGTTTATTAGCGGGAGGCCGGGTTCCTGCTGTCTTTAAGACCGCGAGAACCTGGGGCCGGGGACTAGCCCATATGTTGATTAAGGGGTATTTGTATACCTCTGTGATTTACCTGTTTCCGCACTACAGCAGACCCCCCTTTGTCAAAGGATGGCAAATTTGAATTACAATCAATAAAGTGTGGCCCGTGTTTTAACCCATATTATTTGTCTCGCGTCTTTATTCCGGGGTTGGGAGGGCAATGCCACCCCTCTGCCAGATCAGTCTTTCTATTTCCATGGATAAGATGTGTCACTGATGAACAGTGTAATCTCCTTTTTATAGTGCAGATCCTCAGTCTGTTTCCCAACACCACAGCCCCTTTCTGACTTACAGCACCCCCTTCCAGGATTTCCTAGACAGAGAGTACTCCACAATCGTTAATCATCATCGTCTTAGAACTGCTGAGCTGGAAGGGACCCTATGGATCATCAAGTCCAGTCCTTGTCAAGGAGGCACAGTGGGGAATTGAATTCCCCATCTCTGGCTTTGCAGCCAGGTACCTAATCCACTGAGCTATCTAGCAGTTCTCTAGTTTACCATTCCTTTCTCCTGGGAGTGCTCAGGGACTTTGCATCTGCTTCATACTGGCTGACACAAACTCTCTTGGCAGTCCTGGAATAAAAGAAACTATTGATCAACAAACCTTACAAGTGCATTTTAAAAAGATTGGTCTTCAAAAGTGAACAAGAGGAGCCAGTGCACCAGAAAATCATGAAATATATATATGTTTCCTACCGTTAATCACAGCAATAATGCATGTTTACTGACAAGGTTCTCACTGCATCTGGAAGAATCCCCATTTATCCAATTTATCCATTTATCTGGAAAACAGCTATCAGAGTAAACAAAACAACAACTTAGAGGCAAGTGAGTCCAGAGCAATAAATCAGCATTTGTCTGATCAGCCACGAGAATGACAGGCCTCAGTGTAACAGCTTTGCTCCCAACAGAGAGGCTGCTTAGCAAATCAGATGAGCTCTTTATGGCTTAACCTTTGGGTAAATGGCCAACCTTATGGCTGAGCTGGGGATGTTACTCTTAAGAAGAATGAATCTAATTATATGCTGAATCTATCCATAACTGAGCAGTGGGTGGATGATGTATTTGGGTCCAGATCCCCATCTTCCCACTGCTCAGTTATGGATAGCTTCAGGATCTTATTAGCTTCAGTCTTCTTAAAAGCAAGATTCTAAGCTCTGCATTGGGGCAGAAAAATGCATTGCCTGGCTAACCTGATCTACAATTATATTCAGTAGAGTTACAATTTGTATTTTCTTTTAGAACTGGATTTTTCAAGTTAATCTCATATTGTCTCACAGCGTGACTAGATGGCTGAATTATCCTGGCCTGATTCAGTCTAGATCATGCTAAACAACGTCTCTTTGGAGTGCAGTATGTCATTTGGCATGACTCATGCATGCACATGCTAGGATTGACCATACCTCAGGTGACCCTATTTAGCATGATGAAAGCTTCTTTCCATTTTAAGAGAAAGCTTCACATTTCTCAAGATTGTTAAGCAGCTTAGGTAAAGTATGGAGGAGAAAGCCTGGTAATGATCTTGAGAAATGGGAAGCTTTCCCTTGAAATCTTCCTTGCTCTTCACCTTTAGGGAAGGGAAGAAAGGGGAAGTTTTGCATTTCATTTTAATTGTTGCAAACCAACACAGCACATCAGCCATGCTTTGAGAGGGATTGGGGGGGGGGGAGGACTTTTAAAGCTTTACTGATGAGTTATCAACAATTAAAAAGAAATGCAAAACTTCTCCCTTTCCTCATTTAAGTGGCTTGTGCAAAGGAACAGCCAGCCAGTCTCTTTTGGTTCGATCCCAGCAATCACACATGCTGGAACCAAACCAAAATGGAGCAACCTTACCCACACCTAAAAAAGAGTAGCCCCTGGCAGGGAACCAAGAAAGGCACAGGTAGGAACAGTCTAGGGTTGGACTGATTTGCACTGCCACTGAGGTAATGTGGTTGCCAGCAAAAGGAGCAAACCAGCCCATCCCCAGAGGAAACCAAACAGCAGGACAAATGCTCATCTAGTCACCCCCTCAATCCACACCCCTAACATGTGTGCTTAGTCAGTCGGTTACAGGAAGACTATCTCACAAGACCATGAAGAACTTCAGACAGACAACTTGATTCAACTAGACTGCTCTTTCCTCCTTCTTGGGCATAATGAGCTCTCCAACACTAAGAGTGAAAGAACTCTTGCAGTGAGCTTCTCCTTAGAAGAACTGCTGTAAGAGGTTAAATTCATTTGTACAGGGTTTTCCAGCTCTGTAAGTTGCAATTCAGCTAGCTTTCATTTGCTAATTGTCATCAGCAGATAAGGAAGGGTTCCATTTAGAGATGGCATGAACTGCCGATACAGAGGTTTGTATCGGTTTGTCCTTTGGACAAATATGTGTTCAGTGCTTCCCAGTTCTGCCTCCTCCAGCGGATGCCCACTCAGAGGCAGCAACCTGGCTTCCCTGCCCTGCCTCCTCCAGGCACTGCCTCTGAGTAGGCATCCGTCAGAGGAGGCAGGGCTGGGAAGTGCTGAACCCCTGTTCATGCCCCTCTCTAGTTCCAATGCACGTTGATTGCCGAGACCCAGTAGATTTGGCATTGTGCAGGGTTGGAGGGAAAAACCTTTTATCACAATTTTTCTGGGAAGCTAGCCTTTCATCTGGTTCAGTCTTGTGTGAGGTTGAAGTCTGAAGCTCAGCTCCTTTGGGCCTCTATGGCCAGGTTATCTCTTCTATGCTTCATCTTCTCCATAGAGTGGAAATCCTTAAAGGAACAGTTCACTAACCTGTAGCCTAGAACTAAGGGTGTGATCACAGAGGTATATTATTTGCATTTTGGACGGTTGTTCTGCAGTCTGGTGCAATATATTTCCTGGCAATCACATGATGTACAGATGATAGCACTCCAGCCTGAGGCCAATTCATATGCAAGCTGGACCTCTTTGGGGGCAGGGATGGAGCAGTTCCCTGACGAACAGAGGGAATGTCTTCTGCCAAGTTCGACAGCCCTTCTGACCAGGTCCTCACAGACCGTGCACCTACGAATATTAACACCTTGAGGGGCCCAGAAAACAACAAACAGAATCTGGGCCTTCTCTGCTCTGGCATCTTCCCTATAGAATGCACTGCCACAGGAATTATGCCAGGCGCCCTCCCGCCATGCTTTTAAAAAACAACTAAAAACAGAGCCTTTCAAGAAAGCCTTTGGGGAGGTTCTCCTCAATTGATTAAATGTGTGGTGGAGGAAGAAGAGTTCTTCTTTGTTTCTTGCTGCCTGCCTTCCCCTCCCCCCCAATCTTTGTATGTTAGAATGTGCTTTTATGATTTTGATTTTTGCTTTACTTTCTGTACACCACTCAGAGTAGCACTTTGCTAGATGGGCAGTATAAACATTGAATGAATGAATGAATGAATGAAGGGTCCCTTTAAGGGAAATTGCTCCCAGCTAAGTGGCTCTTTCCAATTCCATCAGATGCATACCTTTCTTGCTGTTTGATCACAGTCCTTTCAACTAGTGGTCTATGTGTTGCCAGGACAAGGAAACAATGGGAAGTGTGAGGCTGTTGTAGTACACGGAGCCAATTTCTCAGGAGAATCTCTCAGGAGTAGAGATGGGGACAAATTTTTAAAAATGGTGATTCATTTTGATCTGTTATTCGTCAAGGTTAACGGATCAACAAATACGAATATACGAATATTCTTCGATGAATCGACGAATTGATCTGTTGATTTGTCTGCACTTTAAACGGCTATAACACTGGCCCCCAACCACCTAGAGACACAATTTGCAGGGAAGCTTCCTCAGATGCTTTCCTACAACTCCTGAAAGTTTGGTGAACATTGGATCACGGACCCCCGAGTTATATAGTCACAAAGATGACCCCCCCAGGAAAGCTCCCCCCAGGTACTTAGATACTCCAGAATCACAACGGAGCTTTCTATATCTTTCCCCAACACGCCTGCCAACTTTGGTGAAGATTGGATATCAGACATCCGAGTTATTCACCCACAAATTGGGTCCCCCAGGAGAGTTTACCACACGGCACAGAAGCCCATTCTGCCTACTGGCCGCCGATCAGCTGATCAGAAGCCGATAGGCAGCCACCCCCCACACACAGCCAGCCACCCCAACAGCCTACCCCCACACCCCTTCCTTTCCCTACCTTGGCCCCCACCCCACTCCCACCAACACCCCCTTACCTTAATAGCTGCTGCCGAGGTCTCCAGGCCTTTGCAGCCACCGCGTGTAAAAAGGGAGACTGGCTGCCCTTTGCAAAGATGGCAGCTGTGGCTTCATTTAGGGTAGGGAAGCTGCAGCTGCCATCTTTGCAAAGGGCACCCTGGATTCCCTTAAGGCTGTGTGGGGTGGTGGCTGCCTTTCTGCCGCCAATCAGCTGATCAGCAGCCGGTAGGCAGAATGGTGTTTTTTTTTGTTTGTTTTTTTTTTAATATGAAGGATGAATAAAAACGGGTAAATATTCATCCCTTCATATTCTTTGGGGTGTCTGGAACCCACAAATACGGATTGATGAATATTTAACGAATCGGCTATATTCGTTGGAAAAACCGATCCATTTTTATATTCGTCCCCATCTCTACTCAGGAGGTTCCAGTCAAGGAATTTCTAGCTCAGTGGTTCCTGACCTTGGATCCCCAGATATTCCCGAACTACAACTTTCAGAAATCCTGGCCAGCACAGCTAGTGGTGAAGGATTCTGGGAGTTTTAGTCCAATAACATTTGGGGACCCAAAGTTGGGAAACACTGGTCTAGCTCAAGCAGTTCCTGGCTGAAAGGTCTAGGTTTAGCATTGGGCCTTGGGTTTTAGATCATCAACGTTTGTCTTGGGCTAATGGATCCTCCCTATACAACTGTCTCCTTTTTTGTGACAGAGTGCTAGCAGCTGCCCAGAGCAGAGTGTCTGACAGAATTTGATACTGTACATTGATGCCTAATGCAGGTGCTTTAAAACCACTCCATTTGAACTGAAAAATGTCCATTCTTTTAAAGGCCCAGTGCAGAGACTGTTTATACATGGTCTCATCAGAAAACTGGTAAACACACCAAGCCTGGAATGGACTGTGCTTTAGTTGGCAGAGCACATTTTTGCATGCAGAATCTCCCATGCTCCACTTCTGGTGGCCCCAGGTAGGGTAGAAAAGACCCCTGTATGTGACCTGTGAAGATCATTGCCACTCTGTACAAACAAATCTGGGTTCGATGAATCAATGCTTAGACTTGGAGGAAAGCACCTTCCTATGTTCTGATCAACAGTTCCATATACTGCTGCACTGAACATTTCTCTCACACTTGTTAGGTCTTTCTCATTCAATGTGTAGAAAGGAAATGACTTAAATGTGTGTGTGTGTGTCTAGGGGCAGAATCAAAGAAGAAGCACATTTGGGTGAAATTTTTATCAGCTGAATTGTTGTGCCTGCCCTAGTTATGGGGTAGCCAAGGTATGTGTATGAGTGTCCTGTCTTTTTATTCTGCAGTCATCTGTCTGTCAGTCCCCAGCTGTCTATGTTTCAAAAACTGAGAGGAAAATGTCACACAGTAATGATTGCCATAGGCCCCTTCAGATCAAGAAGAAGAGGCAGCTAGGGAATCTGTGAAGTGGTGGAAAAGTGTGCAATGGAAAAGAAATACTGCTGTCACCACATGTAGCTGCCTGTCATTGGTCAGGCAGACTAAAACAACTCAAAACCAAAACACCAAACATATAGACAAAGGAATTCTAAAGAACCAAGAGAATGAGGCAGAAAACGTAGACACAGCAGCCTCCTTCAGTGGGGAAGAAAATCTTCTTGAAATTCAAAGACAGATTTCAGCCCAGGACATCTTCAGAATTAGCAATACAGACCTAACTCAGCTCAGTGCCTCACAAATGAATTACCTGCCCAGCAGTTGTAATTCTATCCAGGGAGGAGCTGCATATGCAGCATCATATTGGATGTGGGAGGGGTTAGGGTTAGGCTGGGAGGCCAGAAGGAGACCTCGGCAGCAGCGATTAAGGTAAGGGGGTGTCGGTGGGGGTGGGGGAGGGCTAAGGTAGGGAAAGGAAGGGGGTGGGGGTAGGCTGTGGGTTTGGGTGGCTGTGGGGTGTGTGGCTGCCTTTCTGCCACTGATCAGCTGATTGGCGGCCAGTAGGCAGAATGGTGTTTTGTTTGTTTGTTTTAATAGGAAGGGGGTGTCAGTGGGGCTGGGGGAGTGGAGGGGGCGGCAGGGGTGTGTTTTTTTTTAAATAACCCCCCCACGAATCGACAAATATATTTGTTATTCGTCGCTTCATGGGGGCAACTTTTGACGACTCATGAAGCGGGATGACTCGCCAAAATGGTGAGTCATCCCCATCTCTAGTCCTCACCAAATGAGCTTGGGAAGGTGCTGAAACCAAGAGAAGGCCCCCCCCAGAAGATCTTAAAAGCCAAGAAGGCTCACATGAGTGAAATGAGCCTTCAAATAGCTTGAATGCAGCCATATGAAGCTTTATAACCAGCACTTTGAATTGGGCCCAGATACAGACTGGCAGCCAATGAAGCTGTTGTAATAAGGGAGTTACATGCTCTCTATAACCAGTGCCAGTCAGCACTCTGGATACAACATTTAGAACCAGCTGAAGTTTCCAAACACTCTTCAAAGGCAGCCCCACATAGAGTAATCCAAATGGGATATAACGAAGGCATGTGTCACCACGGCCAGATCAGACGTCTCAAAGATCTGGCACATCTGACACACCAGCTTTAACTGTGCAAATGTACTCTTTGACACCATCAAACCCTGTGCATCCAAGCTCAGGGTTGTGTCCAGGAGCACACCCAAGCTATGGACCTGACTTTTCAGGGGGAGTGTAACCGCATCCAGTACAGACAGAATCCTTATCCCCCGATTTGCCTTGTGACTGACCAGGGGTACCTCTGTCTTGTCTGGATTACATTTGTTAGCCCTCATCCAGTCCATCAGTGACATCAGACACTAGTCTAAGCACAGAACTGCTTCCTTGGAATCAGATGGAAAGGAGAGATAGAGTTGGGTGTCATCAACATACTGCTGGTACCAAATCCCAAAACTCCAGACAACCTCTTCCAGCAGTTTCATGTAGACGTTGAACAACATGCGGGGCAGGACTGAGCACTGAGAGATCACAGGCCAATGGCCAGGGTGTCAAACAGGAATTTCCCAATACCAACTTCTGAAATCTGCCATCCAGGAAGGAACGGAACCACTGTAAAACAATACCTCCAAGGCCCATACCAGAAAGCTACTCCAGAAGGATACCATGGCTGATAGTATTGAAAGTCTCCGAGAAGTCCAATTCCATTTATATTCAACTTTTTAAAATAAAAATTTATTTATATCATCTTTTATTTAAGAAGCCTAATATGTTACTTGAAATACAGGAAACAGAAAGCAACTATCCTTTCCTGTAAAAACAAAATAAACAAAATCCAAATCTGAAATAAAGAAATATAAACTTTGAGGGCATGATTCACTGTTGGGGAAAAAAGTGGAACAAAAACTGATTTATACAAAGTATATTCAGCAACAGAGGGGGAAAAACTGGGGATGTCTGCCTAGCCTTGATCATATTTTAATAATTTAGCAGTGCACATTTCGCACAAGGAAGAACTTGGGAGAAGGATGAGAGAAATGTCGGGGCCGATAAATAAACTAAAATAGAAACACGTATTTTCCATGGTCAAAGAGAAATTTAGAAAGAGCAAAGGAGTTTTGACTAGATATATTTCTATTGGCAAATTGTCAGTCCCTGTCAGGCTCATGTTGAACACTGGGACATATTGGTGTGAGTGTAGGTTAAAATGGACACCAGTGGCAGTTTTGCATAGTCATGTTTAACTTGCATTTGTATAACAACAACAACAACAATGTATATAATTAAATATTTAAATATTATTTTATTTAATAGTGTGAGATTAAGGCTGGGGACACCCAGGTTCAATTTCCACTAAGGTATGATTGTGTGGAGGTGTACTAAATTAATATGAGATTATTATTCAGTTCAGTTGCAGTACCATTGCAAAGGAGGCAAAAGAGAGAAAAAATCAGAACTACTTAGACACATCTACAGTTAACCTGAAGCCTCACTAGATGAGACACTGATTTCGTATTTAGAGGGAGTGCACCCTGGAGAGTAAAATGTTGTCTATTTATTCAGGAGTTTAACTTGGTAAACATTTGGTTTTTGAGTGTTCTTTAACTTGATATAATGTAAACTGAAACAACTGCACTATTATTACTGCTTTATAAGCATTGATGGATTATTACTGTTTATTTATACATGGCTTTTTTGTTGTTTAGTCATTAGGTCATGTCCGACTCTTCGTGACCCCATGGACCGGAGCACGCCAGGCCCTCCTGTCTTCCACTGCCTCCTGGAGTTGGGTCAAATTCATGTTGGTAGCTTCGATGACACTGTCCAACCATCTCGTCCTCTGTCATCCCCTTCTCCTCTTGCCCTCACACTTTCCCAACATCAGGGTCTTTTCCAGGGAGTCTTCTCTTCTCATGAGATGGCCAAAGTATTGGAGCCTCAGCTTCAGGATCTGTCCTTCCAGTGAGCACTCAGGGTTGATTTCCTTCAGAATGGATAGGTTTGTTCTCCTTGCAGTCCAGGGGACTCTCAAGAGTCTCCTCCAGCACCACATTTCAAAAGCATCAATTCTTTGGCGGTCAGCCTTCTTTATGGTCCAGCTCTCACTTCCATACATCGCTACTGGAAAAACCATAGCTTTGATTATGCGGACCTTTGTCAGCAAGGTGATGTCTCTGCTTTTCCAGATGCTGCCTAGGTTTGTCATTGCTTTCCTCCCAAGAAGCAGGCGTCTTTTAATTTCGTGGCTGCTGTCACCATCTGCAGTGATCATGGAGCCCAAGAAAGTAAACTCTGTCACTGCCTCCATATCTTCCCCTTCTATTTGCCAGGAGGTGATGGGACCAGTGGCCATGATCTTAGTTTTTTTGATGTTGAGCTTCAGACCATTTTTGGCGCTCTCCTCTTTCACCCTCATTAAGAGGTTCTTTAATTCCTCCTCACTTTCTGCCATCAAAGTGGTATCATCTGCATATCTGAGGTTGTTGATATTTCTTCCGGCAATCTTAATTCTGGCTTGGGATTCATCCAGTCCTGCCTTTCGCAAAATGTATTCTGCATATATGTTAAATAAGCAGGGAGACAATATACAGCCTTGTCGTACTCCTTTCCCAATTTTGAATCAATCAGTTGTTCCATGTCCAGTTCTAACTGTTGCTTTCTGTCCCACATATAGATTTCTCAGGAGATAGATAAGGTGGTCAGGCACTCCCATTTCTTTAAGGACTTGCCATAGTTTGTTGTGGTCCACACAGTCAAAGGCTTTTGCGTAGTCAATGAAGCAGAAGTAGATGTTTTTCTGGAACTCTCTGGCTTTCTCCATAATCCAGCGCATGTTAGCAATTTGGTCTCTAGTTCCTCTGCTCCTTCAAAATCCAGCTTGTACTTCTGGGAGTTCTCGGTCCACATACTGCTGAAGCTTACCTTATAGGATTTTGAGCATAACCTTGCTAGCATGTGAAATGAGTGCAATTGTACCGTAGTTGGAGCATTCTTTGGCACTGCCCTTCTTTGGGATTGGGATGTAGACTGATTTTTTCCAATCCTCTGGCCACTGCTGAGTTTTCCAAACTTGCTGGCAGATTGAGTATAGCACCTTAACAGCGTCATCTTTTAAGATTTTAAATAGTTCCACTGGAATGCCATCACCTCCACTGGCCTTGTTGTTATCCATGCTTTCTAAGGCCCACTTGACTTCACTCTCCAGGATGTCTGGCTCAAGGTCAGCAACCACACTATCTGGGTTGTCCGGGACATCCAGATCTTTCTGGTATAATTCCTCTGTGTATTCCTGCCACCTCTTATTGATGTCTTCTGCTTCTGTGAGGTCCCTACCATTTTTGTCCTTTATCATGTCCATATTTCCACAAAATGTTCCTTTAATATCTCCAGTTGTCTTCAACAGATCTCTGGTTTTTCCCTTTCTATTATTTTCCTCTGTATCTTTGCACTGTTCAATTAAGAAGGCCCTCTTGTCTCTCCTTGCTATTCTTTGGAAGTCTGCATTCAATTTTCTGTAACTTTCCCTATCTCCCTTGCATTTTGGTTCCCTTCTCTTCTCTGCTATTTGTAAGGCCTTGTTGGACAGCCACTTTGCTTTCTTGCATTTCCTTTTCTTTGGGATGGTTTTTGTTGCTGTTTCCTGTACAATGTTACAAGCCTCCATCCATAGCTCTTCAAGGCACTCTGTCCACCAAATCTAGTTCTTTAATCTGTTCTTCATTTCCACTGTGTATTCATAAGGGATTTGGTTTAGATTATACCTGACTAGCCCAGTGGTTTTTCCTACTTTCTTCAGTTTAAGCTTGAGTTTTGCTATTAGAAGCTGATGATCAGAGCCACAATCAGCTCCAGGTCTTGTTTTTGCTGACTGTATAGAGCTTCTCCATCTTTGGCTGCAGAGAACGTAATCAATCTGATTTCGGTATTGCCCATCTGGTGATGTTCATGTGTAGAGTCGCCTCTTGTGTTGTTGGAAAAGAGTGTTTGCGATGACCAGCTTGTTCTCTTGACAAAACTCTATTAGCCTTTGCCCTGCTTCGTTTTGAACTCCAAGGCCAAACTTACCTGTTGTTCCTTTTATCTCTTGACTCCCTACTTTAGCATTCCAGTCCCCTATAATGAGAAGAACATCTTTCTTTGGTGTCAGTTCTAGAAGGTGTTGTAAGTCTTCATAGAATTGATCAATTTCAGCCTCTTCAGCATCGGTGGTTGGTGCATAAACTTGGATTACTGTGTGTCACGTTCCTAGGGGTTCCAGAAGGCAAAGGTCCAACAAGCCAGTCCAATATCAGAAGTCCAGAAGATACAAACAGATGCCAAATTGCCAAAGCCAAAAACACAAACCGTAGTCAGAAGCCAGAGTCCAAAGCCAAGGATCAAGAAAGCAAGGTCCAAGATAAGCAGGAGTGTGGATGCGAGCCAGAGTATTGACTTGTTGCTTCCACAAGCTTCCAAGCCTTCTGGGTGCAGATTATATAGCAGGAGCAGTCATCAAACTCCTAGAAGCCTTTCATCCTGTTAAACCCTCAGGACTGGTTGACCTGATGTTCCTGTGGGAAGCATTCATGCGAGCCTCAGACCTTCGTGTCATGAGTCCTTGCCAAAGCTTATCCCTCACTCTGGCTACTGGGGAAGGAGAATCTGGTGGTGATTCAGCTGTCTGCGATTCTGATTGCCCAGCATTTTCCTCAGCTGTAATTAACACCTCAGATTCCAGATCTTCTTCGGCTGAACTCATGACACTATCCCCCCCCCCCCGCAGGGCTCCCCCCTTCAGATGGGCCGGGTCGATCAGGATAGGTGGCATGGAACTGTTGTATGAGGTCGGGGGTGTGTAAATTGCTTGCGGGTTCCCATGATCGATCCTCAGGGCCGTAGCCCGCCCAGTCCACGAGGTACTGAAGGGCCCCCCAGTGGATTCGTGAGTCTAGGATCTGACGAACCTCGTATTCTTCCTCACCATTGAACAAAACGGGTAGAGGTGGAGCCAGGGGTGGAGGTCAGGCAGGGTCTGGTGCCGCAACAGGGACAAGGAAGGACCTATGGAAAACCGGGTGAATACGGAGAGTGGCTGGGAGTTGTAACTGAAAAGTGACAGGGTTGATTTGATCTGTGATTAAATAAGGCCCGACAAACCGAGGGTCCAACTTGCATGACTGGCCAGGTCCGTGTAGATAACGGGTGGAGTGCCAGCCCTGGTCCCCAGGTTTCAGAGGTGGCCCTTCTTGCCGTTTTCTGTCAGCCGCTGTCTTGTAGGCATCCTTAGCTTGCTAAAGTTGCTCTCGGAGCAAATCTTGGAGAGCCTGCAACTTGCGTACGTGGGCGTCAGCAGCAGGAACTATGGTCGATGGCAGGACAGCTGGGAAAAAACGAGGGTGATATCCATAGGTGGCTGCAAATGGGGTCTGTTTTGTGGATGAATGTATAGCGTTGTTGTAGGCGAACTCAGCCAGGGGTAGCAAGGTAGCCCAATCATCCTGCTGATAGCAGGTATAACAACGTAGGTACTGTTCAAGGGTGGCATTAGTACGCTCGGTCTGTCCATCTGTTTGAGGATGGCACACCGACGATAAGTGCACCTGGGTACCTAAACTGGTGCACAAGGCTTGCCAGAACCAGGAGGTGAATTTGGAGCCACGATCCGAAATTAAGTGTGTTGGGAGCCCGTGTAGATGAAAAATATATTGAAGGTAAAGCTGAGCTGTTTCAGGAGCTGTGGGAGGCTTGGGACATGGGACAAAATGAGCCATTTTGGTGAACAGTTCCACTATTACCAGAATGCAGGTGTGCCCTTGTGACCGTGGGAGGTCAATGAGGAAGTCCAGAGATACTGTGTCCCAAGGGCCGGCTTGTACGGGTAGTGGATGTAGCAGCCCTGGAGGTTTGGCTGGTACGTCCTTGGCTCGACGACAAACCTCACAGGAATCAATGTAACGAGCAACGTCACTGTGAACCCGGGGCCACCAGAACTCCTGTGTGAGTAGATGCAGAGTCTTATACTGACCAAAATGTCCTGCAGGAGGGGAATCATGGGTCAAATAGAGCACGTTGGCTCGGAGGGGCCCTGGAGGGACATACAGGCGCCCTCGGTGCAATAGGAGACCCTGGTGGTTAGCAAAGTCTCCAGCAGGGCCCTCTTGGAGTTCCTGCAAGCGTTGCTTGGCCCAGGGATCTTGAGCTTGGCTGGCCCAAATTTCCTCAGTCAGGGACAAGCGGGTTGTAGTGGCTGCGAAGACTGAGGGTGATAAGATAGGTGCGATCGGAGTCTCTTCAGAGGGTGATACAGCGTATTCCGGTTTGCGGGAGAGGGCGTCGGCTTTCCGATTCTGGGTCTGCGGGATATAGGTAATGCGGAAGTCGAACTGGGAGAAGAAGAGGCACCACCTGATCTGGCGTTGATTGAGGCATCAGGCTGTCTGCAAGTGTTCCAGATTCCGGTGGTCAGTCAAAACTTGGACGGGGTGACGGGCCCCTTCAAGGTAATGCCTCCAGACATCGAAAGCAGTTTTGATGGCCAGGAGTTCCCACTCCCAGATGGTGTAGTTGCGTTCTGAAGGTGTGAACTGTCGGGAGTAAAAAGCGCAGGGCTGCAGTGGCTGTGAGGGGTCCTCCCGCTGGGACAGCACTGCACCAAGGGCCGCACTGGAGGCATCTGTCTCCACAGTAAATGGTAGTCAGGGGTCTGGATATTGCAGGATTGGCTTGGTTGTAAAGCGAGTTTTCAGGGTGGTGAAGGCATGGTCTGCCTCCGGAGTCCAAAGAAACGGCTCTTTGGGCCGGAGGAGACGGGTCAGAGGCGTGGTTATGTCCGCATAGGCTGGTATAAACTGGCGGTAATAGTTTGCGAAGCCGAGAAACCGCTGCACATCTTTACGGTTCCGGGGTTTCTGTCAGGTCAGAACCGATTCTATTTTCTTTGGGGCCATCTGGATCCCTTGGGGTGACACAATGTGGCCTAGGAACTCGACTTCCTGCAGGTTGAACTCACACTTCTCCAGCTTGGCGTAGAGTCAGTGATCTCGTAGTCGTTGTAAGACCTGACGAACGTGTTCTGTGTGCCGAGCGGGGTTTCGGAAGTAAATCAAAATGTCATCCAAATAGATGATCACAAAGTGATCGAGCAGGTCTCGGAAGATGATGTTCATAAACCGCTGGAATACAGCCGGAGCGGTGGTCAAGCCAAAAGGCATGACCAAGTATTCATGCTGGTCATAACGAGTCCCAAAAGCCGTCTTCTACTCGTTGCCTTCACGAATTCTCACCAAATTGTAGGCGCCACGGAGGTCCAGCTTGGTATAGACCTGGGCCCCCTTAAGGCGATCCAGAAGTTCACCGATCAATGGCAAAGGGTAGCAGTCCCGAATGGTTATTTTATTCAAGGCCCGGTAATCATTGCAGGGGCGGAGCTCTCCGCCCTTTTTTTTTGACAAAGATAATGGGTGCAGACAGGGGTGATGTGGACGGCTGGATAAATCCCCGTTTCAGGTTTTTGTCAAGAAAGGCTTGCAAGGCCGCAAGTTCTGGTTCGGACATAGGGTAGATCTGCGCCACAGGGAGGGGGTGCCCCAGGCACCAAATTGATGGCACAATCATAGGGTCGATGTGGGGGTTGCTGGTCGGCCCCCTTTTCCTCGAAAACGTTAGCAAAGTCTCTGTATTCCGAAGGTATCATGGGACTGACTGTTGAACCTGCTGCAGCCAAGGTAGCCAGTGGAACCAGATGTGGACACGGATCCCTGAAGTGCAACTCCCCTTGTGCCCAGTCTACTAGGGGGTTATGTGTCCGGAGCCAGGAAAGTCCCAGAATGAGAGGAAAATGAGGCATACGTGCAACGTTGAATTGTCGTTGCTCCTGATGGTGTTGGATCTGGAGAATAACCAGATAGGTCTCCTGGGTCACTGGGCCGGAGCGGAGGAGGCGCCCATCTATGGACTCAACTAGGGTCGGGGTCTCCTTGTCCTGTACAGGGATCCGGTGTTGTTTCACGAAGGCCGTGTCAATGAAACAGCGGTTGGCCCCGGAATCGACCATGGCATAAACAAACAGCCAGCGTCCATCCAGTAAGCAAAGTTTCACTGGCACAAGGAATGGACCCTGGATATTAACATAGGGTTCAGGGGACCCAGCTAAGTGCCCCATGTCTGGGGGTCCACTCAGACATGGGGTAAATCTTTTACTGGCGGTGGTAGCACGGAGACGGGGGCGCGCCGCTTCACAGAGCAGCCAGAGGCGAAGTGTCCCGCTCCCCCACAGTACAGGCAGAGATTCTGTGAATGGCGTCGAGTTTTTTCCTCAGGGGTGAGGTGTGGCCGAGCAGCCCCTAACTGCATGGGCTCAAAATCCTCTCGTCCAGTGTTAGCGGGCATCGGGAGTGGCTGCGAGGGACGGGAACTGCACCGTACTAGGCGTCGGCTCTCTAGGCGGCCATCAATGCGAAGGCACAACGTAATTAGTTCTTGCAACGTATTGGGTCGGTCTACACGTGCCAGCTCATCCAGGATATCATCAGCCAGCCCCTCCATATATTGGTCCATGAGAGCCACCTCGTTCCAGAGCAAGTCTTGGGCCAAGAGTCTGAACTCAGTGGAATACTGGGAAACTGAACCCTAACCTGTTTCAGGGCCCAAATCTTCCTATTGGCAGTAGCAGCTTGCAAGGGATTAGCAAAGGCTGCTGAAATATGGTCCAAAAGGTCCTGGTAATTGGTTAACAGGGGTGAAGGAGCAAGGAGTAGAGGAGTAGCCCATTGAGCTGCCTGTCCCTTGAGAAGGCTGACTATGAAGCATACCTTGGTTTTATCCGTGGGAAAGTCTCTGGCACGCAGCTCAGTATACAGTTTGCACTGTGCCAGGAATGCTGGAAACTCCTCCACCTTTCCTCCAAACTTTTCTGGAGGAAGCACAGGGCACTTGACCTGGGTGGCAGCATTGGCCTAAGATTGCAGTTGTTGCTGCTGAAGCTGTGCCACTGTTTGTGTAAGAAACTGCACCTGAGTAAGCACAGCATTCAGCTGACCAGAGCCTTCGCTTGCCTCCCCCTCCATCTTGTGGAGAGAGTGTGGTGGTGGAAGCAATCTGTCACGTTCCTAGGGGTTCCAGAAGGCAAAAGTCCAACAAGCCAGTCCAAAATCAGAAGTCCAGAAGATACAAACAGATGCCAAATTGCCAAAGCCAAAAACACAAACCATAGTCAGAAGCCAGAGTCCAAAGCCAAGGGTCAAGAAAGCAAGGTCCAAGATAAGCAGGAGTGTGGATGTGAGCCAGAGTATTGACTTGTTGCTTCCACAAGCTTCCAAGCCTTCTGGGTGCAGATTATATAGCAGAAGCAGTCATCAAACTCCTAGAAGCCTTTCATCCTGTTAAACCCTCAGGACTGGTTGACCTGATGTTCCTGTGGGAAGCATTCATGCGAGCCTCAGACCTTCGTGTCATGAGTCCTTGCCAAAGCTTATCCCTCACTCTGGCTACTGGAGAAGGAGAATCTGGTGGTGATTCAGCTGTCTGCGATTCTGATTGCCCAGCATTTTCCTCAGCTGTAATTAACCCCTCAGATTCCAGATCTTCTTCGGCTGAACTCATGACACTGTGATGTTGAAAGGTCTGCCTTGGATTCGTATTGAAATCATTCTATCATTTTTGAGACTGTATCCCAGTACAGCTTTTCCCACTCTTTTGTTGACTATGAGGGCTACTCCATTTCTTCTACGGGATTCTTGCCACAATAGTAGATATGATAATCGTCTGAATTGAATTCGCCCATTCCCATCCATTTTAGTTCACTGATGCCCAGGATGTCAATGTTTATTCTTGCCATCTCCTGTTTGACCACATCCAGCTTACCAAGGTTCATAGATCTTACATTCCAGGTTCCTATGCAGTATTTTTCTTTGCAGCATCGGACTTTCCTTTCACTTCCATGCACGTCCGCAACTGAGCGTCCTTTCGCTTTTGCCCGACCACTTCATTAGCTCTGGAGCTACTTGTCCTTGTCCTCCGCTCTTCCTCAGTAGCATGTTGGACGCCTTCCGACCTTAGGGGCTCATCTTCCAGTGTCATATCTTTTAGCCTTTTGTTTCTGTTCATGGAGTTTTCTTGGCAAAGATACTGGAGTGGCTTGCCAGTTCCTGCTCCAGGTGGATCGGGTTTAGTCAGAACTCTCCACTATGACCTGTCCGTCTTGGGTGTCCCTGCACAGCATAGCCCATAGCTTCTCTGAATTACTCAAGCCCCTTCGCCACAACAAGGCAGCAATCCGTGAAGGGGATGACTTTACAGTTTGATAAAACAGTAAACAATAGCTAGCTTTTGTTTTATAATTGGTCAGTTGGGAGATGGCTCAGCTTTGTTTGTGTGCCTGCTGTCTGAAGCTTGTAGTACTGAAACATTTGTGTTGCTGGGGGTGGGGGACACACCGTAAGAAGAACCAATAAACATTGTCTCAATATGTAACTGGGCTCTTGGGTTTCTCTTCCATTGGCCATCCTGCCCTACCAGTTCGGATCAGCACTAGCTGCCATGCCTCCTGAGATTTATCCTCTCCAGGTGGTTTGTTGGGGTTAGCTGACCAAACACAAAGCCAGCAATCAGTCAAGTGGATGGTAACTTTAAAAAACACCCTCAAGAATCAAGAGTTTACTTGGCCTGGTTTTGTGGTACAAGGAGGCAAGGTAGTAACACCTGGGTGCTCGAGCCCTCCGTTTGAGATGCCCTGCCATTGGCGAGCTCTGCCAATTCCTGTTTCCATTTTATGAAATGATCCAAAGTCAGTTACAAGCAGTTAATCAGTAGTACAAAGGAGGTCAAATATTAAAATTCATGTTTGCCAAAGTATTTAAAACTATTTTACTATAGAGTGAGTGAGTGAGTGAGTAAGTGAGTGAGTGAGTGAGTGAGTGAGTGAGTAAAAAAGCATTACAGAAAGTTTAAATTCTAAGGCTCAGGTGATCCCTCTCACATCCACATTCAGATTTTTGGATTCAGTTTCATAATGAAACTGACCTTTCTTCAGCCAAACCCTCTGCTCTAATTTGATTGCAAATGCATATGCTGAACTCTAAAATTTTAATCAGTTTCAGTTCTCGTTAATAGCTGGAGGGTCTGAGAAAGAGAGACAGAATGAACATAGCAACAGTCTGGAGGTTTAGAACTAAGTTGGTGTGAGGAAGTGAATAAAAATGTTCCCTGTACTCCTGTGAAGCTCAGTGGGTAGCCTTTGACAATTCAGTATTTCTTCACCTTAACCTTCCTCCCTATGTTGCTACCTCCACCACATTGTCAACCCAATTAACTTCCAGTACGTGAAGGAGAGAGGCCTCTTTGCCTCATCTACTCCTTGACTTGGTCTTGGACAGTGATTATAGTCCTGAGGGCATTTTATTCCCCTCATTTGCCTCACTCCCCTGACTCACTGACCTTTCAAAGCTATAAACTGTTGGGGCCCGCAGAAGCTATGGCAAAGGAATCTAGACTTGAATAGATGTTTCTTTCAGCTGCAAAGACCTTTTCAGGATGGAGCTTTTACATCTGATATGTGTGCATCACCTCCTACAATGAAATCCCTCATGGGGAATCATGAGATTGTAGCATGGTGCCTCAAGAGATGACATAATGGGATGCAGAGAGCTTTTCAGAGCAGCTACTCAGTGACAACTGCCAGGGCCAGCTCTGCCAGTAGTCGAAATAAGTAGAGTAGCAATATGCCCTATTTTGCAAAGTGCAGCCATCTAGACAAACATTTAGTTGAAGGTGTAGGCATATTAGAATGGCTATCCAGGTAAAGTCCAGTCTGGAGACAATGGCCAGAATCCTACTGAGACTTCATTGAGTAGAAAGGTCCTCCCATGGAGTGAAATGGGATCACACTGCTTGCATGAGCATTGCTATTTCCATTGTCAAGTGATACCTCCCATTCAGAAAGACCATCCTACACTTGTGCAAGGAGGGGCTGGATGAGAAACATCACACCGCTCATGCTATGGCCCATTGTATGAATCGTTTGACTGAGCAGGATCCTGGCCAAAGAAGTACAAGAAGGCAAAGGGGTCTTGAGTTTTCCCATCAGCAATGGGCATCTAGAAAGCAGACTGAGCAGACACACAGGTCCCTTAGCCATAGTTATTTCCACTAGTGTTAAGTGTAGTCTAAAAACACAAATCTGGAGTCTGGACATATCTAAAATTAGCATATGCAAATGTTACACAGATTAATCCCCCTTTAATCTTCTTTTTAAGATACACATTTCCTTTTTCCTTTTTGCCACATTATGTGTATGCAGCATGCGCATCTTGTAGACTAAGGTGGGAGAGCACATAATGCCAAAAGCCATCTATAGCAAGTGGCTACTCTGTGACTGAAATGTCTACCTCAGGTATCAAGTGTTGGAGGGCAGAAACAGTAGACAGGGTTTGAAGCTGTGCATGCTTTACAGCCTGTCCCATGTTCATAAATTAGCCTGCTACTTTCAGGTCTAGATGTAAGAGTTTGTTCTGTAACCAATGTTGAGAAAAGGTTCAGCTGTCAGTCCAGTCAGCTTCTGAATGTGGAACAGAAGCAGGGTGCCATCTTGTTGTTTTCTCAAGTGACAAAATGTCTTGTGCCAGCCCCGAGATTAGTCTTCAGAGAGAATGCAGGAAACCACAAAACCTAATCAAACTTTATTTTTCAAGAACTGTCCATCAGTGGTCTGATCATGAGCACTAACAAGTCTCTAGTTTCAAGATCCAATGCCCTCAGTTAAAGAGGGGGGGGAACTCCCACCCCAGTATTAACTGAGAAGAAAATACTTCTACCTGAGGCTCTGGAGAACTGCTATTAGACAGCATAACTCACAGTTCAGAAAATGTAGTTTTGTGGGCTAGAATTGCACTGCTAGTGTAGCAAGTAATGTTTCTAAGCTCTGGAACAGTCATTGCTGGCCTAGATGAAAGAACAGATAGACTTCCAGCTTCCTCTATTCCTATAAGTATTTCATTTCAACAGAAGCAAAACAACAGGAAGCTGAGGACCTAGAAAAGAGCATGAACATCCATTTAGGAATGCTGTTTAAGGTTCCATATAATGAAGAAGAATAAAATAGCTGCACTTGTGGAAATCATTAAAAGAAGTTGGAAAACCTGTTCATGACTGGTGTATTCACTAGGCAACCCAACAACAGTTTTACACCTTCTGCATTTTATAGTAGAATAAATGTCTTCAAAGAGCAGAACTACAGAAAGCAAGGGAATCCATTCTTCCACAGAACTCACTGGTCTGATTTTTCTTTCTTTCTTTTTTTAAGCTATAAGTATGGTGATTTGGCAGTAGTGGCAAAAAGTTATTACTGGTAGAAAGCAGTGATGATGTGAGATTACTTCTGATAAAGGAGTAAGAAGAAAGCACAAAATAAGAAAGTACAATAGCAGGGTTGCAGTTGAATATTAAGGAGACAATAATCATGTCTATAGCAGAATTCATAACTTCAAGTTCAAAACAGCTAAGAGGTCAAAAGAAGACTGAGACTTAGAAGGGCAACAATGAAGGGATTAGAAAAGATCATCAAGTGTAAGGATGTGGCACTGGAGACCATAGTATTCCTGATTGTTATGTATAGAAGTGCAAGCTGGACAGTGAAGAAAGCTGATGGGGGAAAATTGACTCATTTGAAATGTGGCACTGGAGGAGAGCTTTACAAATATGATGGACCACCAGAAACACAAATAAGTGGGTTCTAGATCAAATCAAGCCTGAACTCTCCCTAGAAGCAAAAATGACTGAACTGAGACTGTTGTACTTTGGGCACATCATGAGAAGACCGGAGTCATTGGAAAAGACCATAATGATAGGGAAAGCTGAAGGCAGAAGACCAAATAAGAGATGGATTGACTCCATAGCGGTTTGAGTTTCTAAGAGTTGAGCAGGGCTGTTGATGATAGGACCTTCTGAAGAATACTCATGCATAGGGTTACCAGAGGTTGGAAGTGACCTCAAAGCACATAAAAATGACAACATAAGACATCAATTTACATATGAGTTAATGTCATCTTTAGAGATGGGCTTTGCAAGAATAATGGGAAGATAGTTGAAAAATAGTTCTTTCCCCCAGAATTCACCAATGCTTGGTTTCAAAGTAACCAATCAGAGAACAAATGAATTACTGACATCCAGTGGTGCCTAGTTTCCCTTTTGGTTGGTAGAACAGAAAGCATAGCAACCAGTGGCAGGTGCTGCCAAGGGTGACAAAGCAAAAGGGCATACTCATATACACATGCACACACATATTCTTTCTCTCACAAACAGAGGCAGACAGGTGTGTATATCAACACACTCATGGACACAGAGGTGGACAGACAAACATTCAGAAATTGCCTCTTGTCCATCGCCTCTTGTCCTTGTTCATTCCCGCAGCTCATCTGAGGAAGAGAAAAATAGATGTTCCTACCAGTTGGTGCTTCCTCTATGCCTGGTTTTCAAAGCAGGACATCTGGCTTATTTCCTTACATTTATTCTCTCATTTTCTTTTCTCCCAGGGCCACTCTCCTTCTCATCCCCCAAAGTGTTTGGTTGGGAGTTCCACAGGAAGGGAATAAATACCCTGCCCCTCCTAAGGAGGCAGGCATGGATGTTTATTCTTCAAAGACCAGCCTCCACTGGAAATATTTTCTGTAAGACTTTTGTGAGGCTGGCTCTAATAAGTCTCATTTTTCCAAAGTGTTTGTGCAGAATTTGACAGGGAGTGAGGAAGTCTGTTCTTTATTTTTTTTTCCCTGTCCCTAGAGGGCAGCATTGCTCCATTAGAAGCTGTTCCAGTCTGGCTGGCTGTCATTGTTATTTTTGGCTTGTCACTTAGGTGACCCTTACTGATTAAATTTGGGAAAAGGGTCGTTTCTTGCACTTAGATTTTTTTTTTTTACCTCTCCAATTCAAGACTGCTGTTGAGCTTCTGAACAGTGAGTGAGGCAGGGAGGGAGAGAAGGAGGGCAGTGACTGCTCATTTATAGGGGGCATCAGGGTCCCTCATTTCAGAAATTTCAACCTTTAAACACATACATGGTGCCGAAGCTATTGCACTGTTCACTGTAGAGTCTCTGGAACAAAGGGAGACTACAGAACAGTTTGACTATTACTGAGAGGAGGGAAACTTGGCTACCCCTTCAGAGTTCTAGGGCATGCCAATCATCGGAGCCATTTGTACTCAAGGGCTGATCTCTCGATCTCTCTCCCTCTCTCTCCTTCCCTCCCTTCTGCAATCCCAAGAATAATGGAGAGAGATCAGGAGTGAATTTGAAGAAATGCTACTGGGAATTATAGGTTAGAAGAACAGTGTCAACACAATTCCTGTTATAAAGTTGAACGTGGCAGTGACTCAAAGCTTGTATATGTGCTGAAGATGAAAACTAATGCCCAGAAACTTGCGTTGTACAATCATACTCAAGTCCCACTGTAGAAACAGGGCCCACCCGACTTTGGTAGGCCCTGTTTCCATCCCAAGCAGTGGATCCTGGTTGTTCATCCCGAACAAAAGGTTTTAAAATGCATGGTTCTGCTCTGTTGTTTTACATGTGTTTTAGTATTGATTTTATTACTGTTTTTAATGTAATACTTGTTTAATTCTTTTAAAATATTTGTATACCTACTGTTTTTAGCTTCTACGTACATACTGTCTTTTTAATGATGTAAGCTGCCTTGGATTCTTTTTAAGGAGAAAGGTGGAATAAATAAATAAATACATGTCTTGGCTGCTCCCCTCTGTTTCCTTGCAAGGCTATTTCTGCCATACAACCTGTTCTGGGTCCCCCAAGCTAGCCTGCTGCTTCAGGAATTGTGGGTGGCATGCAGTGTGATGTGTGGCACTTTTTTTTACTGCCAGTGTTGGAAGTATGAGTGAACTGCCAATCTGACTGGCTTTTGTGTAAGGAACGAGGAAGGGACACAATCCTGTCTATAGCATCAGGCAACAAGGGTTTAGCCCTGAATGGAATAGACTCTCAGCTACAGCCCAAAGCATTGATAGAGTATCTAATGATCTATAATAAGATTAATATAAAGAAAGAGTGGAACTTCAATGGCTGCATGCAGACTATCACAGAAGAGCCAGGGCTTAAAAACCAACAAACCTACCCAATCTCTTTCCCAACAAGTCTTCAATAATTTGGCAAATCCTTAAAAGAACTGCACTGAACGGATAATATTCAGCTACAAACATTCTGAGGGGCCTTAAACGTTATACACTGCAAATCTTCAGAAAGAGCAAAAAAGCAACATTGGCAGGTGCCCATGCACCCACGTATTGGGCCATGAAAGAACTCTATTCATGTGTTACATCAGCATCAGTTAAAGCAACGGCAGGCTGTGGATTAGGCTCACTCTCACTTTCTACATCTCACTCTTGGTTTCTACATCTGTGAAATGGGAATTGCAATGATCTGCGTCATAGGATAGTTCTGAACATGAATGAGGTCAAGATTTTGAGGTATTGGCTAGCCTGACATCTGCAACTCTGTCCATCTCTGCTCTACATCAGCATGTTTTCCTGCACCCTAGGATGTGTCACCACTTCTCTGTGCTGCAGTTTTCATTTAACTATCTCTTGGGGATATTGTAAAATATGCTTCAGTACCAGGAGACTATCCATGCAGAATGAGAGTTTGGAAGAACTCCTTGTTTTATAGACAACAACTCCCCAAATCCTTTGGCATGCATAGCCAGGAGGACTCATAATGTGTGTGGAGGGAAATGGTCCAAAAACGTAACTTTTCCAAGTTCTGCGCAGAATTAGAAAAGACCAAGCATCAGTAATGTCAGTCACCACATCTTGTGTTCTGTATGAAACCTTAAGAATATTTGTGACATTGATGATCTGAAGACCGAAGCACCACCAGACTTCTTGCATGGGTCCCTTGTGGCCTTAACTATGTTCATCCACAAAAAGTTACGCATTGGAAAGAATCCAACAACTCACCACATTTCACAGGCTCTGTTCAAAACAGGCTTTCCCCAGTCTTATCTATCTAGCTCAATTCCGCTGAACCATCCAATTCCATTATACCTATCCAATTACTGACCAACAATTAAAGGCTACATTAAGCTAGATCATCACTTGGCATATCTATCACACCTATCTCGTCGTTTTCATTAACAAAGATTTGCCCCACAGCCAATCCATAAAATGTACATTATAGAAGAATCCTGATAATAGTACGCTATTAGATTCATTAGCATTAAGAAAAGGGAAATCACATATGGCCACGGCCTGATAATATTCAATATAAAAATCCATTTCACAGGTTGGGTGGGTTGCAACGAATGAGGCAAAGCCTTGAATGACTGAGCAGTGAGGCTAAAAATAAATAATGAGCAGCATCCTCATTCAGAATGTTATGATCAGATCTTTGCAGTCACAGAACTGTATGAGATGTAGAAATGAGCAGAGGGCTTCTGGCATTGTTTGAAAGTCTTATTGTAATGAGGAAAGTGCACAACACCATGAGAACACAGACAACCACTTACCAAGCTGACACTTATTGTAATGGGGTGTGCATCTAACTAGAAGATCAATATCTGTTGTAGGAGAAAGAAATGGAAACAATTTTCAAACAGGTACCCATGTCTCAGTATTACCAAAAAAGACTTGTGGCAGCTTTAGGACTAACAGATTTACTTTACCATGAACTCCTGTGGACTACAACATGCTTCTGGATTATAATCCAGGAAAGTTCACATGATGATAAATCAGGTCATCTTAAAGGTAGCACAAGAGTCTTTCTTCCTCACGTTTTTGCTTCCAGTAGAAAGAACATTACAGTACTCCTGCCTTCGTAAATAAATTCAAGTTGCCACAAGGCTACTAGCACTAACAAACCAATCTACTTCTTTGCATAAAACAGAGTTATTTATTATGGAACACAGTAATTTTAGAAAGTATAGAAATGGACACTAATTTAGCTGAAGGATATCACTGATGATTTGAACAAATTTACTCCACTTGATCATTTGAACAGATTTATTCCAGAAAGCAAGCTAAGCTGCATGGAACAATCTCTTGAAACAGCGAAGAGGGGCACCACAGTTTGGCTCATAGGCCCATGCTTGCCTTAATCCTTTGGCCTGCCTTTTCTCTTTTCCTATTTCACAAGAAGACCCACAATCACAACCTGGTGCAGATGCAGGTTGAGATGGTGGTTAGCTCCCATCAGGGACTGGGACAAAAAGTCCCAGGAGAAAACTGGCAGTATGTGTGCAACTCCTATTCTGAAAATGTGGTAGGATTCACAGACTTGCACTTCCAGTCCTTAGCAGGAACCAAGCTTTTCCAGGCCTTGCAAATACCCACTGCCACTTGGACCAAACCTGCTTTTACCTACATCAAGGTGAATTTCTGGATCCTAGAACAGGGGAGGGAAGAAGTGATAGCATTGCAAGTGCACATTGAGAATCTTTGAGAGCACACAAACGAAATGGTCACAGACCGAACATTTTTATAGATCTCTTGAAAAGGTTTGATCCCTTTTGGGATGAGCAGAGGGATACTCATGTATTCCTGTCTAGGGGAGTAAAAAAATCTTAGCCATGCCTCATTTTATGGCTGAGGCAAGCTGTCTCAACACATCAAAAGACTGTCAGAGATTCCCCATATTCTATGAGAATTCTTGCTCCCCAGCATGAGAATGAGACAGTAAGCACTTTTTGTTGTGGTGGTTTACACAATTCATGCCAAATGTCTCTAGCATCTTCTCCCTTTCTGTAGCTAAGTCCTCATGAACGGTAAACATAAAACGGTAGGCTGATTGATTGTAGAATTTCAGACAACCCATTATTCTGTGCAATTTGCATTATTTGCATTTTAACCTTGTTTGCTCCATTTTGCTTATTCTGTAAATAAATAAATGAATAAATAAATAATAAAATACATAGATTTCATTTTCTTGTCAAGGACAGAACAAAATGACTCACCCTTTTGCACGTATGGAAGAATAATTTTGCAGTTTCTAATTTTCACATGCAAGGATTATATGAGGGAGAATTTCCACCCCCAGACCAGGGTGGAGGAGCTTCAACTGTCCACATTTTGAAGAACGATTATTCTTTCCATAAGTCAGTTTGACCTATGTTGATGGGAATTAGAGTTCAGGAATTTCTGGAAGGCTACAAGTTTCCTGCTCTAGTGTAAATGTTCCTTGGTTAGATGGTCTGACTTGGGATAAGGACATTTCATGTGTTCAGTAAATTAGATATATACTGCTAGAAATGGAGACAAATTTAAAAAATGAATTGCGATATTCGTAAGAAATCGCTGATTTGTCAAATATTCATCCCTTCATATTCATCAATTCCTGAGACCCCGACGAATATGAAGGGATGAATATTTACCTGTTTTTTATTTGTCCCCATAGGCAGAGAGGGAAGACTAGGCTAGCCCTTCCCTCTCTACCTATGGGCCCACCAAACAGCTGATTGGCCAGCCATAGGCAGACAGGGCAGGCTCTGCTGCCCTAAGGTAAGCCACCACTGCCCCCTTTGCAAAAGGCAGCCTAATTTCCTTTAGGGCAATGAAGTCTGCCCTGTCTGCCTATGGCCCTGCCACTCAGCTGACAGGGCAGACTCCACTGCCCTAATGGAAGCCACAGCCACCATTTTTGCAAAGGCTGTAGTGGCATGGGTGGTGGCAGCAGAAGTGGAGATGGATAAGGTAGGGGGCAGTGGAAGTGGGCAGGGGGGCAGACTGTGGGGGAGGGGAGCTCAGCTTTTTTTTCTTTTTAGACAGCCATGGGTTATCTAAAAAAAAAAGACTCGATGAACCCACGAACCAAATCATAGTTTTTGTCAGAAAACCTAGTGGAAATTCATGGTTCATCAACATTGATGAGCCACGAACCAAGATGAACCACCATTTTGGTGGTTCGTCCCCATCTCTATATACTGCATTAAAAAGTACTTCCTCTTTCATGTCCTACACCCATAGTCAATCAATTCCATAGTGTGGCCCAAAGTTCTAGAATTAGAGAAGAAAGGACAGTCTGTCCACTTCTTCATATCATTTTATGAGCTCTTATTGTGCTTTCCACCTCTTTTCTAAACTACAACCCTGGGGCAAAGCATGTTCTTGGACAACCCCTATTCTTCTCAGAGCACATGCACATGACGTATTCCTCACACATCATGCTGTGTCACTGCTTAGGACAAAATAGCAGCAAAGTTAGCATGTGGATCAGTCACAAGCATGGGTTTCTGGTGGCATATTAGTGCATTAGCCCTTCCCGTTTCTGATCTGCCTATTCCTGATTTTATAAACATCATTTGGAAGGGGAAACAACGTCCTTGGTTTCATGCATCCAATCCCATAATGTACATTTAATAGCTCACCATCTATCATCCACTCTCTTCATTTATTTCCAAGACACATTCTGATTGTTTTGTTTACTGCTTACTGTGTTTATTATTATTTTCATGGAAAATGTGATGTGATACATTTTCTATGAAGGTCACTGCTCAGATAGTCTCAGTGGATATACTTTATCCAAGCAGCACTGATTTATAATGAACTCATACTAGCCTCATGCAGAGGGGCCCTCCCTGTTCCAGATGGGGGGCCCATTGTAATCTGACATTAGCGATGTGCTGAATAAATAACATTACCCACTGTAATATTTAGCAATCACTGTAGATGGGAGGAAGGCCACCGTGAAACTCTTCAGGCCTATCATTCCACCCAGAGGTTAATACATGGCCAATAAGCAGAGATAGAAATGACACTAGAGTTGCACAGTCACAGGTAGCCCCAGATATGACATGTGGCTGCCACTGTATCAAGCAACTATTCATGCCTACCTCAAGAAATTCTATGTACTAATAGTGAACTTACTCTCTGAGTGTTAAATGTAATTGGATATGTGTGGATGCCCCACAATCAGCTCATGTCTATACAACTGGCAGACAGATCAGAGAAGACTACCTCATACCCCTTTAGGAGACATACTAGCCTGCTGCTTTTGTCTAGGTATATGACATTATTTGTGTGTTTTCATATTTCTGTAAAAAGAATAAAGAAATCCCTACACAAGGGCCATCAGGTAGTGGTATTTGCACTACTGTGCGTAAGAAAGGAAATGAAAAAATGGTGGGGGTAAGGGGAAGACAGATCTGAATGCTATAATTATTGGGGACTATCCTTTCAAAGCCCATACAGCAAGCATCCTTCTGAAGTCACACGGACACTCAATCCTAATACTTTAATATCTGGGGTAAAATTTAGAAAATGAAGCTGAAAAAGAAAAGAAAAATATTTCAGAATGGCAAAGCCAGTCTGCTCCCTCATTTTGCTCTGCAGCTCCACAGAGTGGCTGCTGGAGCAGCTGCAAAGGGGATATACAGTAGGACTCCTGTATCTGTGGGATCTGTATCCACAGTTTCATTTATCCATGGTCTGAAAATATTAAAAATATTAAAGGAAAAAACTGGAAATAGCTATTTTCATGGTGCTTTTACCAGAACTGGCTGCTAGAGGGAACCAGACACCATGCTATGTATTCTTGTTGTTGAAGAATACATAGCATGGTCTCTGGCTCCCTCTAGTGATGTGTTATGGTAATATATAATGAAAATACTTTTTTCTGGATGTTTTTCTTTTACCATGCGATGTATAGCATTCTCTATCATCCACGGTTTCCAACATCCACGGGAGGACATTGGAACCAATCCCCTGTGGATACAAGGGTCCTACTGTATACTGAATGGTGACCTTAGTCTCACCTTCCTTAGAACCACAGTGGATGAAGTGACTATGGGAGGTCTTAGGCTTTACAGGGTGGCGCAGCTCTCACTTGTCTTCTCCTTTGGTGCGAGCAGTTCAATATATTACCATGTATACTTCTGATTTCTCCTTTCCTTAGTTCAAATTTTTAATATTTGTTTGAAAATTGTTTAATCTAACAAATGCCAGATAGAATATGAAGCATTTGTCAGCATATAGCTCTGCCCCAGGGGCAACCACAGCATCTTTCCTCTACCCTGTTGTTGTCCCCAAACTGAACAAGTAGCCCTGTTCAAGCCTGTTTTTGCATATTTGTCCAAAGACAAATGGTACTATCTGAACACAAAAGGGGGACATCAACAGGCTTTCGCAGGGAAGAAGGACCAGAGTGATATTAAGGTGGGGGGAATCAGCCTAAGGACTAAGCATTATTTGTGGCCACAGAATGCTGTCTGGATATTGCATAGAGATATGGAAAATCACAGGGGCAGGGTAAGAAATGGCGTATCCTGGAAAAAATCATCACAGGCTTACATCTGTAGGAGTTGTAGTTCTCTGAGGATACCCTTAATAAAACTCTGAGGATACCTTACATGAAACCTACATGAAGCAGCAATACTTCACCACCCACAAAGATGTAATGCTCCCAGGAAGCACTGGGATAGTTTCCTTTCTGTACAGAATTTTTGGAGAATTCTGGGGTTACAAAAAAAAGAGGGACTTATAAAAAAAAGAAGGTGGCCCTGGCATACCCTTAAATCCTATTGCCTGTTTATTCTGCCAAAAAGGCAGTACATAGTCATAGGCTGCTTCTTTTGCACAGTTAAGCTATGATGACTTCCAGCATCTTGATAAGCTTCCAAAGAGTGCCATGTCCACTTCTGATGCTGAACCACAGTGGGGAGAGATTGTATCCCCTTTATCCCTGAACCCACACCAGCTATATCACAATGTTAAAATTGCCATCCTGGCATACCTGGACTTTCTCCAAGTGAAGGGGAAATGAATCCCAGCTGGGCATAGCCTTGCCAGCTCAGCACGGAGCTGGGATGACATATTAAAGACTTTATATATATATAATCACTAAACTTGAAAGTGAGCCAGTTCAAGGTCAAGGTCCCAAAAGTCAATTAGAGACTGAAGTATTAATTTGGACTTTATATACTAATGAAAAATTATATACGATTAATTATTGTATAAGCATCCATTAAATATGATTCTTAACATAGTGTATTTCACGACACCTTCAATAATTGGGCTCTAACATAGTTTCAGTAAACTTAACACAGCTCAGAATAATATTTTCAAGGTGAATGCAAATGCAGCCAAGCCTTGTTCTACACATTAATTCGAAATACAAGCACTGAAACCATAAAAACAAACAAACCCAGAACACAACTCCACAAAGCAGCAGCTGTCAGCAGCTTGTTAGCAGCAAGATGTTTGTTACCTATCTGGAACATTTCTTAAGGATGGCATGAAAAGAAAGGAGAACAAGTTTGATATGGAAAGGAGAACCCGAGCTTGAAAAATCTTTGCTCAGCAGCTGAGCTCATGCTGCCTTGGATAAAACTCTTGCCTTAATCTAACTAACTAACTAACTAACTAACTAACTAACTAACTAACTAACTAACTAACTAACTAACTAACTAACTAACTAAATAAATAAATAAATAAATAAATAAATAAATAACATTTTACTCCACCATTCTCCAAAAAAGGACTCATGGTGGCTTACAGTATTAAGAAATAAACTGTTTAAAAACGAAAAAGAATGAATTATTGCAATATTAATAATAGAGCCTCACCACACATTTTCATTGGTTTTGTTTCCATGGCTCTGATGTACACCCACCTGGGTATGCCATCCAACACCAGGGCAGACTGGGCGGGCAGGGGGGAGTGGCCATTGTTTATAAGGACACCTTTGAGGCTGCTAGGCTCTCTGCGGTGGTATATCCGGGTCTAGTGGCCATCCACGTGTTGTTTGGGGCCAGGGGTGACTTTGGGATTGTGCTGGCATACTACGCTCCCTGTGATCCAGCACAGTCCCTGCTTGAGCTGGTGGATTTCGTCTCCGTGGCGCTGCTGGGGTTTCCCAGACTATTGGTTCTGGGGGACTTCAACATTTACGCGGAGGCTGAGGTTTCCGGTCCAACTCAAGAGTTCCTGGAAACTATGGCTTCCTTGGACTTGACCCAGCAAGTCAGTGGTCCTACCCATGTGGGCAGTCATATGCTGGATCTGGTCTTCACTGCCGAGCAGAGAGAGTGTGCTCTTATGGTGGCTGACTTGATATCGGCCCCCTTGTCATGGTCGGATCACCACCTAATTAAATGCAGCCTCTCAGTGGCACTTCCCTCCCGCAGGGAGCTTGGACCCATTAAGATGGTCTGCCCCCGCAGGTTACTGGATCCTGATGGATTCCAAGATACCATGCAGGGGATTCCGGCTGACTTGGTTGGCGCTCCTGTCAATGCTCTGGTGGATGGCTGGTATACCGCCACCACCAGGGTGGTCGACATGATTGCACCTAAACACCCTCTCCGCTGCCGAGCCCGATCAGCCCCCTGGTTTCACCAGCAGCTGAGGGCCATGAAGCATAATCGAGAAGGCTAGAGAGCATTTGGAGAAGGGCCCCGATGGAAATTAATCTAAAAGCCGCCAGGATCGCGCCTAACCGTTACCTAGCTAGGCTAAAGGTTGCTAGAAGAGCATTCTTCGCTGACCGGATAAGCGAAGCTTACAACCAGCAGGCAGAACTTTTCTGTATAGTATGCGATCTATCCGGAGTTGGCCACAGTGTTAGGCCTGCCACTAGTATTTCCTGTGTCCAATTTGCAGCAAAATTGGAAATTATAGGCCCGTTGCCAATGTTTCTTTCTTGAGTAAAGTGGTTGAGAGGGTGGTGGCCAATCAGCTCCAGGCAATCCTGGAGGAAACTGATGCTCTTGATCCGTTCCAGTCGTGCTTCAGGCTGCAGCATGGTACGGAAACAGCATTGGTCGCCCTGCAGGATGACCTCCTGAGGAAGACCAACAGGGGCAATATGTCCTTGTTGGTCCTCTTTGATATCTCAGCGGCCTTTGATACTGTCGACCATGGTATTCTCCTGGGGTGGCTCTCCGAGCTGGGGATTGCTGGCCTCGCTTTGGCATGGCTCCATTCCTTCTTGGGGGATCGTCCCCAGAGACTGTAGCTTGGCGAGATGACTTCCACCCTGTCCTTTTTATCATCTTCATAGCCATCTGTTTTAATTTATCCTACTAGTTACTGTATCTGTTGAATGTTTGTATTATCTTATTTTTATCGTGTTTTGATACTGTGTTGTTCATCTTGTTGTTAACTGCCCAGAGTAGCCTGGTTGCCAGATGGTGCAGGGTATAAATCCAATTAATAAATAATAAAATAAATAGATACACAGATCGCCTCCAATCTGCTCACAGGATGTTTCTGGGTCTTGGCCTCCCAGATAGGAAGCTCAGAGGCAGAGAATCCCTCCTCACAGGAGGTAGATGAGGAGGAGGGCACTTCATCCGACCATCTACAGCCACAAAGGAAATATCACTGTTCTAATATCACTGGAGAGAGGTCAGGTAACAGTGAGATGACCAATTCCCTTGACCTCCTTGGATTTTGTAAAAACATGAAGTGAATGAAGTTGTTTGTGATATCAACACAAAAGGTTATTTCACCTAAGAGGTCATCCTACTAAGGCATCATCACTGTAGCTGTTCATCTGAACCCAGGCACGGATGAATCTGTTCAATGGCTACAATCAAGTTCCTCATTTCCTCCTGTGTCTGCATCACTTTGCAATTTAAAAAGTCAACATGAACATTTGTACATGTTTCCATGCACTTGTCCTAATAATCTCTCTCTCTCTCATTCCCTCTCCCCTCCTCTCTCTCATAACAAATAAACACAGTGGTGGGGGAGGAGAGAATTTAATTAATATAAAACAGTTTTGTGAATTTTTCTTCTCACACACACATATTTTAGGGTGTACTGTGGTCAAATATAGACAATTTTATATGCATTTCTCCTTAAAGAATTGCATTTCAGTTTTCCTCAAGGAATTAATGATATTGAACTATAACGTAGCTTCAGTTGGTGCATTGGTTTGGGAAGTCCATGTTAGATATGCTTGCAAGAAAGTGCAAGCTTGAATTAAAATGTATGCTTGAAATAGATTGGAAATTTTGCAAACTTCTTTGAAATGCACACTGAATCATGCCTCTCATATTCCTGTTTGAACCTGTCTAGGGCTTACTTTTGTGATCTAACTGTGTCCTTCTTAAATATTTTCCCTTCCTCAATTTGTTATCCACCTGTGTGCACACATTCTGGTGCCGTGCTTTCCTGAGTCATTAAAATGGAGATGGAAACCATTTGAACAGATAGAATTGTGAGGAACGTTCCAGGCCAGACTGAGGTGTTTTCGACATGGAGAGTTGCCAGAGGCAATTAGCAGGCAGCATGAATCTTCCTCACCCACTGACCGACCATGTGCAAACAGAGCATCTTGTCCTGTGGGTTACGGAAAGGCAGTTTAGCTTGTCAAGTTGCACCGAAGTTTGCAGATTGAAAGGGCTTGGACTGGGCTATTACCAAAAAATACATTTACAAAAACACTCTTAATCCCTGTTTTATGAGGCATTCATGAAAAAAGGCAGCCTATTTCTTTCTGGGGGAAGTAGCAGCATCAGCAGTTAGCAAACAAAAAGGCATTTGCAACCTCCCCTTTGAACAAAGTCAAATTGGAAGCAGCAAATAAAAGTGTTTATGAACTCCTGAGACCATAGGTAAATATCTCAGGCTTTTACCAAGGCTGAAATAAAAAAACACAATGAGGTATTGATTTTTGTACCTTTATGCTGCTTTAAACACACACACACACACACCACATAGCTAGGTAGTTTGCCATCACAGTTACCATGAACAGGCACCTTTGATAAAGCTCAACAGGGCAAACCCAGTTCAGGAAGAATAATAAAGACTAGAGATGGGGACGAATTTAAAAAATTGGTGATTTGTTTTGATCCGTTATTCATCAAGGTTAACGAATCAACGAATACGAATATACGAATATTCTTTGACGAATCGATGAATCAATCTGTCAATTTGTCTGCACTTTAAATGGCTATAACACTGGCCCCCGATGACCTGGAGATACCATATTTGCAGGAAAGCTTCCTCATACGCATTTCTACAAGATCTGAAAGGTTGGTGAACATTGGATGACGGACCCCCGAGTTATATAGTCACAAAAGGACCCCCCAGGAAAGCTCCCCCCAGGTACTTAGAGACTCCAGAATCACAACAGAGCTTCCTATGTCTTTCCCCAACAGATCTGCCAACTTTGGTGAAGATTGGATGTCGGACATCTGAGTTATTCACCCACAAATTGGGTCCCCCAGGAGAGTCTACCACACGGCACAGAAGCCCATGGCATTGAGGGAGTTATATTTAGCCCCAGCAGAATGAGAGGTCCCTTTGGCAGAGGCACGCATGAGGCATCGAGTTTGTCTTCAGATCAGCACAACATTACATTTGCCAGTGAAGTAGAGTTTGCCCTCAGGAGGACTGGAGGCAAGGAGGTATTTGGCAGCACAGCAGGCTTTTTGGCTCCGTCAGGCACTGAGGTAGTTGGCAGCAGGAAAACAGGCTCTTTTGGCCCCATCGGGCACTGAGGGAAAAGGCAGCAGGAAAGCAGGCTTTTTTGGCCGCATTGGTCACTGAGGTAGTTGGCAGCAGCAAAGTACTGTGTCTTGCCCCATCAGGGCACTGAGGCAAAAGGCAGAAGAGCAGACTCTGGTCTTCTTCAGCAACATCAGATTTGCCTGCAAAGGAAAGGTTTTTGCCCCCAGGAGGCAACTGAGGTTGCCTGCAACTTCCAACAGCACCAGCAGCACCATTAGATGAACAGGGTCGGTGCTACTAACAGCAGTTAATCCACGGGGCCGCGGGGCTGTAGAGAACAGATCAGCTCTGCAATCTGAAGCCAGGTGATGGGGCGATGGGGAGACAAAGATGCTTGTTTAGAACTGGAAAGCAGGGGATTGCTTGCAACTTGGCTGCTGAGACCGCCCGGATATGATAAAAATAGCCAACAGAGATTTGGGGGGCTTAGACAGGCCAGCCCCCTTGGCACGGGTTGAAAACCAGACAAGCTCTGCCGTCTGAAGCTGGGTGATGGGGCGATGGAATGATGCCTGGACAGGCTTTGGGTGGGGCTGAGACAGGCCCTCTTTGGCACGGGGGACGCCCAGACACGGACAGGCTTTGGGTGGGGCAGAGCCTGGCCTAGGAGACTCACCTGTCCACCAACGTCTAACTAGACTTGCTGACAACCTTCAAAGAAAGAAAGATGCTCGGGTTGAAAACCAGACGAGCTCTGCTGTCTGAAGCCGGGCGATGGGGCGATGGGGTGATGCCTGGACCGGCTTGGATGGGGTAGAGCCCGGCTTTGGGTGTGCCAACATGGCCGGACAGCCCTCTGTCTTGGCACATTATGGGCATCACCCAACACTTTGCTCTTGTACACTTTAGTTGTACAAGAGCAACTATTTATTCATTTTTCTTACTGCTCAGTCTGGGTCTGCCAAGAGAGCTGGGCGGCCCTCTTCGCTTGTTCGGCAGTGCTGGGACCGGCTCTGGGTGTGCCAGCCAAAACAGTTAGATGGCCCTCTTGGCACGTTTGGGTGACATGCAGACAGGCTTTTGGTGGGTGGGGCAGAGCCCGGCCGTGCTGCTACTACAGTGGTTAATCTGCGGGGCCGCTGGTGAGCTGAGCTAATTCGTTTGGGTAGTTTGTTCCAACTTCTGCCTACCTACTAAGTTGGCATGGGACTGAAAGCAGAGTGTGTTGCCCCATCAGGCACTGCGGTAGTGGGCAGCAGCAACATAGTGTGTGTTGCCACATCAAGCACTGAGGTAGTTGGCTCCAAAGCAGGCGGGAAAGCATGTCTTAATAGGCATTGGGCACCGAGGCAATTGGCAGCAAAGTAGGCTTTGCCCATTGGGTGTGTAGTGGCATAAATCTTCAACATCGATGAGCAAGAGGGTGGCGTTTGCCATCAAAGTGGTATATGAAACACAAGCCTCCAGAAAGAATTAATTATTTAGTCAAGTATGCTGTTTTTGACTACCAGGAAGGGCTTGGGTTGGCCCAGCCCTCTTGGCACGGAGAAGCCAGGAGGACAGCTATGGAAAACCAGATGATCAGCTCTGCAGTCTGAAGCTGTGCGATAGTGTTGTTTGTTTTGTTATTGATGAAGAAAAGGGATGGTGGTGGTTGTTGGCACAAGATAAACTGAAGCCTCAAGCCATGCGATGGGGCGATGCCTGGACAGGTTTTTGGGCCCCATTGGGGCACTGAGGTAAGTTGGCAGCAGCAAAGTAGAGTGTGTTTCCCCATCGGGCACTCAGGCACACGGCAGCCGGAAAGCAGGCTTTGGGGTCCCATCGGGGCACTGAGGCAAAAGGCAGCTGCAGGAGATTCTGGTCTTCTTCTTCTGCAACATCACATTTGCCTGCAAGTTTGTCCCCAGGAGGCAACTGAGGTTGTCAAAGCAGCAGCAACAGCAGGAGAATAGGGTCCGACTGCAAGGTGCTACTAATGGTGGTTAATCAGGGTGGCCGCTGGGCTTCTCGAGCGGAAGATCAGCAGTTTCGAATCCATGCAATGGGGTGACCTGAGCTCTTGTCCCTTGTTCCTGCTTCTGCCTACCTATTGAGTTAAACTGCTGGAGTTAAACTGCTGCTGAGCCACTAGGCTTGTTGATCGGAAGGTCCGCCGACCTACTCAGGCAGTAGCCCAAGTGGACTTTGGAGCACTATGTTGGCATGGGACGGCAGGACAGGCATTGGGTGGGGCAGAGCCCGGCCCTCTTGGCATGGGGATGCCCGGACAGGCTTGGGGGGGGGGCAGAGGAAAAGGAAGAGGCAGAGGCAAAAGGAAGGAAGCAAAAGGAAAGAAGACTCTTGTCTTCTTCAGCGCAAAGGTAGTTCAGTTTGCCCCCAGGAGGCAACTAAGGTTGCACAACTGCAGCAACAACAGCAGATGAATAGGGTCGAAGGTGCTACTAACGTAACGGCGGTTAATCCACGGGGCCGCTGGTGAGCTGAGCTCCCGTAGTTTGTTCCAAGTTCTGCCTACCTACTGAGGCTGTAGATTAGCTAGGAAGCTGGAATGAACAGTCTGCCACTTTTGGGTGGGCCTGAGACAGGCCCTCTTTGGCACAGGGGATGCCCAGACAGGCTTGGGGGGGCTTGAGACAGGCCTGGTTGGCACTTGGATGCCCAGACAGGCTTGAAAACAGACTCTTGCCTTCTTTGGGAACATCACATTTGCCTGCATAGTTAAGTTTGCCCCCAGGAGGCAACTGAGGTTGCACAACAACAGCAACGACAGATGAATAGGGTGGTGGTGCTACTAATGTAACAGTGGTTAATCCACGGGGCCGCTGGGCTTCTCAAGTGGAAGATCAAATCCATGCAATGGGGTGAGCTGAGATCCCGTAGTTTGTTCCAGGTTCTTTCTAGCTGAGGCAGTAGGAAGCTGGAATGAACAGCCAGGAATTAGGAATGAAGCCCGAGTGGACTTTGGAGCACTAATGTAGCCCTTTGAATAAGCAGGCAGGGCGGCCGGCCGGAAAGAACTTGGCCCGATGAGCCAACTTCACCCAGCAGTCAAGATTTGGAAGGCCTTTGGCCTGATTCTTGGCACAGAATCAGTAGCAGGCAAGCCCAAGGCAGCTGGAGAGGGATGCAGGATTTGGGGCCAACATGGCCCAAAGAGGCTGGAATTGATGCCCGGTGAGGTGGGGGGGATGCCCGCACAGGTTGCACATAGCAGCAACATAGACTGTGGCACTGTGGATTAAACCGCTGAGCCACTGGGCTTGTCCATCAGAAGATCAGCACTGCAGTTTGAATCTGTGTCGGGGTGAGCTATGTCCCGTTGCTTTTCACCCAGCTCCTGCAAGCCTTCTGGGGCAGTAGAGAAGGCTAGGAGGCTGGAATGAACAGGCATGAATAATTGGAATGAAGCCCAAGGAGGCTGGAATCATGAAATACGTATAAATATGCATTTCTGAGATTTTTCAGAATAAATGAATCAGCGGATACTGATCCTGGAGATAGGGAGGGACATGTCACACACAGCACATCTCAGGAGGAGGGAGCACATTGGTCAGGTTTGGGTGGGGCTGAACCTGGCCCTCTTGGCATGGGGATGCCCGAGGAGGGTAGGACGCTGAAGTCAGCAAGCAGCATTTAAGAATCAAGCCTGAGGAAGTTGGAATGAGCATGCAGGCCTTTGGGAAGTGGAAGGAGCTGCAGGACTCGGAAAGTTGTCATGTAGCCAGCAATGTAGACTTTTGGAGTGGATCCATCGGGCACTGAGGAAGTTGGCAGCAAGGTAGACAGTGGCGCTGCGGGTTAAACTGCAGTGCTGCTGAGCCACTGGGCTTGTTATAGGTGCTGTTGTTGTTGCTGCTGTTGTTGTCCATCTTGGTACGGGGGACGCCTGGACAGGCTTGGGGGGCAGAGCCCGGCTCTCGGGGAATCAGTAGCACCAACAGGAGAAAAGGATCCAAGCCTGGTGCTACTAACGGCAGTTAATCCACGGGGTCACGGGGCTGTCAGAAACAGATGCTCTGCAATCTGAAGCCGGGCGATGGGGCGACGCCCAGACAGACTTTGGGTGGGTCTGAGACAGGCCTAGGAAACTCACCTGTCATAGTCACCAGCAACGTCTAACTAGACTTGCTGACAACCTTCAAACAAACAAAGATGTTCATTTAGAACTAGAAAGCTGGGGGGGATTGCAACTGGGCTGCTGAGACCGCCCGGATATGATAAAGATAGCCCTCGGAGGTTTCGGGGGGCTGAGACAGGCTGGCCTTCTTGGCACATTTGGGATGCCAGGACCAGCTTTGGGTGTGCCAACTGCCAAGAGGCCTGGCTGACCCAGCAGGCAGTCAGGGAGGCAGAAGGTGGAACAAACACCCCGCCGGGACTGTGTAACCCAGCAGGCAGTCAGGGAGGCAGAAGGTGGAACAAACACCCCGCTGGGACTGTGTAACCCAGCAGGCAGTCAGGGAGGCAGAAGGTGGAACAAACAGCCCACCGGGACTATGTAACCCAGAAGGCAGTCAGGGAGGCAGAAGGTGGAACAAACAGCCCGCTGGGACTATGTAACCCAGCAGACAGGCAGGGAGGCAGAAGGTGGAACAAACAGCCCTCCGGGACTATGTAACCCAGCAGACAGGCAGGGAGGCAGAAGGTGGAACAAACAGCCCCCCGGGACTATGTAACCCAGCAGACAGGCAGGGAGGCAGAAGGTGGAACAAACAGCCCCCCGGGACTATGTAACCCAGCAGGCAGTCAGGGAGGCAGAAGGTGGAACAAACAGCCCGCCAGGACTATGTAACCCAGCAGGCAGGCAGGAGTTCAACAGTTCTTGGCCTGCTGGTCTGACTTGATCCAGCAGTCAGGGAGGCAGGAGTTCAACAGTTCTTGGCCTGCTGGTCTGACTTGATCCAGCAGTCAGGGAGGCAGGAGTTCAATACTTCTTGGCCTGCTGGTCTGACTTGATCCAGCAGGCAGGCAGGCAGACAGGAGTTCAACAGTTCTGGCCTGCTGGTCTGACTTGATCCAGCAGGCAGGCAGACAGGTATGACTTGGTTGGAACTTGGCCCAAGGAGGTGTCTGGAATCGGCAGCTGGAGTTCTGGGGTAGGTTTACAGGCCGGCAGGCAAGTAGGCAGGTCTTTTTTTTCTTCAGGAGGACTGGAGGGTGGGCAGGTGGGTAGGCAGGCGGGCGCAGGCAGGCAGGCGGTGTGTTAAGGGAGAGACTACCTCTTTGGGTTCAGTGAGGGGAAGCCCAACAAGGGAAGGTTCACCTTGATGAACGACAGTCTCTCCACAGTAACGGGATCCAAACGCGAGCGGCGTGGTCGGAGTATGTCTCTGAGATGGGAAAACATGCGCTCGCTCTGGACGCTGGTGGGGGGGATGGAAAGGAGGTCCATGGCCACATTGGACAACTCCGGCCATATGACTAGTTCCCTAGCCCAGTAATGGAGGGGATCTGACTGGTGGGGCTGAGGGGACTCAGCCAGATATTCCCATACCATTATCTCTGCCAAATCCTCCTCAGCCGGCTGTCTTTCCTCTGAGGCAAGTGCCAAGGTCACCACAGAGCTCCAGTAATGTTGTTGGTGGTAAATGGAGCCTTCACCAGGTGAAGTCCTTCCCTGTGGTTCGGGCAAACCACCCTGCCCCTTGTGGCCTGACATTCCTGTCGCCCCATGCAAGCATTGTGCCCCCAACACCCTGCGGACCTCAGTGGAGAGCTCCATTCTCTACTCCTCGAGGTCTGAGGTGCGTGCTGCCAAGCCCCCCTTGATTCGAGGATCACACAGGCAGGCCATGCGGTAAGCTCTGTCGCTGTAGACAGGATGGAGTGGCTTCTGCACGCCTGCCTGCAACCTCTTCACCAAAGCCCTGGTCCGTGGAAGGAGGGAGGATCCTGGTGCCACAGCAGTCTCCAGGGACCGATCAAGGGCATGAATCAGAGGGATGACCTACCCCAGGCTTGCCGTAAAACCACACAAGATGTCAGTGGTTTCCAGGAAGGGCTTGAGCACCTCCACCATCTGGGAGAGGGCCAGCCAATCCGTGGCACTGATGCCCACCTCTCTCCCCCCGGGCAGAATGGGCATGGAGGACATGTCCTCCAAAACGGCCTTCTGCTCCACCAGGTGGGACACCATGGTGTAGGTGGAGTTCCACCTGGTGGGCAGGTCTGTCAGGAGAACGTGGGTCTTCCGACCCAACTCCTCCTGCCTCTCACGCAGCTGGCGGGCAGCTTTCAGGCTGCGGGAGAAGTGGCCCACCAGTTGGCGGCATTGCTCCAGGAGTGCCCGCATCTCCCAGGTGCCTGCGTCCCACTCAGGCTTGACATGGCTGCCCAGGCTAGGGATTCCACGATGGACAGTGGAAGTCTGAGCAGGGCAATCGTCTTTGCAACGAGACAAGTGGCTGCCTGCTGGGCCTTGCCCTTCGACCGCCGGCTGAGGGTCATGGCAGACCCAACAGGTGCCACTTCGTGGAGCGTGGCCTGCCTCATGCTCCCAGCCCCAGAAACCCCTGTGGCTGCCCTTTTAAAAGGAGGCACCTCCTCCTGCTTCCCTTCTGCCTCCCCTGGAGCTGCTCTTTTCCCTCTCCCAGACGGTGTGGATGAAGTGCCTTCCCTGGACAGGAGCCTTGGGTGGTGCCTCTCCAGATGTTGGCGGAGGGTGGTGGAGGACAGATGCCTGGGGTCTGACCCCCTCCAGACCACCCCAAGGCAGTTTTGCAGCATGCCAGCCATGGGTCATTGCTGAGCGCCGTGAAATGATCCCACATGGCCCCTCTGCCATGTTTGCCCAAATGAGGACCCACTGCCTGCCTCTGACTGCTGGCCTGGGAAGAACTCTGTGTCCCAGGGATGCTGCTGGTCTGGGAGGAGGGAACAGATGACTCTGGGGACGGGTGGGGGGGGGGGCTGTGAAGCCTGTCCTGCCATTACTGGTTCCGAATTGGACTGGGGATCTTCGGAAACCAGTAACTCCTCAGATTCCTCTAGGAAGAGGAGCGGCAGTTCTTTTGGCACCTCTGGAAGCTTTGGTTCCCTGCCTGCCTGCAAGGCCACCAGAGGAGGGACAGTGGCACTGGTTATCATAGACGTGGTTGTGCATGTGGTGGTCGTGATGACGGTGCTGCTACCTAGCCTGCGTAGCTTCACAGCCTTCTTCCCTTTGGATTGCCCCTGAAGAAATCCCTTCATTGTCTACTGCCTGCTTAACAAACCAACTAAACAAATAAAGCAATGGAGATTGAGGAAGGAAACTAATAGAGGGTCAGAGAATGTGTATAAATTTTATTTTTAGAATGATGGTGGTGTAATTCTATTACTAAAATGTGACCTGCCTGCCTAAACAAAGCCCCCCCTCAGTATAATGTAATTAGGAAAATCCCCCCCCCCCGACCCACTGTGGCAGAGAAGCCAAAAAAGTCCAAAAAGAAAAGCCCTGCCAGCTAAGTCTCAGTCAGACACACACACACACACAAATAAGTACTTTTGGAAGAAAAAGGAATGATGGATCCAGCCACCCACCAAATTACCTGAGAGACAGAAGCCTCTCTAAAATGAACTTTTGAAAACTGAATATAAAGGAAAAGAGATTCCACAGTCACACGACGACAGTTTCCCCCCCCCCCCCAAACCGGACAATAGACACACAAGCCTCCAGGGGAAAAAAAAGGTTTGATTGATTTGAATTTGAAATAAAATTAAGCCCTTCCTTCCAAAGAAGTAGCTTAAGCTACCTGAAATCCCTCACCAAATTCCCAGTAAAGTTGATGATGATTGATGAATGATGATGATGATGAAAAAGAAAAATATCAGTCTTTGCTTTGCTGCCGCAAAAGCGAAACCGCAGGAGCACCAGCAAGCCAGCGAGCAGCAACTGTTCTCACTCCGGAGAGTACAAACAGAAGTGGGGAACGGCCAGACGGGAAAAGCTTATATGAAGCGTCTGTAAAAGTAGATACACCTTTCAGCAGCGCTATTGGCTGCCGGACATGCCAATCCTGGATCTCTGTCCTGATTGGCCAGAGCTTTGAATTGGTGCCAGCAAGCTCAGAGAAGCCCCCCAAAGGGGTAACAAATATAGACGAATATGAACCGATCGACAAATAAAACTGAGGAAATATTCGTCAAGCCATATTCGTCCTGATTTAAAATTTTACAAATACGGATAGACGAATATATGGCGAATCGGCTATATTCGTCAGAAAAACTCATCCATTTTTATATTCGTCCCCATCTCTAATAAAGACTCATTCAGCTGAAATTCATTTGTGTTCATTGACCATTTCATAGACTCTGAACAATAGCATGTTCTCAGAGCATTCACAAATAGAGTTCACACGCCCGCATTAGTTGGCCTGGTTAATAAGATTAGAGCAGTGGCAGGTGAACCCATTAAGTCAAGAACAGGCATAACTCTTGAGATGTGGATGGTTGCAGCAAAACACTTAAACATGGTGAAAATGTGCCAGGGACCTCATCCAAAGAATGGCCAGGACTGAAATCACTTGGGGAAAAACTTTTTGTACCATAGGAATAGATAATAAAAGAGTACTGAGTCTGGCAGAACACACACGTGACAAAACAAGCAAGATGCACACTGAGTATAGTGCATGTTTGTGTGCATGTCTACATATGAAAAATATATGTACACCCAACATAGATAAATTGCATTTCTTCATCTTTGCCTGTGAGGATGAAACAAGCAGGATTTATATCCTTAATCAGTACAGTGATTAGTTTTACTTGCTAATTGTTTTTTCTATGGCACATAATAAAGGCATAGAGACGATTATGTTTCCTTTAAGTTTGTCGTGGCCCTTCAAAGCCTTAATGGAAGGTTCAGTAGCATTTCTAACAACAGTGGTTTGCTGTGCCTTTCCTGCAGTCATGTCTAACCAATGGAACAGCAGTTCATCATCACTACTTTTTGAAAAATACCAAACTAAGAATATTGCCCATTATATGCACACATTTTATGGACTTGTCTACTTGCCTCACAGGTTGTTCTTTTTCTCATGTTTTCTTGCTACAGTGAATCATAGAAATGTACATTCCTGGTATACTAAAGCAAACTAATAGCACAAGCCAATGTTGTGGATTTGTACAACTGTCCAAGAGCAAGCTAGCAAACAAAATCCAGCCAACTAGAACAGCCCACAGAAAATGAAGGATATGAACGGTCTTGGAGCTGCAGTCATTCTTTGTGCCAGACTGGAGGTGAAAATATGTTACGCTCACATATCAGCTTCTGTTAACTTTCAAATAAATTACAAAATTAGTTACTTTAATAGTTCTTAAAACACGATTAGCACTTTAGTTTTATTTATTTTTTTCAAAATCAGTTCAAAGTACGAGATATAGCCAAAAATGGACAGTTTCTTTTCCGAACATCAATCTGTTGAATAATGACATAAATTAATGCAAAATGTTCATTGTTGCTGAAATACTATCACTGATATTTAACAACAACAATAATTAATATTAAATTATTTGCAAACTGTGTGTCAGGCAAAATGTGTAAAATATTGACTGTATGTGGGATTGCTGCCTCAGTAAGTTTTAAAAAGTGTGAAAAGGTAAAAGGTTAAATATTGATGTTTTGATTATAATCATTAGAGATCCGTTTTAGCTAATCAGTTACAGTTGTAAAGCACTTAGCATACTATCTAAAGATCAAAAACTACTGGGTCTTAGCACACTAAGTCAACATTATAAATGCAAAATTCCATCCAGTAGAGTATGTTGGTTGAAATCCAGTGGTAACATTATGGCCCATAATGTTATGACTGCTGGTCTGATTTCCTTCACAACTGACATGTGATCATGTATACCTGATAACTCAATTGAAAGGCAGTGAAGTTCCAGCAGAGGAGTTAATTTGTTTTATTCCTAGATATGTTCTTTCTTACAGATAATTTTTTTTATGTTATGAATTATTAAGGTAATCACCCCCTGTATTGATTAGCAATGTCTTGCCTTTGCTCCAGCAACCTTTCCCAGGACATTTCGCCCCTGTGTGCGCAAATGTTAATGCCCCTCACAGGTTCTTAGCCTTCAGGTTATTATTTTTTACACTGATTCTAGTAGAGCCAGTTCCAGATGTGTGGTAAATATCAGGGCTTGTTTAGATGGGGCACAGAACCAATAACCAAGAAACATGACTCCCACTTCCTGGCTAATATGAGAACTGGAATCTCACACATCTCTTCTTATGGAGATATGGAGATATGAACAAATGCATGGTGGGTTTTTATGTCTCAGTACAAGGGGAGGGTTAAAGTTCTTTCTGCACGTATCAAGCAATGCTCAGGATGAAGAGAAGACAAACATCCTACTTGTCTTCAGTAGTATTTTAATATATTTTATTTCGTACATTTTCCATATCAAGAATCATACCTGTGTACTCTTAGTCCATTTTCATTGAAAAACAACCAAGTTAGTCTTCATCCACACTCTTTCAGATTGTGTTTCTAAATTCATGGTTGCCTAATTTTTGGAATATTATATTGGGATCTGCATGATGGTGGTGATGACAACAACCACAATACTAATTGTAAAATATGACATATTTTTATATTAAATGCTGTCTTAACACATCTCAGTTTGACCTATCTTGAGCTTTGGGGTAAAGGTGAGATTAAAAGTTTAATTAAAGGCTTCTGAAGAACCAGAGCAACAAATTCTATTAAGTCCCAATTTATCATCCAGGGCCTTTTATGGACATGACCCATAAGGACAGACCACAAAACCCATGGTTCAGTTAGTCTTTGAGGGAAATGTGCATGCACAAAACCATCCAGAATGAAATGTGTAATGAAATGAGGAAACACAGCTTAATGAACTGCACTGGAATCTATTTGCACAGATGAGTTGGGGTTTAAATCCAGAGGCTATATTAACTTTTATTTCCAAGAGCTTGCATGCAGGAAAAATTTGTCAGGATGAGTTTTTTACTACACTTGATCTTAGCCAAAAGGCCAAAAAGTGATGAGTTTTTTAAATGAATGTATCAAATTCGGATTTGCCTAATCTCAATCTATAAATAAATCATAATGTTCCCACGTATAATAATTTGCACCTTTCAGATTTTCAAAATGTTCTTTGTAACTGAAATATGGGCACATTGGGATATACATATTATATTAGCAAGAAAAATATAACAAGCATACAAACTAGGAGAGTTGTGTTCAAAATGTGTATATTGTGAAAAATGCACACTAAAATGTGCATTTTTTGCTGTGGTGAAGGGGAGAAAACTTTGACCTGTTTACAAACGAATGTGAACAGGGACTGAAAAGGACTTCCAGCCAGTGAGGAAGATGAGAAATCTGGTAAAGTGAAATACATATATACTACTCACCTATCCTTACTTTCAAGTCCCTCATTTTTTCTCTTACATGAAAAAACGTTAGGCCCTGGTCACACGAGGGAAATGTTTTCTAGTTCTTCCAATACTTTCCATACCTTTATTGTACTGAATCATGGTCACATGGTTTATATCCTAGGACAAACATCCCAAGAACTTTTAGCAGTACTGATTTATTTCCTCCTATTTGAATTGTTATGGCCGGCTACACCATGGTACTGGTTTATTTTCTCTCTTGCTTCAAGCGGCAACTTGATTTATATATATATATATATCCCCCATGCACCCACAGCTATAGTTTCCAGCCCCTTTCATTCTGGTCACAATGGAACCCCACGCAGGGGGCAGACTCGCACAAGGGGGAGTGGAAATTAGAGGGAACATTGATCAGGAAAGTGGTTCTGTTTAGGAAAATGTCCCTCTGTTGCACTGGCTGCTCCTGCAGAAATGCATTGCACACGATGGACTTGGGATATCCACTCAGCAGTACTGGCAATCACCCTCCACCCAATAACATTGGCATACCAATGTTTCAATGTATTTTCCCACAGAAAAGAAAAAAAATTATTACCTGCCAGTAATGTAATGGTGGCAGCCCCCCCAGTGACAGATTTTTACCAACATATTGATGTATCGGGCACAAAATATAATAATAACGTCTGTGCTGCAATAATGGCAGACACCTTCCTGGCTTCGATTCTCAAAAGAAGCGGGGCAGGTCGTGCACACAGGCAATCCCAGTAAGGAATGCACCGGTACAACAAAGGTACAAAATAACACAACCCTCCTGGTGATAAGGAAATGTTCCTCAGTAACACCGCTAGGCAGAAACATGTCTGGGTCTTGACTCTGTGTCATGTGACTAGGAAAAAAAAACCTACATAACCGGTGGATAACTACATAACATTTCCCTGATGTGACCAGGGTCTCATACAAGAGAAACTAAAGGACAGTCAAAAGTCTATTTCTAATTTTTCTTCTTATTTGTATCAGAGCACTGCACAGTTCAAAATCATGGACGCACATGAAAAATAGGCAAAATCAGAAACCAATTAAATGTCAAGACAATCAAACTATTGGACCAGAAGTGGTCAGAGCTTGAGAGGTGTGTAGAAATTTCTCCTTGACTGCAGCTGTCATCCAGGGGGTCGGTGTCCATGAAGTGGGTGGGTTCCAGTGCAATGCTTCTGGAAGTGAAGGATTTTCTGGCTGCACACTATTGCCCAGGAATGCCTGAAAGTACTAAAAAAAACCTTTCCATCTCTTTCAGGAAGCTCCTTCCATGTCCTCTATTTCTAATTTGAGAAGCTAATTCAGAACTGTGGGAAACTTCTGCCTAAAGGTTGTAGCTGCATTCTGTTCCAGTGATGTGCACACACTCCTGGCAGGAGCAGCAGCTGCCAGCGGGTGGGGTAACTCCTCATTCTGCCCTTTCGCTTAGAGGTAGAGCATTAGATCAAAGAGTTTCCTTAGCCAATCCTGGTTATGATTAGGTAACTAGTATCCCATCTGAATTCTCACAACTTACTATGTAACTCATGCAAAGTCAATAAAGGGAGCTCTCAGGGCATTGCCTGGAGGCTCCGCTGGCTCAGACATCTGCTTGTCGACTCCTTTGTACTTTCTCTAAGGTTAATTGCCTTCCTTTGTCTCGCGATCACCCACATCTGGCGCCCGAACAGGGACCATCAAACAGAGGCTTCAAACAGACACTTGAAAGGGACATCAACATCGTCTGAGGCATCCTTTTTAGGATCTCGGTGAGTATTTAGTTTTAAACACAATGGGAAACTCCCTTTCACCGCTTCAAAAACAACATAAACGAGACTTGATTTATTTGCTTCATAGAGAGGGTAACCTCTCAGTAAATCCTCTACTGAATCTGATTCAGTAGAGGATTTACTGAGGGAAATAAGTACTTTTTGTTCATGGTACCCAGAAGAGGGAAGCCTTAAGCTTTCAGATTGGGATAAAATTGGAAATAAACTGCACAAAGACCCTGTGGCTCCAGTTAAAGTCCTCCACACATGGCATCTTTGCTGGGATGCGATTTCAAAGATCGCGAACCCTTCATTAGCTCAGTCTTTAGCTAATTTTCCAACAGCCCCTCAGATTTTGCCACCCTCTAGGCCACCTGATATCCATGAAAATAGGAACAATCTCCCTTCCTATGCAGCTCCTGCCACTTTTCCGACAGCCCCTTCTTCCCTTTTTCCTTCCCTTTCTCCTCCCCCTCCTCCCCCTTCTCCCCCTCCTCGCTCAGCAGTGCAGCAGATGTTATCTGATGTTATGGCCCAAGGAAACCCAGAGGATCTTGCTGCCACCCTCCCTTTTATGTCTGTTTGTCCTGTGGCTCGTAACAACCAGGGACATCGTGTTCATGAAAGCCTTCCCCTTGCCATGCTTAAAGAGTTGAAAAAAAGTGTAGCTGAAAACGGTCTCCATAGCAGTTTTACTCTTGGGTTGGTTGATGGCTTACGAGAAAATGGAAACTTCATTCCAGCTGATTAGAAAATCTTGGTTAAAGCTATGCTCTCTCCTGGGCAATTTCTACTTTTTTGGCAGGAATGGAAAGATGATGCTGCCATTGTGGCCATGGATAATTTACAAAACAATATTGCTGTGTCTGCAGATATGCTAACTGGAGAAGGACTTTTTGTCACCATAGCACAGCAGATTACCATCCCTAGCAGGGGATTGGCACAAGTGGCTGACATTGTTAGAGCAGCCTGGATAAAAATCCCAGACAAAGGTACACCTTTAGGGTCTTTTGCCAATTTGCATCAGGGTCCTACAGAGGACTATATGTCTTTCATTAACAAATTGCAAAGAGCGATTGAACGGCAGGTGAAAAATGTTGAGGCTGCTAATATTTTAATGAAACAGCTGGAATTTGAAAATGCTGATTGTAAAACGGCCCTTCAGGCTATTTACAATAAGCCAGAGACTGACATTGCTGCCATGCTAAAATTATGTCAAAACATTGGCACAGAAACTCACAAAACACAGCTTCTTGCCACAGCCATGGCTACCTCCCTGAATCCCACTTGAAATCGCAAATGTTTTTCCTGTGGCAAGGAAGGGCACTTCAGTCGGGAATGTAGATCAACCCCCCAAAATAATAAACGCCCTTCTAAAAAATGCCCACGGTGTCAATAAAGTTAGCACTGGGCCAATCAATGCCGGTCTGTTCCAACGCCGGGAAACTCCAAGTCGGGTGGTCCTCCAGCCCTGGGTCAAGTGAGGGGAACTCAGTGAATGCTACCCCAGTTCAAGAAACCCGACCTGCTACTGTTAAAAGTGCCGGTCATGATTTGAATACAGCTGAAGAGGTCGACTATCAATTCCCTCTCGCTGTCTACAAAGTCAAAACAGCACATCATGGACCAATACCCAAAGACACTGTAGGTCTCATTCTCCCCCACTCTAGCATCTCTGCACGGGGTTTATTTGTTGTACCAGGTGTCATTGATGGGGATTTTGAAGGACCTCTAATTATTCAAACCTGGTCTAATATACCACAGGTCCTTCCTGCAGGTGAATCTATTGCTCAATTGTTGTTGTTTCCATTAACACAAATGGGTCCTTCTACCAACCCTCGTAGTGGAGGTTTTGGTTCTACTCGAGTTGCTGCTTTAACTACCATTGAGCACTCGCAGCCCCGACTCCCTCTTAAAATGGGATCGCTGGTCCTTAATGGCCTGATTGATACGGGAGCTGACGTTAGCGTTATTGCAAAAAAAGACTGGCCAGAAAGCTATTCCACCCAGCCAGTGCATGACATTTGGGGAGTTGGAGGTTATGAGCAAGCCCAGAAAAGCCTTCAGCCCATTGTTCTGGAAAGTCTAGGTGACTGTCCTAGACAAATCACAATCACTCCTTACATTCTGCCTATTCCCTTTTCCATCTGGGCTCAGGATCTCTTGAAAAAGGTCGATGCAAAATTGCAGACAAATTTATAATACAGGCTTCTATGCAATCTGACACAGCCTTGCCATTAACGTGGCTCCCTGGACCACCTGTCTGGGTTGATCAATGGCCATTGTCTAAAGAAAAGCTCCACGCAGTGGAGGCCTTAGTTAAGGAGCAATTAGATCAAGGACATATAGAGTATTCCACCAGTCCATGGAATACCCCCATTTTCACCATCAAAAAGAAATCTGGGAAGTGGCGTTTGCTACACAACCTTTGGGAAGTTAACAAGCGCATTCAACCTATGGGCCCTTTGCAATGCGGCTTACCTAATCCAAATTTGATACCCCAACATTATGAGTTCATGATAGTGGATCTCAAGGACTGTTTCTTCACCATTCCTTTAGCACCACAAGACAGGGGAAAATTTGCCTTTACAGTCCCTGTGTACAACAATTCCCATCCTACTCAAATATATCAGTGCAAAGTCTTGCCACAGGGAATGTTGAATTCCCCTATTTTATTTTAACATTTTGTGGATCTAGCCCTACAGCAATTTCGTTTAGAACACCCTGAATTGCTTGTATATCATTACATGGATGACATATTGGTGGCGGGGCAATCCCTCCCCACTACTGTCTATGATTCTCTAGCTAACTGCTTAGAGAAAAAAGGCCTTCACATAGCTCCAGAAAAGATAAAAACCACACCTCCATTTCTTTATCTAGGGCACAAACTGTTGCAAGCTACATCTTCTCCGTTCTTACCAGAACTAAAAACTCCATCTCAATTTACATTAGTGCAGTTGCAACAGTTCCTCGGGCACTTAAATTGGGCTCGTCCATTTTTGTGCCTTCCTACTCATGAATTGCAGACTTTGTTTAATGCACTCCGGGGACATCAGTCTCCTGCTGACTCCATACCCATCACCAAGGCTATGAAACATGCCATACATCAAATTAATGCAGCCTTGCGACGTACCATGGTCGACCACATTCCTTCTTTTGGTCCCTTGCAGCTGGTTATCTTGAATACTCCCCAACTGCCTACTGGGTTGTTGTATAGCCTGAAATCTGACAAGGCTATTGCTGTAGCAGAATGGCTTTATTTATCTAACACTCCTCCCCAAAATGTTTACTCTACCCTAAATGCGATTACAGACCTTGTAATCAAAGGACGCCATCGTGCCAAACAACTCACAGATTGGGATCTTCTGTGTTGTTACTTACCTATTTCCAAAGCTGACCATGATCATTTAATGTCTACGTCACTAACTTGTCAAATTGCTTTTTCAGACTATTTTGGTGACATACGTTTTAATCCCCCTAAAGACCCTCGCTTAACATTCATTCAGCAAGTACCCTTTCGCTTTCCCCTCTGAATAATTTTTTTATTATGCCTGCCCAGTTTGTTGCTATGTCAGATAAGGTTTGCAGTTCCGTAAGTTGTTATATATAAATTTAGTGCTATATCACTGCCTTAAAAAAAAAAAAAGGCACCCTATCCTCAGTATCACCATAGGATACACCTACTACTGCCCCTTTGGATCAATATAGACAACAACACATGCCAGAAACTGGTAAAAATGAATGCAAGTGAAATTTCCACAAAAAACAAACATACAAAAACACTAGACCCTGCCGGCAGAACAAAAAAGAAATAAATGGCCATTAAAAAAGGCCAGGCTAACCTGTGAATAGCTTTATGTCATGTAGCTAACAGGACATATATTTAATTTAACCATGTCAGCTTTGGCACAAACTACAGGGTAAAAATTACAGTGTAGTCACACCCGCTTTAGAATAGAAAATGCAAAGTTAGTTTCACAGCCAATTTAGGTGAACTTTTTGAACTTTTTGAATTAATTGAGTCAATATCCTGTGGTTCAAGTGGCAGAATTTCACAGTAAAGGCCTGGAGCAAGCTGTGTTCAAACCTGCATTTTGGTGCTGTAATGTAAAGAGATATGTCAATGAATATTTTCCTAGATACAGTTTCTTTTAAAATAAAATACGATTAGCATTAAAAAGGCAGTCAGAACACATGGGAGGAGAAACACTAGCTTGGTTCAATTTGGCTGAAGTATTTTCTTAAGGCAGCTTGCTTGACCTGAAAATGATTTTAAACAACAACAACAATAATCTTTGAATAATCTGAAATGACTGAAATCAGACTGTGGCCTAATTTACCATTTCTGTGTGTCCACAACAGAAAATATTCAACAATTTTGTGTGTTATGTTTGAGCAGCCTAGCAGATGAATGCAACACACAGGTTTGCAAATGAGAGGAGCAATGGGGCTGCACACATCACAAACTAACTATGAGGCTTTGGGTTTTAATTTTGTGTTGTTTTCCCCCCTTTTGTATTCTTTGCCTTGGCAAAATGACTGGTCATCCATTTTGATAGCCTGTGTCAGCGCTTCAAGGGATGTGAATCGCAAAGTAATGACAAGCATTAGTGTCCTATAATTAGAACCATAGCAAACAGATTGTGAAATAAAAGGGATTTGATCATAGCAGGCATCCAGATGGGATTCGTTGGGCTGCATTTTCGCTTCTGCTACACCAAGTTCATGTTACTTAAATGAGAGTGTTATTAGCATAATTCTGATCTGACACCAGAGCAATCTATCTACCTTTCTTTAGACTGTTGCCAACAGCATTAAACCAATGGGCTTTATTTTGTGGAAAGCAGGAGGAAGAACTGTGGTTGACACCAGAGCAGTATATGAGCCATTTAAATTGCAGTAGAGTAACCTCACTCCATCTCTAGATGCAATTCAGCTTTCATATCCCCAATTTAAATGCCAATCGTCTGCATTTAGTCAGTTTCTGGAACAAATTCCCACCTGGGAGCAATTTTATTCAGTGCAACATCTCATTTCCTATGTAGACTAGGGATGGGTAATATTTGTGGGTCTGGCACAGGGGTTATGGGACACTCCTCCCACACACATTTCTCTTTAAGAATAAGGTGTACAAGAAACATACAACTTGCCTTAAAGCACAATAATCCTTCTGGGATGCATCAACTGTGCTTCGAAATAAGACACATGCTACCCCTTCACCTTGTTCTTGAAGGGAAGTCAAGTTGTTGCTCTTGTTTTGTGTTAGCATTGTGCTGCCAAGTGATGGTGACAATTTTGGCAGCAATAGGACCCTAGGGAGCACATGAGCAAGAGGGAGGTGTATACAGCTGCACAGTATGTGTTGACCATCTCGATGGAGGCTGTGAAGTTAGTCCTGTCTGAAGTGTTCCTTGTTCTCTTTTTTTATTCTTATTGGGTCAGTGTCCTGGGTACCTGATTGCAGAGCCAGAAGGTTGCAAGTTCATTTCCCCACTGTGCCTCCTGGAAGTAGTTCCAGCCTGGTTATCTTTGGGCAAGGTAGGCTGTGTACCTTGAGGCCCTAGAAGGGTTGCTATTGTTTGGACTTGACTTGAAAGTATGTAATGATTATTATTAAGAATAATCCTTTTTTTATCCATCAATTTTGCAAATGAATCATACTTGTAAAAATCTTATTCTTATTCTACAAGCACTTAGGTCTCTTTCTTGTCTCTGCAAACCAGGTTACACAGAGGTTAGGAAAACCTATGTTTTTCTATACAGATACACATCACATCACACCAACTGGCACTAACAAGTACTGTAGGTTGATGTAGTGCATATATGTAAAAGACAAACATACACAGAGTACTAGATGGTAATTGCATAGTACTGTACTTTCACACATGGAAGATGAATGGAGTTCCTGAGGTGGCCAGACTTGAAATGAATTAAAATATGTCAGATAGGGTGAAAATTCAGCCAGGGTTTGTGTATCTGCTACAGGTACAGAAGCCATGACACACAAAGCTGGCAGCTTCTCATTTTTGCTGCACAAGAAAATAGATTGAACAACAATAAGATGAGATGGGGAACAAAGAACAGGAATGAGTGGCTTAACCCAGAAGTGGGGAGAATGTGACCCTTCTGCTGTTGTTGGATTACAACACTTCTATTTCTTCTTTTATTCTTTTGGAAAGCTAACCATTGTTTTTTTATTATTGTGTTCAATACAGTTATGAATGGACAATCTTTTATAACACTTTTAAATTCTTCAGATGACACTAGCTTGCGCGTTTTCAGATAAGATAAGTCAAGTTTTCAAAGCAAAAAATGAATCTTTCCTCTATTTTGTTTTACCAATCTATCTTCTTTAGCTTGTTCCTAAGATTGCCCATTATTTATTTTCAGGGAGAAAGACAAGTTATTATAATGTATATATTTTTTTAAAAAATAATTGTACTTAGTAGAGCAATATATTTTCTCCTCAGTTCCTTGCAAATATCAATACATGGAATGTACATTCTGCTTTACCTGAGATTACATTATTTATCCAGAGTAATTGAGTATTTTCATAAATGGAAAATGAATTGAGTTACTGAAATAGCTGGGTTTGGAATGAATCAAAGGATTTCAGATGGGGTGAAAAAAACCCACAAACTCTGGTGGAGTTCATGTATCTGCTACAGGAACAGGAGTCCTTTCATTCAAACCGGGAAGTTTCTCATCTTTACTGCCCAATACTAACCCTTATTTTGTAGGAGGATACTGGGGTAGGATGGAAAACAAAGAAGAGTGTGTAAAATGTGACTCTTCAGATACCATTAGGCTGCAACTCCATTCAACCCAACCCAGCATAACCAAGGATAAGAAATACATATAAGGAGCTTCCCCAAAGAAAAGCATTGCGAGTACACTTGGGCATCCCCAGGGTAATGGTGTGCAGCCAGCAAATCTTTCAGCTTCAGAAGCCTTGCACTGGAACAGCACCAAATCCACCAATTTAAGGGATGCCAACCCTTTGGAGGCCAAATCAAGCTTGGGAATTTGTTGCATGGAATTCAACTCCAGTCTGCAGGGTGGGAAGCTCTTACATGGAATAGAGCTCTAGTCTGCAGTCTAGGAGGCTGCTCCATGCAGTGGAGCTGTGTGCAACAGTGCACGAAGCTGTTGTTCACAGGGTCTTACTGCTCTGTGGAGATGTACAGAATGCAATTGTGCTTTGGAACCTGGGAACCTGTCAGATAAGGGTGCATTTTATCTCCCTGTCGGTTTAATCTACATGCAGAGCACATCATACAGAAAAGTGGACTAGATTCAGAGAAAAGAGAAGGAAAAATTCATGGAAGAAACATCACAAATTCAAGCTATGCAGATGATATGCTGCTGGAAGAAAGCAGCAATGATTTGGAACAAGTATATAGATAGAAAAGAAGAAGAAAATGCAAAAGCAGGCTTACAGTTCAATATTGAGCAGACAAAAATCATGACTGCAGCTGAATTGTGTAACTGTAACATTGAAAATGAAGCAATCAAAACTGTTAAAGACTTTCTATACTTTGATCCAAACATCGGCCCATAATTAGCTCTTGTGTAAAGGAAGTCTCTCATTGACTACACAAAAGCCTTTGACTGTGTGGACCAAAGCAAACTATGGCAAGTCCTTAAAGACATGGGAGTGCCTGACCACCTTATCCATCTCCTGAGAAATCTATATGTGGGACAGGAAGCAACAGTTAGAACTGGATATGGAACAACTGATTGGTTCAAAATTGGGAAAGGAGTACGACAAGGCTGTATATTGTCTCCCTGCTTATTTAACTTATATGCAAAATACATCATGCGAAAGGCCGGACTGGAGGAATCCCAAGCCGGAATTAAGATTGCCGGAAGAAATATCAACAACCTCAGATATGCAGATGATACCACTCTGATGGCAGAAAGTGAGGAGGAATTAAAGAACCTTGTAATGAGGGTGAAAGAGGAGAGTGCAAAAAATGGTCTGAAGCTCAACATAAAAAAAAAACTAAGATCATGGCCACTGGTCCTATCACCTCCTGGAAAATAGAAGGAGAAGATATGGAGGCAGTGACAGATTTTACTTTCTTGGGCTCCATGATCACTGCAGATGGTGACAGCAGCCACGAAATTAAAAGACGCCAGCTTCTTGGGAGGAAAGCGATGACAAACCTAGACAGCATCTTAAAAAGCAGAGACATCACCTTGCCAACAAAGATCCGCATAGTCAAAGCTATGGTTTTTCCAGTAGTGATGTATGGAAGTGAGAGCTGGACCATAAAGAAGGCTGACCGCCGAAGAATTGATACTTTTGAACTGTGCTGCTGGAGGAGACTCTTGAGAGTCCCCTGGACTGCAAGGAGATCAAACCTATCCGTTCTGAAGGAAATCAACCCTGAGTGCTCACTGGAAGGACAGATCCTGAAGCTGAGGCTCCAATACTTTGGCCATCTTATGAGAAGAGAGGACTCCCTGGAAAAGACCCTGATGTTGGGAAAATATGAAGGCAAGAGGAGAAGGGGACAACAGAGGACGAGATGGTTGGACAGTGTCATCGAAGCAACCAACATGAATTTGACCAAACTCCGGGAGGCAGTGGAAGACAGGAGGGCCTGGCGTGCTCTGGTCCATGGAGTCACGAAGAGTCGGACACGACTTAACGACTAAACAACAACAAAAGGAAGTCTCAGATAAATTTCTCTTATTTTCACACCTTTATGCCAAGACAGCTACCCAGAATGCTGTTGTGGACAGTGTGATGAACGAGGACTTAGGGGATGCTGGTCTGAATCCCTACTCAGCCATGGGTACTCATGGTGTGGGGGTGGGGACCTATTAAAAACATTATTTAAATACCTTACTTACCTTGAAAGCTCTATTAGCATTGCTATACGTCCATTCCAATTTGGTGGCACATAACAATATAACATACCAAGACAGCATAGCATTTGTTTAAAATTAGTGGGTGGAGGCAAAGTTACCATTTTATTAGTGTAAGATGAATAAAAGTTGGGGTTGGGCTACACAAAACTTCAAAGCTATTTTGACCTGAAACAATGGAAGGGTATCAACAAACATAAGTATGTCTACTAGAGCAGTGGTTCCCAATTTTGGGTAATGCAGGTGTTCTTGGGTTGCAGCTCCCATAAATCCCAGCTAGCACACCTAGTGGTGAAGACTTCTGGGAGTTACAGTCCAAGAAACACCTGGGTTATACAAGGTTGGGAACCACTGTGCTAGAGGAAATAATGGTTCCATGAACATTTACCATCATCCCTGTCAAAAATAAATAAATAAATCCAGATGTTGCATTAGTTAGTTTATCTGTGCTCTCTTCTCACAACACTGATCTGCTGATTTAGAAGAACTTTCTGATACTCAAAGGAAAAGAGAAAGACCTGAAGCTAGTTAGAGATGGAGGTCTGTTCAGGGTTCCTCCCTGGGGAGCTCATTAAGTTGTAGTTCACCAATCCCTTTTGATATATGAGCCATCCTGCTTTCTAAAAGGTATCCTTCCTGTTGAGATCTCTCAGTCTGGGACTTCCAGTAGTTGCTTGGCTTTGTCAGAAGCTGCCAATTTCTTAATATATGCTGAAGTCATGGATGGAAGGTGCTCTCTTGACTCTTGCTCATGAGCTGATGAGTGTATAGCAGAAGTGTTTTCCAAAGCTGCCTCCATCACAAGTGCACAGCCTTTATAGAAGCTTGCTCCTGAACAAGTTGACAGCTTACTTGCAATCAGTCACAGCTGCTGCTAAGGGAGTAGTGGTGGTGTCTCCACTTGGCCGCCATGCAAGTCCTACTTGCTAAACTTTGAAAGCTATATCCCTTGTCTATGACGAATGCCTGCTTGAACTAGATTTAAGTTTGACCTGTGTTATATAAAGGGCAGCAGTTATATCTCTGGAGCTCCACATCAAAGTCAGCCATCCGTATCAACAATTTTCTTCATGCTGAAGCACTTCCCAGGGCAGAAAGGGGGATAAGTAGTGATTTCAGCTTTCAAGAAAAATAATCTTGCTATGTTTAATAGAAGCCGCTGCATGGGATGCAACTCTCTGCAAAATCCCACTGCCCCAAGTCATTTACATCGCCTTCCACTGATTCAACACATAAGAGGTTCCAGTCTCATCACCTCTTACTGCCAATAGCCCCCCAAACCATTACTTTTATGTAAGTCATGTTTTCAGCATGGAAATTCAGATGTGTTTTAAGGACTGCAACGTTCTTGTTGTAAAAATCTGTTTTTCATCATCATAGTAGGTGTTCTCATGTACAGAACTGTTCCGTATTACACATAATGTTACAGTTTGCAAGCTGGAAATGCTCTCCTGCAGAGAACAGAGCAAATTAGGTTAATAATGTTATAGTTAATCATCACCACTATTTAAAATTTAGATTTGTAGACAAATTTACCAATCTGTGTGTTTACTCTCTCAAAATGGAGCCTTGATGACCTACCTACAGTTTAGATTCAGTTTGTCTGTAAAATTATATACAACTCTGCCTTTTTTTAAAAAAAAGCATCCTTTGTTTTACTTTCAACAATTTATTATCCTAATTATTATAATTAGACTTACATTCCAAAGATAAGACTGTCTTTGCGACAGTAATCATACTTGTGTGCCTAAGGCCTGGTCCACAGGAATAAAACACACTGCACACTTTAATTGGAAGGAAAAGGCCATAACTTTATTGGTTACAATAACAGCTTACCTGGCCTAGCATTAGGAGTACATCCAGTTCATTGGGAGACCCAAATGCCACCCAGTGTACACCACCATTTTATCCAGAACGGCAGTCACTTGGAAACCACAAAGCATATGCCATTCCATGGCTCCATGACATCCAAGGGCATGGCTGGGCTCCTGGATTGCAGTCAGGCCATTTCATGGCCCTACCTCTGGCTCTGGTAAAGTACCCCAATGGCAACATTCCAGCAGCTCCTACCTGAACCATGTATTCAAGCCACTTCCTGCAATTTTGGAAGAGGTAACCTTTACAGTTTATTGACTAGAGGTTATCCCTTGAATTTTGGGAATACTTGATCAGGAGTCTCCTGGATTTTGCTGCAGGTATAAAAACACAAAGGACAGATATTAAGAAGGAAAATGAATACTAGTAAACCCTTGATCATATAAAGAATAAACCTGTGACTCCTAGGAGGGCATTTCAAGTGGCATGGGATGTTTTTTCAAGTGGAGGAGGAGGAACACTCACTGAAAGGGAGTTGGGGTTTTTTGAGTGGATGGGGGATCTCCCTTGACTTGATTGGCAACAAAAAAGATCCGTCACTAAAGGCCAGGTGCAGATCAGCAACATTTTTATTTTCAGGGCCAAACCTGACACCAGGAGATAAATTGTTGTGATATCAAAGGGGAGGATCCTTTTATTGTCACAGACATGGTGTAGGCAAGGATTGAGAGGAGGCCAGTGCCTGTTAGTGAACTGATTGTGGAAATATGCATGAGGAGAATCCAAGTAAATGGGCCCAGAAATTCCCTGTCTTATGTAGTGGATAGAGTGATGGACTAGGACTCTGGAGAACAGGGTTCAAATCCCCCTTTGGCCATGGAAACTCACTGAGAGAGTAGAATTAGTAAAACCACTCCTTAAATACCTCATTTACCTTGAAAGCCCTATTAGGGTCACTATAAGTCAGTTCCAACTTGACAGCACAGAACACACACACAGGCTAAGCAAGCAATATGGCCATTTTTGGAAAATTGTGCCCTACTGTTAGATAATGGTGGAAATGAAAGCCCAAACTAACCAGTTACACAGGTGAAGAGAAGCCTGTGCATTTCCACAACTTGTAGAGATTCCAGAATGCTCTACAATCTGGTCAGGTCTCTGGGTCACTGCAAGGAGTGAAGTTCCACACTCAGAAATGGATTCCATGCTTGGTACCAGAAGCCAGGTAGGCATGGACAGAACCATTTGATTCTTCCAATTCTTTGTGAGAAAATATTCAAACAATTATGCTCATCTTCATAAAAGGCTCCTCTCTGCCAAAATCACGTGGGACAAAATATCCTAATAAGGGGGGGGGGGGGAAGGGATTAGATTTTTCAAGAGCAAAAGATAAAAGATATAAAAAGTAACAAATATTTCTAATAAGTATGAAAAGAAATATAAGAGAATATGCTTCTCACTTTCACTGTGTGAACAATCAGTTTGCTTCATGAATATTTTAGAAACAGAAAGGTTGGCTCTGACCTATTGTATAAATTTGCACAGTTCTTCCCTTTAGAAATATTACATTTTCTTCTCAGAAAACAAAATGAAGAAACATGACATAGAAGGTTTCCCAAACCTTTCCATGTCCTCTTCTGTATTGGTTCATTTTGGACTGTAAATGATACATGTGACTGCATAATGAAGATGTTTTGCTTCCCTGATCTTATCAGATTTTCAAAGTTGAATGATGTGGGACTGGAAAAGAAGCAACATCATAAATATTTCACATTCATCACTACAGAAGGAAGCGTAAGTGAAAAGAAGCAGAAATGAAATATCAAAGGTATATGTGACTATATATGTCTTAGTATTCAAACATTTCAACCTTCTTCCTCCCAAGCAGTGCTTTTAGAAATTAAAGGAATTGAATTTTTAAGTCTATTACAGGGCAGGTGTGAAATTAAAAAGCAACGTTTTAAGATAAAACCCAAAACAGGGTATGCTGCACAATATGGGTCTTGTGCTTCTGAAACATTACAGTAGTTTCACAGTTATTTTCCATTATATTGCCCTCCTGAAAATGCTAGTTATGATGGTGCCAAATTCAGAATTAAGGTGGAGACAGAAATAAGTAGCTGAGGAAAAGCACAAGCAATTAGTTGTTCTGACATTCAAGCATGGAAATGAGAGGTGGGTAAATCTCCAGGGATCTGAGGGCTCCACACACCCATCTCTGGACCTAACTCACTCCCATGATTCCCACCCCAAATTATTTTTCTTACAAAATTGTTTTTAACTAAAAAGCCCTCCTGTGTTCTCTCATGGACAAAAATATATTTTTGTTTTTTAAAGGAAGATGGGAGCAGGGCTACTCTCAAATATGCAAAATTATCCTCAGACACCCCAGAGCCCACCAGAGAAGCTTCCAGAGATAAGCAGTGTAATGGACATTTCATTCAGGCTTAAGGCATGACACACAAGGAATGAAGGAAAGAAGAAAGAAGAAAGGAGGAGAAGTAACATTTTAGGATTCACAAAGATAGCTACAAAATGAAGCAGAAAAACCCACAGTAACACTTTACTCTGCAGAGCTTCCAGAACATTCTCACACAAACACAGTCATAACTGTCCACCAAATGTTCAGAGTTATAGCTTAAATTACACTCCTTGACACTAATTGAGTGTCAACAAATTACCGATAGTAATCATTATAGTTCTTATAATGATCTCATCTAGGTTAAGACAGATCACATAGCCTGTGGGAATGGCTATCAGTACGTGAAGGCTGAGGGAAACCCAGAGCAATTAATTGTAGTGTAGTATTGCTTCTATTCTGTCTTTCTGCTCTGCAGAGTACTGTAAAGTCTACCAGCATGTGTGTCTGTCTGTCTGTCATGTTCATCCACATAGTGATATTCTGTTGCATCCTTTACAATATTCACCAAATGTTCACTCCTAATTCATACTGCTTGTGTTGGGTTGATAAACAGGATCCATTATATCATTTCCTTTTGTCTCTCAGTATATTTGCCAAACATCCTGATTTCTTAATCTTGCAGGACTAGAGAAAAGATGTTACATTCTGGCCTGAATGCAGTTGGATTCCTTGACACTGAAATCTTGAAGGAAACACAGATGACAAGCATTTTTACAATTTTGAAATGATGACAACTTCAGTGCGCTGGACATGTTGTCAGGATGTCAAACAACCATCTCCCAAAACATTATGTTCTACGGAGAGCTTGTTGTGGGTGCTCGATTGTCTCGTAGGCAAAAGAAATTATTCAAGGATACTGAAGATGATACCGAAAGAATTTAATATTGACCATGTCAGTTGGGAAGCTCTCATTCCAAACTGAAATGCCTGGTGAGGTACTGTTGAACAATGTGCTAAAGAATTTGAAATAAAAATAGTAAAGGGTGGATAAAGAAAGAGAGAAAGCAAGGATGTAATGTATTGACAGCTCGCCAAGCTCATAATCAGCTAACCTGCTCCCACTGTTCTCATATTTTCTGGGCTCATATTGGGCTAGTTAGTCACTTGTATATCCATCAATATGTCCCTGCGAACCTTAACTGGTCACTTCCTCTTTCCCTAAAGGGTGAATCTGAAGGAGATGGTCTTCTTTGAAAATGAAGGACAAACTATTATAGACTCCCTGTCAATGAATCAATGGGATTTATATTTAGTATTGACTCACTATTCTGCAATTGAGTCAGTGTTTGGGACTACCAATTAGATTTAGGCCAATGTCTTTCCTTCCTACCTGTTCTTTAAATAGCTGGTGAAAGTACCAGGTGATTTGGCCTACCTACCATTTCAGTTTCCCACAGTGTGCTGGAGCACAAGGATAGCATGTTTAAAAAGTCCTAAGAGAGGCATCAGCTATGAGCCCTGTTGGCTGATAGGTCATTGGCAGTTGCCCACACATACAAAGTGTTGGCACCATATTTTAACATGCACAAGATCAGAGTGTCCATGTTTCATATGAACCTAACTAATTAAACAGCAAAAAGGCAGGGATTTGGATATTTCTTTCAAAAACGCTTGAGGCAGAGATGTCAAATAAGGAACAGGGACCTTACTTGAGATTATGGCTTCCCCAGTCAACCTACAGAAACTTTAATACCCCTTAAACAAATATCACCTTTGGACTGAAGACTCTCCTCTGCAAATTAGGACACAAGACACAACCACTTTGCTCCTCGTGGGAAGAAAACACCATTCCATTCCTACAGAAGCTGAACCTGAGTGACATTCTCAACTCACTTTTGCCCGCTCTCTTCCCATCCACTTGCTTATGCTATGTGTCAATGGCTTAACTTGGCTTTATCCAATCCCTGTTCCTACTCTGCCATTACAAACTCCTATCACAGAGTATGCAAGAGTGAGGTTTGCCACTGTGTTCAAATGTGCCTTTTCACAAAAAGACACAGGAAAGTCCCTCATGGTTGGTGTTTTGGTTCCTCAAAATATTTCAGCTTGAGGGGGGAAAGGGTCTACTTTGAATCAGCTCAACTATTTACCAAAATCTGTTCAAGTCTTTTCAAGGACTTCAGGTTTCTTCTCCCTTTTTGTCTGTCTGGTTCATTAGAGAGGAGAGGAACTTTTGCCTCTCCAAATGTTTTGCACTAAGTCTTCACAGTCTATTGCACTAATGGTTATGCTGGATGGAGTAGCATAAAAATAAAATAAAATAAAATAAAATAAAATAAAATAAAATAAAATTCATTCATTCATTCATTCATTCATTCATTCATTCTGCACCCATTAGTGCAAGGCACTCTTCTGGGCAGTTAAAAATCAAAGAGAAATAACAGTAAATCAAACAGGCACAAAAATAAAAATAAAGAACAAATCAACTCAACTCAAGACATCACAAACAAGGACTCTGTAAACAGTAACCCATAACACGAGAAATTTTCACCCAAGCAAGGAAAAATTTTGGCAATTGGTTTTGGCAATTGTGTATAGGGAAGTCTGGGATATAACTATCCATGATCTTACATGTAATGTAAAAGTTAAGAGGGGAAAAACAAGCAAAGGTGAGTTTATAGATATATGAGGAGCAATGTACCCTCTAATTTTCAGCCCTGCTGTATTAAAATTATCACATTTGGCTTTCAGGTTATAGAACGGATCCAGTTATATATATGGTCCCATTTTTCAGTTGCTTCTTGGATTGAATTGTCTTGCAAAGCTTCTGTTAATATGTCCATCTCTGCCACTTCCATAATCTTTTCCACAAGTTCTTCATAATTTAGTATTTCGGTTTTCTTCCATTTCCATGCATATAGTATTCTGGCTGTAGTTATTATATGTATCACCAAATGGCGCTCTCGCCTATCCAGACTCTCTGGCAACATATTTAATAAGAATAATTCTGGTTTAAATAGTATATTACGTAGCAGAATTTTCTGTAAACATTCATGTATTAGTATCGAATAATTTTTTGCTTCTCTACATGTCCACCACATATGATACAAGGTCCCCTCTTGTAATTTACATTTCCAACATACATTTGATGTACCTTTATACATTTTTGACAACTTATCTGGCATCATGTACCATCTGTAGAACATTTTTTATATATTTTCTTTAAAGTTTACTGATTTTGAAATTTTTATATTAATTTTCCATATTTTTCCCAGTCATCAATATCAATATTACGCCCTATATTTTGTGCCCATTTGGTCATACAGTCTTTTACCACTTCATCTTCCATCTTAATTTCTAATAACAATTCATACTTTTAAAAATCTATTTGTCATCTGTTTCTAATAGTATTTTTATCCAGGGGTATTTGCTCTTCATAAAAACCCTCCTTTTTATCTTTTACATATCTAGATTCCAGTTGTATTCTAGCCCACCAATCTATATATATATAGATTGTATCTTGTAGATTGTATCTATCTATCTATCTATCTATCTATCTATCTATCTATCTATCTATCTATCTATCTATCTATCTATCTACGTATCTTGTTCTTCTAACTCATATTTTGTTTTTAATTCACAATTTCCTGTTAGTAATTCTTTATATCTGAGCAGTCTGTTTACGGACATAAGGTTGGGTTGTGTAAAAGCTTCTAATGAAGAATCGATTTTATATTAATAAAGGGGAAGCAGCAAATCCCATTGCAATTCTGGAAGGGAGATGGGGCTCCACAAGGGAAAATTGTATTGGTTGTTACTCCAAATAGTCTTGGTGCGAGGGAAGTACTATCTGTTTAGATTTTTTCCTTTTTTTTGTATAAATAAAAATAAACCAATTATTTTTACAGTTATACATAAAGACTGTCAAGTTGTCCACCCAGTGGGGACCGGACAGTAGACTTAACAGGCACACAGGTCACCTGGTCACAGTGTTCACTATTTACATGAGTTTCACTCCCATTTGGTTTTCTAATCACATCTAATTTTGATCTGTACAGGTTCATAGAAATCAGTGTCCTCTTTTGCCCTTTTTTTTAGGGGGGGGGGGAGAATGATACGTAAGTGACCACCCTGTTTCAAATTGAGACTAGATACTTCTGTCCTGTACCCAGGTTCCAACGCTGTACATGGCTATGGGCAGAAGGATATACATACTATGGCTCCACTATCAAAAGCGATATAATCTTGAGATAATGAGAGATCTTTCTGTATTTTTTATTTGAAACTCTGATTTAAGGACGCAAGCATTGGAAACAGAAATCTCAGAACAAGAATTATTCATTTTCAAATAAATTTCTGGTCTTGTAAAGCATCCTTGCTTTCTGCTAGAGCTGTGGAGGAAATGAATATTAAAATGGCACCAGATGAAACAGGTTGTCATTTTGTTCTAGGCATGTATTTTTGCAAATACACAGATGATCTTCATTCCAGTGGAGCACAAAATGGAATTACATACCCAAACTGGTGCAAAATAGCTGCCTTTTAAATATTTTAAAAAAACAAAACAAAAAAACAATACATTGTAATCCAGACAAATCCATTTCACAACTATGGCTTCTCCATGTTCCTGTAATCCTTGCTTGAGAGAAAATCATATCTAGAAAGTTTATTAGAAACATCTGTTGAAGATACTGCTAATCCTCTGTTCTGAAATAGGTGGCTGGATATAAATGAAACAAACTTCCTTGTATTAAATGTGTAAAAAATGAGGAAGAAATTAAACAGAGTCTTACTTGAAAAGCTTTAAAAAAAATACAGGAACATTGCTAAGATCTTGCTGCCTTGTTTGGTCTTCCTTCCTTCTTTTTTCTCTCAGGGGTGGGAGTCCTTTATTCCTGTTTTCCTTCTTGAGACTGCAGGTGGTGCAAGCAAATTATCCACTTTAATCTCAGACTTCAAAATCCACACCACGTGCCTGGATTTTACTGATTCTACATCAAGCTGTAACACATGGCATAGAAAAGAAGAGGAAATAAGTTGATTATGCAGCATGTTTCCATCCTGAAGCTGCCCCCCTTCTGTAAATCAGCAATATCAAATTAACTTTATTCTCACATTTCTTCCTCCAGCAATCTGAATTGCCATCACCTTAAGTATATCTGCATACACTGGCAAGTATTGCTCATAGGGGAAGGAAGCAGATGATTTAGCAGAAATAGCAAGCAGGGATGTGTCTCTCGAGTGCTGAGTCATTGATTCTTCCTGCCGCCTATATAGTCTGTTCTTTATATTACTGTGGAAATTGACATCTTTAAAGATAGTCTCAAGCAGCATCCGACAACTGCATTCTACTTATTACCAAAGCTGGAACGTGAACTAATAAAAAAATACAATACAATAAATGTGAATTAAAGGGTAATTATTATCATTGTACAATTCACAGAAATTCTGTGGAAATTCTACTATAGTAATGAAGCTCATCGGTTTTTGTAATATTGGTTCTTGAGCAAAAGCAACAATACGAAATAACTCGAAATCACCCAAAGGAAGTTAGAGAACATTCATCTATTTTACCAATAGATTTAGTCATGCATCATGACTGATGTGTACTAGATGCAAGGGAATTTCCCCCCCTATTTTATTAAAAGTGGAAAAGGAATTGAAAAACAGTTCTCATTTCAAAGTCTGTTGTGTTAGATGCCCATCCTGTGGCTGCAGAAGCTGCAGCAGATAATTCTTGCAGTCTTCAAACAACAGTTGGAGAGTTATTTATTTATTTCTTTAAATATTTTTATCCCACCTTTCTCTTTTGTAATCTCAGGATGAAACCCTGATTCTACTGAGGTTAGTACCTTAAAGCAGTCATTCTCGATGGGGGGCATATGCCCCCCGGGAGGACCTGGCACATTTGAAGGGGGCCACAGACTGCAAACAATTCTTCACACACCAACTTGTTTGTTATGCGACTTGTAGAATCTTGATTCAACCAATGTTTCTTTCCTATTGTGTTCATGGCTGTGGTAAAAAAAAAAAATTTAAAAATGGTGAAAATGGCTGCCTTAAAGCATTGCATGACAGCAAAGGTGAAACTTATGCTTTGTGTCAGAGAAACTATCACATATTCCTTTCTTCTCAGTTTGGACATCCCCTTCTTTAACAGAAAATGGAACATGCAGATATGTCAGGGAGAGATTAATTAGCAATATGTGAACCTCTCCAGGTCCAGAGCAGAAAAAAATCACTCTGATTGGATTTGGTTGTTGTATACCTTCTAATTGTCACATGACATAATTTGAGCCTCAGATGAGGGGGGGGGGGTGTCCCCTTATTTACCAAAGATAGTTCTTTATTCGGAGGCTCTCTATTTAATGGGCTGGAAAGCTAAGTCTGTTTTAAACATAAAGAACCATAAGAAAGGAGAGCAGAGGCCTTGACATTCTCCATCCACCGTTAATGCCTGGACAGCAAATTAAGGATCAAACTGAACAATACATTTGGCTCATATTTAGAAGCCAATAGCCTCCCCCCCCCCCATAATGTGATTTCCTCTCAGTCTTGAGAATCAGACTTGCAAATAAAACCCTTGTTTGTCTTCCAGTAACCAATCATAAAACAAAGCTTTGCCCACCCAGCTCAGAATAGAGAGGTGAAACACAGAGGCTGGGTTAAACTGGGGCCACAACTTTATTAACTATTTAACTTTTCATTCCCCTTTCACAAGGGGGCCTACCATAGTGCAAAACGTACCTGAATCTGGTGTACCTTTTATCCGGACCAGACAACCCAGTGGTGGGTTTTCTGGCACTGAAGTGTGCTGTCATCTGAACAGCACGTCTTCGACCGCCCAACTGTAGGAGTACCCTTGAAGTCTCAGCCCACCTGAACCTCCTGACCCTAGGTGCACTGTTGCCTGGGAGAATCCCTTAAATCCCACCTCCCCTTACATGAATTTATGGCTCCAAATTCAGGGATGTGGGCTGTCTGGAACCCTCCTTGGGTGCCCCTGTAACTCGCTTCCCTCTCTTACCTTTGCACTACCCATCACAGCACAGGGCTACTTGTACGCCCCATGCCCACCACCATGACCAAACATTTCGGCCCTAAGGCCCCCTTGCAGATCCCACAAGAATATGTCAAGGCCCCGGTCTTACAAATGTACTCCATCTGGTCTATATAACTTGGGCTGGCTCACTTGTATATCAGGATGCTTGACTACTGACCCCAGGCCAGCCTTGATGGCTCTGCTCACTTCCCAGTTCACTTCCCTCCTTGCACAGTCAATACATCTGGGGTCACGCTCAGCCCACCATACCCTTCTGGGTATTATGTTCGACCAAACAATCCATGTCCTTGGAAACACAGCTCCAATGGCTCTCAGATCGTTAATCACCTGTATAATCAGTGGCTTGGCCAACCTTAGGATCAAGTAATTTCTTCCCAGGTGAACCACCAAAATGTCAGGGGGCACATCCAGAGTACACTAGGGATGCCAGTTCTCTGAACCCATCCCAGAGCATGCCTCTCCGTCCCCTCCATTCAAGCATAGCATGAGTACCCATGCCCAAATTACGACCCCATCCAGTCCTGGAGGCAAATTTGGCTGCCCAGAATATGAAACTATGTACAACCAGTAGAACTCACATCTGGGTCAACAGGAACTCCAAACCTGCAAGATAAGAAACAAATGGCAGCCCCTATTGCAGAAGGGAGTGAACGTAAGTCTGAAACCTTTGCGAAGACCACCTTCCCACCCTTTTAATTTGCTCCTCACCATAGCCCAACACCGCCACCATAGATGCAGTGCCTATATGAAAAGAGTGGGTGCCAAGCTTCCAGTCCACTATGCCCACTGCTCATAATGCCCGTGAGGTAACCATTCAGAACTGGTACCTTGTCAGTGGAGACCCATTCTTGTGGCAAAACAATGCCAAGGGCTGCTTCCTGGGTCTGTAAGAAGGCCTGGATAGCCTGCACTGGGCACAGGTCTACCACTGAACTCCGTCCCAGTGATATCACCTATCTCTTACGCAATTGATTGGTCTTGGACTTCCATAGATGGATAATGACTTGGTTTTTTGGAGACCACTGCATCATCCACCTGCAAAGCTGTTCTAGACACGTCTGCCCTAGATGCAGTAACCAGTTCACTCACTCACAATGCGCCGAAAAATGCAAGTAGCATTGCTGCTCTAAACAGCAAGACCTCATAAGGACCCTTGTAAACCTCCACCCATTTCTTACCTAATTGAACTAAAACATTTGGTGAAATTGGGGTGCGCTTATCTCCCAATCTACCCCTCTCTTTGTTCCATCCCACTATCATCTTGCTAATGCAAAAATCCTTCGTAGGATCTCTGCATCCTTGAGCCTTAGCATAAAACGCTATTGCTGACATTCTTCCCTGAATAGTTAGAGGCACTAATCCCTTGTGATGTAGGTGTATGCCAAATTGTTGGAGGTGCTCCACTGTAATGGGCCGTGACCTACCTAGCCCCTCTTGCACACAAAAGGTAAAAAATTTCTTGCAGGCTGCCGCATAGTGACACCTGGTGCTGGGTGCCACAGCTAAACTGATAGCCCTTTTGGTTTCAACCTGCCAAGGCTCCATATCTCCTTTGGAAGAACATCTGGTTGCACCAGAGCACCCAGCACCAACGCCCTGAACCGGTCGATCTGTTGATGGAACAGGGCATCAGCCAGAATGTTTTTTACCCCTGACATATGTCATGCTTGAAAGATAGTATTATAGTGCAGGCAATGCAGGGTAAAGGCCCTGACCAACTGCATCACCCTTGCAGATCTAGATGACAGGGAATTAACAACATGCACCACCACAAGGTTGTCACACCAAAATGTGACAGTGGAGTTGGCCCAAATGTCAGCCCATAGCCATAGTGCCCCTACTATTGGGAAGAATTCCAAAAACGTAAGATCTCATGTGATCCCTGATCACTTCTACTCCTCAGGCCATACCCCCGCACACCACCTTCCTCTGAAGTAAATGCCATAACCTAACGAACCTGCAGAATCTGAATTAACCTGGAATTCTGCACCTAGGCAAACTTCATCCCGCCAGAATGACACCATTAAAGTTGTCTAGAAATTTTAACCAGACCCTCAAATCATCTCTCATCCCAGCGGACAGCTTCCACTGGTGATGTAGCTTTGATAAACCCCTCATAGTGTCACACAACCACCTCAGGAAGGCCCTACCTGGTGCAACTACTTTGCATGGGAAATAAAGGTGCCCTACCACCTCCTGAAGCTCCTTAAGCCTCACTCTGGTGCAAAGTAACATGGAATGTATTTGCTGCCTAATGTCTTTCAACTAATTCTCTAGCAGCCTACTATATTGCTGATTGGTTTCGGGCTCCACCCCTAAATAAATCAGGGCAGTGCATGGGCCCTCTGTTTTTTCCTCTGTCAGGGGAACACCTAGCTCCCCTGCCAGTTCTTGAAAAATTTGCATCATGCTCTTGCAATGTGAAGTCCCACATTTCCCACAAAAAAAGATAATTATCCAAATAGTGCACCACATGAGGTAGCCGTGCCCTGCGCCTTGAACGCCCACTCCAGAAAGGAACTGAAGCATTCAAAAGCTGCATGAGAGATGGAGCATCCCATAGGCAATGCTCTATCCATATAGTATAACCTGTCAAAAAACAAAACCGAACAACTCAAAGTCAGCAGGATGCACTGGTAATAGATGAAATGCTGACTTAATGTCACATTTTGCTATCTCTGCACCATGTCCACAGGCTCTGACCATGCACACTGCTGCATCAAAGGATGTGTACCGCACAGTACAAAGCTCTTGTGGAATCCTATCATTGACTGATTCACCTGCTGGGTAGGATAGGTGGTGAATCAATCTAAATTCACCTGGTGCCTTTTGGGACACAATTCCCAACAGTGAAACCCTCAACCTTGGCACTGACGGGTCACTGAATAGACCCACTTTTCGCCCTGCTAACACCTCCTTCCTAATTTTCTCTCGCACTACATCTTCCATTCCCTGCACTTTCAAATTTCCTGTCATGGTTGGTTCCCTTTTTCCTTGCACTAGGATCCCAAAGCCAAAATGGAAACCTGCACTCAAATAATTAGCGGCTACCCTGTCAGGATATGACTCCAGTCATTTATCCAGAACCTCCATCCTAATTGGACTGGGGCCCTTGTGTAGTGTTCGCCTGTCCAGGGGGCGGCTTCCTTGCCCCTCCCATGTTCTTACCTCCGGCAGCACTTGGCTGTCCCCTGAAGCAATTGGCTGATCCATGCGGCACCCCACAAATGGAGCACTGATGCCTAAATTTGCATGGTTTTTGGTTACACAACCTCCTAGTGTCAAACTCCCAGCAGACCAAGAGGGGTTGAACCACCTGGCCCACTAATGTGTGGGGAGAGTTAGCTGCAGTCGCTTTCTATATCAGATGGCCATTATCAAATTGGTCCTCAAGGTTGGAATGTGAAGGCATCATCAATTGCAGCCATAGGCCATGGTGATGCACATCCCAGTACACGTTGGGGTGGATCGCTGCTCTCATATGGAACCCTTCGTCAAAGAGAAGCCAGGTATGTCCCGTGAAATCTACATATGCCCGGTAAATCAGGTCCATGTATTGGATCCGTGACAATGCTCGACAAGGCTGTGCCTTCACTAAGGTCCCTGCGTAAATGAAAAACCCTGGGAGCCAATTGGCCCAATACCGTTTTGGTTTCTTCCTCCTAAACCTCTCCTTTTCCCTGTCCTCTTCTTTGTCTCCTTTCTTTTCTTCAAGCTCTCTTTTCAGGAGCTCAAAGACATCAATGTATTCTCCTCTCCATATCTTTTCTACTGTAGCCGGCAAAAGGTGGTCACCTAGCAGGAGGGACTGGTTCCCATAAGGGAAAACATTGATAGGTACAGAGTTGTACCCTGTATTCGGAATAGAGGGGAAAAGACGTATCCGTTGCTCCTTCCAAAATGCCTGGATTCTGACTAGGAAGGGGCCAGTGAGGATAAGGTGCCGTCCAAGGCTTCAAAGCTGGTCCAGGCCCCACTGCATGCGTTACAACCCCTCCCATGTCAGGAGACTGTTGTGGCCTCATTAAACCTAGTGGTAGTGAGTTCACTGCCCCCCAAGGCCATATGCCCTCACTCTGTGCTGTGTGGGTGCCGACTCACCTGGATTAGGTGCTGCAACTACCACTGCATGCCTACTGTCCACCACAACATTCACTCCTTTGCTCCAATTCTGCACCGTTTCTGCTGGGACAGTTGTCCCCTGGTCCCCACCGCTGGTTTCCTCCATCTGTATCTCCACTGCCATGTGTACAGGTGGTCCTTCACTGGAAACCTGGGAACATATATCTCTTTGAGAATCAGGTGAGGCAACTACTGAGGATGCTCCAGAGGGGCCTGGGTGTTCAATCTCTAAAATGGCAATACGGACCAGCATTATGTCTCCAAGCTGCTTTAACTCAGCCATTTTATGAGCTTTGGAGTCCCTCTGATACATTCTAGGTGTGGTCACTCCATCTGCCCCCTTAGCAAATACCCACTCCCGCTCTAGAGCACTCAGCTTTGCAAGAATAGCCCCATAATCAAACCACTGCTCGTCCTCCAAGGAAGGGACTGCTGGAGGTGATCTAGCTGGGGCGCTTCATTTCGCTGGCTGCTTGCCTTTCTTATTGCCCTGACCCTTCTTAGGCCCCATGACTCCCCTTATGCAGTATACCTGTAATCCTTCTCTTAGCTTAATCAAAGTTATGGAGCCAGTCACTCTTTGTCTCTCCCTTTCCTTCCTTTCTTTTTCTTTTCTCTTTTAATTTATGAAGCTTCCCACCTATATTTGCTCTTTTTTTAAATCCTTACTGCAACTATAATTTTTCCCCCTCTTATTATTTTATTTTATTTTTATTATTTTTTATTTCTGGGTCTGAGTGGCTAGGGCCCCAGTCCCCCCCCCCATTGGGGCAGCCCCCTCACCCAAAATCTCCTTTCCTTCTACCCCCTGCAACTCTCACTCTCATCCATCCCTTGCTTTATTTTCTTTCCTTAAAAAAAAACCTTCCTTGTTTTCTATCTTTCTTAATTTTTTTAAATTCTAGCCCCTTAAACCCAGAAATCTCCCCCCCCCCACTGCTTCTCCAAACTGCAGGGGTGTGCCACTGTACCACCCCAACTTTGGCCTTCCATGTGACCAAAACTGAAACTGCCGTCTTTGATCGCACAGCCTCTCCCCATGCGATCGATGGCAGAAGAGAGGTCGAGGCAGGGATGCTCAGCCTTATGAAGGCTAGCTTGCTCGCCCCCTCCTTCAGTGCTGACATCATCAGCCTGTGCTCGCCATTTCTGAGCGGGCAGGCAAAGAGTCCCTGCTTCAGGAGCTCCGCACCTCGCAGAGCAGCCTTGTCAAGTCTGAGATACAGAACTGAGTAAAAGCACTGATATTACAAACAGATGACTTTCTGCCCTTCAAGAGGCTGTTTCTAGCATTAACAGTATTGCCTAGTTTGACCTTGAGTAGGCACACAGGTCATCTGCCACAGGTTTCACCACTGTGGTGAAACATATTATATTCCCACTTAAGTTACTGTTTCTGAATTTGCAACTAAATGTCAATAATTAGCATATGTATATTTTATAGAAATCTGTACTCTCTTTTGTCTTCCATGTTTATGTTTTTGTTTTTGTTTTGACATATATATATCACCCCATAGTGCTAGAGCACTCTCTGGGCAGTTTAGAACATAACTATGCTAATAACAGTTTGCCTCCCAGTGAGCTTGGTACCCATTTTTCTGACCTTGAAAGGATGGAAGACTGAGTCAGCTTTGAGCTGGCTACCTGAACCCATCAGGTTCAGATTTAGGTCATGAACAGATCTCGGATTGGTGTTAGAAAACTCATTTCTTGCTACTGCATTCTTTTTCTGAAACCTACCTGTATGTGACTTAGAGAGGACTTAAAGTGTCCCATATAATGCAGCTTCCATTATTTCATTTCCTATGCTTCCTGGACACTGTTTCTCATGCCCTTGGATGCATTTGGAACCTAATGGAAGTCATACCATGATGAAAGCCACATGTAGTTAAGTCTGGGAAAACAAAAATGCAACTGGGAGGGGTTGTAACAGTGAAACATTTTCATTAGGGGTCTGGCTGAAAGTTTGGGGAGGGGTAGAGAATGTGTGGTCCTCCAAAGGTTGCCAGCCTACAACCACATAATCCTTCAGGCTAAGCTGGCCAGAATTGATCAGCATTACAGTCGAACAATATCTGGAGGGCCACCCATTCCCCACTCCTTTTGTAAGGATTTCATCTAAACAAATCTAGGCATAAACCCATAAAACTCAGCATCTGAAGCCCCTGATTTTTCAGGGTCCACCACATTACCAGCTTTAATGCACATGTCACTGCATTCTTGGCAAACCCATTGCCCTATTTATTTGTGTTTTCAGTCAGAATCAAATAACAACAACAACAACAACAAAAACCCAATAGTGGGTTTTGTGTTTTTTTAGGCCAAAACCAATTCATCAGCAAATACTAACAAAAGAGCCTGGATGTAGGAAATATGGGTTCTGCTACCCTCCTTCTTCCCAAAATACATCTAAGAGACTTGCATATATTGTACACTACAGTTACTGCTGAAATCTGAGCTGAATCTGAAGGTTCCTATAAGGCAAACCACTTGAGGAATTTCAAATGAAAACAGTAATTCTGATAGGACTCATAAAATTGGGGGTTAGTTCTGGCTTTAGCACAACATATGGTGAATTTTGTGGGAAGCTAAAAGAAGAGTAATGACACTTCTTGGGGGGGGGGGTTACAGATGCATATTCATGTTAATCCCCTTAAACATTTGTTATGTAGGTAACATTCACCCATCACCTATGGCAACCAAAAAGTAGAAAAGTGAGTGTATGTTACCAGCAAAAATTAATGTCATGAACACTCTGCAGATGAAGACATGGGAAAGCTGCATGTTTGGGTTTAGTCAAATCAGCGCAACAGACTTTGGTGACCACAGAAAGATCTAACTAAGTTTCCTTGAATTGTGCATGTATGGAAAGCGTTGAGAACTCCTAAAAGAATAAATGTGGGATGCTCTTTGAATTCATTGCTGGATGTAAACTGCAGAAAACATTAGAACAAAGCCTAAAAACCTAACATTAAAACAAAATCCAAGCTATGACTTCTCTCTCTCTCTCTCTCTCTGCATCTGAAATGTGTTATCGCTTACTGATCGGATATATAAAGACTTTCATCTCTGTCTTTTACTCTGCTGGAAGGATCTTTGAAAATTCTTATGAGATAAATGAAAGAACTTCAGTAGAGAAATTAATATCTGAAAAACACATATATTTGCCACATCTTTGAGTATTTATCTATTCAAATGCCATTTGATTGCTTTGAAACTGTTTTCAGTAGCAAACTTTTGAAGAATTTAAAGAGACTCATTTTTAAATAAGGAAGATGTAGGTGGGTGGACTCAGGGCCTAAAGAAAAGGTTATCAAATTATTTTTAAATGGGTGGGTGAGTAATATGATAGGAGTTAGAATGGACAGGGGGAATGCCCCACTTTCCCAGTGTCAAGGGTCAAGGTTTGGAAATTCCTTGTTTCTGGACTATAAATCCCAATACTTCTTTGTTCTTGATATCCAAATAATTATCAGAGTTAAAGTCCAAAAAATTATATAAAAAAGAATCTTGTCTAACCTTTGTGACAGGGCTAGGGGTTGCCACATATTTGATCTTACTTAGCCTAGTTGCCAGTTGTGTAATTATGCCAGATCCTCTGCTTCTGCCAAAATTGGTCTGTGTACCACACACCCTGCTGCTCCTGAGATACTCTAAAAACTGAGGAATTAGAAACCCAAGGACACAGATTTTTGGCACTATGGAGAGTGGTGAGGATGAGAAGAAAGTCCCAGTTCCTCTGGCACAGGATGCAGAAGTACAGCATTGGATACTGTCCAGTAAGACCAGTCTGGGCCTTTGTTTAAAGTGACAGAAAGGAATAGCAGAATGCTAAGATGGTAGAAAGGATTGTACTATTTCACCCTTGCTCGCTGGATAGCTCAGTGAGATGGGTACCTGACTGCAAAGCAAGAGGTCAAGAGTTTGATTCCCCACTGCAACTCCTGGGAAAAGAGGCACTTGTGTAGCCTTGGGCAAGCTGCATAGTCGTAGAGCACCCTCAGAAGAAGGGAATGGTGAACTATTTCTGAATATGCTATACCCCAAAAGTTCTTGAAATGATCTTTGTAACTCAGAATTGACTTGGCAATATGTAATCCTTATTACTATTATCATTATTTCACAGGGGAGGGAAGTTAACTTCTGGTTATGTGTTTCATTTCATTAACTCACACCTCACATTTTAAAATGGAACTGCATTTTTCAGTATGATATATACTAATCTAAGTCTTCGGCTACTAATTTTCTCCTGTTCCTGACATAACCATAATATTGTTAATCATTAAGATCCCTTTTAGGAAATATTAATCCCTGCTAATAAAATATTGATCTGTACATTTTCTTGATGCCCACTAATTAGCATTTCCCAACTCATTAAAAAAAATCTGCAGCTTGGAATTCACCACAGTGCAGTGTTCAGGCACCTGCCTTTTTGTACTTAGGCTAAGCATCCAGACCTTCAGCCTTCAGACTCTGACTCTTGTTCACTTCCTGGTGATATGGAAATCCTTTATCAGAGTCCTCTGTATCTCACTGAAATCCATACAGCCACTGTCCCTCACAACTCATGCTTCTGTGTTATGAAAGGCAGATGTTGTTACAGCTCTTTAACACCTTCAAATTAATAATTCTTCTTGAGCCAGTCCAGGGAGTCATCTGTTTCTTTTCTTTCATTTCCTTCATTTATAATTGGATCTGCCACAGGTGCAAATGCTGTCCTATTAAAACAGGCTTCTAAAGCAACAGACAGCAATTAACAGCTAAAGCCATACACTAGTTAAAGCTAGATTACCTGAATTAAAGCTGATTGGCATTCTAATTTTAGGCACATTTACCTAGTGTCAAACTAGACATTAAAGCACATATTGTATATATTCCCTGTTATTAACTATCTTTCCTGTCACAGCAGGATTTCCTCAGAATACTGCTTCAGCAATCAGACTTGCAAGTAAACCTGAGTCTAGCATCCAATGACCAATCAGAAAGACATTAAAGGTGAGATAAGACAAGTGAGGAAAATAATGTGTTGTAAGAAACAGATATCCTTCCCCACTTGAGGGAGCACCTCTTCTAAAAACATATTTAGCATGTCATCCAGTTTAATTTTTGGAGGCAAGAATAACTGAGGTAAGTATAGCTTAGTTTCACAATTTGGAAGTAACTAGATATAAATGACCAATTAATTCCTTTCTCCAATAATCAAGCTGAAACAAAATGATATTATGACTGTAGCTCCATGAGAGGTAGCATCAATCCTTTTGATATCCTACTGTAACTTTTTAGCAATTGTTATAGTCATAGGGAACATGGTCCCACTCAATGGTGGACAGACAGCATGACATAATTCAAGGACTGATTCATTTCGTATCATTTCATACTGCTGTGTCTTGCTCTGTGGTATTCCTGAGATGGTGATGAGATTGGTTGCATTTCTACAATAGGCCAGAGCTTACAGTTTTCAGGATTTTTTTGAGCAATAAGTAAATGGTAACTTGTTCCTGTTTTGAGAAATGGGGGGGAATAGTTACTTTTAAAATTGCTACTATAAGTCTAATTACTTTTGGGGCCCGCACAAGGTGATTCAATACATGTTTACTTAGAACTGAGTGCCATTGAATGAAATAGATCATAATTGCAGGTAGGTAAACACAGATTTATGTGTAATCCTATGGACTAACTTCTACTCATCAATACTGTGTATTGTGGATAGAATTGAAAAGCGGTTTCAAAGGACATTCCATATCAAAGCAAATGTGTATAGTGGATTTTAGAAGATCACACTTTGTACCTTCTTAGAAATGAACTGTATATCCTTATATGTGCATTCTAATACTGATTTCCTCCTACATGTTTCCTCCTACAAACATGTAGGAGGAAATCAACTAGCAGAAGGAAATACTTCAATATATTAACCATTATGAACAAAAATATTTGGAAGGTGTCATATTCAGAATCCAGAAAGTTTAAATATTAGTCAATATGAACAAAACAAAACCTACCTAAGAATCAAATAACAGCCAGCATTATCTGTTCCCACCTCCATTTCTTTGATTCTGCTCAGTTTTTCTTTTGAATATGGAATCTCATGTGTAGAATATGCTCATTTAGGTGTATAATAGGACCCAACTGTGCAGAAATGTCATGCGTGCAAAATCTATGCAAAGCTCTGACAACGCTGATGCCTGAATCAATTTAAAGAAGATGCTCCATCAAATAGGATAAAGCCAGATTAAGCATATACAAATGAAACTGTGTGCGGGCATGGAGCTTATCAGAATGTGTTGGCATGTGTGTGGAATATAAATGGAGGAAAAGATTGCATTGGGTCTTATATCGAAACTCATTTAACAAATACATCTGAAGAGGTCAGAGGTAAGTACAGAAATACCCAAAGTGGAGCGTTCTACTGAAAAGGTCATGAGCAAATGCAAGGCAACTGTGTCACAGGCAATGCCATCTGAGCTTACACTGTACCTGGCTTTGATAGCATAGCAAGCTCACTGCACTCACAGACTCTGCAGTCTTGCAGTTTCTGTAAGACAACTATCAAGATTGCCATTATTATAGCCCATAGAAAATATCCATTACAATCTGCACAGTAGCTTCCTTGCCATTTAATATCCAGGCACGAAACAGATTGCTGCATCTCCTCCTCTCCTCCCCTCCTGCCCATTTCATTGTGCTTCTGATATTTGGGTTGACAGTTTCTTCCAGCTGTTAAACTCCACTCCACTGTGCTTGAGGTTAAATGAATTCTGGTCCCACCCCAGATTCTCTATCTTCCCAGTCATTTCTGGTCATGTATGACAAGAGAGAGAGAGAGAGAGAGAGAGAGAGAGAGAGAGAGAGAGAGAGAGAGAGAGAGAGAGAGATTTATCTGTTAGACGTGACTGTGTTTGTCTAGAATCTAGAAAATGTGGGCCTTACCCTCCTGAGCTTTCAGAGGCCTTTGCCTGAGCTTTTTACCCAGACCTTTGCAAGCCTCACCCCTTTGTGATATTAATTTTGTAGCAATTTTATTTCAGACCATAGTTTGCCATCCTGAGTATTGGAATATTGGCTAGACTTGAGGTTTTATGAGGGTTTTTTGTTTTTATATGTCTATTATCTTAATTCCGTTTGTATATTTATGTTATTTTCATGGAAGCTGCCCAGGGTAGCAGCTTGTCCACTTGATGGACAGGGTAGGTAGGTAGGTAGGTAGGTAGGTAGGTAGGTAGGTAGGTAGGTAGGTAGGTAGGTAGGTAGGTAGGTAGATAGATAGATAGATAGATAGATAGATAGATAGATAGATAGATAGATAGATGTGCTTGAAAAGGTAGCACCTGGGGTATATGCACTTCTTAAGAATTGAAGGTAGGAAAGGGAATTGGATGCATTGACTGAAATCCTGTGGTGGAGCTCCATGTGTGCAACAGGGAGGATGCCATCTTGAGTGTCAAACTGCTGCTGATCATAGCTGATTTCAGGGTGCATATGTCTCATACACAATGTGACAAAGTTATGTGTCCCCTGAAATTGCCAAAGGGAGCCTTAGTCAGTGGAGATTTTTCCCTGATGAGGTCATTGCCATTGTGCATATAGAGCTGTGCAACAGGTTTTCAGCCAGTGATTGAAATGCTATATAAATGCTAAACATTATTTTCCTGCACACTACAACTAAACACATGCCTAATGGGTGAGAACAGAAAGCACAGTCTCTGTAACACAGTGGCATCCTCTTGTCTCTATGCTTTGTGGTGCTATACAGAGATATGTACAAATTAAAAAAGAAATCTCCAAATTCATTTAAACATTTCTAATTCTTCAATTCATCAGACATCCAAGTTATACACCCACCAAGAGTTTATAAGTTATACACCCTTGGTGGGTGTATAACTTGGATGTCTGAAACCCAACCTTCACCAGACTTAGACGGATTGTAGAGGAGAGTCAGTAGAAACCTCGCTGTAATTTTTGTTTCTAGGTTCCTGGGGAAAACTTTCCTGGGGGTGTGTGCTCCTTGTGGGCATATAACTTAGACATCCAAAACCCAAACTTCACCAAACTCAGAGAACTTGTAGAAGAGAGTCAGGGGAAGCTTCCCTGTGAATTTGGTGTCTCTAGGTGCTTAGAAGCTGTTTTATGGGATTTTAAATTTTAAAATGAATTAAATTGCTTCATCAGAAAAAAATTGTAAATTTGTGATTCATCAATCTTGACAAATCACGAGTCAAAATGAATGACCATTTTCCTGATTCATGCCCATCTCTAGTGCTATACCATAATGATCCATCCTCTATCCTAAATGGTGTATCTATTCTTTATAATTTTTTTCCCCAAGCACCATGTATTCTGCCTTTTCTTTTTTTGAAACAGAAATTATACTAAAGTATTCACTGGGGACTAAAATATAACTAAACAGAACAATTGTATTAGCATCTTGGGGTCAGATTAGATGATTTGTTTAGCTTGTTCTTAGAGATGGTGCTCCCTTGTGTGCAGAAGAGGTCCATTTGGCATAGTATGAGCTTTTCTCGCCTTTCAATATTGTAAATTTATTTGCTTTCTTTCATAACTGGTCATCAAGAGGAAAACACAGGCTTCCCTTGCAAGTCTGATTCCTCAGGCAGCTCAGAGGATATCCCATTGCTAAAGGACTGATGTGCCAATAGCAGTAAATGCCCAATCATCTTAACTTTTAGTTCGACTCTCAGATCTTCCAGTTTGCCTGCCCAGTAGCTAGCAAGCTTTTACACCAAGATTCTGTTTCTCTCAGTGTTGTAGCATTTCATTTCATCCTTCCCTAATGCTGATTCAGAATCCTAAAGGGTTTAGCCAAGCACTGAGCTGTTATCATTTTACCCCTCCCTCAAGTGAGTTAAAATTGGACACAAGTTCTAATCAGCTGCACCCTAACTAAATCTGTTTTTGTAATCCTGGTCATTTACCTAGTCACACTCCTTTCCTTAAGCTGCCAAGACAGAGGTGAAGTGCGGAGAGAAAAGTTTGTATTAGAGATGGAAACAAACCACCAAAATGGTGGTTCATCACCACAAATTTCCTGCCCGTGAACCAACAAACCACAAATCGGTTTGTGGGTTTGTCGAGTTGTTTCTTAGACAGTCCAAGACTGTCTAAAAAACAAAAAAGCTGAGTCTCTCACCCCCACAGCCTGCCCCCTGTCCCCTTCCAACTGCCCCTGTCATCTCCCTACTTTTGCCACTGTTGTCCATGCCTGCTGTGTGCACCCACCATCTGCACCACTGCCCACGCTGCCACCTCCACCACTGCCACTGCCTGCACTGCTGTCACTGTCACTGTTCATGCTGCCACCCGCCCACCCACCACCAATGTCCACCCTCTGCTGTGGCCTCTACCATGGCCTCTGCCGAGGCCCCCACTGCCATCTGAGCAAAGCGCAGCCTGCTGTAAGGGAAACCGGCCACCCTTTGCAAAGATGGTGTCTGTGGCTTCCCTGCCCTAAGGGAAGCTGCAGCCACCACCTTTGCAAAGGACGGCCCAGATTTCCTTAGCCTGCCCTAAGTGAAGCGGCATCCGCTATCTTTGCAAAGGCGGGTCTGGTTTCCCTTATGACAGGCTGCACTTCACTAAGATGGCAGCAGAGGTGGGAGGCTGCAGCGGTGCAGCCACTGGTGGTGTAGGTGGTGGCAGCAAAAGTAGGGAGGAGAAGGGGCGGGGCAGGCTGTTGGAGTGGGGCGATGTGGGGGGGGCTGCCAATCAGCTGCTCCGTGGGCCCATAGGCAGAGTGGGAAGGCTAGCCTTCCTTCTCTGTTTATGGGGGACAAATAAAAATGGAGAAATGTTCCTCCCTTCATATTCGTTGGGGTCTCTGGAACTGACAGATACAGAGGGATGAATATGAAATGAATCAGCAATTTTTAACGAATATCGTGATTTTTTAAATTCATCCCCATCTTTAGTTTGTATTAATCCTTGGACACTTCTATAAGCACACAAATCATATTCAAAAGTGCTGGGAACTATGCCAAATGCAGATCTCATGGCTCTAGAGGGCACCTGGACTCTCTTATGAGCACACACAGTATTCCATGTCCTTTATTGTGATGATATTAAGAGTTAGTGGTGCACAGATCTGTCATGTCCATTTCTGCAAACTTTTTTTCTTTTTCCACACTTCAGATCTCTTCAGTGCTGGTTCCCTAAGGTTGCTTTTGCTTTTATTTTTAAAGATAAAAGGCCTATATATATATTCCTGACATAGACAAATGAGGGGATGCATAGTCTCACCAACTAGCATAAGTTGTTGGGGTTTATTTTGCACAATTAAGAAAGGCATGCTGTCTCTGTGTGCATGTGTGTGCGTGCACTTTCATGTTTGTACATGTTGTTAAACACTTTTTTTCTTTTGGAGAAAACACCACAAGTGCCACTTAGAAATTATTTCATTTTCTGAATTTGAACCAAGCCATGCAAACTAAGTAAAATTTAGTAATGATTTATTTACTGTTTTTAATATAATACTTGTTTAATTCTTTCTTAAATATTTGTATACTTACTATTTTTAGCTTTTAAAAATGGTCTTTTTAATGATGTAAGCCACCTTGGGTCCTTTTAAGGAGAAAGGTGAGGTAAAAATAAATAAATAAATAAATAAATAAATAAATAAATAAATAAATAAAACCATCTTGATAGACTGAATTCTTCACACAATCTTACTGACAAGGCTATCTAGGAGCAAGGACTCAAGACATCAGAAAGCAGTTGCTCTAAGGCAGTGATGGTGAAACTTTTTGAGCCCCAGTGCCCAAACTGCAACACAAAGCCAACCACGACCATCCTGAAGAGTCCCACTCCTTCGGCCGCACAACCTCCAATGCCTGCCCGGGACACTCCTCGCTCTGCCTCCAGCTGCAATCCTTAAAAGTACAGGTGGCAGGAGCCGAGTGTGTCCATACCTGGTGTCCAGGGGTGTGTGTGTGTGTGTGTGTGTGTGTGTGTTTGTGGTGTGGTAGCTGTTGCCTTCTTGGCTCTCCCTCCCTTCCCAAGACTTCTTCCCAAAATCCGGGATCGTAGGACGGGTTAGTATTTTTCAATGGAGACTTATGGCTCGAGTGCCCACAGAGAGGGCTCCGCATGCCAGCTGTGACACGCATGCCATAGGTTCGCCATCACTGCTCTAAGGTCTTTGAACATAAAGTTTGCTTCAATATTGCATGGAAATGAGCAAGCAAAAAAATTGTTACAAGGGAACCGTATCGTCTGTCATATGGATTATTCAGCAACAGGGAATAGGGTTGCAGCCTGTGCTGGATGAGGTTACACTCCCTCTGAAAACACAGGTGTGCAGCTTGGTGGTGGTTCTGAATTCATCTCTGAGCCTGGATGCCCAGGTTTCAGAGGAGGCCAGCAGTGTTTTTGCACAGTTTAAACTAGTGCACCACTTGCAGCTGTTTCTTGAGAGGGCTGATCTGGCCACAGTGACACATGCCCTAGTTACATCTCGACTGGATTACTGTAACATGCTCTATGTGGGGCTATCTTTGGGAAGTGTTTGGAAACTCCATATGGTCCAAAATGCAGCGGTCAGACTACTGATTGGGGCTGGTTACAGAGATCATGTGACTGACCCCCACCCCTGTTACAGCAGCTCCATTGGCTGCTGATCTGTTTCCAGGCACAATTCAAAGTGCTGGTCTTAACCTATAAAGCCCTAAGCAGCTTGGGTCCAAGCTATCTAAAAGACCACATCTCCCTCTGTGAAGCTGCCCAGGCTTTAAGATCATTGGGGAAGCCTTTCTCTCAGTCTTGCCACCCTCACAAGTGTGCTTGATGGGGATGCAGGACAGGGCCTTCTCTGATGCTGCTCCCATAATCTGGAACTCCCTCCCATGGGAAGCTAGGCTGGCCCCATCATTGCTCTCTTTCTGCAAGCAGGCAAAGACCTTTCTTCAGGCAGGCTTTCCCTTAATAACCGATGGTCTGAGAGGGGGTTTTAAATGATTCGTTGTGCTCTGTTTTTTTTAATCTGTTTTAGTATTGATTTTATTACTGTTTTAATGTATATTTGTTTAATTCTTTTTAAATATTTGTATATCTATTGTTTTTAGCTTCTACGTCTTGTCTTTTTTATGATGTAATCCCCCTTGGGTTCTTTTTAAGGAAAGAGGTGGGATAAAAACATTTTAAATAAATGAAATAAAATAAACATTCCATGAGCAGAAGTGAGCAATGTCTAGATTCTTACCCTCAAAAAAATCCACATGGGTAATCAGTTCTTAAATGTGAGTGGCTGTGGTAACCAATGGACAAAGAAAATATGATATAGAAATAATCATTTTTGAATGAATTATGTGTGCAAGTTCATATAAAGGAGGGCACAGATCCATTTCTCCCCCAAGAGAAGATGAAGAACTGTCACCACAAGCTGGAATTAGCTGAGTTGCCAGAACTCATGAACTCTTTGGGCCCTTTTAAATAAATAAAAATAGATAAACAACAAAAGCCAAAAATTATTTATCACTAGACAGTATGTAATACCGCAACATTTTTATAGGTATTGAACATCACTTTAGAAGCACATCCATTTATGGATAGGATATTTTGGATGTGAATAAGAGCAAGGTCAGATCATCTTTAAAGCTGCAACCCAATACAGACTTACCGGTGAGTAAGTTCCATTGAACTCAGTGGGATATACTTGAGAGCATATGATCAAACTGTTAAGAAACATAAATGTGGAAATATTCTGGAAATAGTCACAAACAAGACAACAGTGTAAAAATAGAAAGCATTTTCTCTCTTAATGAGGTGTGACAGCTCTCACTAATGTATTCCACTTGTAAGCTGAATTACATTTATTGTTAAATATATTGAGGGGTGAGAACATTCAAACTGATATAGCTGGTAGATAGGAAATATAATTCAAATTAAGTCTAGCCAAAATGGGCATGTATTTATTATTTCTTTGAAACAAAGTGTAATTAGTCACAAAGAGATACTGTTGTTTGAGTAGGTGTTGCAGCTGTATTGAAATGGCTTGAGTTATACTCCATTTCAAGAAGACATGGATTTGTCTATGAACTATATTGAGGAATGCCATGGGAATGCTATGGAAGTTAGTGATCATGGAAAAATGGTCCTGTAATATGGTCAATAAGTAAATATACAGGCATTCTGCCCCCTCACTAGAGAAACACAGTCCAAACCCACCAGCTTCTTAGTTTTCAACTGTCCAGTTTTTCAGTATTCTTTCTGCAAGACTAAATTCTTTTCAGTATTTCTTTGCAAAACCTTGCTTCTCCAAAAAGAAGAAAAGAAAGGGGAAAGATGGGATGCTTAATTCTGCATCATACTTAAGATTCTGCAACAGATGCACTTGTACAGAAGCCTTTTAGATGTTTATACCCCATCTAATGTTAAAAAAATTATTCAAAATAATGCACACCTCACAGTTAGTGTAGGAACTCTGTAGTCACCACCAAGGAAATTCACCTTGTCCCTGAGAGACAGAGCAGCCTTCCCAAAGCTGGTGCCTTCCAGATCTATTGGACAGTAACACTCATCATCTTGAGCTAGCGTGAGGAAGAAGCATAATTAGTATTATAGTATTTAATAATGGCCATGTTGTCAGGGCATAATGGAAATTTTAGTCTGGCCATCTGCAGAGCAATGGGTTGGAGAAGGATCATATATAACCACCATGATCACTGATTGATTGATTTTATTTCTCTGCCACCTTTCTTCCATAAAGGAAATAAAGGCGGCTTACAATAATGAAGTAAAAATAATACTGAAAAGGATGGTAAATTTACAATTAAGAAACAATTAAACACAGGATAATATATAAAAAGGTAATAATAAAAACCAAATCAAAAGCACACTTGAAAGATCATAACTAGCGTCTTGTGGAAGGTCTATTTCTGATGGCCAATGTGACTTTAAAAGCATATATAAATCACCTCATCTTTCTGCACTTACTCATTCCAGTAGTGGTGAAAATTCAGTCTCTCTCATGTGTAAGCTGCATATGTAAAGAGCGAATATGAGATGGGGGCATGCTAGCTCTGATACTCAGTTCAATGTAGTGGATAGAGTGATGTACTAGGACTTAGAAGGACTGGATTCGAATCCTCCTCAGCTATGGAAACTCACCGAGGGTGAGGAACTGGTATAACTATTTGTGATGGAACCCTCACCAGTTATACCTAGTAATAGCAGAGAGAAGGTGATTGGCTGGAAGAAGGCAGGAGATGAGCCAACTGAGGAGAGCCTACAGAAGGTGAAGTGAAGGAGAGCTGAAGAGAATGAGAGAGAGGTAAATTGTATATTGAGGAGGGAGGTCATATTTTAAGAGTGGGCTAGAACCTGAGAGTTATTTTGTATCTGGGAGAGGAAGTTGTATGTTTGAGAGCTAGCATGTAACTCAATGTAACCTTAAGTTGCACTCAGTTTAGTTTTACCAGTTGTTATGTTATAATAAAGATAATATTTTATGTTTCATTCCTAAAACCACTTGGGCTCATGTGTTTTGGGGTGAAGGCAAGAATGTTAAAAGTAAGGGCAGTTTAAATGTGATTAGCCTGGATGAAGGCTGGTCATTTTGTTGTTGCTGTTTAGTCGTTTAGTCGTGTCCGACTCTTCGTGACCCCATGGACCAGAGCACGCCAGGCCCTCCTGTCTTCCACTGCCTCCCGGAGTTGGGTCAAATTCATGTTGGTAGCTTCGATGACACTGTCCAACCATCTTGTCCTCTGTCGTCCCCTTCTCCTCTTGCCTTCACACTTTCCCAACATCAGGGTCTTTTCCAGGCTGGTCATACCCTTCCTTAAATATCTCATTTACCTTGAAAGCCCGATTAGGGTCATTACGAGAAGTCAGTTATGATTTGATGGCACATAGCAACAACAAATGCTAGCTCTACCCCTACTATTACTCTTGCCATATCCTACATGTAGAGGATTACTTTCTTTCCTCCATAGAGGCTTTTATTGAGGTTTTCAGAACCCAGGAAGATCTGATACTAAAATCTTGAAGAAAACTTGCACAGAGGTGCCTCTCCTCTGCAGCTAGTCACAAAATGGTCATGAGAACAGTAAGGAAGGAAAATCTGCTCCTTCTCATCAAACCTTAAGTGCTCCTTCTGTGACATCTGAAGTTTCTTTCCCCGCTGCACAGAAAGGACCAACAGGGACATGGGGAAGTGGAATGGGTGAGCTCCAGTCCTGCTCCTTAGAACTTCACCAGACCAATGAAGGATTGCTTTCCTCAAGAAGCTTGGAGGAAAAAGAATCAGTTGCTTTCTTAAAAGTCTGACAGAAATACATTTATGTCTGAGCAAACACTGCAGTAATTTTCAACACTTCTAACTTTGCTATACCTGTGGTATATTTGGAGGGGGAGGAGAATTAGTTGAATTTTTAACATATTTACACCCTTCACCATAGATGTTAAATTTCAAGTCATTAACTTGATATCATTTTTGAGTCATTAACCTCATACCATTTTTGTAAGCAAGAGAATGCTGAGGCTTATAGTAGCAGAATGTATGTAGGGGAGTGACCTGTCTATGTTAAATGTACATTCTTGTATTTGCTTAATACAGATATGTTCTATTTTAGCCCGCAAGTTCAATTTATCATCCTGATTTTCTCAAGCAAATCTTCCTGTTCTGGTCAATGTCATCTTTACAGAGTTTGGACTACAGTTCCCAGAATCCCCAACCAGCATGGCTGTTGTTTTGCCTTTGTAGTATAAATGATCTCATGATTGCCTGCCTGAGGTAGGAGGAAGTTCTGCTGCTTCCGCCTTGAGACACATAACTGCATGCATTTGATTTCTCTCACTCCATTCCCCACCTCAAATCAGGTTTGTTTCATCTTGATTCCACATGAGTTTGTATTTTTTTAAAAAAAATCTGTGTGAAGGACCCATCTGCACCCCCCATTACTGCTGACAAAACTCTCCTTCTTCTTCCGTGCTCCAGTATCTGAGGTGAAAGCAGTGAAATGTTCTTGTCTCAAGCAACTGTGAGGTATCCGAGCATTCCCACACAGAGACAGAGGTGACAGCCACAAGGTCAACCAACCAGCAGGGGATTGGATTAAGACACGGGAAGACCATAAGTCACATTTTAAAGTAGATTCACTATCCTGAGATCTTGATTGCAATTTCTTTTCCTATGGCGTGCTTGAGCTCCAGTTTCTAGGAATAGGAACTGCTAAGAATAGGAAATTCTAGGAATTTTTTTCCTGATCAAGTTTGTTTTGTCCTGGTTCCACATGAATTTGAGATATTCTAAAGTCTGCATGAACATTCATACAGATTTTCAGATGTCTTTTTTTAATACAGGTAACCTCTGCACACAATTTTGCCCAATGTATGCAGTTTTGCCTATAGTTTCTCCTAGCAGCAGTATGCCCATTTTTGTACTGTACATTCTCCCCTAATATATGCATTCTGTTCACAGTTTTGTATTAGAGAACTGCACTCTAAAAAAGAGTAAATTTTAGTCCTTTAAGAAGTTTGTATTTGAAAGATTTGCACCAAATTGCGAATCCCATGAATTTCTCCCCTATTTCCATCTATTTCTCCAGTCAGCCACAAAATGGAGTATTGAAAAATTCTCACCCAGATGTGTTTGAATCAATTCATGATGAATGTCATGCTTGCTTTTGAACCTCACAGGTTGCAGATGAATGGGCTCGTTTTTCCTCATGCACATCACTTCTCCTGCATTTTCTCCCTTAAATGGTCATTTAAAAGAAGCAAAATATAAGTGGAGACCTATGGCCTCTGTCTTTAGTTAATGATATATCCGCTCTCTTGCCCTTAAGGAAATGGAATCCTTCAGTGTGATGGTTCTTCATACTTGGAAAGCTCAGGGCAAGGCATTCTTGTTTAGCCAAAAGAAGCCTGCAGTGCCCCCATTCATTTCTATAATGACTTGGTTGACCTTCATGAAAAGAAAGTTACATTAAGGATAGAAAGCATTTTAGCAAAAGAAGCTTTCATTTTCATTCACCATAGAAGCTTTCCTTTATTACCATATCAGCAATTCACTTAGAATCTTTCAGTAGATGGAGAATTGTGTTCATTGGAAGTAGGGAGGGATGACTTGACTGAAGTTTCTCAGCTAACAAACTTGATTCTGAGTTTGCAAGTTACATTTGATGACCCAGAATGAATCTACTGAAATCCAAAAGGCAGAGTAATAGGAAGTAAGCTCTGAAAGAAGAAAGTGTTTCTTTGTTGTTTGGGAGAATGGTCTCAAAATGTGGTTCTACTTGAAGTAGTGAATTAATAAGCAATAACTGATCTAAGATAATAATATAACATTAACTGATCTAAGACAATAATAATAACTGATCTAAGACAATAATATCTAAGAAGCTTCATTCCCCTCGCACTGTATGAAGAGGCAGTCGTGGTATACAGCAGAAGTGGAGAATATGTGGCCTTCTAGATGTGGCTGGACTGTATCTCTCATCACCAGTTACTCCTGGCTGTGTGAGTATAGTTGAAGGGAACTGCAATCCAGTAACATTTGGAGGGATCCCATGTTCCCTGTCACGGTTACCTATCCTGACCTACTTCATAGAAGTTTCAAGCAGATGTCTTTCCAAGTTCTGCTAGGTGGAAATATCAATGTTTAGGAACATAGAAAACTGCTTTAAACTAAGGGCTTGTCTACACAGGCTCATTGGAGCAGGCTGGAGCAGGCTAAATAGGGTTGCTAGAGGTCACAGAGAAGTGAGCTATGCCATTTGGTGGGATCCCAGTGTTCAAATGGCATATGCACCTCAAGCAACCCTATTTGATCTGGCTCCTTCCTCCTTGAATTCCTCGTATTATGAAATAGGTTAAGAAGACAGCCATTTCACAATAGTGGGAAATTAAGCATTTCTTCTGCTCCTCCATGGAGGGACAGAGGAAGCATTTTTTTTCTTATACTATATTAGGGCATCAATGGTGCACAAAAAATATATAAAAAAATAAAAATAAAAAAATTGAAAACTTCTTCCCCAAACCTGACCTCAGCAGAATCCACTGCCAGCTGATAGGGACCCAGAAAGATGTGGGTCGAAACACTCTGTGGGGCAGGCTGGTTCACTCCAGCAAAAACATTGCCTGATCACTGGCTTTAGGAGTGAACCAGCCCATCCTTGCAGTGGACCCAACAGCACCCTAAATGCCATGTAGTCACCCTCCTTGTCAAGCCACAGATGCATATAGCCCCATATTGCCACCTCTGACTAGCAGTATCTAGCAATATCAACCTGGAGAGGTTGCAGGCCGGATTCCTGATATTTCTTGATAATCTCCCATTCAAGTACTAAATGGGACCAGTCCTTCTTGTCTTCAAAAATTAGATGAGATTGGTATATTTTAGGGTATGTCTAGCTCCATCCATCAGAATAGTAGAATATTGTCACTGATCTGGAAGAGGCTCATCGTTCATTGCAAAGAAGTATTAAATTTCTAATAGCCTTATGCTTAGGAATCCTTCAGCCAATATTGGTCTTCCCTCCTCCCTGAGCAACTCTGGCTGTTACCGCCTTAGGACAAAACATCATCATGAAGCCTTGCAGAAAACCCAGCTCTGCTAGGAGAGCTTAGGAAAGTTGCTGAGCCTAAGGAACAGTGAAAAGATTTCCGGCAGTTCTTTTTGTTCTTTTCATTGTCTCTCCTCCTCCCCCCTCCCCCACTCCCATTCTGGAAACAAAAGAGAGACTGGAGAGAGTCTGTTTAATTTGTGAATTTCACAGATCCAGCTTTGCAAGGCGGCATCTCTCCACAACAACAGGCATGGAAAGAGCACCGAGTATTAACGGTGGCTGATCAATAACTAATCCGCAGTGTCCCAGTTACCAGCTTGATGGAGAAAATTCACGGTGCTTAAGTAATTCTAACTAATCTTAATGACTGCTGCTGTACCCACATGCCTGCTGAGCAGTGTGAAATTTATAGAAAAATGTCATTTTGCTTCTCTGTATATTTTTCTCTCACTCATCAAAGCAGCATAAAAATGTTCTTAGAAATCTGCTATCTCTGGCTGCCAGATGAGGGCTTCAAAAGGCAAGCACTCATTTTTGTCTATGTTGTAAGCAGCGGCTTTTATGAATACATTATCTATTTAACTTTATTTTTAAAAATCAAAATACCTAATTTTACATTTGTATTTATTCATCCCATGCCCATAACCTCGTTAGCCTTCTGTTACCTCTAACCTATTCTTTTCTAAATAAAGAATGTAAAAGCCATAATGCAGATCAGCTACATCCAAGATATGTTGACACATGTTTATACTCTATTACATGATGCTGCTTTATGGGGTGGGGGTGGGGTGGGGGATGGATTTGAAGCCAAGGAAGGACCAAACTGCTATTTGCAAGAATGGTTCTTCTATTTATTTTGTTTGCTTTTCGGCTTGCTTATTTGGTACTTTGGATCAGAATTAATATCTGCTTGCTGAAAGCCTTGATATACAGTTGGAGAAATATACTGGAAGACATCCATGTCCTGAGTAGCAAAGGAAGAAAAAGGTCCAGGGAGGGTGTTGATCAATTACCTGAAGGCCAAGCAGTTTTTTGTGGGGTTTTTTTTGGGTGGGGTTGTTCTTGGCACAGTGTGCTTTCTCATTTTTCAAAACTGGCCACATTCCAGGTATGAAGTGCACAAAAAGCAACTCTATTTTTGGTCTTTGGTTTTTAAAAAGCTAATATAATGCCAAACATAAAACCAAGCAGAGTCATGGCTTTAGGCTGGATGAGGTGTTGGTCTCAGGTGATGGAATTCTAGGGCCCATTTTCCACACTGTTCCCATCATTCAAAGAAGGCCTGTACAGGTGTGGACGTGAAGCGAAGGTAGCCACTGTTTTCCCACCCATACTGGAAGTGAAAGGGAGAAAAGAAAAGATGGTGGCAAGCTTCCCCACCCCCCACCCCCAGAAAAAGATGAAGAGGTGTACTGGAGAAAGCTGCTCACATTGGGAGAAAAGGGCCAGTGGCAGCTGCAACAGTAGCAATGATAACTGATGCCAGGCAGAGGTAGTGGCCAAGGCCACTGGAGCACATTGCTTGCTCTTGCTCCTGGAGACGGAGCTGACTCCACACTTCTGGCCAGCTATTTCTTTAAGGCCTCTCTGATTCTCAGAGGTCCTCTTTGAAGTCAAGGCACTAGGCTAGAGATGGCCAGGAAAACTGCCCATCTGAATAAATGGCCAACAGCAAACATGGAGGCACCTCCAGTGGCCTTAGCTGGTTGTAGAAAGGGATAGGCACATTCTTCCCACCTTAAGCAGTAGGAGAACTTGGGCCAGTATCCAGTGGTGTCATTCTTCTAACATGAACAGTGTTGTTCTCATGGACATCTAGTTCCAGACTGTGCAAAGCAGAGAATCCAAAGCTGTTTCCAATTCCACAACTGGTTGTGCAGCTGGTTGAAGAGCAGCTTTCCCATTATTTCTACATTCTTCTTATACATGGACTGGACAAAGATTATTCATCTCTTTTTCTTTTGAATAAACTGCATCTCTCTGCTAGGATGTCCTTGTTACTTCTTAATGACTTTTTAATTATTTCTGATAAGATCATCATTTGCTCACGTGTTTTGTATTTCTGTTTTACTGCATCCTCCCTCCTCAACATGTGTGTAAATGTTTGCCAATGGCTGCAACTCTCTATGCACTTGATGAAACAGGCTGCAGACCCACAAGTGCATGTGTCCAATAAAATTTGTCAGTCTTTGAGGTGCCACAGGACTCTTTGCTGCAACAGGTCAGTTCAGGGACCCATCCCCACCCCCACACATATCTTTGACATTCTATATATGGTTGTTCATGCATATTCCAAAGCTATCATACTCTTAATATAATCCAGCAGGTGGTTGTAGACAAAGCAGGGTGGGCACATCAGCCCAGAATTTCCAGGAACATCCTACTTTGCAATGGTCACAAGCTATTTCTATCTATGAGGGCTAAGACGACAATACTTTGTTGAAGGAAATCTTATTTTACTATTTACACTTCAAAATGGAGTTTGTTTCTTTGTTTCTCACACAGTGTGGCAGAAAGAGTTAGGTCCTGGCAGAAAGCACCTGGTTATCTAAAGGCTGAGTATCATAATGGGCAAAATTTGGCATCTTGCAGATGGTGTAGGCAAAATGATTTTCAATTGTGGATCCAATGCAGGAAAGAAGTCTGCTTTCCTAAAGTTGAAAGAACCCTACCGGCCTTTGTAGGATTGTAGCAGATTTTTAACAAACCCAAACAGCACTTTTGCCAGAAAGTAATGTGGAGTGACCCTAAATGAGTCTTCTCCATCTTCATACTTTCAGCTCAGAAAGCTAAAGAGTGGCCTGACATGCCGAGAAGTGTGTAACAATTAATTAACTTCAATTTCTCAATCTACCCCAGGCAATAACAAGATTCTGCTCTCCTGCCATCCTTGCAGGCTCCTCTCCCTGGACTCCCTGTCTCTGAAACTCTTATTACTCTTGGTGACACCTCACTTCAAAAGCTTGCTTCTTTCTCCTTGGATGCCTTCCGGGCCTGACTTTGGTGGTACAAAATATGAGCGGGGTTATTTTCTTCAGTAATCATTGTAGTTCATAACTAGGCAGGCTAGGGTCCCCCCCCCCCACTTTCTTTTCTTTTAAATTTTAACTGCGTTGTTCTCCTTATGAAATATTCATCCCACAGGATTTCTGCACACATGACAATTTTTTTTTAAAAGAAATTGATCTGCAATGCAGTCGCTCTCTTAATAGAACCATGGCTTTATTATCTCTTCATTTCAGTGATACTGTATAGGCAAGCGGGAGCTGATTAAGTGTGCAATCAATCTTGTGAAACCAGATAGATCTGTTTTTAATTGTGAACTAATAACTCACTTCCTAGGAGAGTGAATTCCAGGGAACATCAGGTAGTATTGAGTCCTGTGGCTTTATACGCTCATGCTGGGCCCATTCAGCAGTGCTGTATTTGCACATGTTCATCCTTTGTGGCTGAGCTGAAGCATAGGAAGTGGCCTTCTATGGGTCAGACCATTGGTTTCTACATCCTGGCACTGATCCCTCTAGTTCAGGATCTGTCATCTTTGAGTGGCAGTGGCTCTCCAGGGTTTCAGGCAGGATCCAGCTGGAACCCAGTTTAGACATGCAGGGAGCTGAACCTCAACTTTTTGCCTGAAAAAACAGATTTTCTGTGGCTCTTTCCCTGATACAGCCAAGATGCCTCTCTAGTACAGCACCTGGCAGTCCCCATCCAAGATTAACCGGGGGTGGCCTTGTTGAGTCCCCAAAATCAAATGAAATTGGATGTGTTAAGGGTGGTGCATTGGTGACATTGTCTCCTGTAAATTAGCCTATAGGTGCTTCAGGATAATAGTTTCATTGTGCAATCACCCTCCTGCATTCACTGACATTCACACATGGAAAAGGAAATTCATATGACATTGTCTTCCCTTTGCAGCCCTCCTGTGTTTTCCTACTTCTTCTTCCAGCTTTTTATCCCACCATACAAAACAGATTGTGAAGTGGGGGAAGGAGTAGTCATGGCACAATGTCCTTTGATTGGTAGGAATTAGAATTATCTACCTGAACGCATCATGTGCTGTAAGCTGATGAAGCTACAGACATAGAAGCAGGACTCCTGCCTTTCAATGATGGCTCTTGGTGAAAGGGCAAGATGAATGGTTGCTGGTAGCAAGTTCCAAAACCTGGGCATAACAATAGAAATGGCTTCATCACATCGTGTATCTCCAACAAATAAATCTGGTAGGATACAAAATATCATGCAATGATAGGCTGAGGGAAAGGATGCACAAAATTTTCTCACTGTAGATCTTAATTTCTAAGCAGGTTCACCTCAGATAAGACTATAAAGGACACTTTGCTGGTCTTTATAGAGCAGCACTACAGATGAGCAGAGAAGACAATGCTTTAGTTTTATATGATAATGACAGAGGTGTTCCTATCCTGAGTATTCATAGAACAGGGCAATCCTCACCCTCCCCATCCTAAATTCATTTTCATTTGTTATTTTAATGTACACAGAGAGACACATTGTGCTGTAATGGCGAGCTCTAGGTGTATGAACTTTCTTGGGCTCCATGATCACTGCAGATGGTGACAGCAGCCATGAAATTAAAAGATGCCTGCTTCTTGGAAGGAAAGCGATGACAAACCTAGACAGCATCTTCAAAAGCAGAGACATCACCTTGCTGACAAAGGTCCGCATAGTCAAAGCTATGGTTTTTCCAGTAGCGATGTATGGAAGTGAGAGCTGGACCATAAAGAAGACTGACTGCCGAAGAATTGATGCTTTTGAATTGTGGTGCTGGAGGAGACTCCTGAGAGTCCCTTGGACTGCAAGGAGAACAAACCTAAAAAAAACACCAATCCTGTGGATACTTTTGGCCTCTGTGTAAATAATGTACAGAATCTCAGAAGAATAAGTACAACAAAAGGACTGTGCAAGGGATGCTTTTAATCATGAGAAGTAAAGGAATTCCTCTCTTTTCATGCACATATACATGTTGGTGTGGGAGCAAAAGGTTAGTATAGATCATATAGGTGCCCCTACATCTTCAGTGATTCAGAAGGCCAGATGTAGAGTTTTGGGAGTTACAAGTGGTTTGGGAGAGTTAGCTCAGTTGACACCAAAGCCATATACACTTTCAGACCAAGTTGGACAATACCAATTGAGAATAGAGATGGGCACAAACTGCCAAAATGGCAGTTCATCTTGGTTCATCTTGACGAACCATGAATGAATTTCCAAACGCTTTACTGACGAACCATAAATCAGTTTGTTGGTGCTTTTTTTTTTTTTTTTAGACAGCCCATGGCAGGAGGTTGATAAATTGCTCCAACATATTGCTTCAGGAAAGTACAGGTTCTCAGGTTTGGATGAACCTGAACTGATCTGAAGCAACAAACTGGCAATTTTTCATGAATTTCCTGATTCATTTTGGGCTTCGTGCCCATCTCTAACTGAAATTTTTTGCCGGCACTCCCCGCCAACCAGTGCACACTGAATTCATCAGCAAATCACCAATGCACCAATACAATAAATCTCATTGTTTTCATGAAAACAAGAGGATTGGGGTGTAGCCACCTTGTTGTCAGAAAAGCATTGTGTTCCCCAAAATCAGGAAGCAGAATTCTAATAAGAAACAAGGTGCCTGGACTTCTGACCCACTGAGTTCAATGTCTTCTTTGTTGCTGTATGTACTTTTAACAATGTCAAAGCATCAGACAGATCATTCATGTCTTTGTGAGCAATCAGGCAGCCCCTTGTGTGTGCGTGTGCATGTGCGCTGAACTCCTGAGGGACATTTTACACAAATTGTGCAAAAGCAGTTTTTGCAGTAGTTGTGATATCCACTGCTGGCTCTGTCACCACATCTGGACAGCCAACCTAAATCATGAAGGAGACATTAGCAAGAATTATTCACATCCCTGCTATTCATAAAGGGCAGACCTGATCCCATTCCTGTTAATACTCCGGCTTTTGCACTCTGAGATTTGCAAGTGCACTTCTAAGGCAGACCTACAAAGAGCCAGCTGTAGTCTTCTAAATAACATGTAACTGAGGCACATGTCACCCATAGTATATCTTGCAGTATTTGTGTCATTATAATCAGAGTCATGAATATTCTCCAGTCAAGCTCAGTACCCTAGGTCTCTGTCTGTGCCTATGTTTGTGCAATGATTGCACACAATAGAGTGCCTCCAGAAATAGTGCATAACATATCTGCCCCTTGACTTTTGATTTAAATGAAATGATTTGTAAGAACTGGCTTAATGTAACTTAATGGCTGCCCTTATCATTTCTCCAGCAGTGGGCAGATTGTGTGTAAAGTTCTAATTTCCTTCTTACCTACCCTGAGCTCTGGGCAATTTAAGATATAGGCTACCATGGATAACTGACCTCATAGCAGTTATTTCTGTGTTGCATACATTTGTTATTGATTTTCGTTATGCCTCAAAATAGAAAGTTTCAAAGGCTAAATGGAAGAAAAATACATGGTTTGTTTCATGCCTTCTGTGGATATTGTTGTATAGGTCACCCCATAGTCTAATTCGGATTTAGTTACCAAAGTGTCATTGTTTATGTGCTCTGAACAATCAGGTTAGGCCCAAGGTTTGAAGATGTAGAAATAAAACTTTGGGAGGGACAAGAGTGTAAGATGTGCCCCTTCCCTCAGTGAGGACCACTGCTCAGAAGTAATGAGCTATAATTAACCTATAGTGAGGAACTGTAAGGGTAAGGGAGATAAGAATGTCATGGACACACATTTCAAAAGTAATGTAATAAAGTGGAATGAAATTACCATATTATATAATATTTTCCAGTTACTTATAAGGTTATTTTATGGCATTTTAAAAAGTGTTTTGATAGACATTTTTCAGGGATATGTCTGCTTTAGACATAGCATGAAATGAAGTCACATGCATAGAACTGCTGGATAGCTCAGTGGTTAAGGTATCTTGCTGTGGAGCCAAAGGTTGGGAGTTCAGTTCCCCACTGTGTCTCCTTGACAGGGACTGGACTCAGTGATCCATAGGTTCCCTTCCAGCTCTGCAGTTCTAGGACTATTATTTTTATTATAGAACTTACACTCTAGGTTCAGTAACAACTCACTGATCAAGTTGTCTGACAAATTGTATAGTCAATGGTCCATTTTGCATGAGCAGAAAAAATGCATAACTTTCTTGTAGAGTAGGACTGGGTGATCTCAGTGGAGCCAAGGGCTATTGTGCGGATTTGCTGGCAGCCTAAGGGCCACATTCCAAAAATGGATGGCAGAAAGAGGGAAGATCATCGGCAAAGAGGCTCATTTGTCTATTTGATTTTTAAATTACTTTTTAAAAAAGAAATTTAATGCTGCAATTATGCACTATAAGGGTTGTTACAATGTGGGTTGTTGTTTTTTAACTGAAAAAATTGGTTTAATAAAAAAGAGAGGGGTTTTAAAGAAAAGGTACCTTCACTTGTCTCTAGTGGCCAGTTTCTTTAAATATACAACTTTATTTTTATTTTGAGGCATGAGGAATTTCAGGGGGTGCTTAGGAATTCTCAGAACAGGTCAAAATTGACCTAAGAGGCAAAGGAAAATTTTGAGGAAAAAAATGTATGCATTGGGGCTATGGAAGCCTAGTATCACCAAGAGTACTGATGGTCACAAAAAAAAAAATCCCATGTAGCCACAAGGAATAGTTTTTTCTGCCACTGATCCCATATTTTCCATAAATGGAGAGGGCTATAGTAGTCTCTTTGGCTCATCAAAGGTCATACCCCTCAGAAATCCTATTTCCTAGTAGAGATGGGCACAAAACAAACCACAAATCAAAAAACCCAACAAACTGGGTTGGGTTGTGGTTTGTTTCATGACCCCAGTTTGGGGTTCCCATTTTGCTGAAGCAAAATGAAGTGCCAAGCTTCTTTCCCTTAGGTGTTTTTTTGCTTTGGCAAAAGGGGATGTTCGCTTGTCTGCCTCCTTTCCACTGCCCCCTTTGCCTCTGCCTAGTTGCTCCTGCCATCACAGATGCTATCCTCAGAGGCAGCTGGCCTGGTTTCCCTAGCAGGAGCTGGGCACTACCTCTGAGCATCTTCCCACCTATCAGCTGGGAGGCAGGCGCATGCTCAGAGGCAATGCCAGGCTCCAAGAAGCTTCCCTGCCAGGAGTCTGCCCCTGTCTCAGAGCATGGGCCTGTGGTGGAGGTGGAGGGAGCAGGAGCAGATAGCCCCCACAGGCATGAACCAGAAAAATGAACCACGATCCATAATGAACCACCGGTTTTCTCGTTCATGCCCATCTTTATTTCCTGGTCTTGGAACATGAATGCAAATAGAGAAGAAAATAGTATGTAACAGGATGGAACCTCCAAATAAGAATGAATGTAACTTGAGGTAAATGGATTATTCTGCTCATGTACACAGATGGGCTTGCATTAAGGTGCTAGTTATATGAATCAATGGCTGAAATATTGCTGCTGCCAAAATGACTTTACCAGCAGTGATTTTCAGTAATTGAAGTCTTCCTTCTCCCACCCTGAAGGACCCACAACTTCCAGCAATGAAAAGGTATTACTCAGGAGTCGTGGGAGCCTCAAGACCTAATTAGGAAATGCTTTCTTCCCCAAAATGTGTCCCACTGATGACATCATCTGTTTTATATGGGCATGAAGTGAACCACAAACCAGAACAATTGACGAATTGGTTTGTGGTTCATTTCACAAACCAGTTCACAAACCATTTTGCTGAAGTAAAATGACGTGTCAATTTTTTTTCACCTCACTCCTTCATTTTGTTCGGAAAAAGGAGATGCCCACCCACCCCCTTCATCTTCCTACCTGGTTCTGCTGCCACCACTGCCATCCTCAGAGGCAGTGGGCCCAGCCTCCCTCCCCAGAGCTGGCCTGCTGTCTCTGTGCATGCGTCCGCCTATCAGCTGATAAGCAAGCACATGCACAGAGTTGTCAGGCCCAGCTTTGAGCAGCCAGCCTGCTGTCTCAGCACATGAGCCTGTCTATCAGATGGGTGGCGGGCCCATGCACAGAGGCAGCAGGGCCTGAGCTGACCCGATTTATCATTTTTCCAGCTCATGCCCATCTCTGTTCTCCACCAGTGTTGGAGTCCCAAGTACCTTCTCTTGTTTTGAAAGGCAAAATAGAACCAATACGATTGGAATGTTCTGCTGTTCCATTTTGTATTTCTGAATTTTGCACAGTAGTTTCAGGGCAATTCCATTAAGTCAAAGCACTGAGTCACAGAGTTGGAGGGCATCTTATAGACCATCTAATCCAGCTCTCTGCTTAATGCAGGAAATCCAGCTCCAATAAGTATAGAAAGGAAAGCTATTACACAGCTCCCTTTTCTGGGAAACTGATCTCTAACCCTGAGCATACAATATGTTAAATATATTAATAAGACATTTCATTTTCTCTGTAGCAAAAGACAAGTAGGGCTCCTGGTGGATGCAAAATGTAAGTCAGTATTTGATATGTTTCATATCTTCATTGAATTTCCTTGACTGTTTCAGATGCCTTTATAGACTATTACTATCACCACTGGTTTCAGTCCCTTCTCTGAGGTCTGTTCTCTATTTTTGTTTGCCCTGGGAATGCCCTTTAGTGGATTGGCACCATTTTACAGAGCACTGCAATTGGATTAACTGAAGCAAGGATTACATGACATGGCAAGAAAAGAGGAAATGAAATTGCTTCAAAACCAGTTGTGGTTTTAGAAGGAACTCAAGTTCTGCTTCTGAGCTGAGAAATCTTGTAGTTACAATCCATTGATTAAACAGAATTAAACATGTCACATATCAGCAACGACTGCCTACTCTGCAATACTCTGAGCATCTTTTCCCTCAGCGTGCAGCACTTATCTCAATGAATCACAGAATAAAGGAGTTGGAAGGGGCCTAAAAGGCCATAGAATCCAACTGCCTGTTCAATGCAAGAATCCAAATACCTGACAGATGGTTGTCCAATTTTCTCTTGAATACCTCCAGCACTGGAGTATTCACCACCTCCCAAGGTAATTGGTTCCATTGTCATAGGAACAGTTAGGAAGTTCTTCCTGGTATTCAACAGAAATCTGGATTTCTGAAAATTGAGCCATTTTTATGTGTTCTGAACTCTGGGGTGGTTGAGAACAGATCCTGCCCCACCTCTTTATGACTGTCTTTCAAGTATTTGAAAAGTGCTATCAAATATCCCCTTGGTCTTCTTTTCTCAAAGCTAAACATGCCCATTTCTTTACAGGGCTTGGTTTCCAGTCTCCTGATCATCCTTGTTGCCCTCCTCTGAACTTATTCCAGTTTGTCTGCATCCTTTTTAATGTGCAGTGTCCAAAACTGGACACAGTACTCAAGATGCCTAACCAGTGATGAATAGAGGTGGATATAATACTTCACATGATTTGGGGACTATACTTCTGTTAATGCAGCCTAAAACATCATTTGCTTTTTTTGGCAGCTACATCACACTGTTGGCTCATATTCAGCTTGCGATCTATGACAGTTCCATAATCCTTCTAGCATATAGTATTACTGACCCAAATATCCCCCATCTTGTAACTGTGCATGTGGGCTTTTCCCCAGCTGTAGAATTTTGTGTGTATCCCTGTTAAATTTCCTTCCGATGTTTTCAGCCTAGTGCTTCAACCTATCAAAATGTTTTTGAATTTTGTTTCTGTCTTCCAGGATAGTAGCTACATATTCTATCCAATTTTGTGTCATCTGAAAATCTGAGAAGCATTCACTGCACCTCCTTATCCATGTCATTAATAAAAATGTTGAAGAGCACCAGGCCCAGGACTGAATCTTGTGGTAAGCCACTTGCTACCTCCTTCCAGTTTGAGAAGGAGCCCCAAATAAGCACTCTCTGAGTACAATTCTGTAACCAACTGTGTATCCACCTGATAGTATTTCTATCCAGCCTACACTTAATGGGTCATGCTAGTTGATATCCATAGCCCATATTTAGACAATGTGCTCTGTTAAATAGTGACACAAGATTCTGCCACCTCTGTACTTTGCATTGCAGAGTATTTTGTTCTGTGATTGCCCACTGATAAGTAAACTTCAGCTTAATTTGCAGCTCTAATTGCTAAACCACCTGTCTCTGAGGAAATCCCATCATGGGAGGAAAAAAATGGGTAATAAGAGAATATACATTTCTCTTAAGCTTCTAGTACACTGAAAAGAATATATGGAGCTAACCATCTAAAAGCTCTCCAGGCTCCTCACCTGAATCTGCAGAAGAGAAGGTGGAAATCACTTCTCATCCAATGTCTTGGGCCACAGCTCTTTAGACAGGGAGAATGGCCTTCCAAAGTCATCCCCTCATTGTAAAATGATGGGACAAGTCCAGTAAGTGTGTCAAAGTCCATCTACACCATGCCCACTGGTCCCCTAGTCCTGTGCATCAAAGATAAAAAAAAGATCAAGCGTGATGAAGGTGCCCCAGTATGGTCACCTAGTGGTGTACCTTCCTTACCCACCTTACTCATCCCTGCCAAATACGGGGATAGGTAAAATTAATTTATCTATCTACCAACTACACTGACATTCCTCCTTAAAAACCCTTGGATATTTGTGCAGAGAAGGTGAAAAGGTCACCAACTGGGAGCCAGCAATTCCTATTGGGCTAAGGTGATCAGCTGGTCCTGCACAGGAATTTGGGGTGGGTGCATGAAAGCACTTGGATGAGAAAGAACATTACAGTGCAGTGGAGATGGTTTATAGAGCTCAAGTTCTACTTCCCAGGTACTGTTTAAAAGTTAAAAATTAAAAAGAAACATGCAGTCCTCTGTTTTCACAGTACAAGTGGTAGATCTGAAACTTGATCATACTTAATATTGTGGAAATTCATTCTCTCCGCCTGAACTTGGGAATCAGTGAGCCATGAGGAATTCTGGGAGTTGTAGTCTATAATATTTGTATTTCAAGCTTTCTCTTTCTCTATGGTTGGAGGAATGGAGTGATATAAACAGTGACAATGACAACATGAACAATTGTGGTTTAGTACCTATTCTTCAAAGGTTTGTGAACAATATCCTAACTGCAGCAAAAGGATCCTTCTTGACCCTCCAGCTATCAAGGATATAGTGGGGGGGGGGGGGAATGCACAACATGAACAAAAAGCTTCATTTGTGAAGAATGGTTTTCAGACATGCCTGTCTCCAGGAATAGAATGTTTTGTGATGGTTCCCTTTCCTGATTATGTGATTGATTCACTGTATGGGCGGATATGAACATTGAGGAAAGGGAGGGATGCTTAGTATTGCTCTACAAATGACTAGCAATCATTTTAAAAGGATTACTATAAAATATATCACCACCACCACCCAATGTCTAACCTTCCAGGTTAAACTTAGTCTTCATGTTGTATTTTACATTGGAAATAGACCAACAGATGCTCAATGATTCATATTATGTTAAAGAAAACAAAAACAACCCCCTATTCTGTCCAAATGCTGGGATAGCACACCAAAATTAATGTATTTCACTCTACTCTAATAGATCCAGAAATGACAGATATATAGGTACGAAATAATTTATTAGATGAATCTTGCAACCTTCTAAGATAAATTATTCAGTGCCTTCTCTCTCTCCATGATTTGCCCTTTTTTAAAAAACTAAGGACTAATAATTCACAAATATATTCAATAATATATTTGACAAATTTCACAAAATGACTCAAATATTGCACTCAAATAATATTCCCTTTCATTTCTATATGTTAGTAGTTTTGGAGCCATCATTAGATGTGGTGAAGCATAGATAACCATTATGGTAGCCCAAAAATCTACCAGAAGCCATGATGAGACTAACACCATAAACCAGCAGCATGATAGGTATTTGAAACTTTCTAGGACTACATTAATATATACAAACTTGTAGTAACAAAAGTTTTAGCTAGAAAAGAAAAGTTACCACTGAGATCACTTGGGTATAGTTTCAAAAAGATGGACAAATATAGTGTTAATTGAATGTTAGTTCTAGGTTATCTCTATATCTAACAGAACCCTTGTAAGATGACCAGAAAGATAAGTGATGAGTATGGGGGTAAAAGAGGGCAGTGTGGAGTGAAATATAGGAGTATTTGGTGTTTTATTTGCAGAGTATAGGAGCCTAGTGCAGAATTGGTGGCTACTGAGAAGGTACAATCATTTGGATAATAAGGCAAAGGATTATTTATTACTTCAGAAAATCCAGTTATGAATAGTGCAAGAGCACAAAAGAATAAGCAGCCATAGAGTGACACAAAAAAGCTACTAGGGATGGCTTTTATGCACTGAGATCTGCTGGCAACCATGTCTCTGTCCAAAAATGAAGGAGCAAGAAGTGATCTCAGAGAGAAATGGAGGAAGAGGGAAAAGCCCAACAGTGCTATTCCACAAAAGACAAGAGAAGAGAACATCTGGGCTATCTGTTCATCTCCGTATATACATATATCTGTATACAGATCACTTGTGACATGCTTTAGTGCTCCTTTCCAGCAGAAGATATGTGAGAAGAGCAAGGAAATGGTGTTCCCCGAGTCCCACAAATTGGCTGTTTTATTTGATCAGATTTTTAAAAAATTAAGCACAGTAGCTCAGGGGACCTTTTTTAAATTATGTTTATCAAGTCAAGAGCAGGGCCTGGAGTGTTTTATACACAGCCAATCAAGACTTGAGGGCCAAAGGGCTGTACTCTTGGCCTGTCCCCAATGTCCTCCTCCTTAATGGTGGTATATTAAATGATAATGGCTCCATTGGGAAGTGGCAACTCACAGAAGTGAGCTAAGGCATCAAGCTTGAACAACAGAATTTTCAAAGCACTCTCTGTCACCTCTAGCAGAAAGCTTTTCACAGCATGCCTTCAGACCCGAGTCGTCCAGAATAAAGAAATCAGCTGAAGAAAAAGCACATGATACAGATTTCTATGCAAACTGACCCCATGTCAGATTTTGAGGAAGAAACACCTAGTTCAGGGGTGAAGTACCATTCTGAGGTGCCAACCTAGGGCTGTGTGCACCCCATTGAACCTAGTAGCATCCATTTAAGTGGAGCCAGAAGAAACTATGAGCTGGGTGAGAGACAGACCCAAGTGCAGAGAGATTAAGCAACACTGAAAGAGCAGAAGACCTTAAGGTGCTGAAGGTGAATGCATAAACATAACACTGCTCTTGCAAAAACCATATTGCAGGGGCATTCTCACTGGAAATTCAGGAGGTCATAAGCATCCATCTCTTTATTGAAATTTACTTGTTTCTGAGTTTTGGAGTAAAGGAAGATGGTAACAGGAATTCTCAGGATAGCCCCCCCGGGATCTGGGGCAATCTTTAAGGGGCACTGTGATCACCTTGCTTCTGGTTGGTAAGTCTTCTTGTAGGAGTGGTGGCCTTGCTGGTAGCTCCTGCATCAATGTTTGCAACACCACTAACAGGCATTATTTGGGCAAATTCAGTTCTTGTTAGGGTGGACCACCCTGAATGAATGGGACTCAAACCAGCAGTTATGTTAGTCTCATTTTAATTCGGACTTGCCATTGGATTTAGCATATTATCTTTTTTGGAGAGATTAAAGAGGTGAGCATGGTCTGATGTTCCATTTATAATCAATTAGGTTTTGCAGCTAGAGAAACAAATACATTTCTAACCTGTTGTGACTGTCGCTCCTCCCCATCTCGGCTGGGGTTGGCCAAAACAACCTCCTTGGTCATTTGCTCCATGAACTCCAGGTACCTGTTGCTGCTAGAACTAGTCTTTATTAGGGTTGGGGAATGGGGTACAAGGATTGTTGGGCACCTGACTCTTCCCATTCTGACAGTCCAGTAGTCCCCCCATTGCTTTCAGTCCCTCAGCTGAGCCTGAGTTCCATTAACTTGGCTCTCAGCATCTCCAGTTTGGGGCTGGGGTCTTGTTCACAATATTTACCCCAGCCAGATAACACCCTTTAGGGAGGACCCGGTAGTGCTGGGCCAATTCATTCATTCAATTTTTATATCATCCATCTAGCAAAATCGCTACTCTGGGCAGTGTACAAGAAAAAATACAGAAGCATAAATTGTAAAAATCAACTATAGAAAGACTGAAATTATCCTTACAATGAAAGTTCTTGAGTCCCAGCAGTTTATTCCACTTCTGGAGGACTGGCTACAGGATCTCGTTGTGGCACTTCCTCTGCCAGTGCTGCTTCTGAGTCAAGGTGGGGTTGCTGGATAGGGGCTTGGTTGAATGTCTGTGCTGTTGGTGTGGGGACCCAAGCTGCACAACCATCAATGCTCCTCCTCCATGTCCTTTCCATATAGAGAAGTCAACACCATTTCCTAGTCCAAGGATCCTGCAGCAACAGTAGCTAGTCCTCACCAAGGGCATAAAAGATGGGAGTAAACACCTCCAATACATCTGTCCAGTCCTCCCCCTTTTCCTTTATGTCAAGATTCCAGTATCCCATTTTAGCCTTTGCCCCCCCCCTCCAAGTGCAGCTTATCTGTCTCCTTGCTCCCTCCTGGGGACCTGCTCTCATTTTCTGCACCCTCAGGGAACCCACCAGTCTGAGGCAGGCCCACCAGGGACAGCCAGAATGTCCCTCTCACATATGTTCATAATCCACATTATTAAGGGCACGGATATAAACCCTTGCTTGTCCTGTCATTCCAGGCAAGTACAAGCAATGCCATTTCCCCCCCTTGTCCTACAACAGTGTTTTTTTATTTCTTGGTCATTTATAAAAGTAGTGCAAAGCTAGGGCTGTGCATCAGCTTTGGACAAATCCAGAATCCTAAACCAGCTCTATCTGACCCAGGGCTTGGGCTTTGCTTAGTGACAGCTGCAATATGAAAACTGAGGCCAGAACTTTGCTTCAATCACAGTGTTTGCAGAGAGCAAAAGTTTGAGATGCAAACCCCTGAAATTATTTGTCTGAAATTTGACACATTTTTTTCTCTTCTTTAGGGTCTGTCACATCTCCAGATTTCATGTACAGTGATAAACAGAGAAGGGAAAAAAAATGGCCATTTTGATTTCCACTGCAGGGCTGGTAATCCGATTTTACAGGTTTTTTCACTGACCTTTACAAATCTGAAGCATTGAATGGGTTCGTTTCATGTTTTCAAAGAAGTGACTAGTCCTTCTGTGCTTGCTGTGTGTACATGCTTCACTTTTTAAAATGAAAAGGCATTCATTTTGCACAGAGTATCCCAGAGGCCATGGGAATTCCTTGACCCGGAAAGGGAGGAATCCCTTCTTATCTCACTCTCACACTGGAGGTGAAGAATATTGTGGGACTTTATAATACCTTATTTAGGTGTTTCATTGTATTGATACAGCCTAAATCAATGAGAATCAAGAATTTAGCAAGTACTGATTCTGTCTGTAAGGGACAATTCACTGATTGTTCTGACTTATCTCAAAGGATATAGTTCATTCAGGAACCATTCTTGTAACCTGGACTTAGGTAAAGGTAAAGGTTCCCCTTGATATTTAGTCCAGTCGTGTCCGACTCTAGGGGGCAGTGCTCATCCCCTGGTCTCCAAGCCGTAGAGCCAGCGTTTGTCCATAGACAGTTTCCGTGGTCACGTGGCCAGCGCGACTAGACACGGAACGCCGTTACCTTCCCACCGAGGTGGTACCTATTTATCTACTTGCATTTTTACATGCTTTCGAACTGCTAGGTTGGCAGGAGCTGGGACAAGCAATGGGAGCTCACTCTGTCGCGTGGATTTGATCTTACGACTGCTGGACTTCCAACCTTGCAGCACAGAGGCTTCTGCGGTTTAACCCGCAGCGCCACCACGTCCCCCTACCGCCCACCACGTCCCCCTAACCTGGACTTAGGGGAAAATAAATTCTCCACTTAGAAACTAAAACTACTTTCTGTCAACTGCTATCTGTGCATATCAGCTGTATCTGGGAATTGTCCTAGTGACAAAAAATTGCTCTTCTTTTTCTTCTTTCTCAAAAGCAATAACAAACAAAAAGCAGGGAAAATAAAAAGGACAAGGTGGAAGATATCATTGTTAAATATGGTAATTGACAGTAATGACTTTAAAATATTTTTCTTCCTTTATTTTTCAAGCACACATATAAGTAACTTTTTTTCACATTCCATACATAGTTCTTTAAACAAGAAATATATGTTTGTGTGCCCTGCCACCCCCCCCCCCTCCTGCAGCACCCACAGGGCCACGGTCCCCCAGCAAAAGACTTCAACTAAATGTCTTGATTGAGAACAGCTTTTATTAGTGGCACAGCATCACTTCTCTCTGCCTTTCCCAACCCCACCCCCCGTCTCAAAGGGCCAAATTATAGTCTCTGAACCCTTGGGCACCACTTGCCAGCTTGGTGACTCAGTTGACTTCACTGGAGTTCTGGTTCTGGGAAGCAGAAAGGAGAGGAGAGTTTAGACCCAGGAAGCACTCCTTTTAGAGATAGCTTGTATAGACAAGCAAAAGAAGTCAGGCTCCACAACTCATCTCTACTAGTTCTTTCCCTCACTTACCTCGCCAGGGCTGCAGTGGTGTCCAGGCTAACATAGCCTTGTACAAGCACATGAGTGGAATCTCTGGTGTCTGACTCCTGTTGCAAGCGCACAAATCAGGTGAGGGTAGACAGGATCCAGCATTCTCCTCTCTTGCATTCGCCCAACACATCCTCTTATTCCGAAATAAACAACAACTCTCTGCCTTCCCAGTCCTGCCCTTTTATTCTCCTTGACTTGGCCTCCTTCAGATGTTTCTCATCAGGACACTGTCTCTCTTTCAGCTGCATTGGTCTTATCCTGGGAAAACTTGCCTTCCCACTGGCCTTATCCTGAGAAATGGTACCCTCCTCTTGGCTGCCTGATACTTGTGTGTTGGGGACAGATGGCTTTCTAGGAATGTGCACCTGCACCCTCTTGCAATGCTTGATCCTCCCCCCATCTAAGGAAAGAGTTTGATGAATATTGTGATGTACATCTCTGATTTGCATTCAAAATGAAATCACACCATGTTGTGCTTTATGTTCAACTAATTTAAGATGATGCATCCTTTTTTTCTGCCATGGCTATTTGTCACCAAGAGCTCCATGTCAGGGGTTCAGCTGTTTTCTCATATTTAGTTACCACCACATGATCTGCCAGGAACACAGACCAAGTTCTAACACTACAAACACTGGGCTGTTTTGAGATTTACTTTGGAGAAGGCCTGCATGTGCACAGTCACCCCTAAGTATCCAAATCATTTTGGTAAGTGCAGGGCATTCCGTGTTTTCCCAGTGATCTCTGGTTTGCTCTTACAGAAGCCAGAAATCACCCTGTTGAAAATGGGGGGGGGGGGGTCGCTTCCATTTGCAGAAAGACTTCCTCTTGATGCAACAGGCACCAGAAAGACAACCATGTGCGCACGGGACAGCATACACTTGGAAAAACTGAAGCCTTCTGGCTAAGAGGTTTTAGTCTAAATGCCCCCAAATATAAAGCATAAAATCATGAAAGTAGCAAATGTATCTCATAAGCAGCTGTGTTGTACAGACATATGTGCCAGGAAGCAGTGATCGGCTGCTGGTTTGTGTTGAGTTGACTATGGCAAGCTGCTACATACATAATGTGTGAAATGGTCGTTTACAATGATCAAGACTGCTGAAGGTTGAGCTTTTAATTGGGGCTGGTGCAATGGGTGATGCCACTCAGCATTTAGGGCTTCTGCTGTTATTTCTGGTCTGCATTTCTTCTGCCTTTTGTTGTTCGTGTTACACAGCCATTAGGTATCGTTTTCCACTTGGTGTGCTGGTATGTGAAATACCTGTCAGGCTGCCTTTTTTTTTTAAAGCAAAATGGGCTTTTCATGTCTGCTGTTCATGGTTAAGTGTGAAATGACAAATTAATGTTTTGAATTAAAAACAATTTTCGCAATTTTGATTGCAGAGTGAAGGGGGGGCAGTGAACTCCATTACAGAGCTGCTATGTAGCTTGAGGGTATTTTTAGTCTCAGTCTTGATCAGAGAAGGCCAAGCTAGGATGATGTAATGCAGCTGCTATATTTTATTTACTGTGCCTCTGGGATTGTGTTTACTTGTTCTGAGGTTTCAAGCTATACGTGCCTGTAGCAATACATATGTTTTATAGGTATCTCATTTAAAAGAAAAAATCTTAGCTCTTTTATTCATCTGGGTTGAATTTTTGATTGAAAGAGGTTGTTTATTTTGGCAATAAACACAGATTATGGGAATTCTTTAGGCAGCACACACTCCTTTTCAGTACCTTGGCTTGTTGCCATAATTAAATGTGAACATTTGCAATATGGTAATGTAAAATACTGGCCTATATAGCTAAACAGAGGTGCATATGTCTCGAATTACTGTTTGCTATGATGATGTTTCTCACATCCTGTTTGTGCTTCATTGGAGCCACACCATTCATTACAGGCCCTGTTTGTTCCATTCACAAGTCACCAGATACTCATTTGCTTATTAATACTCCCTAATAAATACTGCATGATCATCAAATTGTTTTTTTTTCTTGAAGTAAAAGAAAAAGACAGAACAAAGCCCAAATGCATACAGTTTTCAAGATTATGCATTACATGGTTCAATTTTCTTCATTTCCATTGTTGCATAATTTCAACATTATGCAATAGCTAACACAATTCACCTGAATATTTTCTTATTGAAATATGTAATGCAAAACAAAGCCCACCTATTGCCACCCGACGTGATTCACTTCAGTGAACATTTGTGCTGTTTCAGTGCTGCTGTGTGTGTTCTGGTCTGTCTTGGTTGGAACTGCTGCCTCCTGAAGCCATCATTCCCTGTTTTTCATTGCCTTCACTGTCCCCACAGCCATCAATGCAATTGGCTATGATGGCCTGTGTGATTTTGATGGCTAGTACCTATGAAATCATCATATCTGGCAAAGTCAGGATGACACAACCAATCAGTTAAGTGTTGGGTGGGGGAACTGAAAGACACAAGAAAGAGCTGACAATAACATGAGCATTAAAATGGTGAAAACAGGAAGCATATTTTGACACTTAGGAAAGTGAACACACACAAAAAAGTCATTTTAGCAGAACCGTAAGAGTTCCCTCCACCTTCTTTTGCTTTTGAAGTTTTCCTACCATTTTATGGTTTTGCAATTTCAATATGCAGTCATCTTTGTTTCTTTTGCCACATGGGTCATTTACTAAAAGTCTTATGCATTCATTACCATTTAGAAACATTTGCCCCTCATCGATTGCTGCTTGCTATATTTATCGAAAAGAGTTAAATTCAATTTTGGAAAATCTTGCCCATTTCACACAAGCATATGGAATGACCAATAACAGTCATCTACTGTACTGAACAGTAGGGGGCAGCAAAGAGCTTTTGTTGTTACAACTGAAAACCCTGCAGCAACCTGCATGGTAATTTAGCTCCTTACAAAACCAGCTGAGTGGTAAAACAGAAAATTGTTAGTAGAAAGTGGAAAGGTTATCTTCGAACAATAGGGATGGTCCAGGTTCCCAGTTTCCCTATCTTCTGTTTTTAAACAGGAAAAATATGTGCCTGAGCAGCTGACATCTCCAAATTATAAGTAAAATCTAGGCAAGGCCCAATGGGGTGTATTGCTGTCAGCCCCAGGAAATAATATTGCTTTAAATTGTCACATCATCACAAAATACTTGTTTATTCTTGTAAACAGATGTATGGAACAACAACACGTCACTTTTTTATGGAGTACATGACAACGCTTTTTTTTCCTTGAAAAGGAAGATACAGGCATTCCATCTCATCTGTCAACGCTTTCCTCAGCCAGGCCTTTTCCTTCCCTACAATCAGAGCAAAGGTGATTCTCCATATGGTGACTCTGAGGTGCTCCATGGGCAAGGGTGAAACCTTTGTTAGACCAGTAATGATCTGTATATATTTCATTATCACCCTTGTCTTACAATACTGTTAAGTATGTTTCCCATTGCTGACACTTTCAGTCCTGTCCAAGATATTTTTGATGTAGGTCCATTACCAGTCATGTTCTGGCAACAAAAAGCTAGAAACCCTAAGATATTATTGTAGTCATCTTGCAGAAGAAAAGGCTAGGAATCTAGCCATCTATTTTCTCCAAACTCCCTCTTGTGCCCCTTCACATTAATAAAAAGCCTATGGGAAAAAGAAACCCTGAAAAGTAGTGACGACTACCCTGGTGGGTGAGTTCTTGTACCTGCAAAAGATGGCTGAAGTCTAGACCAAAGCGCCAGGAAAAACCCTGGATTATGAAAAACTTCACTTAGCATTGAGGTTTATCAATGCATTGAAATACAGCAGATGCTTTACAAATAAAATCTTCTGATGGTCTAGAACAGTGGTTCAACTTTTGTACTCCTTGACAGCCTATTTGCATAAATTGTACCCTCCATATTAGAAGGTGGGGCTAGGAGAGACTCTCCACCATCTTGTCTTCAGGCTGCTTCCTCATCACCCTTGGTTGTGTGCATGAGTGTGCCAGCAAATGGGTTAAAACCTGTAAGGAGTTTTGTCCCGTACAAATTGCTGTTGTTAGGAAAGGAGCAGGCAGCACAAGCCCCCGGGTAAGTGACAGAACAAGAGCAGACAGTGCCTTGGAGTGAAAGCCAATTGACTGGGCCTCTCATGCAGTGGCCAGGGAGAGAAGGAAGAAGCCAAAGAATTTCTCATTGCTCAGGATATAAATGACTTACATTATTGATGTATGTGCCTTTTCCTGCTATTCATTTTTCCTCTCATACCCCTAAATGTCCTGATTCATACTCCTGGGGATACACACACCCCAGATTGGGATCATTGGTCTCGAAGATCAACTGTCTAAAGAAAGCCTACGCTACATTTGTTGCAAAACAGAGGTGTAATTGCTGGCTAAACAACACTACATCTTTCTTAATTGCAAGTGGATGTAAGTTAACGAGAAGCTGCTGAGAATTAAATTGGGCAGGAGAAAAAGACTGTCAAAACTAAAGAGTACCGATCACTAGGCAGAAGAATACTGTGTTCATAATCTAACTTTCATCTTTGCTGAGCCGCAGGTGCTTTGATTGTAAAACTACCTGAACACATATGCATCTTTGATGCTGTTATTGAATAGTAGATGTTTCCATAGTTATATCACTGCTAAGTAATCCTCCCTCTTTTGTCATTCTTTAGTTCCTTGGCACAATTCAAGAACCTTGTTTTTACCATAGACTACAGTTGGGTGCATTCTGTTTCATCAAAAATCAGTGCTGAAATTTTGGGATGCTGAAAAAAATAATCCACTCAGATAGGAATGTAATGGAATCTCTGGTTCATCCTTGTGCTCTAAATTAGAAAAATTGAGAAAATGTTCTTTTTCCTAAAAGATGGCAGGATTTTTGAAGAGAATGTGTATATTTGTGGAGCCAATTGTTTCCAACTTTGCAAAAAACCCAAGAACAACTGCTTCATTACAGCAGTTCATTAAGCAGAAGCATTGGATGGGTTGTTTGCTTTTTTTCTGAGCAATCAACCTTTTTGGGTGTGTGTGTGTGTGTCTGCAGAAATGGGAGGAAAACTAGATACATTTTATAGGAAGTGTGCAAAGCATGTAAAAAAAAAGGCTTAGTGCCTCATTGGAGCACTCCTCTCTCTCTTGGGAGTCTCATCTGAGAAATGCAGCATCTGCAAAAATTTCTTCATATCCCTATAGTCAGAATTCTGGCCTGTCTCGACATATACTGACCTAGTAAACTGTATCACCACCAGACCTCCTCTGTTCTTCTGTTTCAGCAGCCTGGAGAAGGGGAAAGACTATTGTGCCTCCATTGTTTTGTGATAAGTAAGGACTCTCAGTGAAAATGGTGATTTAGATCTTTGTCCTGAAATAGCATGCCTCTCCTTCATGGCTCCAACTAGGTTGGAACAGAAGCCTTGAGCATTATTTGGGTCTTGCAGCGGGGTGGGGAAGTGATATTAGGATTATTCAGAGTGCAGGGACCTAATGCAGAATTTGCACCTAGTGAATAGAATAGCTATTCCAGAAAGTAATAGTAAGGCCAAAATAAGGAAGGAAGACCAAATTGTTACTGTTATATATCATCAAGCCATTTCTGAAATAATGAGACTATAAATTAATGGCTTCCAAAAGGTCCTATCATTAACAGTCCCTGCTCAGGTCTTACAAAAGAAGCTGTGGTTTGCTTAATTCAGTCAATCCACCCCATATTAGGTCTCCTACATATGGTGGGAGTAGGATTGGCTGGGAATGGGACAAGAGGAAGGACTGTCTCAGTGGGCACATCTAGATTGTGGAATACTAGCCCCACAAGGATGGTTTAGCCTCACTCCTTGCCATCATCCACTATGCATGAAGACTTTTGTGGTGCAAGAGCACTTTTCTGGGTGGCTATAATTTGGACATCCCAAATCCAATCTTCACCGAACTTTGAGGAGGAGGAGAGGAGAATCAACTGAAGACATGCTGTGAGTTTGGCATCTCAGTGTGGGGGCCATTCTACTGCTCCTAGATTCCCAAATTGCATGAACCATGAAGTGTCAGAATTGCCAAAACTGATAATAGTTTGCCATTTTGTTTCATTTTGGCCAGGTACACAAAGCACCCTGAAATGAACAGTGAAATGGCCCAATTCATGGGGGGGGGGGGGGTTTGGCTTTGTGTTTCATTTTGTTCCCATCTCTATTCACATACAGTATATCCATACCTGTGGATCTATTATTGTGCAATCCTTCCATCGGGCCTAACCTCCTCTGTCCTCAAAAGAGTCTGCCCCTGGTCTTAGGTTTTAGCCTGGAGATCTCATGGAAGGAGAAACTGCTGACCTGGCAAACCTAGCAATATTTCTGTAGCAATGGCTGGTGCACACTGTGCAAAATGTGATGGCCAGTTTGAAATCCCTTGTTGCACCATATAATGCCAGTTGTGTATAGAGGTACTGTTGAACCCTTTATATTTCAGGCTTTGAGTACGTGCTGAATGAGACCAGAGTGAGATGAGTGCCTCAGGCAACAGGTATGCATATCAACAACTTATGAACTCTTCTTTTTGAGCTCACCCTATTCCCCTCTGTTAGAAGACCAAAACAAACAAACAAATGTGTGGTGGTGGTCGCTGTCTAGTAAAATGCATCTGCCAACCCTGTTTGGTTCTACATATATGTAGTTGTCCTCTGCCTTAAACAGAAACCCTGGCTGAACATCTTCCTCCTGTGTTGGGTTTGGCTTTAATGTGTAAATTCTTGTCTTGCAGGTTTTACCAGACAGCAAGCAACCTTGGGGGATCTTCTTAAGGTTCAAAGATAGTGTACTCTGTCTGTATGTCTGTCCATCTGTCCGCCCACCTGCCCATCCATCTGTCAGTCTGTCCACCCGCCTGCCTGCCAGCCTGCTTTTTAAAGGCATGGTACCCAATGTGATGTACTGGATAGAGTGATAGACTAGGACTCTGGAGACAGGGTTTGAATCCCTACATACCCATGGAAACTCCATAATCATTCTAGTCTCCAGAGTGGAACTGGTAAAAACACTCCTTAAATATCTCACTTATCTTCAAAAGCCCTATTCGGGTCACTATAAATTGGTTCCAGCTTGACAGCATATAACTAACTAATGAATGCTTTTAAAAAAATAATCTCCTTATTCAGAGCCAGAAAAACGTCATCAAATTTGTGTATGAATTCAAGTTTTGCAATTTCCAGTTGTCTTTTGCAAGAGCATAGGTATATAGATGTGTCTGTTTACATCCCAACCTTAAAGGCAGATATAGCATTCCAATATATTAACAAGTTTTCCCACTAGTATGTCTGTTCCTATCCGTTACTGGTGATTTAAGTCCACTGCTTAGGGACTTCCCTCCTTCAGCCTATGTATCAGTCACTGATGTGTGGTGCTAGTAGGTGATGGCATATATGACATGAGTCAAATTAGTTCTTGGCAAATGAGGCAAAATACCACATGTCCCGTTTGTCATGTATTCCCCCCCCCCCCCCTTCTTGGTCTTCTCTGGGAAATCTGCTTAATAATGTCAAAAAAAATTGTAAATGGCCTAGTTGAGCGTCTGACGATGCAGCCATCCACCCACACACCACTGACGGCAAGATCAAAGCCAAACTCTGCAGACACCAACAGAAAATTGCTAGTGTTGCCTCTCTGTGGCAATGAAAACTGCAAATTATTCCTGCTCAAACAAACGCTGAAATGGCTAATGTCAGTGAATTGTCAAAACAGTGAACTTCAAACATCCTTGCTAATTTATATATCACCAAAGAAGGAAATAATGGGAAAATAATGAGCAATTATTGCTCCCTGCTCTGCAGTGATTTCCAAGTTATTTATAAATACACAATTAATGAAAAGTGCAGAACACAGAATGGGGCTCTTTCAATATGTCCAGTGCAAAATGAGTATCATGGATGTCTATTTAGACTGTATTCTCGAAGGCTTTCATGGCCGGGATCTGATGGTTGTTGTGGGTTTTTCGGGCTCTTTGGCCGTGTTCTGAAGGTTGTTCTTCCTAACGTTTCACCAGTCTCTGTGGCCGGCATCTTCAGAGGACAGGAGTCAGAACTCCATCTGTGCTCTGGTGCAGTTTGTTTGGATAGTTGAGTATTTATAGCTGTGGGATCAGCTTTTGTCCTTTTCAGGAGATGGGTGACATTTGTTACAGTCAGCAAAGGACAAAAGGGACCCCCTCACCACTGCAGGAGTATACCGGATACCTTGCAGTTGTGGCCAGGTATATATTGGAACCACAAAACGTAGCATCCACAGCAGAATCAAAGAACATGAGAGACACTGCAGACTAAAACAACCAGAAAAATCGGCAGTAGCTGAACATGCCCTGAAACAAGCTGGACATGAAATTCTATTTCAAAATACTGAAGTACTGGACAACACCAGCAATCATTATGTTAGACTGCACAGGGAAGCCATTGAAATCCACAAACACCAGCAGAGCTTCAACAAAAAAGAAGAAAGTTTAAAACTCAACAAAGCCTGGCTCCCAGCACTGAAAAATACAGCCTGCAAAAGGTCAATGAACTCTACCCAGTTACAAGGACCGGTGATCACTGCACACAAAAGACCAGCTAATGACACCCATCAATCACAGTGACAGATAATCTCTCCCTCTTATCACAACAATACACCCACAACAAAAAACACGCTGATCACCACAATCACCCATCTCCTGAAAAGGACAAAAGCTGATCCCACAGCTATAAATACTCAACTATCCAAACAAACTGCACCAGAGCACAGACAGAGTTCTGACTCCTGTCCTCTGAAGATGCCGGCCACAGAGACTGGCGAAACATTAGGAAGAACAACCTTCAGAACACGGCCAAAGATCCCGAAAAACCCACAACAGCCATCTATTTAGACTGACAAGAACTTGGAGGTCAGGACATGGGAGACGTATGGATGTGCAAAACAGTAAGGCTCAGGTGGTTCAGAAAGCAATATAGGTCCAGGAGAATGTGGGGCATCTTTATGGTCCCAGGCATTCCATTCTCCCTAACCTAGATTTGTTCCTGAAAAACCAAGGCAAACTGTAGGTGGACAGATCATTACCTGGTGGGGTTTATACCTGATGGCCCTGGTAACTTCTGTAGGAGTGGTGGGCCAATTAAGATGGCCCACCTGGAGACAAATGGGTCCAGAGGCTTTCTGATGGCTCTTCAGAAGTTTGCTGTTACTACAACAGGTGATCCTGTCAAAGTCTCAGCTGACCTCTGGAATAGGGAATTGACTAGGTCTGTAGAAACAATCACTCCTAAGTGTCTGGTCCTCTGGAGTGGAACTAAGCTGGCACTCTGATTTACCTGAGAATTGATGGTGATGAATCAAGTAGAATGGAGACTACAATGATGATGGCAGAAAACTCAGTCTGATCAAACACTGGCTAGAACCAGTTGGAAGCCACCTCCATGGTAGTGATGGCAGTGAAGAAATCTTTCTTCTCTGCTACCACTGCATCAGTGGAGTGATATTCAGCACAGTTGTTCTGAATGGTCAAGGGACTGATGTTCTGGCCCACATGAAAGGAATATGAACTACTCAATAGTGAAAAATTTGCTAGGAATTTTACTGATAAAATTACTGGGATCCGTTCTGACTTGGATGCTGTTCTTGATACAGGTCATGAATGTATAACTTTGGCACCTGCTTTATTTGAGAGAAGGACTCAGAAGGTGATGTTGAGGAGTTCCTGTTCAACTCCTTGACTACTGGCTTCTATAGTCCCTCAGGGTTCAATTTCATATCCGATGTTGTTTAAAAACCAACATGAAATGGCTGGGGGAGGTTGTCTGAAGTTTGAAGGTTTAGTGCCATTGGTATGATGAGTATACTCCCAATTTTTTTCTTTCCAGGGAAACTTGAGGATGCTGTTCTGATCCTAAACCAGATCAGTAATGGTGTCAGTAAGTGACTGGATGAGAGTGAACAAATGGAAAGTTAATCCAGACAAGAAAGAGATACTTCTATTCATTTGAAATGCATATCAATGAATAGGGACTCAGCCTACATTAAAGGGGATGAAACTTCCCTTGAAAACATAGATTCACAGCTTGGGTGTACTCCTGGCTTTAATCGTGAGTTTGAATGCCCAGGGTTTAGTACTTGCCAGGAGTGCATTTGCACAGTTAAAGTTTGTGTACTAGCTGCACCCATTTCCTGATAATGCCTGATCTGGTTACAGTGACACATGCCTTAGTTGCATCTCATTTGGATTACTGTAACACACTCTTGTGTGGGAGCTGCCATGCTACAGCCAGGCTCCTAACTGGAGCTGCATACAGAGAGCATGTAACTCCCTCTGAAAACAACTATACTGTCCCTCAGGTCATTTCCAGGCCCAGTTCAAATTCCTGGTTTTGACCTATAAAACCCTAGATAGCTTGGGCCAAACTATCTGAAAGACCATATCTCCCCTTATTCACCCCTATGAATGTTAAGATAATCAGGGGAGTCCTTTCTCTCAGTCCCTGCACCTTCACAAATTCCTCTGATGAGAACACAATAGATGGCTTTTTCAGTGACTGTCCCTAGACTAAGGAATATCCTTCCTTAAGAGGTTTGTTTGGCCCTCTCCTTGCTATCTTTCTACCAGCAGGTAAAAATATTCCTTTTTAAATCCGCATTGGGCATTTAAATTTGGATATACGTAACAGGTTTGAATTCTTATTTGGTTAATCATTTTAATGAGTTATTTATTTGTTGTGGTTTATAAGTTTTAAGTTATAAGTTTGGTTTTAAATGTTGTAAATGGCCTTGAGGATAGGGAGAAAGGCATTAAATCAATCAATCAATCAATCAAATTAAGATAAAGAGTACACTGTAAGCAAGCCCAGTTTATAACTTTGCACACTATCTTCCTGAATACAGGACACATCTATTACAACATCAACTTTCAATTTTCTGGCTATGTGTCATATGCCAGCAGGGTTTAAAAATCATGGAATACATACACAAAACACATGGAAATTTGGCAGACTGAATATATATCATGGAACTGCTTTTGGATTTCCCCATATATTATGGAAATATAGATGTGTTTGCTGGTCCAGCAATGTTACTTGATCAGGTGTTATTATAAGAACTGTTCGGTAAATAAAGATGGAAGCATACTGTGTGCTTCACTTTGACAAAGAGTGACAACTGCATCTGTTGTCCCCAATCATTTCTTCCACTTGTCTGGAAGCCATTTCTTGTCTATTCAAGAGAAGCAGGAATGTCTCCCTTAAGGGGAGTGTGAGCAAGGCCACAGATGATAGTGTGGCATTTTGCTCTCAGCTTGGCTGACTGGGATAAAGAAGACTTGGGTTTGTTGGCAAGCATGAGAATCCAAAGCAAATTGATGGAACAGTGGTCATTCTTCCTGTAGAATCCAGAAGAATCATGCCAAGGGCCTTTAAGGAAGAAGACTTTGAGATGCTCCCACCTTGAGTAATGAGAGGAATAGTGGGAAATTAGGAGAGAAGGAAAACAGAAGAATTGGTACTGACTGTGTAAGGAGTGCTCTCAGATTTCCTTTTTGAGCTGCAAGCACCACCACCACCCTGAAGAAGGGAAAAGGCACCCTCGAGGCCTGTACATTTTGTAGTAGCCTATAGTGATACTTCACACTTTTTCATGGATTTCCCACTAAGGATAATAACTAATTTACTCATTCTAAATGAGACAGGCTGTATCTACACATCCAGACAATCTGTTAAGAAATCACTGGATCTCCTGTGAAATTTCTTGCCTTCATCATGGGAATGAGACATGAACCCATGTTTATATTGAATTTTAAAAAAAACACCTCCAGTTTATGAATGTGGGATATTGTGCTTGCTGTATCCGCAATTCAAAATGCCAGGAAATGGCCCAGTTTTGCTGCACAATATTGTGCCCATATTGCCAGCAATAAAAAGAATGCCAAGCTTTACAAAACAAAGGGCAGCTTGAATGTTGACAACACCAATGGCAACAGTCAAGATGGTCTGCAGGATACCCTCTTGTGCACACTACCATTCACAAAGTGACATCAAGCAATAGAAAAACCCAGAAGCTGACTCCTTTTTCCATCAGCTAATCACTTCTCACCCAACATACGAAGCAATAGTCAGGGCTGCTTTTCAACAAGTGTGAATGGTAGTGAGATTTCAAACTTATAATGCATTGTTTGGGCTGACCCATTTTTAGAATTTCCTTATAGAATGTTGACTTTTCTGTGCCGGCACAATATAATCACACCACTCTCATGCAGTGATAATGTACCTCCATCAATGTATGTTTCCTAGGTAGCTTAAGGAACTGAAAAGACAATACGCAACATGATGTAATATTGAAAACAAAACTAACACAACAAAATGCGCCCTGGAAAGCTTTATTTAGCTTTTAGCAGCAAGCCTTAAAAGAAGGATGAGCAACTTCTGGGGTTCTAGATGTCATTGGAATGCAACTGCAATAACTATGCTGGTTACAGCTTCTGGGAGATATTGCTTAACACCCGAAACCCATACATTACCTGCTTTTGCCTTAAAAGCAAATCAGACAACCTGCTGTTCAGAAAGTTCATGTACATGGAATTATTTTCACTTGGAAGCAAATACGGAAGCGGAGGTTTAGCATGCACCTTTGTATGGAGCCACAAGGTGCTCTACTCCTGTGCCTCCCTCCCAGGTGGTGAATGTACGTCTAAGTGCAGAAAAGGACAGCACACGAATACTTCCTTAACAATATAATAAAGAACAACCATCTAAGTTCTGATACTTTTCTGGTACTTCAAGATAGTTGTCTTATTCTTTTCCTGACTCTGGAAATGAATAGACTTAGGGTTTATCCATTAGTTGTCCCCAAGGAGGAGCAACATTTGATGGAGGTTTTAGTATGTCTTTAGAATGGGGATCCTTATAGCAAAATTTCTCCCACCATCCCCTTGTTGTAGTATGGATTCTAATGCATCAAGGTGACTGACAATACTTGAGGTAGTGTGCTGACAGATTCAAGCACTGATATTGTGCCTTTTTGCTCAGAGCTTGCAAAAGTTACTTTTTGGACTACAACTCCCACAAGACTGCTGGTTTGGAAGTTTCAATCATAGAAAGTAACTTTTATGTGCCACAGTCATACCAGTATTTTTAAAAGGTCATATAGATCCAATCCTGAGTGCTGCCAAACAATTAGCCGCCTCTCGTCTTTAGGCAAACTATATACTCATGGCCTATTAGACGGATTGAAGGAATGGCTAGAGGCCAAGAATATCATGGGTCAAGAACAAATTGGCTTTAGAAGGAATTGCTGTACAGTTGACCAATGCCATGCATTGAAACATTTAGCAGAAAAGTATATAGCTATTCTAGGTGTACGCCTTTTACTGGCCTTCATGGACCTGAATGGGGCTTTTGATTCAATTAACCGTGATAAACTATGGCAGAAATTAGACATCTCTACAATCTATAAATGCTTGCTATGACTGATTCTAACCTATTTTTTTCCCATCTAACTATTCCACATCACTGCAGAGTCTTTCTATATGCAAGACTAAATATTTTCCCTTTGAAGGAGATGCAAGGAAGATAGTCAGGGCAACCTTACTCCGAGAGAGTTTGTCCATGTGACAGCACTAGCCTGGGTACTTTTTCACATATTCTGCATACTTGCCCTTTTTATGCAATTGTGAGAGAGCAGTTTATGAGACTTTTATTTGATTTATTGGAAATAGCATTCTCTAAAGATGGTTGTTGTAGGTTTTTCAGGCTGTTTGGCCGTGTTCTGAGGGTTTTTCTTCCTAACGTTTCACCAGTCTCTGTGGCCGGCATCTTCAGAGGACAGGAATCAGAACTCTGTCTGTGCTCTGGTGCAGTTTGTGGGATCCCAGAGCACAGACAGAGTTCTGATTCCTGTCCTCTGAAGATGCCGGCCACAGAGACTGGCGAAACGTTAGGAAGAAAAACCCTCAGAACATGGCCAAACAGCCCGAAAAACCTACAACAACCATCGGATCCTGGCCGTGAAAGCCTTCGAGAATACATTCTCTAAAGACCTTGTCCCTACACTACTAGAAGATAAAAATCCTCATTGCTCTGTAGCACTTGCTATATGTGTTGCTGCTATTCAGTCCTCCAAGACAATTGAAACTCATATTACTTAAATATTTTGTTTTTTGCTGCTCAAGAGTTTTTCATGAGCTTCTAAGGAAGGAAAGGAAAAGAAAATTTTTGAGCTTTGTTTATGCTGGAGATCCCACAAAACATAATGAGAGTTATCGTTTATATGGTCTTATAATAAGAGGGGAATTGTGGACTACCTTTAGTGTCCTGGGCCTCTTTATCTATGGAGGATGGATCTATAATTCCAAATGGATCTATAGTTTCCAAATTAATTTGCTTTGATTTGCAACTGGTGTTTAGGAACTAAGCATTGGTTTGTTTGCAAGTCTAACTTTTCAGACACAGAAGTCTGCTAGAATCATGTCTTAAGAACACTGATGTGATTTCTGCTCTACTGACAGGTTCTCTGTAATGCATAGTTCACTCCCAGATGCCATCTATGCTTAGTTTCCCAAGTCCTTTTACCCATAGCCAGTACATCTGCCATCTTTAAAGTTCCCTGCCTTCTTGTTGTTTCATTTATTAGATCTGAGTAATTAGATCTGATGAATAACCTGTAAGAATATTCATCTTCTTCAGTCCTGTTAGATACCATTGTTTCTTCCACTGCTATGTGATGTCAAATTGTTTCTGCTTTATGGTAACCCTATAAATTAATGACCTCCGAAAGATCCTATCAATAACATCTCTGCTTTGGTCTTGCAAACTAAAGTTGGTGGCTTCTTTTACTACATCAATCTATATCATGTTAGGTTCTGTTTTCTTGCTGCTTTTCACTTTTCCTATCATTATTAACTTTTCCAGTGATCCCTCTTTACTCATGCTCAAAGTACAACATTCTCAGTTTAATCATCATAGCATCTAATGAGAGCTGAAACTTGATTTGATCTAGAACCCACTTATTTTGTCTTTCTATTGCTTCATGGTGTCAGTGAAATTCTCCTCCAACAGCACATTTCAAGTAAATTAATGTTTTATTTGCTACTTTTCTTCATCTGTCAGATAGTTTGATTTGGCTTTCAGCACTGAGCAGAAGATTGGACTTGATGGCCTTATAGGTCCCTTCCACTTTAATCACTTTGATTAAATTTTAACAATATGTTTTTTAACTTTCTGTGTATCGCCGATCGAGAACCTGCCTGCAGCTGTGGTTTCAATCAGCAATACACAGATAGGCAAATATTTTTTTAAAAATGTAATTGAAGTGATTCATTATATCAGCAATGATCTAGCAGATGCAATAAAAATAATTTCACTTCCCCTGACCCTCTACAGAAGATCAAGGGAAGTGTTCAATTTCTGATATCCTGAAGCAGCTCATAAGCTGCTTCAGAATACTGGAAATTAGGGCAAGTTGTTCCACTCCAATGATGTCCCAGAAAAAAAGCAGACCAACTCATCAGCACACAAAACAGTGGGACAAAGGCTCATGTGGACGGGCTCTAAGTCTCAGTCCTTTTGTGATATCTTGGTGATCATTCCATTTTGATTGATAATTGTTCTTTTAACTTTGTTTCTTCTAGCAGCTTCTATTTTTACTTTTTCTTCCTCTAGTCACTTTTTCTTTCTTCATTCTTCATGTGGAGAGTCTCAACCATCTAGGGCACATGTAGTTAATAGACTCATGTTATGACATTACATATCAGATCAGATTGGATGCTTTGATCTTTAATCAGTAAACACCTCTTTTTAAAATATTTTTTGTAATCATAAGATACCTCAATAAGATTTAATGGAAAAAAACCACATCGATTTCTTGAGAGTTCTCAGCTAGCTTGTAACATTCATGAACATATGCTGATATTTCTGCATGCAGGTATCTTCACTGTTTTCCCTGTGGAAATAATATTTTCCAGTACAAGCCACCACAACAGAGCAGTTTTGAAATTTGATCCTCTCCTCCTCCCAAGACAGCCCAACCTACCACAACCATCCCCAAACAAGGGAGGTTTTTCAACACAACAGCACAACAGCCACATTTTTTAAAAAAATGACCCAAGTAAAGCAGTCACCAAACAAAAGGCTACTTAATCTGTTGGTCTGGTCACAGAGTTCAGAGCAATCAATGAGCGTTTCATCAGGAGTGAGTGTTAAACATGAAAGAACTTTGTAGTTCTACAAAGCAGCTGGCTTTATGGTTCATGTAATTTCACAGCATTCAAAGAGAGTTTCAGCCAAAAGGTATTTTATCATTGCAATCAAACTTCCTTTACTATAGTTTCTTGCTGTGTGAAGAACAGTAGGACCTGGACTTCTTTCTAAGGCTGTAACCAGTTACAGGATTATTCCATGGCCGTAAATTCTGGATGTTTCCTCCAAGCTTTGACCCCCCACATTGCTACAAAGATACAGGATAAAACTGGTAGGCAACTTAATAAAACGGTGAAACAACAGGACTAAGTGCTCTCTTCTAAGGGCTCAAGTGTAATCTTATTTTTATTTTGGAAAAAAGAACTTAATGGAAATAGGGCCAGTCCAAGACATGTTACTGCCTGAAACACAAAATGAAATACCTCCCCCACTAAGGTGCACACCATTATTATAGAGTCTAAGGTGCCTTCCCAGATGTGTGCAAAGGTGGAAGAATTCCTTCTGCAGTTTTGCAGGAGAGGTTGATGCAATCCATTACTGGTAAAGCCCCATCTTTTTGGCAACTTGCCGAGCAGTGACTTATTTTTCTCTCTTGCTTTATCATCTTTTAAAAACCTTCTTCATCATCTTTAGGGCTGGAGGGAACTATTTCTGTTCCCTTATGGATTCACATGCATTCATTTGTATATCAACTCTTGTCCTGTGTCTACATTCATTTACTTTTTTTTTAAAAAAAAAAAATCTGTATTAGAAATTTCTGCAACATGGCATAGTAGGGAGGGCCACAAAATTCTGAATCCTATGACAGGTCACTCTGGAATTTATCAATAGCAACTGTTTGGGCTCAGTCCCAATTTCTTGTGTTTTTATGGGCTGGCTGATGAGAGATGTCGGCCTGTCCATAAGCAATCCACATAGAAAACCGTGTCATGTTAACAACCACCTCCCATTTCCCGCTTATCTGCCAGTTAGCTTCTTCCTTGTGAGCCCCACCTGCTGGGTAACTGCAGGATGAGGCACATTGATTGGAGCAGCCTGTAGCTGCTCGGCAATACAGATTAGACAGCTAGCAAAATCTTTTTGTCTCCCATCACTGACAGTGTTTTCTCCTGGCTTGATGTACAGCATCAGAACAGACTTCGCAGGGTTCCCAACAGCAGCCTGGCCATTAAAGTGACATTTTCTCTTAATCAGGGATTTCTTCCTACTAAGAACAGAGAAACAGTTATGTTGTTGTCCTGATTACAGCTGTGATCCAAAGTCTCACTGCCTGAAACAGGGTTTTTGGATCAAGGCTGCAGAACATTTGATTGCATTGTTTGCAGGCAGCTCAGCTGGGGCCTCATTGTACTCATTTCCATTGTTTATGTTGGCCACTTTAAGTGCTTTATGGGCTTAACAAACAGGCAAACAAAAAAATACAGTCATTTAAATTGGATTATTTCATGGGGATATGCACAGGCATGAACAGAAGTTGGTTTGATTGGCTTCATATTCTGTAGAGCAAGATGGGAATACATGAAATGTAATAATCCTGGAACTTAAAGGCACAGGAGAACTGTTACACGGTGCACCAAACAATCCACAATACTGTCCAGAACCATACAAGTACATCTATTTACCTTGCTGACCTATACACACAAAACAAAACTCCGGTTTGTATCTTTGCCCACAATAGGACAAGACTTGTTCCCATAGGGAAGAGACAGAAGCAAAGGTTAAGTGTTGCCTTGGCTAAAATGATCACACATAACGGGCCAAATGACATTATGTGAGAAAATTGGGATTGAACCACTTGACTTTTTCAATAGAGTGAGAGAGAGGAGGTGCCATTTTGCTCACAATGGGGCCTCAGACCCTTTTCACATCTACATTCATTCTAAACCACCTCTCCCACCTGATATTTGCACTGCAGTGTGTGTTGGGGGTACATGTATCTAAAACTTCTCTTCTCCTGAGTAAACCAAAGCTCATTATGTGTGTTTCCATTTAGACTGAAACAATGGCACAGAGGAGACTCTACTTCAACTGTAAGTAAATTATTAGCTCCCCAGTTATCATGCTACATGTTCAGCTCCTTGACACTAAAACACAGCTGCATTTCAATAAACAGCCATGCAACTTTGGTATCACCTGCAGTTTGAACTTTAGGTGCTGATTTCAAGGTGGAAACTGGCATCCTTTGGGGGCTAATTATGTGGGAGGAAGTTAGTGGCTTTGCAATGATGCCCAACTCCATGAGAGAGAACTCTTTTCTGACTACTTAAATAACTCTTTATCTGTTTGGTGGAGTAGGTAACAAAGCAATCATAACAGAGACAGTCCATAACATCTTCTTTGCTGATTTAGGGTGCAACTACACAGCAGGAAAAATCTACATTATTTCACACCAGGAGGGCTGTTTTCCCCAGGTGAATTCACTTTAGCCAACTGACAGAAGTCAGCAAAAAGACAGGAGGATATTGTCAATCAGCCCTTGATTGCAGTTTTTTAAGACAGCTTCTGCTGTAGTCATCTAGATTTGCAGAAGGTACAGCTACAACAGAGCTACCTCAACTCATTCTCACCACTAGGTACCCTGGTGCTCTTTTGCTGCAGTGCAGAAAGAAAGAAAGAAAGAAAGTATTACTAGCAAAGATTCAAAATCTCCTTGGTGGTCTCTTAAAACATTTGAGGGGAACTGACCCCTGCAAGTACCCTTATGCTACCTGTCTCCCTATCCTCTCAACCAGCAACAACACTGTGTATGTTTTTCTCCACTGACTCAATTGATCACACTGTCTGAACCAATATGAATGCATTCATCACAAAAAGGAAGTAGAAGCCAGAGGAAAATTTGGAGGAAAAAAACATTGGGCTGTTTCACATTGACTTGTATGTTATGTAGTCAATGGAAAATAATGTGAATCTGGCCATCCCCATCCTGGGCACTATATTTGCCAATGTAGTTGCCTCCTTAATTAAAATATATAAACTTCACCTTTCTGCCTGATAGCAGTGCAGCTATCATTATTACAGTATTTCTGAACACTAGACATAGGAACAGCAACCTGTGCCACCCATTAAAGTTCAACTCTAATGGACCTCCCCAGTTTGGAGGTACTACATTTGGTTTGCTGACTATGGGCTGCTTGGTCAGCTGTTGTTATGCTGATAGAAAAGGATAATGCAGTAATATTTATAGTAATACTTATCATTTATATAGTACTTCAGAGTGTTCAGAAAGCACTTCACAAGAATTATCCTATATCATTTATTGATTCTGCATTAGGATTATTGCTGCTTTATGAATTTTATTATGATTATTTGACAAAACATACAAATATGGGCAAAACTGTTTGACACTTGGGCAGGAAGGATTTGATGCTTACACAGTACTTTAATATCTGGCTGAGTTTGTAAGGCCTTGTGTCATTTAGATTATCAAATAAACAAACAATTTGGAACGGCCAGCACCTCAAACAGAGATTGAATAATTACTTGCACTTTCTGATTTAATAATCAGCGTTTTGAAGAATGTAGTTACATTTGGCTTTGGTTCACGTAATAAGGTTAGACTGTAAAGTTGTAAAGTTAATATGCTTATGGTGCTTTAACCCATCCATCCCTGTAGAGAAACTTCAGAAGGAATCAGGGAAAAGGATTGGAAAGATGGCATGATGATCTGAAGATTTTCACCATGTAGTGTCTATGGTAGTCAGTGACTCTCAAATTGGTTTCCAAGGGACACTGGTGTGTTTGATTCAAGAAGGGCTAGTGTATGATCTGAAATTTTAAGTGACCGTATTAGAGGAATTCATTGTGTTGTACCCTTCAAAGCTGGGAAGCTCTATGCAATGTGGATTCCTTCCCTTCTTTCCATTAATACATTAGCAGAGATTACCTCCTTGGGCAACAGCTAGACAAGAATTACTTGCTTCCCCTAATGCAAATTACCTCATAGATGCATAGGAGATGGATGAATCAGCATATTTCCAATTGGTGTCAGTGCCGCATGTATTCAGGTTGTAAATCTCCTCTGTTAATTTTCAACAATGTTTTGGAATTGATTAAAAATACACCAAAATTACATTCATTTTTTTCATGCAATTTTCCCTAACATACACATTCTGTGCATTTTCCCCTTAATGTATACATTTTTGTACCCACTTTCCCTTAAATGTTTTTCCAGACAAATGTCTACATGCTTTCCACACCAAGATCTATATCCTAATCTTCAGAGAAGAGCAGAATCAGAAGGGTAACCATATCATGATTTCTGTATTAGTCTAGAATATGCAAACTAGGCCTGCTTCATTAAAAATGTAAGCTGAGTGGCCAGAATCCTGTTTCCTATACAACTGTGTACAAGCTACTTGCAAACAGAAAGAGGAATTTTGCTAGCATCAAGTCATCCTTTGGTTGTGCTGTTCATCACATAGCCAGATGCATGACATGGTGCTCAACTGACTGTAAGCAAAGTGCAAAACCAGTTATGTGATTGCTTTTATGAGCACAATTTTCCTTAGAAGAGTTTCGGTCAATGAAAGCAACCCTCCGTGTTACAGCTGAGATGTGCTACGTTCTCCTCCTGTTCCATGATTGAATGAATAAGGGGGAAGGCAGGATGCAGGGAACAGTATTAAGAGAGATCTTGCAATTACAAGAATTCATCTCCATTGTTCTAGAAGCTGGGATGTGTGTGTGTATTTGTGTGAGCATGTTCGTGCATTTGTGAGTGTAGAATGTAAAGTGCCATTTTCTCCCCTGATTTTAAACTGAAAAATACAACCCACCCTGTGCCAGAGATAGCAAAACTTTACACTAGCCAAAAATGCTAGAAATATAGATGTGCTTCTGAATTAGCATGTACACCCATAGGTGATGTTGTGTACTCTTGGCTCTATGTGTGTAATCCTTAAGAGGAATTTTATTAAATTCTAGACTAGTGAATTTAAGATGGTTGAAATCAATGAAGAAAGGAACACAATATGAATTGGCTGATGTCACTGACAGTTATTACTAGTAATTGCTCTGCCTGATTGATTTTGAAAAAACTGTAATGATGATCTGTATGTGGAAAACAAATGTTTTCTCTGGGATTAAACAATGAAATAAAATTGCATTCCTGCCCATGCAATGTTGTATTTGACTATTATTTTCATCTCAATCATAATATGTCAAAGTTAAAATATTACCTACATAGTAATAACATGTTCACGTACTGTTTTCACTCTAACATTTAAATGTATCTGTTCTTATTTATAAATAAGTTTCAGTACCTTTTAATCTAACTTTTAACAATTTCCCTCATTTAGCACAAATTTCTTTCTGAGTTGTGATTTTATTGCAAATTTTAGGATCCTTTTAATTAAACAATGGCCATCATCCTGCTGGTATTCACATAATATTTGTGTGATTTGCTGCAGATAAATGCAACTAATTGATGAAGTACTTGTTGAGATTTTGATATGAAAATGTATTAAATATTTAAATGTAAAATGGCTGATTTTACCTGAGTCACTGTACTGATTGTATTCAGGTGTGGGTATCAAGGATTAAGACTTAATGTTGTACAGCTGTGGTACATGATGAAACATTGTGTAACAGAAAATGAAGTAATGTATTTTCTGATTGGTCACAGAACTGTACATAAGTCATGTGTAAAATGAACATCTTTATCTGCTGTAAGTCAGATCACTTTTTCCTATGCTGTGTGTTGCTTCATGTCATGTTATGCTGCCAGAGGAATGTCTATTCTCTATGTATATATGTAAATAGACTAAGTTGTTGGTTTTACTCTCTCAGTGTCATAATGTCATAAGTATCTCTGCTAACCAATATCTCCTTACTCTGCTGATGTTATGAGAATACACATTATAATCAAAATTCTCAACAGGGTTATGGGCCCAGAGGAGATTGTTTTTTAAGCAAATAAGTGCTGAATGTCTGGGAGGAAGAAACACGTAAAAGCCAAGGCTGAAGTTGGAATGGAGCTGAGGTCTGATGGTACTGAAGTAACTGAGAGTGGAAGTACTTCAGAGGATGAGGAGCACACTGTAACAACAAGTTCCATGATGCAGCAGGCAAGTGGAATAATGTGTACAAAACTAAATGACATTAATTACATGCCCTGGTCTTTTAAGATGGAGATGTACTTGAGAAGAGAGTCACTGTGGCAGTATGTTGAAATTCCTCCTGATGATGATGATGATGAGGGACATGCAAACGATGATAAAGCGAGAGCCACAATAATATTGTGCTTGAAAGATTCGCAACTGACTTACGTGAGGAATCTGAAAACAAGCCAGGAGTGTTGGCTGGCACTCAGGAATGTCTATGTATGAGATACAGCCGGGTCCAAAATGGCTGTGGCACATAAGCTATATCACAAGCGTTTAATGCCTGGAGAAGATGTGTCTAACCATATTAAAGAGATGTTAGATTTATTTCTCCAGCTGCAGGAGCAAGGGATGGAGTTTGACCAGTCGCACCAGTGTTTCGTGATTCTGAGCAGCCTAGATGACAGCTGGGAGAATCTGGTGATAAGCTTGGAAAACATGCCAGAGAAAGACCTGACAGTACAATATTTGTCTGGGAGACTTGTGGAGGAGGACCAGAGGCGACGTGATAAGGCAGCGGAGAAGGTCGTTTATCAGCGTAAACCGAGAGGGTCCGTGGATGATGACTTCACAGCCTGCCAAGAAAAAGTTTTAGCTGTTAAATGTTGTAATTGTGGCCGTACTGGACATATTTCTAAAAACTGTCCCAGATGTGACGGAGTGGAGAAAAGAAAAAAGAAGATGTTTAAAGAGCAAACGCGGAAGCGTGAAGGTCATTTGGCTATCGTTAAAGCTTGTGAAAACAAGCAAAGTAATTTATGGCTTTTAGATAGTGGAGCTTCTCATCATGTGTGACAGAGAAAAGAGTTTTTCACAAACTTAACCCCTTCAGCTCAAAAGGTAGTGAAGCTAGCAGATGGAAAGTCAGCATCTGTAATTGGAACAGGTTCTGTGTACGTAAACTGTTTAAAACAAACTCTAAAAAATGTCTTGTGTGTGCCAAGCTAAGAGAATAATTTATTAAGTGTATCAAGTCTAGATAAAGAAGGCTACACTATAATTTTTGAGAAAGGCAAATGAAAGTAATGAAAAATGGTGCACAGGTGGCAAATGGTTATCTAAAAGATCATCTAAATGTGATGAATCAGAGCCAAATGAATGAAGCCATAAATGTGGTTAACAACTCAGAACCACATGAAAAGTGTATACATAGCCTACATAGAAAGTTAGGTCATGTAAGCTTTGGAGTTTTAAACAAAACTGAAGAAGTTGTGTCTGATCTAAATATTAAAAACTGTGAGAAATATTTAGATTGTAACATATGTAGATTAACCAAGTCAAAGGCTTTTCCTGTGAGCAAGAAAAGCAAAAGAGTCAGTGACAAGATTTTTCAGTTGGTTCATCTTGATGTTGTGGGACCACTGCAGCCCACAAAAGGTGGTAATAGGTTCTGTTTAACTATAACAGATGACTACTCACATTATAGCTATGTCTATGTAATGAAACATAAGAGTGAAACTTTCCAAAGATTTAAAGATTTTTTTGCCATGGTAGAACGAAGATTTAGTACTCCCATAGTGTCTGTTCAGACAGATTGAGGGGGAGAGTTTTTAGCACATTATTTTGTAGATTGGCTTAAGAAAAAAGGCATTCATCACAGGTGTACAAATGTAGCCACACCTGCTGAGAATGGAGTTGCAGAAAGAAGAAATGGAGTTTTGCAAACTGTGTTAGACTCATTACTTGCTGATGCCAAGTTGCCCAGAAGTTTTTGGGGTAAAGCCATAAAATGTGCTAATTATATTATGAACAGAGTGTGGAACTCTGCAGTAGAAAATACACCCTATTTTCTATTACATGGGAGACAACCTTGTTTGAAACATATGAAAAATTTTGGTTGTCATGCTTGGGTTCATATACCCAAAACATGCAGGAAAAAAGGTAGCCCTAAGGCAAGGAAGTTGATTTTCTTAGGCTATCAAACAGGAAGCAAAAGTTATAGATTTTGTGATCAGTATGGAAATGTGATAATTAGCAGGCCAGCTAATTTTTGTGAAAAAAAATTGGTCACAAATTCATGCAAATAGTGAAATACTTTTGCCATTGTCTAAAGATAGACAAGAGAGGTTTGAAAATGAGGAAGAACAAAGTGAGGCATATAAAGAAGGAAATGAAGCTGTAGGAGGGGAACATGAGACATGTAGTGAGGCTGAGGAAATTGTTCCAAGACGTTCACAGAGGTCTAATTTTGGTGTTCCACCTGAGAGGTTTACAGCATCATATGTAAATATGGTAATGTCTGAACCTAAAAGTTATGAGCAGATGTTAAAATTGCCTCATGCCCAACAAGAAAAAATGGTTGGTGGCAGATGGGTTCACAAGTTGAAGACATTACCAGATAGTACCCAGCAACATAAGGGACATTTGGTGAATAAAAGTTTTACATTGCAGCCAAAGTAAACATTTTAAGTCAGAGTGCTGCAAAACCCTTGCAAAAGCACTGGAATGGTGTCAAAAGAGTGCTGAGATATTTAAAGGGAACCATAGATTGCAAGTTGAAGTTAAATGCATCTAACAATCTGAAATTAGAGTGCTATGCAGATTCAGATTGGAGTTCATGTGAAACTGATAGAAAGTCAATTTCTGGAATGGCTATCAGTCTAGGTGAAGTTTCAATAGGCTGGAAGTCTAGAAAGCAAGGTTTAGTTGCCACAAGCACAGCGGAAGCTGAGTATGCTTCATTAAGTGATTTATGTGGAGAAGTCACATGGTTTGTGCAGTTACTGAAAGATGTAAACATGCAAATTGATTTACCTGTCACAGTGCATAGTGACAGCACCACTTGCATTCAGTTGGCAACTGAGAGTCACATGAAGAGTAGAAGCAAGCACATTTGCATAAAGTATTGCAATGTAAAGAGTGCTGTGGATCAGAAGCTGATAGATTTAAAATATTGTCCAAGTGAAAATAATATTGCAGACATTTTCACGAAGCCATTGCCAATGCAGAAGCATGTTTATCTATGCAGTAAGCTTGGTCTATACAACAATTAAATTTAAGGAGGGGTGCTGAGATTTTGATATGAAAATGTATTAAATATTAATGTTGTATATTTAAATGTAAAATGGCTGATTTTACCTGAGTCACTGTACTGATTGTATTCAGGTGTGGGTATCAAGGATTAAGACTTAATGTTGTACAGCTGTGGTACATGATGAAACTTTGTGTAACAGAAAATGAAGTAATGTATTTTCTGATTGGTCACAGAACTGTGCATAAGTCATGTGTAAAATGAACGTCTTTATCTGCTGTAAGTCAGATCACTTTTTCCTATGCTGTGTGTTGCTTCATGTCATGTTATGCTGCCAGAGGAATGTCTATTCTCTATGTATATATGTAAATAGACTAAGTTGTTGGTTTTACTCTCTCAGTGTCATAGTGTCATAAGTATCTCTGCTAACCAATATCTCCTTACTCTGCTGATGTTATGAGAACACATGTTATAATCAAAATTCTCAACAGTACTGGGGTGTGCCTCAGGGTCGATTACACTCCTTTGGAATGCATGCATTTTTCTCCCTCCTTTTTTCTTTTAATTGAGTGACATAGTGACATTACTTTGGAAAACAGCAACCACCTACAAAGGTAGCTTTTAATATGATGGGTATTCACTTTCCCCAAAGTGATTAATGAAGTATTGACTTCACAAGTATCTTAAATTTTAAAACCCCTGCTGGCCACACACAAAAAACTTGTTTTACAGGCAAAAAAAGTAGGTTTCACCTGATGTCATGTAATCAGGATTTTTCAGACTGCTTTTAATCAGACAAAACCCATTTCAAATGTTGTTCTTATTGTCAGGGTAACCACACCCTCAGTTGTATGACTAATCATTCAGCCAATTGCACAAATGATATGTGCCTTTATACCTTGTCAGTTAGCCACTAATTCCTTCAAGTTATCCAGATCTTATGCAAACATTGACGGTTCCAGTCACTCATACATTCATTAATGGTTTGAAACATTCAAGACTGTCTATACCAAAGGTAAGGTTATTCACTGTAGCAGTTGTTCTCCTTCCGGCATGTTTTTCTTTTATGCTGAATTTCTCTTGCATGTCCATTTGGATTTGTGTGTTTCACCAAATCTTCTTGCTGTATCTAACACTTCCCCTTCCCCATTTTTTCACATGTTCAGTTGCACTGTTTGCAAAAAGTAACAATGAAAAGAAAACACACATTTATTCTTCCCCTTTCCCACATCCCTATTTCAGCTGCAGGAAATTAGATGGACAGTGCAATTGCATTATTGTAATCCAAAGAAAATGGAAACCTATCACTTTCTGATTTGTGAAGTCAAACAACTTGCGCAGGGCTTCTTTATGCAGTCAATGTGCTGGCTGGGAGACTACATGTTATGCATAGTAATTTCTACTGCTTTTCAAGGTTTTGGCTTTAAATGCATCTTACAATACAGTGGAAAGCATGTATTGCTTTCCCCCTCACTATCTGGCCTAATTCCAGTACTGTTAAATCACATTAAGTGACACCTAGCTTCTGAAGTGTCTTGTTGGCCTCAGGGATACCAAAGTCTTGTGAAAAATCTTTCTTGCAAGGCAGTTGTGGGGAGAGGGGGATGTTAAAGGAGGAAAAGGATATTTGGGGCAAAATAAATAGGTTTGCATTTCAGAATCATTTGTTTCCTTGCAAACGAAGAAGCTTCGGAAGTTATGGAAGAAAACCAGTTTCAACTTCAGAGTGACATATCTAGCATGTGGATCTTGATTGCCCATGCACTAATGTCAACATTGAGCCAGGATACAAGGAATAAGACTTGCTTCACCTAATATGCTTTACTTGGATTTCATCTTCCAGGACATGTAGTGCAAGATATTAAGAGATGAAAAAGAGTGCTTGGCTGCAAAGAACATCATAGCAAAAGAAAAGTGTCCCTAATGTACAAGGACTAAATAGCCCACAGGGATTGAGGTATACAGTACTTCTTGTCCTGTATACAAGGACATATATTAATTTAATATAAGTGTTAAAATTATGATGTTTTAAATCTTTTATGTCTTATGATGTTTTTATTATGTATGTAAGCCGCCCCGAGTAGACTTTGTCTAGGGGGGCGGGGTAAAAATCTAATAAAGATAAAGATAAAGATTGTCATCAATGCTGGTTGGTTAGTCAATGATTTTGAATTAATGTAGCTGGCCCTATGCATGTAGTCACAAGGCACAATCTCTCCCATCTTGCCCTAGATGTTTTAGGCTGTAATTATTATCAGCCCCTAACAGAATGACTAATAGTCAGGGCTAATGGGTGTTAGAGTTCAAAATTTCTGGCAGTGTGTTGTGAAGAAAAGGAATCTTTAGAGTCATTCATTCATTCATTCATTCATATCATAGAATAATGGAGTCGAAGACGACTGAGTTCAACCCAATGTTCAATGCAGGAATCCAAATCAAAGTATGCCATTCTTCTTTCCAAAAATTCTAGAACAGCAAACAGCACAAAAACCATGCATATACCATCTGAGGACTGTCCTGTTCCTGTGGACATATCGGTATGGAGCTATGGAGCTGGCATCAAATGCTTATAGGATTAGGCTTGGTTACTAGTTAGTCCCATGTAGAGTAGACCCAATGAATTAATACATGCTTACATAAACATTGAATTAGCAATTCCCATTCATTCAATGAATTTAATGTACATGGGATAATAATTAGATTTAGTGCTCTGGCCCCACTTCCAACCCATCCCTGCAAAAGAATACTGGAAAATTTGATGATCCATGATTGGATCTACTACCTAAATTTTAAATATTAAAAGCAATAATGAATACAGGTTTTGGGTTACAATATAGGGGAACAAAAGTCATTGTTCATTCCCTTTCCCACATAGAACAATACCATGTGATGATACCAGTTGTTGTCCTGGCTGGGTTTCATTATCTCCTGTATTTATTTCATAACTGTAGGAGAGAATGAAAAAAATGCAAAAAAATTGTGGAAGTGTGTGGCTTATTTGGCAAAAATAAAAATAAAAATAAAAATAACTTGCACTTTGTGCAAACACATTGTATTTTGTGCAAAAACAGGGATGTTGTGAAAAATACAAAGTTTTTTTTGCATTCCTCCCAACTTTATTGTTAATGCTGCTGCTCATGAAAAAAGCACTCATCCTTTTGTTTTCATGCTAACCCTGAAAAATCTTACACCAAATGACAGTTTTTCTAGTGGGAGGGGTGTTGAGACCTTTAGTTGAGACCTTAATGTGTCAAGACCTCATTTCCTTTTGAGGAAAAGAAAATATTTGAATGTTCATTACATCCTTAGTTGGGTTTCTGGGTAAAAACAAAATAGCAGTCAACAAGTTGCTATTTGGTCTACTTCTTGTTTTTATTTTTCTATGGAAATCCATGGCTGAGTGATGCACATCCCATAATGTTTAGGTGGGTGGTGAGTGGGTAAAATAGTCCTCCACATAATTACATATATTTTATTCAGCTGAAATAAATGTAATTAACATTGTGTGGGAGAAAACTGAAGACTGGAATATTGTGCAGATACAAAGCTGGATAAGTGTTTTGCATTTTGAACAGACACCAATTTATTGAAAAGGCAGAGCAGATTGCTTTCTTGCACATAGTATGGTCACATCATGGTTAGACTACTGCAAACATACTGCATGGGGCTACCCAAAGAATTCTATAGCCAGAATGCTGACAGAGCCCAAGTTACTGTGTAATTCAATATTCAGTGGCTCTTACTTTGTTTCCAAATATAATTAAATCTGCTAATTACTGCCTTTAATGCTCAAAATAGTTTGGAACCATTATTTAAAGGACTACTACTTCCCTATGTATAGATAAGAATTTTCTTCAGATTAAAAAAGGAATTTAGCAAAACTTTCAAATTTCTACTTATCCAGTGAAGCCTATTCCACATCCTGATACCAGCAGAAGCATGGCTGAAGGGTACCCTGGACCACCTTGATTATAAGGTCAGAATTTAGTAGAGATAGTCTAATTCAGACAGGCCTTCAGTATTGGTTGGCTAGGTCCCTCAACCCAACACAAGGAGTTGTTTTGTTGATACTACAGACTTTTGTTGTTGTTCTTGAATAAAAAGGTAAAGGTTCCCCTTGACATTTAGTCCAGTCGTGTCCGACTCTAGGGCGTGGTGCTCATCCCCGTCTCCAAGCCGTAGAGCCAGCGTTTGTCCGTAGACAGTTTCCGTGGTCACGTGGCCAGCGCGACTAGACACGGAACGCTGTTACCTTCCCACTGTGGTGGTACCTATTTATCTACTTGCATTTTTACATGCTTTCGAACTGCTAGGTTGGCAGGAGCTGGGACAAGCGACGGGAGCACACTCCGTCATGTGGATTCGATCTTACGACTGCTGGTCTTCTGACCTTGCAGCACAGAGGCTTCTGCGGTTGAACCCGCAGCGCCACCACATCCCTGACTGTTCTTGAATAGCTCTTGGTTTTTATGGCCTTTAATGTTTATTTTTATTCTGTTGATGTTTGTGTTGATGTCATAAAATAAACAGAGATGAATGGGGAAGGTCTCATTACTTCTTAGCAAAAGGATAAAGAAAGCCATGTTTTGGGTCAAGATTGTAACAAGTGTGATAAAATCCATACGTCTAACAAATGTGCCGCTTATGCTTGGACTTGTTGCACTTATAATAAATCAAACCATTTTGCAAGGATAAGCAGACAAAACAAAGGAAGAAAGGCAATGAAAAGAAACAAGAACATCCATCTTATGAAGCATACCAATTCTTCTCTGACATACAAACTAATAAAAGATGGCACAGAGGAACTGGATGAAGAAGTGTTAGGAGCCCTGGATATTTCACAGAAGATTATAAATATATATTTTAGTTAGATGGTTTTATGCCACTTTGGTCTTGGAATTCAAACTGAAAATTAATGATCCACTTATCAAGGGCATTAGATCATAGACTAACAGTATTATATGGATAATTTAACAAAAGAACTCCTAAGGTAATATTAATTAGTAAAACTGAGGAAAATGGGAAAGCGAGGCTGAATGGATGAACAAATTTCTGGTGAAGCACAAAGGCACACCTGCAAGACAGAAGATAATAGCAGCATTCTAAGAGAAGTACATGGCTTATGTTACATGGAATATAAACATATGAGGTACTTGTGAATTGCAGGTACTTTTTAGACATTTGGGCTAGAAAGAAACCTTCCAAGTCATTCTCTGTGTGTGTACACATGAAGCCAAGGGAGAGGGGTTGTATTTCTCCTGTGCTTCGTATGGACAGCTGAAAGTCTGCAAAGGAGAACATACACAGAAGTATGACTGTAAGTGCTCCTTTTCATAATGTTGTGTTATGTACAAGTTCACAGTGAGGTCCACAGAACACACAAGGTTTGTGGGTAAGTCCTGTCACAGTCCCACCCTCCCTTCTCCATAAAAACATAATGTCTGTGGAGAATGGCTCAAGATTTGTGAGCTTCAGGCATCTGGTCCAAATTGACATTTTTAAAATGCTCTATTTTTCTATCTATTTAAAAAATAAGTTTTTTTCCCCTCAAAAACTAAAAAAAGCTCACCATCACCCGTTTAGTTCCTGTACAAGACCACGGGTTTGTATAGCTGCTGCTGCTTCGGTTCCATTTTCTCCCACTGCCTGTTTTGGCTTTTTCTTCTTGAATTAATAGCATAGGCGATCCCACTCAGTCAAGGATTATGTAAGAACTGAACTAATGCTTATCTTTGATTTGATACCACCAAATAAAATAAAATTATATGTGAGTCAGATTTGGCTAGATGATTATGATGTCTGTGAAGTTAACTTAGAGTGAGGGCACATGAGGGCAAGTTCAGGGAACAGGAGATCATTTTTGCAGCTAAAAGACTCTTTTAAAAAAGACTTTAGAATGAATAAGAGTCAGCAGCATCCTTTGTCTCCTACTAACAGTGGAGTGTATTCAATAAGTATTTCTGGAGTTCTGTGATTATATAAACCAATATTAGGTGTGAATATAGTTTTCAGCATTGCAGCAGAGCACATTCTTCAGGACAATGCAAAAAGTTATCTTTTGAAAAATGTTGGTACATTCATTAACTGAAGGGTTGGGTATTCTTGAATTCCTTAATAATAAGCAATATGCTAAGATAAATGAGTTGGGTATAGCAGGCTTTTTAAAAAATAGTAATAAAAAGATATCCTGATAAAGGATCTAGTATATTACCCAAGATAAAACCTAAAGATTCAATTTCTATCCGAGCAATAGTTTTAAAGCTGTGGCTCTTTTGATGTTAGAAGAGAAAGGCTATTATAGATAATGTTTTCAATTTAATACATAAAAAAAAAAAAAGGACTTGGATTGTGAAAATAACATTGAATACAATTGCCAACAAATTTGAAGGAAAAACTGGGACAAAGAGTGCCGAACACTGTAGATAATTTTTAGCCATACCACACTAAAGACCCTCGACAAAGAAGACACAGAACAAATAATCACATTTCTTTTGTTTGTAATATAAAGATACTAGTTAACATAGTTTCAAGACTGTGCTAGACTCTTGAGGGGTTCTTCTCTGTACTTGGGTCTCCTGCCATGTATGTCAAAATAGAAATTATCTTCATTTATTTATATATTTTAGCTTGTCTCTTTCAAGCAGTCAGGGTATGTGATACACACCCCAGATTATTATTTTTTTACATGAAAATGACTTCCAAGATGGAAACTGCTGACATATCATGTGTCATGTATTCATGCTGAAATTGTCTTTGGCAACCTGTCCTGGTCTTTATCCCATAAATCCAATGACAACTCCTGAGGTCTTAGACATAAAAGGGAGGGGGAAGCAACTCACCTTTGTCCTGCCTCTGTCTAGCTCTGGCTCCCAGAAGATCCAAGCTACTTCTTCCACAGCCTCCTAACCCCTTTTCCCCAGTCCTGCTATAAACAGGAGCAGTTTTATATATTCTCCATTGCCTTTCACAAGTTATCCCGGTCTTGCCATGCCTGTATCACTGTGGGCATCTTGGAAGACAGGCATTGTCTGGGCCACTCTAAATTTCCAGATAGTCTCCAGAGTCCAGAAAGAGATTTATGTGCATTTGGCTTGTTATACACAGGATTCATTCAGAGATTTTCAGATATTTTCAAATATCTGAAGGGTTGTTGCAGATAATATGGAGCAAACTTGTGTTTTGCTACTCTAGAGGATAGGACTGAAATTATTGATTTAAAAGACAAGAAAGGAGAGTCTGACTAAATGTTAGGAAGAACTTACTGGGGGGAAAAAAGATGCTCATCTGTGTAAGATAATGCTCTGGGGAGTGGTGGATTCTCCTTCAATCAAAGTTTCAAAGAAAGATTGGATGGCCATCTGTCAGAGATGCTATAGTTCTGGAGGGATGTGACTTGTAAGATAAATAATTCAGATTGAATTGAAGCACTTCATACTCCTGACTGAAACCTAGGGCAGAATCCATTATAAGAACATATTTAAGTAAAGTTCCATTTTATGTACCGTGTAGTTCAGCAATTTATTCTCCTGTGGTACAACTTTGCACTGTTTGCAGCAACAAATAAATTTAGGGATCGGATGAAAAGCATTTAGTTTTCATATTAAAATGAACTATCGTCATCCATATGTCCCAAGCAAACATGCCCACCATTTATTAAACTTCAGGTTTTGTACTTAATATTTTGCAGTATAGTTTTCCAATTTAAAAATGCATGGAAAAGTGCAAGACTTACATAACACTGAATAGAACAATGAGTACATTGGGAGGAAAGTATATATTAGTGGAAAGGGCTTGCAAAAATGTGTATACTGGGGGGAAATTGCTTGCAAATTCTCACAAATTTTCATGCACATAAGAATTTTAATACACCATTTCATATGAATTTTCATATAGACTTAAAACATTTGCAGATATGTCCATTTCTAAGCACAAGGTGATGTCCAAAGAGAAAGTGAGAGTAAAACAGTAAAACCAAAAAGGGCTGGCTCAGCCTCCAGGGAGATGGATGTTTAAAGGAAATACTGCAGAGAACTGGACAAGAGAGAAATAAGGATCTGAATTGTACTGCATTTCAATTGGATCAGATAAGATGGATGAGAGACTTCAGTCAGCACTATTTTTCTTGTGGCAAACAAAGGAAGCAAGGAAAGTATTTAATACGTTTCCATTTGTTGAAAATATAGATAAGGAAAGAATTCAAGTTTTGATTAATACATTTGAAGCATACTGTGTAACCCTAAGAAGCACTACATTTGAAAGACACAAATCTTTTCTCTGGAATTTAGAGTGATGGGGAAAAAAGCAGAGACCTTTATGTGAACGATGAAAGCTTTCAGTACAAACTTGTGAGTATGGGGAGTTGTGTGACTCACTTATTAAAAATTGCATAGTCTGTGGAATAAATTCAGATAGATTTACAGTCAGATTACTGAAACTCATTTAAACCTGTAAACATAGTTACTTTAACTATAACCTGTAGGTTGTGGTGAGTGGATGCAGAACAGAGGAACAATATAGGTCTGGAAACAACAGCAAAATAAATGTGTGCATCTGTAGGGAAGAATACATTTACAGTGCTAAATGATGTTTAGACTCAGAGTTCTGGATAGACAACCTAATGTTCTCCTGATGTTCTGGTTTATAAATCTTAGCACCCTCAGCCATTAGACATGGTGACAAAGGACTATGGCTTTGTTGTTGTTATTTAGTCGTTAAGTCATGTCCGACTCTTCGTGACCCCATGGACCAGAGCAAGCCAGGCCCTCCTGTCTTCCACTGCCTCCCGGAGTTGGGTCAAATTCATGTTGGTATCTTCGGTGACACTGTCCAACCATCTCGTCCTCTGTCGTTCCCTTCTCCTCTTGCCTTCACACTTTCCCAACATCAGGGTCTTTTCCAGGGAGTCTTCTCTTCTCATGAGATGGCCAAAGTATTGGAGCCTCAGCTTCAGGATCTGTCCTTCCAGTGAGCACTCAGGGTTGATTTCCTTCAAAATGGATAGGTTTGTTCTCTTTGCAGTCCAGGGGACTCTCAAGAGGCTCCTCCAGCACCACAATTCAAAAGCATCAATTCTTCGGCGGTCAGCCTTCTTTATGGTCCAGCTCTCACTTCCATACATCGCTACTGGAAAAACCATAGCTTTGACTATGTGGACGTTTGTTGGCAAGGTGATGTCTCTGCTTTTTAAGATGCTGTCTAGGTTTGTCATCGCTTTCCTCCCAAGAAGCAGGAGTCTTTTAATTTCGTGGCTGCTGTCACCATCTGCAGTGATCATGGAGCCCAAGAAGGTAAAATCTGTCACTGCCTCCATATCTTCCCCTTCTATTTGCCAGGAGGTGATGGGACCAGTGGCCATGATCTTAGTTTTTTTGATGTTGAGCTTCAGACCATTTTTGGCACCCTCCTCTTTCACCCTCATTAAGAGGTTCTTTAATTCCTCCTCACTTTCTGCCATCAGAGTGGTATCATCTGCATATCGGAGGTTGTTGATATTTCTTCCGGCAATCTTAATTCCGGCTTGGGATTCATCCAGTCCTGCCTTTCGCATGACGTATTCTGCATATAAGTTAATTAGGACTATGGCAGCTGTAGTCAAAACCATTTGGAGGGCATGAGATTGCCTACACTTCTCTTGGATCAAAAGAATGAAAGACCCACATAGAAGCATCATAGAAGCACATAACAATGGCAATGGCCTTCTATAGATGTGGCATCAGCTGCAGAACCCCATATGTAGCTTATACTGGAAAGTCTGTGGAAAGTGTGCCAGTTGTACTCATTTTGACAGAATGAATAAAGTTACAGGAAGAAAACTACAAGTCAGAAATATCTTCATACTAGAAAAAAATAGATGAAACATTCATTTGTACAGTAAAATTTGTCAGCTCTGGGAAATGACAGGAATTTCTCATAAATGAGTGCAAAAACAGTGAATTTTAACACTGTTAAAATAGGAGTGCGACACTGGCCGAAATCCTCTTTGCCGAGCTGCACAGTTGTAAATGGTGATGACAAAGACAGATATAGGATTACCTTCAGGTTGCACACTTGATCTTTCTGAGTGGAGGCCCATCCAGAAAAAGATAGTCTACTCACTCCTGCACTTGGGAACTGCTCATCCACAAAGTCATCTTGCAAGGATATAACTTCAGTTTATTGGTGGTCCTCAGCTGCATGCAATTCAAATGCAGAAGAGAAATAAAGATAGGCACATGGATCACACTTTGCTCCAGATCAATCTTAGTGTCCCACCTTCAAGGATGGACAAAAAAGAGGAGCAAAATGAATAGCAATGTTTAAAGATGACTGCTCCGAATGGCTTCATGTAGATATAAAACACTTCATTATGCAGCTGCCAGCAGGCTGACAGGCAATATTCCATAGCTTAACGTCTCTGGAATCTGCCTTGTAGGTTAGAGCGGAACTACTAAAATACGGTGTCCTCAACTCCCAAGGCACAGAACCAATCCAGAAAGATACCATGGTCAAAGATACTATGGTCAGGATCAAAGAAAATCAACAGGATTGCACTCCTATGGCTCTTTTTCTTTATAAAGGTTGTCCATCCAAGTGGCCAAGACTGAATCTGTTACCCCATAGACATGATGATATCCATCGACCTGGTGGATTAGACAAAGTCATGGAGAATAAGTCTATCAATGGCTACTAGTCATGATGGCCTTATCCAACTTTCATTATTAGAGATAGTATGCTTCTCAATACCATTTGCTAATGAACAAGGGTGGTGTGATGTGTTTATGTGTTGCTTCAATTAAGTCCTCCAGTGGGCTTCTCATAAGCATTTGGTTGGCCATTGAGAGAAAAGAATTTTCAGCTAGGTGAGCCTTTGGTCTGATCCAGCATAGCTTCCATTATTATGTTTAAACGTTTGTGATCATGAGGGATTAAGGACTCATTTTTAAATATGCATTTTTTAATTCCAGTAACATGCAATAAGAGTAATCAGGGAATTGAGCTACATAAAAGAAGAGCCCGAGGAGCTCTTTTACTGACTAGGGATGCATGGTCAATTTAGTACACTCATGTACCAGATATCAAGTCTTGAGGACTAAAAAAAAAGAAAAAAGAAAATAAAAGAAATAGAACCAGTCCCCGTCTGTCAAATTAGAGTGTGGAAACTTGCATAAGTTACTGGGAACATTTGACCTCAAGATCACATTTGGTTCAGACTGATGGTGCAGCTGTCTTTAGAAAGAACAAAAGAGATCAGCTACGCACACACACACAAAAAATTGAGCCAGTGATTGATGAGACAACTGAGAATGCAGATGTACCTACATCATATACAGGGGAGTTAGGGCCTGAAGACAGAATAAATGGCATCCCTGCAGCATGAACTGCCAGCAAGACTTCATGGAGGGTTTTTGACATTGAAATACCTGTGACTGACTCACACAGGTAGAATTATTAGAAAATACATTGGATATAGAGACCTATATTTCCTATAAAAAAGGAGATGCAATAATAATAGAAATTGACATTTTCCATGTGTGCACATGCAGAAAAGCACTTCTAGACAATGCAGCAGACTAATCAGATCAGTGGTACAGTCATTTTGGGTTTCTGTAGTAAGAGTTATGCACTGGTAAGTAAAGTATTTTGTTCTATACATTAATCTGCATTGACACGGTTGTATAAATGTTGGGTATTAAATATTATAGGGCAAAATTTTCATTGCCCGCCCTACCCCGGAATAAAGACATGAGACCAAATTATGGATTAAACACGGGCCACACTTTATTACATTATTTATTTATTTATTTATTTATTATATTTTTTTTATCCCGCCCATTTAGACAACATCTATTCTGGGCGGCTTACAGTAATATATCATAAAACCAATTAAAACAACAATTTAAATCAATAATATTAGTATTATTCAAGATGGAAAAATATAAACAAAAAAATAAAAAGTCAAGTCAAGTATTGACAGGAGGGAAGGCCTGCCTAAAGAGCCAAGTTTTTAATTGGCTCTTAAAAACACCCAGCGAGGGAGCCAGGCAGATCTCTGACGGAAGGCTGTTCCAGAGTCGAGGGGCCACCGCAGAGAAGGCCCGGTTTCTTGTTCTTTCTTTCCGGGCCTCCCTCAGCGTTAGGCCCCTCAGCCGTCTTTCCTGGCTATAGCGGGTGATTCGAGTAGATCTAGGTGGGAGAAGGCGTTCTGCTAGGTATCGAGGTCCTAAACCATTTAGGACTTTATATGTCATCATTAACACTTTGAAATCAATGCGGAAACGAATGGGCAGCCAATGCAAGGCAGCCAGAGTGGGAAAGATATGCTGATGTTTTCTCATCCCACTAAGGAGTCTGGCCGCCGCATTCTGCACCATTTGAAGCTTCCGCATCAATCTCAAAGTTAGCCCCACATAGAGTGCATTATAGTGGTCTAATCTCGAGATTACAAGCACATGGACCAGAGTGGTGAGGGCCCCACCATCAAGATAGGGACGCAGCTGGGCAATCCGCCACAGATGGAAATAGGCGGAACGGACCACTGATGACACCTGGGTTTCCATGGTAAGCGCCAGATCCAGATGAACCCCCAAGCTGCGAACCTCACTCTTCACGGTGAGAGTCACCCCGCCAAAAGAGAGGGAGTTTCCCAAACCACCAATGGAGGGGCCACCCACCCTCAGGACCTCCATCTTGTCCGGGTTCAGCCTCAACCCATTCTCCTGCATCCATTGCAGTACAGCCTCCAGACAGCGCTGAAGGGACAGAACGGCATCCACTGAAGTAGGTGAAAAGGAGATGTAGAGCTGGGTGTCATCAGCATACTGATGGCACAAGGCCCCCACACCCCTGATGACCCCACCCAGCGGCCTCATATAGATATTAAACAGCATTGGGGAGATAATCGAGCCCTGCGGAACCCCACAGTTGAGACTCCACGGGGCCGAAACACTCTCCCCAAGCTGTACTCTCTGAGGATGGTCCTCCAAGAAGGATCAGAGCCAGGCAAGTGCCAGACCACCGATTCCCAGCTCGGAGAGCCTCCCCAGGAGGATACTGTGGTCTATGGTATCGAAGGCGGCTAAGATATCGAGGAGGACCAACAAGGACATTTTGCCCCTGTCAGCCTCCCTCAGCAGGTCATCCAACAGTGTGACCAGTGCTGTTTCTGTGCCATGGCGCAGCCTGAAGCCCAACTGGAACAGATCCAGGGCATTGGTTTCATCCAAAAGAACCTGAAGCTGATCAGCCACCACCCTCTCCACCACTTTACTAAGGAAGGAAACATTGGTGACAGGCCTATAATTGCTAATATCGTCCGCCCCCAAATTTGGTTTCTTCCTAATGGGCCTAATGAGTGTCTCCTTGAGGGCAAGGGGGACCTTGCCCTCCTGAAGAGACCCATTAATTATTGCTGTGGCCCATTCAATTGTTATAGGCCTGGATGCTTTGATTAGCCAGGCCGGGCAAGGGTCAAGAGAGGAAGTGGTGGCCCGACAGCGATCAAGGACTTTGTCCACCATATCTGGCGTCACAGGCTGAAAGAATTCAAGTCTCTCCGGGCAAGGCGGAGCGCTGGACATCTCTGCTCGATCCACTGTATTCAAAAAAGGAGAGAGGTCCCGGCGGATGGCCTCCACTTTAGATTTTAAAAATGCTGCAAATTGGTCAGGTGAGATATTAGTAGGAGGCCCATCACCTAGACCAATTCCGGATAGATCGCGAACTATACGGAAAAGTTCCGCCTGCTGATTTGAAGCTTCGCTTATTGGGTCAGATAAGTGCGACCGACTAGCAGCCCTTACCTTAGCCAGGTAGTGGTTAGTCGCGATCCTAACCATTTTTTTATTATAATCCATTGGATCCTGTCTCCAATTGCACTCTAGCCTTCTCCTATTTCGCTTCATAGCTCACAGCTCCTGGTTGAACCAGGACGCTGGCCGAACTCTGCGCCGGAGAGGGTGTTTAGGAGTGATCGTGTCTACAGCCCTGGTGGTGGCAGCAAGCCAGCCATCAACCAGAGCCTCAACAGGAGCGCCAGTCAGATCAGCTGGAATTCCTCCCATGGAATCCTGGAATCGCAATGGATCCAGTAGCCTTCGAGGGTGGACTATTAAAATAGGACCATGCTCCCTGTGGGGAGGGAGAGCCACTGAGAGGTTACATTTTATTAGGTGGTGGTCCGACCATGACAAGGGAACTGACACTAGGTCAGTCACCATCAGACCACGCTCACTCCACTCAGTGGAGAACACCAGGTCTAGCATATGACCGCCCACGTGGGTGGGGCCTTTGACATGTTGGGACATGTCCAAGGAAGCCATGGATTCCAAGAACTCAAGAGCTGGACCGGAAACCTCTGCCTCTGCATGGATGTTGAAGTCACCCAAGACTAAAAGCCTTGGGGACTCCAACAGTGCCGCAGAGACAAAGTCCGCCAGCTCCGGTAAGGAAGTGGCTGGGTCGCGGGGAGCGCGGTAACCCAGCAAGATCCCAATACCATCCCTGGCCCCAATTGACACGTGGAGGGCCTCCAGACCCAGCTTCACCACTGTAGAGCGCCTAATAACCTCAAGAGTATTTCTATAAACAATGGCTACTCCCCCCCGCCCCTCCAGTCTACCCTGGTGTTGGACAGCAGAACCAGAAGGACAGGCAAGGGTCAGGGGAACTCCCCCTTCTCCTCCTCCTCCAGAATAAGATCTTGAATAATCTGGGATTTATTGGACACAGACCTGGCATTCAACAGCACCAGATTTAGAGTGGAGGGCCGGCTGATCTGACTACCTTGAGACTGGCAGGTGGTCACAGTGCCAGAACAGTGAACAGCCTTCAAACATCTGTTCACCGTTCTTCTAAAACGAGTGGGAACTGTGCCATCGCCATATCTCCCTCTACCTGTAATCACTCGGATGTTCAACAAACCCCCACTGGGGGGGCAAACCTTCCGCTCCATGTCAATGAAAAGGAAAAAAAACAATGAATACACTAGATTAATATAGTTAAACAATAATAACAAAATTAACAAAATTAATCTAACCATTAAATAATAATACTGAATTAAACAATTATCAATTATCAAATTAAACAGTTTAAATAAAATTAAAAATAGAAAATATACATTTAATTCAAAAATAAATGAGGTAAAAGAAACAAATGAAGTGAACTAAAATAAAATAAATAAAATAAAACAAAATAAAAATAAAATATACAAAAAATAAACCCAAAATTAACCCCCCCCACCATTGATCCTGACCCACTGCACTCTGGCTGTTGATCTGATTTTTCTCAAGGAGGCTGTTGGAGATAGGTTCAGTTTTAGGGGAGCAGAGTTTGCAAGCCAAGCAGTCAAGGGCAAAGCATGGTCCAATATCGGAGAGAGATGTAGAAATAGCAGAAGAAATTGCTGGGAAATAGCCTTAGCATTGCCATTCTCCAGAACGGGAGGGCAGATGGTAAATCCTTCGCTGAGCATGCCAGGAGATAAAGTAGGGAAAGGAATTCCCTTAGCAGTTGGCATTAATGGGGACCTCCCAGTTCCAAATGGGGCCCCGCGACAAGCTCCTACAACAAGCTCCCGGTCGAAACCCACCATGGGCCGGCACCAAAAGAGCTCCCAGTCGCGTCCCGGTCAAATCCCACAGCGAACCAGCACCCTCAGCGTCAGGCTCATCAAGCTCCACAGGGAGCTCCTCCGAGCTTTTCCCAATGGCGGTTCCAATCTTCCGTCAGGCTTTCCCAGCAAACCTTCCGAACCTTCCAAACCGGCGAGCTCTCCAAGCCGCTCCGCGCTGGTCCACGTCTCCCGAGGCCCCGGCACCAGGCCCACACAGCCACTCGGACTCCCGGAATCAAACTCCTCCAAGCCCCACACGCGAAAAGCAGCTCAGTCAAACCTCACGACGCTGAGCTCCACCTCGCAAGATTGAACAGCCGAGCTGCCTCTCCTCCCGTCTTCCGACCGACCTCAAACATCCACCAACCAGCCTCAAAGTGGTCCAGGAATCAACAGAGAATCACCAATAGAGGGGAAACAACAAAAACAGAACAAAACAAAAAGAACAGAAAGAAAAGAAAGAAAAAAGAAAAAATAAGAAAAAAATTAATAATTGTTGCCATCCTTTGGCAAAGGGGGGTCCTGCCGTAGTGTGGAATCAGGTTTAAGCACAGAGGTCTCAACGGACCCCTTAACCAACAAATGGGCGAGTCCCTGGCCCCAAGTTCTCGCAGTCATAAAGACAGCGAGAACCCAGCCGGCCCCAATTTGACCACCCCCGGACCTCAAGCCACCTTCTCCTTGTTGACTGTTGGTCCAGGTGTGGCCCCAGTGCATCTTCCCCCCCCCCAAGCACTGTAATCGCATGATCCGCAGCATTGGGAGTTCAGATGAGCTATACCTTACCTGAGATTGCTACGGGACTCACCAAAAACCTGTATTATCCACACTACCCACCACTGCATAGGGACTAGCTGTGCTAAGTCCCATGCCCTCCATTGAGCCTATTGAGCTCAGCAAGCAGGCCCCCCTTGATGTCTTCCAAGAAGACATCCAAACCCAAATCGGACAGATGTACACCATCGTTCCGGAAAAAACTCAGGCATATCCATGCGGATCCTCTGGTGACCAATCACTGATCCAAGGCCACTGCAGACCGCTCTGCAGACTTCCCTATTAGCACTCCTGTGGGCAGTGTTAATGGGCAAAAAATTCCGGGCACCTTGCCACGCCAGTCGAGGGACGATCGTTGACCAAACGATGCTCATAGCCGGATACTTGGCCTTCAACCATGCTAGGTCACGTAGCATGTCCAGGATCAAGGCCTTTCCACTATGCCTTGCCAAATCATTGCCGCCCAGGTGTATGACCAACACATCTGGAGGAAACCGGCCTACAGCAACCGCTCTGCACATCTGGCACCACTGCATACCACGCAGACTTCTCCATTCAATGTGAACTCTAGCACAGAGGCCCAAACCTCTCCCCCATGTGAATGCAGCTGTGTAACGTGCTGCCCAAAAAATGTAACTGTGGCCCACAATCATAATGTGCCTTCTCCTCGGTATCGCCTCAAGACCTGCAACGATAAAACAGAACCAGCCTAGACGTTAGGAAATGTCCTAATATACCTACAATAGGTGGATGACGACCACCGTCCAAGCCTTTTAAATTCGTCTGTGTTGTACCCTAGAGCTGCGGCGGTGGATGCCGCACCAATTCTAAAGGAATGTGTGCCAAATCTCAAGCCCTGTACGCCCGCCCTATTCAGTGCCAAGCCAGTTAGCTTCCAAAACTGGTATTTCGTCAGTGGTAGACTGTCCTTATGTATAAAGAAATAGCCTTGTTGCTGTCCCCTAATCTGCCTATATGCCTCCGTGGCCCTCACCGGGCAGAGGTTTTCAACCTGGCAGCGTGCTAACGAAAGGTAAGCTCCCCTACCCAGTTGATCGGCCTTGGATTGGCGGATGTGAATCCGGACCAACCCGTCCATCACCCTAACATCCTGCCACTGTAAGGCTAACATAGTTGTATCACCTTTTCCCGCAGCAACTGGCTCGCTAATCCTAAGGGTGCCAAAAAATATTAACAGTGACACCGTTTTGAATAAAACGGTTTCATAATCATCCCTACACAAGAGCTCCCACTGGGCACAAATATTTTCCAATAAGGCTGGTGATATGGGAGCCCTGTTATCTTTGACTCTACCCCTTTCCTTAGACCACTCTTTGATAATTTTTTAATACAGTAGTCTGAGGTATAATCTGGATAACCATGAACCCTGGCATAAAAGGCGAGCGCCGACAACCTACCCTGTATCGATCCAGGTGCTAGTCCCTTCCTATTCAGGTGGACAGTGAATTGCTGAATGTGTTCCACCGGGGCGGGCCAAACTGGTTCTAACTCAACTAATTTCCTAAACTCCTGAAACTCTATACTCACAGCCAATTACCCTTTTTGTGTCCTTGGTGCCAGGGCCAAGCCTATTGCTCTTTCCGCATCCTCATGCCAATTTGCCAGACCTCTGGGGGCAGAATCTCCAGGAACTCATTGGCTCCTGGGTCTAGCTCCCTGAACCGATCGATCTGTTGGCGTGATAATGCGTCAGCTAAGCTATTATCTATGCCTGGAACGTGTCGAGCCTGAACCAATATATTGAATTTTAAGGCCCTCAAGGTAAACACCTTAACCAATGTCATGACCCGTTCTGAATGTGACGTAAAGTTGTTTATGATATAAACAACCGCTTGATTGTCACACCAAAACTGCACAACAGAGTTTGCCCATTCTTCTGCCCATAGCCATAAGGCGCCAACTATCGGGAAGAATTCCAGGAATGTCAAATCCCTGGTGATCCCTGCCTGATTCCAATCATCTGGACACTTACCGGCACACCATCTACCTCTGAAATAGATACCAAACCCTAAGGAGCCTGCTGAATGGACCTGAAATTCAGCCTTGAGCCCTATTTCCCCTCTCCAAAAAGATACTCCGTTAAACTCTTCTAGAAACTGACTCCAAACATGTAAATCCTCTCTCATGCCATGTGTCACTCTAGTCCTATGCAATGGGTGGCGTAGGCCTTTCATTGCTCCACAAAGTCTATGTAAAAAAGTGCGCCCAGGCGCAACAACCCTACAAGCAAAGTTTAAATGGCCCACTATCTTTTGGAGCTCCCTAAGGGACACCTTTCTCTTCTGCAACATCGAAGCTATCCTGATCTTTAGGTCAGCTAATTTGCTGCCCGGTAGCCTAGAAGTTTGTTGTACAGTATCTAATTCAATACCCAAAAACATCAGGGACGTCGCTGGTCCCTCCGTCTTCTCCTCGGCTAGGGGTAGCCCTAGTTCATCCGCCATGGACTGAAAAGTGTTCAATATAAATCTACACCATCCTGTATTCCATTCACCACAAAAAAGGTAGTAATCTAAATAATGGGCAGTATATTTACAGCCCACTCTGCATCTGAGCTTCCATTCAAGAAAAGAGCTGAAACACTCAAATGCTGCGCATGAAATAGAGCAGCCCATGGGCAAAGCTCTGTCTACTTAGAAGAATCCCTGAAAATGAAATACTAGCAGGTCAAAATCTTGAGGGTGAATTGGCAAAATACGGAAAGCTGATTTTATGTCGCATTTCGCCAACTCTGCCCCCACGCCGCACTTACACACTGTGCGAACCGCCTCATCAAAGGAGGTGTAATGCACAGTGCAAAGCTCATGAGGGATAGCATCATTAACCAATGCCCCTTCTGGGTAGGACAGGTGGTGTATTAGTCTAAATTCCCCTTGTGCCTTTTTTTGGAACTATCCCTAATGGTGATACCCTTAAAGACTCTAATGGAGATGTCGCAAAGGGTCCCAACACTCTCCCTTCCTTCACTTCCTTAGTTATCTTTTCCTGGACAATGCTTTCCATTCCTTGAACAGATTTCAAGTTCTGAGCAAAAAACGCCTTACGCTCGCCAACCGCCGGTATGTGAAAACCATACCTAAAACCCTCCAATAAGTAGCTAGCATCCTCTCTAATTGGATAATTGCGCAGCCAGGCTTCTAAGACTTGCACCTTAATTGGGCTGGGGCCCTTTTCCCAGGTTATTCCCGCCACTACTGGGTTTTATATTGCTTCCTGGGCCCTTAGTCTGTCGATGAGCCCTGGCCCTCAAACATGAGACATTGGGATGCTGTCCGCCACACACTGAGCATTCATGTCTGAAATGGCATGGCTTCCTAGCACAGACATCCTTGGCATTGTAATCCCAGCAGAGCAGGCGGGGTTGAACCACCTGCCCCGCTCCTAGATGGGGATTTTCCGGTTAAGATGTCCGCTGTCGAACCTGTCGCCAAGGTTGGGCCTGGCAGGCATCATATACTGGAGCCAGAGACCTGGCAGGGGCTCATCCCAATGAAGATTCGGGTGAATCGCACTCTGTATATGGAACAATTCATCATAATGAAGCCACTCCTGTCCTGCAAAATCTACATAAGCCCTATAGATCAAGTCTAAATACTGAAAAAGCGATAGGGCTCGCCAGGGTTGGGCTTTCACTACCATGCCAGCGTAAATCACAAACCCAGGCAACCAGTTTGCCCATGTCCTATCTGGTTTCTTTCTCCTACGTCTTTCTTTTTCTTTCTCATCGTCCTTATCCATGTCCTTCTGTTCCACATTTCTGTTTAGCAGATCAAATAAATCTACGTATTCGCCCTTTCATGTATTTTCCTTTGTCGCTGGTGTGAGGTGATCGCCTAGGGGTATCGCATGATCAACGAATGGTAATGCTTGTAAGGGTACGGTATTATAACCCGTACCTGGCACAGATGGGTATGGCCAAACCCCTATGCTAGCCGCTGGATTTAACATTGCTGGGAATTTGGCTTGGGCATACGGTGCAGCCCAGCCACTAAACTGCGCACTTGTACCAGGCCATGGGGTACATGGGGCCATGTAACTCTGAGTGTCATAGGTTGGGTGAACAGGAGGAGTGAATTGTTTGGTGAACAGGAGGAGGGATCTGCGATGGAGTGTCCAGTGCGACGGCCAACTCACCTGACACAGGCAGCACCATGATGGGTTCCTCCCTTCCGGCCAAAAGCTCCAGACTGTCCTCCCCCGTGGCATCGCATCCATCAGGAACCGATGCCGCCGAACCGGCTGCTGCTGAGGTAGGTGTCCCTCTACTTTTAGCAACAGACCACCTCCTTGACAATGTCGCTGCCCCATCTGCTTCTTCTCTGGGCGTCCCTTCTGCCTGGTGTTCTGCCTCTAGGACAGCAAACCTAGACATCAGATTACCTGCAATAGCCCTGAGCTTAGCCTTGCGATGACTTTTAACCTCCCTAGCCGAGCGGCGTGGTTGTGCTTCGCTAGGCTGGGGAGCCTGCCTGGCCTGTCTTTCGGCTTCCAAGGTGAAATCTTTTCCTGAAGCTGCTGCCATACAGGCCAAGATTCTTCATCTGAGGATGATTGGGGTGGCGATACTTGTGGAACAGCACGCTTCTTGGCTGGTTGTTTTCCCTTCTTATTGCCCTGCCCCTTACGGGAGGCCATTTTGAACCCAACTGTAGAGAACTATATATGTTCCTTGTAGTGAGGAATTTATTTAAATCACTTTGATGATATGACTAATTCGTATCTAATTATACTATATAAATATTACCAATGAATTCAATTACCTATGTATTTGTATGTGTTTTTAGCTTATCTTATTCAATTATTACTAAAAGTAATCAATTAGGTCACGTAATCAACTACAATCAATTAAGCACATGTGCACGCCCAATGATTCAATTATGATTATACAAAGATTGACCGTTAATCCTATTACTGTTAATTGGTTAATATTATATCTAAGTAACTTGCCAATTGATTTATAAAATTTCTTTCTTTTTTAAATTATTATTATTATTATTATTATTATTATTATTATTATTATTATTATTATTATTATTATTATTATTATTATTATTATTATTATTATATGTATTTTTATGTATTATTTTTATTTATTTATATATATATTATAATGAATTGACTAAGCTGAGAAGGCAGATATTAATTGAAAATGGTACCTCCTATAGCGCGCCTCTTCCAACCATCAGGCACGTGGTGCGGTTCAAATCCGGGCCCTGCCCAGAGCTAAACCCCACTCTATGAATGGAAAGAACGTTGAAGGGGGGGTTTGGAACGAAGCGCCAAACAGCTGCTAGGCCGAGAGGCGGGGCAGCGCCACAACCGCTTCTAATCACCCAGCCCTAGTCAACGGTGAAGTGTTGGGCTGGCTCACTCTATTCCCAGGTCTCTGCCTTCCTTCCACCTTTGCCAGAATTGTAATAGCCCTTATTTTTTATTTTTTTTATTTCTGTGTGTGTGTGTGTGTGTGTGTGTAAATATATATATTAATAATAATAAACCAAACAATGTGTAAAACAAACCCTAACCGAAAACAAAATCAGCTGCACAAGCCGCGTTTGCGCCGGAGCGTGATCCGTGCGACTCGCGCAGTCACGACAACCCCCCTTCACACTGTTATCTAATTCAAATTAAATTAATTAACAACTAGTAAATCAAGACAAATTAATTAAAACTAAATTCAAATTGAGCGAAAGCCAAGCAAACTGTGGGAGGGAGCTGATGCTACCCCCCCAGTTCCCGATCACTGAACCGTGCAGGCCTACGATCTAGCATGCAGCTAAACCAGTGCCGAACAGCAGACTCCGTCCTGAACTGATACCAGCAAAGGAAGAGGGAGGAGCGAGGAGGGAATGGCCCTTAAATAGCCTATCGTTCCCCACTCTACTCCCGAGTTGTCCTCAAGGAACTTAGTAGTCTCGCAACATCCAGGGAGGTAGGCAAAGACGAGCTGCGCTGCTGAAATGTGGCTCAGCAGCGGCTCCAACAAAATACACGACAGAATTTTGGAAATAACACACCAATCTATAGTTACGCTTAGAGCAAAACCACTGGAATCAACGGTGCTTAATGTAGTCATGATTATTTTAATTCTCAATGAATGCAGTGGCCAGTATCCTGTTCAAAATTTATGTGTGCAGAAATCCAGTTATGGAAACTGCCATGGCAATCCAGCATGGTGCTGATTGTGTTCCTGGTTGCATATGACCAGCACTTCATCAAGATAGTGACAGCAGATTCTGCAGTCAGAACACTATGCACAGTTACATATTGAACAGGATACTGGCTAATGAGTCTGTTCTGAGCATGACAACATCTGGGTCCAACCCACAGGATTGTTTTAAGAATATAAAAATATATCTTTCTTTGTGTCAGAAGCAGTACAGTTAACTTAATATATCAGATATTTTTGCCCAATAATGGACAACCCCAGAAGCAACAGTAAATGAGAATATGAAAATGCCATTGAAATATTCACATTTATACTTGATCTTGGTTTGTGCTTTGTTTTCCTAAGCTGGTGGAAGAAGAAAAAAGGAGGAGGGAGAACAAGAGAGCAAGACTGGCATGCATTAGTCAATCTTAGTATCACATCTTCAAGGATTGTTGAAACAGAGGAGCAAAGTAAATAGAAATGTTTAAAGACTGAAGCATTAAGTCAGGCTAAAGCTGTTTTTATGCGAAGTTGGAGGAAAGAGTGGTGGAACACCTCAATTTGTTTCTCAGTGTGGTGCTGTTTTGCCTGAAAGGTTGTTGACAGCTGTCATCAGTGATGGATGGATTTCTGTGACTTTTTGTCATATTGATGATTGCTCATAGAAGTCTCCTTTATTATTTTATCAGTGGAAGTTATATGCCACTTACCCAAGGTGAAGTTTCAATGATGGGACCAGAAAAGGGGAGGAGAAGGATGAAGATGGAAGGGCTGTTACCATTTTAAAGCAGGAAAATGGGTTATAAAATAAACACTCGTTTTCCTGAACATGAATTCCAGGCACTGAGCACAGGTCATGAGATTTGATGCCTCTGATCACTCAAAGAGGAGCCATGTTCAAGGCTAAATGGGTGGCAAGGATAGCGGTGTGCAAGTAAGTAAGTGCATTCCTGGGCCCACTCTAAGTGTGTTCAACATAATCCATTTCAGGCTGCTTCATGTTAAAAACACACAAAGGTCTTGCTTCCCACTGCACAGTGCAGGCATGAGGCTATATTCTATTTTGGAATGCTTCCAAAGCCCTCTAAAAAGAAAATTTCCAGCCAGCTTCAGTAACCTGAAATGGAATACCTGCAGGGCATACTGAAAATGGTAGAAATTTTACACAGTACCTCGGGAAAGAATTTTACAACCAGTGTGTATTCTGAGGCCCTCTGCCCTGAGTTAGTCTTACTGAGATGCACTGATATTGGCAGCTGATGTCCTGCAGACACCACAGAGTGCTTGCCTGACTCCTCTTTGTTCCCTATTCTCCCAGCATTGCAGTACACCACCCAGCTACCATGTGGTTGCACTCCACAGAAGCTGTGGCCATTGTTATATGCTGCCCAGTTGTTTCTTCCTTATGGCAACCCTATGAATTAATGACCTCCAAAAGGGTTACCCTTAACGGACTTGCTCAAGTCTTGCAACACTGACCTGATAGTAGGAAACCTTCTAACTCTGAAAGAGGGATAATACCAGAAGAACAAAATGACCATCCTCTTATGCTAATTGAAGCAGGAAATCTTTTCAAAAGCTATGAGACACAATGTCTCTGAAACGAGACTTAATTTACATTCAAGTTGGATATTTTCCAAGCATCTAGGTTCCTGGAGGCCTACATGCACCAAAGAGAATTAAAATGCATTGCTCACATTGGTGACTCTAATTAGCATGGTGTATAGGAGGGGAAAAGCCAAACCAGAATTATTATGAAGATTGTTGATTTTAAAGACCTTTTCCAGTCAGTACAGAGCATCCCCAAGCCTTCTTGGGATCAATAGCACACATTAACATGGGCAGCACAGAGCGTAGGCGGCTGCATAGCTTGGCTGAGTTGTGCATAACAAATGAGGGCTTCAAAGAGAAACACATTTGCTAACCTCGAATTAAGGAATAAGAAACACTAATTTGCAAAAAGGCAGTAATAAAAAAACCTTATCTTCAATATTTGTGACCTTGGCGACATGCTCCGGTGATCTACATATTTCAAAATTTGGTTCTTCTACAGGTGAACATGGACATAATATGTGGACGATATAGCCAGAATGGAGCAGAGGAAGGAGGAAGAGCTTTCAAGGGAATAGGCTTCATTGAGATTCAACACTGGATGATTAGTGCTGCTCAACAGAAGCAATATTTTATGGTGAAAATAAATGCATGTTATTCAGGTCTTATGCATGTGTACGCGCCTACTTCAGACTTAAGATAAATACAGTTTCTCACAATGTATTTCCCTACAAGCTGTTTAGTAATGTTGGTGGAAAAACTGTACACATAGGTATACACCATCAAGATTCTGCAACTGGTTCTTTTTTAGGGTTTGAAAGCATTAAATTGTACAAGATTCCCACCTGGCACAATAGAACATGCATGGCTGACACATATAATATTGCACACCAGTGAGTGTTAGCTTTTCTTCCCCTTCTTACATCAGCATATACCATTTCAGAAACAATGCGAAACAGACAGACTTCATGAGTGGAACATCACATGGGGTGTGTGTGATTTTTTGTAAACAGATATTTCTTTTGTAGTGAGACTTTGTTCCACAGTGATCAGGTATTCCAAACACAAACAACTACTTTTCAAAAAAAGCCATTACCACAGTCAACCCCTGGCTCCCACCATTATGATTCTTCATTAACATTAATTTACGAAAATACCTCTGCATATGAAAGCCAAGCAGGGTCTGGCTGTGTGTGTGTTTAAACCTAATAGGGCAAGGTGGGCAGAAAAAAAGTCATATAGATGCACAAAGAAGGGGGTTGTGCAAAGTACAACTTTAATTGCCCACAGGAAAAAGAGACCACTGACAGCCACAGCTTTGTGCCTGTGATGAAATATCTCAAAGAAACTTATGAATATTCACAGAGTGGTATCACCATGACAAAATTGTTATACTGGATGCAGTTCTTCTGCATTCCAAATTTTTAATTCCTTCACAGAAACATCAATGTAAAGGGAGGGTCTGTGCATCATATCCCCTCAGTTGGGATGAGCTCCTATGCTGGGATACTTGACTGGCGAAACCTTCTATGAGTAGACAAAATGCCTATGCACTTATATATTTTCTTTAGAGTCATTCCACTGGTCACTTCAAAACTATGACAGAATCACTTCCAGAAGATTCATTCAGGAATTAAAGAGCAGGATGCTAGAGCTTCACAATGTTTTGTTCATATGTATGTTGTCATATGGTGGGCTCCACGATCACTGCAGATGGTGACAGGAGCCACGAAATTAAAAGACGCCTGCCTCTTGGGAGGAAAGCGATGACAAACCTAGACAGCATCTTAAAAAGCAGAGATATCACCTTGCCGACAAAGGTCCGCATAGTCAAAGCTATGGTTTTCCCAGTAGTGATGTATGGAAGTGAGAGCTGGACCATAAAGAAGGCTGACCGCCGAAGAATTGATGCTTTTGAATTGTGGTGCTGGAGGAGACTCTTGAGAGTCCCCTGGACTGCAAGGAGAACAAGCCTATCCATTTTGAAGGAAATCAACCCTGAGTGTTCACTGGAAGGACAGATCCTGAAGCTGAGGCTCCAATACTTTGGCCATCTCATGAGAAGAGAAGACTCCCTGGAAAAGACCCTGATGTTGGGAAAGTGTGAAGGCAAGAGGAGAAGGGGACGACAGAGGACGAGATGGTTGGACAGTGTCATCGAAGCTACCAACATGAATTTGACCCAACTTCAGGAGGCAGTGGAAGACAGGAGGGCCTGGCATGCTCTGGTCCATGGGGTCACGAAGAGTCAGACACGACTAAACGACTAAACAACAAACAACAACAACATGTCATTGTTATGTGCCATCAAGTCAGAACCAACATAAAGCAATGCTAACAAGGCTTTCAAGGTAAGTTGGATATTTAAGAAGTGGTTTTGCCATCTCCACATCCCCAGTGAGTTTTCACAGATGAGGAGGTCTTTGTACCCAGGCCTCCTATGTCCTAGTCCATCAATGTATCCACTACACCACACTGGGTATCACATGACTGTGAAACAAATTGATGACTTCCTACCAGCATTCAAAATGCTAGAGGAAAACAAATCAACATCAGAAAAGACAAGCAGTAAAGTTAATAGATGACCCAAAAGGTACTAGACAGACATAAATATATTAGATTTGGATAAAATCATTATCTGGACTATTTAAACTGTGGATATTTTTAAAGCATGTTCACATCATTTGCACTGAAAATGCTCGATTGTGGACCCCCTACTATGTTGGAATTTATTTATAACTGTCACTGCTGCTCTGGAAATATTGAGGGTATCCTGACCCACCCACCCTTTTTGAGGAATGCAATCTCTCCTCCCACCTTTCTGTTAAGGTGGAAATGATTAAAACTCTCCTTCTGTTTATAACAGTGCTGTTATGCATGTAGAATACATGCTAAGTCATGTTCTTCTTCTTTTTTCTGGACTGCCTTCCATTAGATTCTGCTGCTGCTTCCAACCAAGTCTGGAGAAAATAATATCCTTTCCTTACTGCAGCTTCTGCTGCACTCTAGGATTCTAGTCTGAAGGATGGGGACACCCAGGTCTTAGGTGCCATGGAAGGCTGGTGTTGGTGTTGGTGAGGCTCAGTTTTGTTGACTGAAGCAGTGGAATCTACTGCAAGACTAACAGTTGATTTTGGGTCAAAACTGCCTTCTTTCTTCCTGCTAATGGATGCCTTTAGGTTAGAGATAGGTAAAATGTGGCCCAAGCACATTTTATGACCCCCAAGGTCACCTTATGCCCCACCCCCCATTTAAAAGAATAACACATTGGAGGGTGTAAAGAATCCAAATTTTCTCTCCTAGAGGATTCTGGAAATAGTGGGTTTTGCCCTGGGGATGTGAGAGAACTTCTCCTCCCAATACCAAAAGTAAAACCAAAAGTGCTCATCCAGTCACTAGCTCTCATCTTTTTTTAAAAAAATAAATAAATCCAAAATGGCAATTTGCATGCCTACTGTGGCCCACAGTAAGGTCTGGAAGCTCACTGAGGTTGCCCACCCCTCCTTTAAAATGTGTATGAGCTGTTCTATTTTTTTTTCAGCCATTCCAAATCAGGGCATACAGCTTGGTGTCAGGAGAATAATATTCAGAAACACATGCAAATGATATCTCCCAAATTCTTAATCCCAACTGTCGTTGCTTTTTTGATTTCAAGGCTGGAATTTCAAATACCAAAATGTTCTGTGAATAGCTGTGAGTGAAGGAAAACAAAACCAAAAGCACTGCTGTCTTTCTATCTTCTAGAAGTCAGCAGTTGCCCTTGTTAGAGAATCACATGGGGATGAGTGTTTAAATTTACATTTATTAAGAGCCAAAGTTTCCAAACAAAGTTATGTAAGACAGACCATGAATAAGATGCTCCGTAAAGCAGTCTACTTCCAATACTGGAAGAAATGGTGGCCTTTCCAAGTTAGTGGGAAGCAACACTCAGGAATAGCATGTTATTTCGGTAACACGTTACTTTTTGCAATATTGAGATGGCGCAGAGTAATTTTCAGGACTGCAGTGACCATGAGTGTAATACACTACTTTTTCTGTATAACGAAAATGGGTCTTTCTCTGTTAACTCATTACTTCCCTGAGCAGTAGGCAGGGATAGGGGTACATCCCACTGAGTCTTTTTGTGAAAGAAACTCACTGTAAATTGAGCAAGGAAGAAAAGATAGCAGGGGAAAATAGAGGGATCAGTGCTAAAGAAAGAAAAGCAATAGGATGAGAATGAACTGCAGAGATGTAGATTAGTTGGAGATGACGGGGGGGGGGAACTTTTAAAAAGGCTAATTTTCTTTGGAGGTTGGGTCATAGAAAAGAGGTTGCTCAGCAGAATAATGAGGTGTATAAATAATTAAAGAGGCTGGTTTGTTCTATGACAGTTCAGTTTATGACGCTAAATTAATACTCAGAAGAATACTTGTCTGTAGAATTTCAACCAACTAGAACCTGGTAGGTAGGGCTGCAAAACCCATTCCACCTCCAGTTAGAATGGACATGCTGGGGACTGCAGTTCATGGCCTCTGGGAAGAAAGCACCAAGGATAGCTTTGCTTTTTAAAGTCTTTTGTGCAATAAACAGAATTAGTGGGCATTTTCATGTTTCCCAATGGTTGCCCAGTGATAAGGAACAATAACATAGCAATGAGAAATGGGTAAACCTTTACAGCCAGGGTAACAGTAACTGTAACAACTTCTCGCTGGCTCAAAGTAGTAAGTAATGGAACAAGTTACTTTTAAAACAATTACATTACTTTCTGGGAGAAAGTTCCCAAGCAAATTCAATCACACAAAGCTGTCCCATTTAGCCACAACAATCCAAACTGTTTATTCTACAGGTGATTTTCGATAAAAGCCCTATTCTAACATTTTCAAGTATGACATATCAACCCTACCCTCTTCTTCTTGACACTGAAATTCTGAAGAGGCCTTTTAATTGCATTGAGCTGAAAGTACTTCCAGACCTCCATGTGGTCAGAAGATTTCATAAGGAAATACTTCCAATTGGGTGGATCTCTATAAGCATCTGAAGCTCATGGATAGAGATCCTGTACAGATTTTCCCAACAAAACAGGGAAGTCACTAGTGGGGGTTAGGACTGGGATGTGCATCCCCAGCTCCCTCTCCATCCTTACCATTTAGAACATCTGAAAATAAGCCTGATGATCCACAAGTGGTTATTAATAAGTAAAAAATAGTTATATGCTACCAGTTATCCAGCTATCAATATAATAACCATGTGCCATTAAATCAATTCTGACTTATGACAACCCTTTTCAGGTAGACAATATTCAGAAGTGGTTAACCCTTCCCTTCAGCAGAAGAGGGGGCTGGGGCATTTCAGGAGGCTCAGGGGGCTGCATGTGGCCCATAGGCTGTAAAATTCCCACCTTAAAGAACATCCCAGAGAGCTACTGGACAGTTTAACTATGCCATTGGAAAATCAGTAAAAAAATGTTTTGCCTGTCCATTTATAGATTTGAAGCTCTTATGGCAGGGTTGAGAGTCGGCCCAACTACCTTCCACTGTCCCATTGGCTGCTGGTGGAGATGGGACCATGTTTTTGTGGCAAAATTTTCCTAACACCATCTTGGCCTGTCCTTTTTAACATGAATCAAAGAAACATACACCCCACAGTGTTGTTGTTATTTATTTTCTCCATATAAAGAAAAGAACACAGGTACAATAATAACTATGAACTTTAAAGGCTAGTAATACAAGACTTCATTGATGAAGTTCATTGACAAAAGCATATATAAGGAAAGGGACAAAGTACAAAAATTACAGAACAAATCCTATAGTAGTGTACGGCGAGTATGTATGTCTAAACTTACCATAGGGAGATTATTTCCCCCTTTCCCTTGGTGTGTGGGGGAGAAAAGGAGCTTGCTGTTCACATATATTGTAGCCCCGCCTCACCACTTTTTCCTAAAGCATGACCTTGTGATTTAAGGGAAGTGGCAAAATAAAACTGCTGTTCTATGAAGGACACGCTTCACATACTTCCATTCTATGTTTTTAGAAGCCCTTGTATGGGAATCAATTGACTCCCTCCCTCCCTTGCAGGCTTTAATTGGAGAACAGAAGATAGTGCTTCATTCACATTCAGATGGAGGACTTTTTCACAAGGACAAGGTTGCCAAGAGGAGGAAGTGCCTGCTTTTCCTAGGCTTTTAGAAAGGAATCCAGGACGTTTTAATGTAAAACTTAAATTTATTCCCCACCCATTAGATCTAGTAGTTCTACTGCTATGTTTGCTTTCTAAATCTTTCAGAAGCTGATTTATTTACCAAGAATTCCATTTTCTCCTAAAGACAAACATGATCCTAACCATTGTATTTCAGTGAATAAGCAATTTTGTTTCTCCTTTATAAATCTCATTAAGGCTGGGCCAAAAGAGAAGGCATTTTCATGACAACATTTTTCCACAACAAATACCTTCCCTTTACAATTATTCCTGAGGGCAACAAGAAAACAACGTGAGGATGTTTGCCCTTTCTGAATGAGCAGCAGAAGAATTGCCCTCAGTTCGATTTGGCTTTGTGGCATTTTCACATAATAATCTCCAATTAGCTACAGAGGTCATTAGGCAGCATATTCATAGTGAGGCCAGAGCTGCCACCCTCTTACTTGGCTTCAGGATAAAACTAATCAGCTCAGTGGTGATATTATCATTGCATGAGAGTGCAGTGATACTATTGTGCAGCACAGCAAATCAACATTCTACAAGGCAATTCTAAAAATAGTTGCAGCCCAAACAAAAATTTATAACTTTGAAACTGGACTTTGGATCAGCATAATGTTTGACCCACTTGTAGCAGAGAGCCTGCTCTTGCTCTGTGCCATATTTGGGGAAGCTTGGGTGAAGACTTTTTGAGTTATGATTTTTAAAAAGTAAAACTGTTTTATACCCCATGCAGAAACAAGCAAACTTAAACAAAGTCTCAGTTGCCCAGCTCTACAGATAACCCTGTGGCAAGATGGCAGCTGGAAAGATCCAGAGAGAGAATTTGGACAGAAAGGTGGAGAGCATAATTAGGGCTTAGAAAAGTTACTTTGTGGCAGTAGAGCTCCCAAAATGTGGGTGAACAGCTGGATAGTTCAGTGGTTTAGGTATCTGGCTGTGGAGCCAGAGGCTGGGAGTTTGATTCACCACTCTGCATCCTTGACAGAGGTTGGCATTACTGTTTAAACTTGTTGAAAAACAATCCTGACAATTGCTTTGTGTTTTTATGAGAACTGGTTATCTGGTGAAAAAAGGAGTCAGCTTCTGGGATTTTCCCTTGCTTAGTGTCACTTTGTGAATGGTAGTGAGCGCAAGAGGGTATTCTGTAGACCATCTTAACTGCTGCCATTGGTGTTGTTAACATTCAGGCCGCCATTTGCTTTATAGAGTTTGGTATCTTTTTTCCTGCTGGCAACCCAGACAAGATATTGCACAGCGTTTTGAATTGGGGATACAGAAGCACAATATCCCACAATTTTGAGCTGGAGCTTTTTTGAAGAATTGAATCATCATGTGGTCTACATTAATGGGAACATCTCAGGAAGAAGTCCATGTTTACAAGATCAAATTGACAAGCAACTGCACATAGGTTGCAAACAGCTAAACAAGTGTTCTTTTTCAATTAAGCTTTTTTCCCTCCCGAACCCCTTCTTTCACCTTGACAATGTTTGTGGGTGAAAATGCAGTGCAGTCCATTATCATTTAATTTGGTTCATTGTGTTTCCTAATGACTCTGTTAAGTTTTCTAATGGTAATGAAGTATTTTAAAGATTTTAATAGTTCAGTTTCTCTCCTTTGCATATATTGAGGGGGGTGTTAAAATGAGGACTCACCTGCTTTTTAATATGTTGAAGTCAACACAGTCCATTATTAAATTAAAATATCAATAGTCTTGCTCAAGTCTTGCAAACTCAAGCCAGTGGTTTCCTTTAGGGAGTCAATCCATATTGTATTCAGTCTTCCTCTTCTCCTGCTGCATTTAACATTCCCCAGCATTACTTGTAATTATTCCCCCTTTTCTGTAACAAAGGTACAGTTCCAGCCTGACTCTCATCTAGGTAGTGTATTTTTTGTTCTGAGACTTGCTCATTAGCTAGTTTTGGCATTATGTGTTGTCCTTTATTAATAAATTAAATGTTACTGGCCCCTAGTCAGGTAAAACAATAAAGTTAGCAGGGCTTTCTGGTTCATGTTGCCATTGACATTTTCTGGCATATATAGTGCAGCTGCTTTGCCTCCCAAAGAACATCCTGGCTTTCGTTCTCTAACAAATGCCAATGTCTAAACTGAAGTCTCTCTGACTGCATCAGACTAAGAAGTAGTGTGTTCACCCAATGTCTTTGGTTATTGACTTCCTGTTTCAAGTTTGGCTAGAGGTTTAGCTGAGGGTGTTAAGGGGGGATTATCACAGCCTTTCAACATTTTAAAAAGTGAAATAAAAAGGATCAGGACTTTCTTCTTCCCTTTTATTCCTAACATAAAAGATAGGCTAAAATGTAATAATGTTTTTCAGTACTGCAAAAAGCAAAGCACACACAAACACACACAGAGTGAGAGAGCGAATCCATAAATTGTCTTGTAATCAACTTTTATCCAAGTAACTCCCTTTACATCTTGAAAATTGACTTTGGTCATAAAGTCTGAAAGACAAGAGATAGAGTTGACTTTAACAGAACCAAAAACAAAAACTTAGAGAGGTCCTTTCAGAAATACTGTAAATGATTAAATGTGGCAATGAATAAACAATTTAAAATAGACACCTTTAAAGAAGTGGATCATAGAACATTCATCTCCTATATATTTTTACATATGGCACATACACTGAGCCAGCAGAAAATAGTTGCCAAAAATCAACCAGTTTTGTCATAATGGATGAACATTTTGACCTTCTCCTGAGATGTCACTAGTCCATTTTCTCATGTATTTAAATCTAGTTTTAGCATACTCCATACCAATAAACCTCCATTAATCAAGGAAACATGAAATATGTTAACATTCAGCTATTAATGTCTTTACCTGCTAATGCCCTTACTGTCAAAGGCAGGCTTTACTTTACTTTCTGAAGAATCATAAATTGGGTCCTAGTCAGAAGCTGAGGTTATACCATGTATATTCACTGAAACATATTGCAAATATTTAATCAGATAGGAATTGCATAGTAAATGGCAATGGGACTGGAGATGGTTCTTTTTCAAGAGCTAATAGCATCTAATCCTCATTCTTTCTCATATGCATGGCACCAAATCAATGAGTTCTGAAGGGCTACCTGACGTCATCAGTGATTAACTTAGAATATTAAATCTGAAAATTAATGTGCTGATGCTAATTGTCAGAAAAAGGGAAATCAATTCTTGGCCTTCAATGTTTAAACCTGAAAATATTTAATAATTGAATTGGCATTATTAATTTTTTAGTTAGGTTGTTAGTTTTAAAATAAATGGTGATGTTCAGAAAGAATGACATGTAGGTTGTCATTGTTCTTCCTGGTAACACTGGTTATTTGTTGTTGTTTTTTCAACAGCATGTGTGTAAAGTATGTAATTCACTTCAGAATTGCTTTGCAAATAGGGTTGTTTTTTTCCCCACCCATATGGGTCTATAAATCCAGTAGTACATTTAACTAGGTGGTGGTGATAATTCCAATATATGTTAAAACTATTAGATTGTGGAAAGAGCTGTCTTCTGAATGATGGAATCTCGTCTTTCAACCCCTTCCTTCCTTCACCTAAAGAAAGACCAAACAGTACACCTTTAACAAGACTAATTCAACAGAGAACCAATAATTTATTTGAGAACTTTCAAATGCACTTTCTTGACAGAAAGGCCACAACAGTTTTGCTGAAAGTACTATCCTCAAAAAGATGACCTAGGTCTCTCCTACTTTAGTGTTCAACAGACTATATATGTCACAGCAGCCTGTTCCTACTACATCCAAAACACCCAGTGGAGACTCACACAATTGAAAACTATTGCCCTCCAGTTTCCCATGCCTGTTTCAATTTGGGAAGCATGCTTAAAGTTTTCATTTAGAACAAAACCAACAACTGGATGAGTAAATAACCTGGGATGATTTGCATGAGTGCCTCCATGTACACTGAAGTAGCTGCTCTAGCCAGGAGCTAGATGGGCCAGTTTTATGGAGATGAGAAGGTGGAGGTTGTGGGGAAGTGGCGGCCTCAGGAGATAAGTACATGATTTCTCCCCTTCCAAACATCCATATTCTAAGGCTGTTCCTTCCTCAAAACCTAGCCTCTAATCTTCTTCCTCAAGTCAATATCCATTTGCTCTGTCATTTGGACTGTCCACTCGCAGCATTGGTTGACTACATTTATTTCTCTGCAGGATTTTGCTCTTGCTGGATTTGCTTTGTTCAACAGTTTGTGTATGTCTTTATATGTATGATGTGTGTTATTATTGTGTCATAACTCTTGCATTTTCTTGTTGGGTTTTTCTTCTTCTTATAATGCAATGCAGCCATGCATGTACCTTTTTCTTTAATAGCCTGGCTCCTTCCTCTTTCTACCATGTCTCAGGCTATTACAGTAATAGATACACCTGTTCTTTTTTTCTTTCTCTGGATATAAGGGAAAGCCTTACCTACCTTTTCACCAGATGCTAGTAGATAGCAGAAGCAGTTGCTGTGTGTTGTATCTGCTGTTATCTTGCCTTTACCTTGATATGCCTGCTTGTTCTTTGATTCAGCTTGATTTATGTTTTTTTCTCCTGAAGCTAAGTCATTTTGTTCTGTTTTACCAGAAACCTCTTTTTGGTATGTATTTTTTTTTGTCTTGTATGTTTAGTAAAGTTTGTGTTACATTTTTTACATACAAGCTCTCAGTTTTCTTTTATTAAGCCGTGCATAGCAAATGGGTGGTTTTAAGTCTGATATTTTTTATAGTAGATGTATATTGGGTTACTTCTTTATATATATTGTTTGTTTGTTGACTTCTTTTTCATTCACCTTCGTTGCTCACTGAGTATCCTACATGGCTGTGGATACTCTGGTGGTCCTTTCTTTTTGAGCCAAAAATTCTCAGCATTTATCTGAAATATCTTTAATAGCAAATAATCCAACATTTCTTAAGTCATTTTTGTTGTGCCATTTGTTGCAGTGCTAATGAAGTAGCATGCAAAAGTGACATGGCTTGATGCATCACTAAAGTTGACCACCCAGCTTCATCCTAACATCATTTACTAGGAGCTAAATCCATTTAAGTAACTGAGAATGACTAATGTACTTAGGATGAAGGTGTAGGGGAAAAGAGAGAAAAAATGTTGCCTAGTTTATATAACAAGATGAGAACACATTCCAAAATCCTTGCAGTTGCTTTTCTCCTTGGTTTTAAAAAATAGTTTGATCCCTGTCTCCTAATTTTAAGCAAAAACAAGAGAAAAAAATAAAAAAGAGACAAAAATGCCGTGGCACCTTAAAGATTTAACTGCTGTATTTTAAGGTGTTCTTTTTTTTTTAAATTGTAAAGGCTTTAATAGCAAAAATATATGATAACAAGTAGCATGATCCACCTGGCTTACTGCTTAGAATTACTTGCTTAACATCCTTGTTTGTGGCAGTCACACCATGAGGCTGGTCCTAAAAAGACTGGGGTAGCCACCTCTCCATTTGTTAAGCAACAAAACATCTTCTTGGATGCTCACCTTGGATTCTGAATACTAGATTCCATGCAGAGGGGCCCTTTCACCTGCATAGCATCCCACTGCTTTCAAATTTAATCCCCCTCCTCTCTTTTTTCCGTATAAATATATATTTTCCTCTCCTATGTAAACACCCCAAACTCATTAAGCCACTGAATGAACAGAAGTTTGATCTTCTCTATGGAATTGCTGGCAAGACTTCACACAAACTCGCCAGGTGGTTGTACTTGGAAGGAATAAAGTCCTTCCTTTGCAACAAAGCAACGTGAGAGCCTTTGGCCTCCTGTGGTGTGCATCCCTCCCTTCCTCCTTTGCTCTCTTTGCATTTATATGAACTTCAAATCAAAAGGAAGTGAAATGGAAAGCTGAAAACAAACAAAAATGGTCGTGCTACTGTCTTCATGCAGGTGGAAGTATTAGAGCCAAACAAATACCAATTGTATCACGGTCTCTTTTGGCATGTGTAGACAGTTTGCCACACAAAATTTTCCCTGGAATTAAAATGGGAATCTTTTAAAATTTATGGCCCAAATACTGTTGCATAACTTGTTGTGTTATGTGCTGTCAAGTCAGAACCAAATTATAGTGACCCTAATAGGGCTTTCAAGGTAAATGAGATATTTGAGGAGTGGTTTTACCAGTTTCATTGCTAAAAGCTTCCAGTAAGCTTCCATAGCTGAGTGGGGATTCAGACTCAGGCCGCCTGAGCCCTAATCCATGACTCTATCCACTACAGCACACTGGGCATTTGTTGCATAACTACATCTGAGTAATTATGCACACTTGCAAAATTTGCACCAAGTAAGTAGTTCTGCAAGCACAATTGTATAACTGGTTGCATAATCAATTGCACAGTGAGGCATGCCACCCACGCTGCCTGGGCGTAACCCCTTCCATTCCACAGGTGCAACTTTATATTACATCAAGTGCAATAGGGTTTTGAGCAACGATTATATCATAGGTCTAATGTAAGAACAGTTAGTGGCTAGCAATGTGCTTGAGTTTCCAATTTAGGAAGGCTTTTTAATTTAGAATTAGGCATGGCCACATCCACAGGATATTTGATATCTGATTAAGGAAGTAATGGATTCAATTTTTTTGGTAGGGACCAGTTCATTTCTTTATTAGCTTAGACCAGTGATGGCGAACCTATGGCACGCGTGCCACAGATGGCACGTAGAGCCCTTTCTGCCGGCACGCGAGCCATAAGTCGCCAGATCGCTATTCCCCCCCCCCGCGCAGCCAAACCTGAGAAGGCGGCTGCAGCTGCAGTGCTGGCACTTCGGCAGGCGGATCCAGAGCAGCTGGTGCTGGTAGCGGATCCGAAGTGGGGTCTCGAGGCACCTCCGTGCCGGGATTCCCCCTTCCGTCACCACTTCCGGTTCTGCCGCCGCCACTTCCGGTGCCGCCGCCGCCACCCGCTGTTTTTTTTTTTTTTTTTTTTCAGTTTGGGCACGCGAGCCCAAAAAGGTTCGCCACCACTGGCTTAGACTCTCCATAGTGTATAACAGCTCTATTTGGTCTAGCCTCTGTGTGCAAATGTAATCCCTATGAAATATTGGATCATCCCAAAGGGATGGGACTAAGAAAGAGAAGAGTTTTGAATAAGAGGTTTGAATCTCAGAAAGAGTGGGAGAGCTGAAGAGGCTGGAGCTGCTGTTGCCAGTTAGACTACTTAGGCCCTTGCCAACTTGGTTTAGGTATAATTCTTATATGTTTGTGTTGGAGGGGTGAATTGCATGCAGTTGTGTTGAGAGTGAATTCATGAATTGCAAACAATTGTACTGATATTTTATTTTAAGGTTTTGAATATTCTCCTCTGTTATGGATACCCAGCTCAGTTGAGGAAGATATCTTGGATTTTTGTCTGACTTTGAAATCAAAGGGAAACTTGAATTTGCAAATTCTACAAGCAACTTCTGTTTTGGTGCTGTTACCAACATTTTGGGTGAACAAATTGTAGCATGTTGTTGTTATAATTGTTCATATTGTCTGTTATATGAATGCAAATAAGAAGAGACTTGTTGTTTGAAATTGTAAGATTCATCAATAGTAAGCAAATGGCCCCAAAGAAATTAAAAATGTTACACTTGAACGCCGTAAAAATCCTCCTTTAAGTTTACATTTGCTCCCAAGACGAGGTCTAGGTCCAGGTTCTGAAATCTTCAATCACAGACTCCAAAAGCTTAGTGGTAGTCAGCTGACACCCCTGTCACATCATTTGCTTTTTGACAACTATGCTGAGGAAATTTCTTATACAGGATATGATAAGAATGAGTGTCTCAAATATCTTTCAGGCCCACCTGGAAGGTGAATGGCATATTAATATATGGTGTTTTGTCATCTGAACAGTAATGGGAAATCTGGAATTTCTGAGGAAGGAGGTGGGCTAGGAGTGCGAGGGAGTGGAGAAACAATGCTTCAGACAGGATGCAACAAGCACTCACATTTCTCAGTGATTGTCTGAACCTTGCTATGCTGAGCGTCCCTGCCAAGGCTTCCCCTCCATCAGCAGGATTTCTTGGCTTCCTTTAAAAACATGACTCTGGTCTCTTCCTTTTTTGTCCATTGTTCTACAAAGGAAACTGCCCTTTCTAGTGAATCTGGTAAAGATGCCACTTGATGCAGGAAGCCTAACAATCCTATGCAGTTCAGTATTTCTTCTGCACTGTTCAGGTGAATCTTTCATAGGAAGGATGTCAAAGGCTTTTCTACAAGGAAAAAAAAATGACCAAAAAATCCAAGAATTCCCTCAAGATTCTCCTCAAGATTTCTTCGGAGTGGTGGTGGGGGGGGGGAATAATTCCAGACATTTCCCTGGGAGGAGAAAAGAGGGATTTTTTATCCCTCGGTTTCTATCCAAGAGTGAGGGACTCTGAGGCTCACATCTTTTACATCAGTTTTTTTAAAAAGGACCAGTTACATGGTGTCAGTTTGTATGAATATTAGATATTTTGAATGAATGAATAAAATATCTCGACACAGCAATGGAAATCAGGACCTGGTAGTTGGTTCATGGTGTGCTCTTCCATTTTGTCTTCTGAATGTGTTTTCTGTCAAAACCAGAGCAAGCAAGCAAACAAAAAACACATGGCTCAAAATGTGTTGTAGTTTTACACTGTCTTCCTTCAATTCACCAGCACAAGTGCAGATCATATCATCTCTGGATCTAACCGATATTCCTGTAGCTCTTATAAACACCTAGGTTTGTTCCTATTTGATCACCTTTATCCTTCTGTTCCCGTCAGGGTCTGACTGCTCTTGGCAACCAGAATTTGTCTCTGATATCTAACAAAGTAGAGATGGAAACAGAAGCAAAAAAGCATAGCCACCCAAATATGGTGTAGGGAGCTGTCCAGGCCTTCCAATCATTCCCCTGCAACACTCTCACACAAATATTATTTTGGGAAAATGCAAGATACACACAAGTACTCACAAAATTTCTTGTTCTCAATTCTTTTCTCATTTTTCACTGAGATAAAATGCTGAGACTCCCCACCAAGTCCTCTTCCTGCATCAGCAAAAGACTTCTGGGCTTCCTGTGTAAACAAGACCAAAGTCTGTTTTCCCCTTTTCTTTTTCATCCTGTCACTCTGCCCAGGAAACTGAAAACTATTACACAGCTATTTATTTTAAAATGAATTGTGCATAGGAAAGATTCCCCTTTGAGCATGATTGCAGGAACCTGTGCATGTTAATGTTTAATCTGCCTTCTCCAAGTGATTCCTGTTTAGAAAGGATGACATCCTGAGCAGGCATTGTGATCATCTTGTGCAGCTTGGCATTTCTTCCAGAAAAATGACTAAGAAACGTCTGAGAGATCCTGCAGGATTTCCCAAGAGACTTCTCGGGGGGTGGAAAGAAGAACTCACAGAGAAATACCATGCAAAGTAGAAAGAGCAAAGGCTGTAAGAGTCACATCCTTGCACTGAGATATAACCGTCCTCCATAATTTGCATGTACCAACCTACCTAGTACTATGTGGCCAATAGTAAAGCCACATTTTAGTGACTTTGCTACTGTCAGAGATAATGAATGTTGCATACAGAACTTCAACTACAACATTATAAATTCTGCACAAAGCAGGTTTTTAAATCATCCTTGGATCAGAATGACCCAAATGCCAGTTCAATCACATTTATCTTTTTAATTGAGGGAATTATATTTTTTGTCCTTTTCATAGGCTTAATTAGCAATTTGCAGCACAAATTAAAAGGGCTCTCAGCCTATTCTGATGGTCTCTTCAGAGATAACCATTAACTATGTGATAATCCAGTTAGTTCTGAAATTACCATACATTATTGCTCAGAACTGCAGTAGTTATTTTGTTATGTTAATTTCTGTTGAACACAGATGAAACATGACCTCTATTAATGAGGATAACCCAGTTTCATGTGAATACTCTCATCCCAGAAGTTAGCCAAGAGCAGGGAACTTGAGGCTAGAGCATGTCCAGGATTGCTGCATGTTAAGGTTACTGAAAAGAGATCTGTAAGATCACCCACACACATCAAATCAAGTAGCATTCTTCATGGCTGCATAGTTATGCCTGGTTTTGAATCCTCATGTCAGTTAATGCAAAGCTATACATACAAAAGCTATTAGATTTTGGTTCATATGACACAGGCTCAGTTTTAATTACATGAAGAAACTGATTTATTACAAGGATGAATTGATCTCCCTGTTTCATAACAGCTTCATTGATCCATGAGTTCACTCTGTATGAATTTATCTTACAGTTTGGTTTAATTTGGAGAATTTCTAAGATGGTTTTGTAACTTCAACATATGCACTTTGCCATATCTTATCATTGCTTCAGTTCAGTTGTATCCCTCTGAGTTATTTTGTATCTTCTGGGTTATTTTATGTGTGCATTTAATACATCAATTTATAGAATCCTGTCCCTCTTTTTAGGGTATTCAATCAATCTACCAAGGCAGCAATAGTAGAACAAAATTAAAAGCTACTACCCACCCCAAATTAAAACAAAACAAAGAATCAAGTCATATTTGTCATAGCATATAGAATCATTATTAAAACACAATGCAATAAAATCATCCCAAAACACCTAGGGAAGAAAAAGGTCTTAGGACTCTCCTGAAAGCTACCAAAGAGAGAGGAAGGTCTGTTTCCCTGGGGAGGTATTCCAGAGATGGATGGCCACTAGAGAAAAGGCCTGAGCCCTGATGCTCACAAAGAATAGAGTCCATTGGTAGACCAGTGTATAAGGAATGCTGATGCTTATCCTATGACTTCAGAAGGTAAATGAATGTAGTCAATTTTTCACGTGACCTAGTCTCAAGCAATGTAGGATTTTCATGGTTAAAACTATCACCTTCAATTGAACTGAGAAGTAAACAGACAGGCAGGATAACTGGTATGAAATAGGTATGATATCTTCAGAAATGCTTAGCTATTACATGCATTCTTGTTGCTGCACTGTGCACCAACTGAAGATCCTGAACTGTTTTTAGGAACTGACCCATGCAGAGTGCATTGCAGTAATCCAATATGCATATATCAATAGATTTTTCACTGCGACAAAATCTGTCTTCTCTGCAGTTTGTAAATCAACAGGAGCTAGCACATGTACTCCTGACCACCAATGACATTAGCACCAATAGAGGTGGGAACAGACTCCAGGAACACTGCTAAATTGCCTTCTTGGATCTTAAATAAGTGTGCCACCTGCATCCCGGTCTAACTGTGCAAACCGTTATCTAGATCAGTAGGTTTCCTGGCTCATAGAACCTCTGTCTTGTTAAGTTTATTGGCTTCACTACTTTCTGAGATGCCTCCAAAACACCTTAGGATTAGAATATATAAAAATAGGTGTCATCCTCATATGATACTGACTGATAATACCTCAGCCCATACTTCTGGATAACTCTGCCCAGCAGTTTCACCTAGATGTCTCTTAAACACCTCATCTTTTAAAAGTAGAAGAAACACAGTGTTCTCAGGTTTCCTAATTTGCATTTTCCAGTTTTCCATCAAACTTGAGTATATGATTTACACCAAAAATATTACCTTGGTCTCCAGCTATGCTTGATCATCCTCACATTGGCTTTTACTAATCCATTGAATACAATGTTGTGGTGTCTTTGTCACAGTAGTCTGATTTGCTTGCTAAATAGCTCAGTGAATTAGGTATCTGGCTGTGGAACCAGAGGCTGACAGTTCAATCCAGAAGAGCAAGCCTATATGGCCTTGGGCAAGCTGCACAGTCCCAGGATGCCCCCAGAACGGAATGGCAAACCACCTTTGAGCAGTCTTTACCTAGAAAACCCTGGAAAGGGTCACCATAAGTCAGAATTGATTTGACAGCACACACTTATTATTATTATTTATCAAATTTATGGGACTCTTCTTCATATTCATTCTTCTAGACCTGACTACCACCATTAATGTTTCTGGTTCCAGGTGTCATTAACTGATAGCCTTTCATTCTTGTAGTTCACTGACAATGTTGTCTCCTAATTTCCCTCCTAAATCTCCAATTGCTCCTTCTATCTTTTTGAGTGTCATCTTCCAAATGTTCCACTGAGTCTGATCTCTGGCTCACTAAGATAACCTCAGAAATGATTTCATTTGCCTTCATAGCTTCTGCTATCACTTCAAACACTGATGACTCCTAAACTAACTTTTGCATGACTGCCTCTACTTTTTGTTGTGTATCACTGACATTTCCTCTTGTACTTTCTGCTGATGTCAGAAGTCAAGCACTGCAAGACATATATCCTAAGCTTTTGCCAAACCTTACCTGCTCCATTTTCTTTTCCATTCCAGAGCTGTTCTTTCCATACAGTAAGGTACTACTTTTCAGACTCATCTTTTTCCTCATAGTAAAGCAAATTAATATCAACAACCTCTGATATGCAGATGATACCACTCTGATGGCAGAAAGTGAGGAGGAATTAAAGAACCTCTTAATGAGGGTGAAAGAGGAGAGCGCAAAAATGGTCTGAAGCTCAACATCAAAAAAACTAAGATCATGGCCACTGGTCCCATCACCTCCTGGCAAATAGAAGGGGAAGATATGGAGGCGGTGACAGATTTTACTTTCTTGGGCTCCATGATCACTGCAGATGGTGACAGCAGCCACAAAATTAAAAAACACCTGCTTCTTGGGAGGAAAGCGATGACAAACCTAGACAGCATCTTAAAAAGCAGAGACATCACCTTGCCGACAAAGGTCTGCATAGTCAAAGCTGTGGTTTTTCCAGTAGCGATGTATGGAAGTGAGAGCTGGACCATAAAGAAGGCTGACCGCCGAAGAATTGATGCTTTTGAATTGTGGTGCTGGAGGAGACTCTTGAGAGTCCCCTGGACTGCAAGGAGATCAAACCTATCCGTTCTGAAGGAAATCAACCCTGAGTGCTCACTGGAAGGACAGATCCTGAAGCTGAGGCTCCAATACTTTGGCCATCTCATGAGAAGAGAAGACTCCCTGGAAAAAACCCTGATGTTGGGCAAGTGTGAAGGCAAGAGGAGAAGGGGACGACAGAGGACGAGATGGCTGGACAGTGTCATCAAAGCTACCAACATGAATTTGACCCAACTCCAGGTGGCAGTGGAAGACAGGAGGGCCTGGCGTGCTCTGGTCCATGGGGTCACGAAGAGTCGGACATGACTTAATGACTAAACAACAATAACAACAAAGCAAATTGCCTGCTTTCCAGATGCACACAGCGAATATGGTACATCTTCAGAATGCTGATAAACAGACTTCTTTTAAAGCCATGCATAGACAAAAATGCCATGGCCAATAGGTGACAGCTTGTCGCAATTGTTCTATCATGTCTTCTCAGCACATCATGTAAAATGTTTATGTGCTTTTCAAAAGGACTGTTTAACTTAAGCATGGAAAATGCAATTCAGGTGGATGTGTCGAGCAAAAGTGCTACTGAGTAAGAAGAGGGGACAGAACATTGCTGTGGGCACTTCACTCCATTCTGCTCACGTTCTGCTAACTCATCCATCATTCTGGCATCCGTGAGTATTTCTTGTAGAAACTTGATTAACAACTATCACATGTGGTGCTGTTATGTCATCCTTCTTTCTGATCGAATGAAAGAACATGTGTGGTGGGGTGATGGTGCTGCTTGCTGTTGTTATGTCTAGTGCCTTTTTTATTAATGTTTGCGTACATGGCCATAATCAAATATTTTACAACCGAAGTCAGTAAATATCTCTTCTAGCTAGTATGTCTTATTTTACAAACAGCCTTCTTCACTGAAGAGTTCCAAATAAATCCATGAAAGGTACCATCTTCCTATACAGAGGAAGTGGTCTTGTACCAGGTGACACTGTCCATCCAATCTAGTGTTTTCCATTCTGGCTGGCAAAATCTTTCTAGGCAGCTGGATTCAGATCTGGTCATGCTTAGGGTTGCTGGGTCTCAAGGGAATTCTCAGAGAATTGCTATATTTTTCTGGTTCTCTAGGCAGGGGCACAAACTTCAGGGTGAGTAGTACTGGGGACAGAGAGAAAACAGTTTGATTTTTCTTTATGTGGTGCTTTTAATGCCTAAACAGCCATCTCCGCCCCCCTCTCCCATCTGATACCTGAGTCACTGGTTCAGTGTGAATGTTGCTTGTATTTGTGTTGAATGCATATTTGTTAAAGGGGTAGATCAGGAAATCAAGTGTCTCTTTGTCATAAATATATACATACACATATTATTTGCATTTGTTACACAAGACTCTGTCTCATGCGACACTGCAAGGACCTGGCTGGCAGTAGATTTGGCTGTGGCCAAGCTGTTGGCCAGAGCTTTAAGACAAGTCAATGAAAAAAAAAAACAACCCTCATTGTTCCCTTCTACCTCCTTCCACTTCTAGGAAAACGTTTTCATTTTTTTTAAAAAAATGTAAATGTGGTAGTTCAGCTGGGCTGCCCTATTTTTACCCCCAATTCTTCTGCCCCTCCATAGAGAAGCAGAGGAAATGTTTAATTTGCCAGTATTCTGAAGTGTCTCTCTTCTTAAGCCACTTCATTATATTGGAAATTCCCAGCTGAAGGAGCTGGACTAAATAGGATCTCTTGGAATCCAGTACATCATTTGGATGTGAGGATCACATCAAATGGCATGTTGGACCTCTACTCAATCCCAGAAAATCTTATTTAGCCCACAACAGCCCACTCCAAAAGAGCCCATGCAGACAAGCCTTTAGCTGCATCAACAGTAAATCAAGGGAAGTAATATTGCCATTCTCTTCTGCATTAGACAGAAGGGACTCTTCACATCACAGTTTAAGAAGGATATCAGGAAGTTGGAACATGTGCAGGGGAAGGTGACCTGGATGATAAAGGGTTTGGAAAGCAAGCCCCATGAGAAATGGTTGAGAGTACTGTGCATATTGAGTCTTGTGAAGAGAAGAGTGAGAGGTAATATGATAGCCACCTTCAAATACTTGAAGGGCTGTCACATTGAAGATGGAATAAGCTTGTTTTCTGCAGCTCCAACGGGTAGGACCAAAGTAACAATTTTAATTATAAGAAAGGAGAACTTGTCTCAATATTAGGAAGAACTTCCTAAGAGTGACAGCAGTTTAACAAAGAAATGGACTGCCTCAGAGGGTGGTGGATTAATCAACACTGGAGATATTTAACAGAGATTGAACGACCATCTGTCAGGGATGCTTTAGGCAGGGGGCTGGGGTGGATGATACCTGCAATCTCTTCCAGTCCTAGTCTTCTATGATTCTTTCAATGAGCTATGGTTGCTCCCTAAATAACTATATGAGTCATTTGGGACCAGAGTGAGTAAAATAATGGTAGTTGGTAGTGCTTGCATGCCTGGCTACTAATAGTAGTCCTTATACACCACAGGTAATAAAGTATCTATTTTTCAGGCCTGCTCTAGGCCTGCTGTAAATGTATATCTGCCTTTTCTGGTTATAGCTTTCCTTTTCATTAAGAACAGTAGGTTGTGGAGGAGCTGCAAGTTGTTAAAAATCCCAGGAACTTCAGTTTTCTGTAATGAAGGAATGATTTAAACTAGGGAGAGACTGCAATGTCAGCATGCTCTAAATAGATGTTTATTGCATGGTCTTTTGTGTGTGTGTGTAGTACAAAAAGTATGGGTTTTCCATTCTAGTAGCAGCAACATTCTCTAAACCCATCATGTTATATATCTTAATTAAAGCAGCTCACTGAAGAAGGAAACAGCAGTGTCTTAGGGTGTGTCCAAATGGGGAAAGCTGGAGTGGTCTGGTTTGCACTTCAAGGGTTCATATCTATAGTGCAATCTATTTCATTTCTCACTTGAGCAGTCCTTCCATTCACACTAATTGATGTTTCTTCTCCCTTGAGAAGGGTCCAGACAGGTCTTTGGATTGCTCCAATTTATCCCTCTTTCAATTAAGACACTCCCCTTCCCACTCCCTTCTCTACCTTTTCTCATGGCCGTTATTCAGCGTGCTATGGTAAATTTCTTTTTTGTTGTTAAATAAAGTAAATGACATAGTGAAATAGCAATGCATCTATGTAGCATGGTACATATAATGCCACCAACATATCTCATTTATTGCTTTTATTTTAAAGGAGGGAAAGGTGTTTTTTCTAAATGGGGGAGATAGAGAGAGGGATGCAATTCCTCAAGAGTCTTAGTTTGAGAGAAGAGAGGCAAACAAAACTCATCCTGCTCCAGAAGGTGATGACCAGACCAGCAAGCGGAAACTTGAAACACATAGAAAAATCATCCATAGAGATAGATAGGTCTAAAATGGTTATCAGTTGTGGTCCCGAACCATGATGTAGAAACAAGCCATTTTGATTTCAATGTGGGTGATCAAGTGTGGGTCCTCAGCCTGGTACACCAATATTAAGTGCCAAACCATATGGGAAGCTCTTTTTGTAGTGAAGAAAAATTAGTGCTATGAATTATTTAATTGAAAGATCTGGAACTGGACTTAAGCCAAAAAATTATAATGTCAACAGTTTAAAACCACATGTGACCAGAGATGAAGTGACTATGTATGCTACTTGAAACTAAGAGAAAGGAGTAATAGATGGGAGATGGAATGTGATGACCTTGTTATGGAATCATTCTGACATGTGGATTATGTTGTATTTGTAAAATTAAAGCATGCTGCTCATATACCGCCCCATAGCACTTAAAGCACTCTCTGGGTGGTTTATAATTTAACTATGCAGGGTACACATTGCACTGTTCAAATATTTGATGTTCTGTACTGTTAGACTGTTAAGTACCTTTCAATGTTATTTTTCTATAGAAAAATTTCTGATAAATGTAGTAGTCTTTAAATGTTTAGTCATAATGGATTGCATTTTCTTGAATGGGATTTCATTTGTGTTAGAACTATGGTAGTAGCTTTATGTGTAACACAGAAAGGAATGGATCTGGAGCATGCTATCTGCTACAAAATAAGAGGTGAAGGTGGCAAAGACAGCAAAATAGTGTGACATGACTCCATTTTGTCCATAAGGTTCTTTACCATTTCAAGCTTTTAAAAAAATACTGCAAGTAGGAGAAAGAAACATGACATACAACCTTTCCAAGCTCTGTCCAGCAAGAAGTTTGAAGACATCTGGCAATCACAATGCAAATTCTTGATAGGATAGAAGAGATGCAATCTCCCAGCAACTATCAGACTTCAGCGGAGGTTTAGGAGTCTGTCTGCTACCCCTTATTTTGTAATTGCAAGGCCACCTAGCACTGAACTGGAAGGGAATATCTTTGGACCAGTCCATTTCTGGATTACTTTATTTCCTTTGTGGTCATGCATGTGCATTTGCACACTCAAGCTTATTTAATATGAGTACATACAGGCTTCAAGTTTATGGAACAGGGAGTCCTAAAATTCCAGTCATTCCTAAAATTACTTGTGGCTGTTTGTTACTGGGCTGGGAGGGAGAAAATAATGTGAAATCTAGGACTGGGGATGGAAAGCAGGTGGGATAGAAAAGTGGCATAAATATTTCAGGGTCAGAAAGAGCAAACTGCAGATTGCTCGAGCCGCTGCTGAGCCAAACTTCAGCAGCGCGGCTCACCTTTGCCTCCCTCCCGGATAGCACGAGACTTCTGATATCACGAGAATAGCATAGGAGGAGATGGGGGAATGCTTGGTTACTTAAGGGCCATTCCACCCTCTCCTCTTCCTCTTCCTTTGCTGGCATCAGAGAAGGATAGAGCTCCCTGCTGTGCTCTATTTTACGAGCTGCGTCATCGTCAAGGCCAAGAGGAACATTGCTCAGGAGTTTGGAGGGCAGCATTGGCTCCCTCCCGTGGTTTTTAATTCTAATTTGTTTACTTTTGGGCTTGATTGGGAGTCTTTTGTGGCTTCATTAGCCTTTAGTTAACAACGTTGATTGCCTTCTTTTATTATATTATTGTTGTTGATATTGGTGTTTGCAAGGGGGGGGGGTCACGACCGCAAGGCATGCCTGAGGCTCGGCGTGGCCTCTAGGATCCCCAGCAATTTTGGGGGGTGCATTGCAGCTGTTGGGCTCCTCGGCCGTTCGAGTTGCGATTTCATCTGCCGCCCCCCCATCCTCCCCACATCCCGAGGGTTGGCATTCGGATCGCGTTAGTGGCGATGCATTTGAACTACACCACATGTTTTTTACCAAAAACCCCCCCAAAAAACGGCTTAGATAGCAGGAGCGGAATTTGAATTGGCCTCACTATTTTCAACAGTCCAATTCGAGCAAGGATCTATTAAAAAGAAAAAAGAAAACAATAAATACTATCAAGTACTAAAAAGATTTGAACCTTAATACAATATCATATATACGAGTGTATAAATAACTAATTAGGGTATAGTTGATCGTGATTTGAGTACTGTTAATAGGGATATAGCAGCCACTAGTGGGAAATTAATTATACATAGGGATAGATAATTAATTAATTAGGATAATTAGATAGGAAAGTTTATTTAATTTATTGGGTCTAGCAACCCCTGATTAAAAATAAATAAATAAATAAAATAGAATAAAATAAAATAAAATAAAAAAATTTAAAAAAAGAATAAAAATAAATAATATATATACATATATATATAAATCAAAATATTATATTGATCATACCTCCATAGATTGTTACTTGTGTTAAGAACTGTTACTTAGAATTATTTAAGTCCTTCAAATTCATTAATAACCATAATCAGCTGGATAAGGTATACGAAATTAATTGAGGAAGCCAGTCATTGTACTCCTAGTATAATTACTGGAAACAATTAATAATTAATTTGGGATAGTACGTGCTCCCTAATACAAATAAGAATACGTTGTGGTTCAACAGGCCACAGCTGAGAGGTAGCAGCTGGCCCCCTTTTTGTTTTCTACAGTCAGCATAGAGTGGGATTATCATCTGACTTGGCATTGGAGCTGGTCAGACACGTGGTGCCCTTTGCCTGGTACGGTGTGATAGAATCATAATGGCCGCACGTAAAGGTCAGGGCAATAAGAAGGGGAAGCAACTGGCCAGGAAAAGGCCAGTTCCTCAAGTGTCTCCGCCTCAGTCTTCATCGGAGGAGGAATCATGGCCTGTATGGCAGCAACTGCAGGAGAAAATGTCTGCGCTGGAGGCTGAACGGCTGGTGGGACAGGCTCCTCAGCTTGTCGATGCATAGCCACGCCGCTCAGCTAGGGAGGCTAAGAGCCATCGTAGGGCCAAGCTTAGAGCTATAGCTGATGACCTAATGTCCAGAGTTGCTATTCTTGAAGCTGAGCGACAGTCTGACAAGACGTCCAGATGTGATGCAGATGGCGCAACTGCAACGCCAAGGTCGTGGCGTACTGACAAGGTCATCCACCCCAATGGCTGCCACATCAGCAACTGTGGTTCAGGAGGGGCAGGACGACATGGAAGAGGCCAGCCCTGAACGGCTTTTCAGCAGGGATGAAGCAAGTCTGGTGACACCTTCGTCAGGTGAGTCGGCCATTGCATCAGGCACTCCCTCACCGATCCCTGCTTGGCCTTGGGCTGGCAGTGGACAAATTACTCCCCCCCTTTACATGCCTTATGACACACAAAGTTTCAGGCCCCCGGACACTCCTTGGCCTTGTTCTAGCACGCAATATGGCGGATGGGCTATGCCATATCCCCAGGCTACATTTCCAGCACCGTTTACCACTATGGCTGGTGTAGGGGTTTTGCCTTACCCGTCGGTTCCTGACACGGGGTACAATACCATGCCCTTATAGGCTTTGCCTTGCGGCAACTACTCAATAGCCTTGGGTGATCATCTCACCCCAGCGACACAAGAAAAAAATTGAAAAGGAGAGTATGTTGATTTATTTGAGATGTTGAACAGAAATGTCGAGAAGAAGGATTTAGACAAGGAGGATGATAAAGACGAGAGAAGTAGGAGAAAAAAGCCAGACAGGACATGGTCCAATTGGCTACCTGAGTTTTTAATCTACGCTGGAGTGGTTGTAAAGGCCCAGCCATGGCGGGCACAATCTCTGTTTCAATATCTGGACCTCATCTACAGGGCATATGCAGATTTCGCTGGGCAGGCATGGCTTAACTATGATGAATCCTTCCGTATGCGAACTGCAATTCATCTGAATCTTCGATGGGATGAGCCCATGCTGGGTCTTTGGCTACAGTTCATGACACCAGCCAGACCCAATCTTGGAGACAGGTTTGATAGTGGACATCTGAACAGAAAGACTGCCATGAATCAGAATCCCCGTGTTGGTGCGGGGCAGGTGGTTCAACCCCACCTGCTCTGCTGGGAGTACAATGCCAAGGGCGCTTGCACCAGGAAGCTGTGTGTTCAGCATGTGGGGGACAACACCCCAGTTCATCATGCTTTAGGGCTGGGGCTCAGCAACAGAATAGGGGCACAGGAGGAGGTAAGAAGCCCAGTAGTGGCGGGGATAACCCTGGAAAAGGGCCCCAGCCCAATTAAGGCTGAGGTTCTGGAAGCATGGCTGTGTGACTACCCCTGCAGGGAGGATGCCAGTTACTTATTGGATGACTTTAGGTATGGTTTCAGGATCCCGGCGGTTGGTGAGCACAAAGCATATTTTGTGCAAAACCTGAAATCAGTCTGTGGAATGGAGGTTATTGTCCAAGAAAAGATTGCCAAGGAAGTAAAGGAAGGAAGAGTACTGGGACACTTTCCATCAGCACCTTTGGAAACCTTACGGGTCTCACCTTTGGGAATAGTTCCCAAAAAGGCAGAGGGCGAGTTTAGATTGATACACCACTTGTCCTACCCAGAGGGAGCGTCGGTTAATGACGCTATCCCTCAGGAACTTTGTACCGTGCGCTACACCTCTTTTGATGAGGCGGTTCGCATGGTACGAAAGTGTGGTGTGGGGGCAGAGTTGGCGAAATGTGATATTAAATCAGCTTTCCGGATTTTGCCGGTTCACCCGCAGGATTTCGATTTATTAGGATTTCATTTTCAGGGTTCATTTTATATTGACAGAGCCTTGCCCATGGGCTGCTCTGTCTCATGCGCTGCCTTCGAATGCTTCAGCTCGTTCCTGGAGTGGAAGCTCAGGCATCGGGCGGGCTGTAACTTTACGGCCCATTATCTTGATGATTATCTTTTTTGTGGTGAAAGGAATATGGGGAGGTGTAGATTTATTCTGCACACTTTTCAAGCAATGGCAGAGGAGTTAGGTTTACCCCTGGCAGGGGGAAAAACAGAGGGACCGGCCACGGCCCTGACTTTCCTAGGCATTGAGCTAGATACTGTGCAGCAGACATCGAGGCTGCCTGACACCAAATTAGCTGATTTTAGGATTAGGATAGCCTCACTATTGCAAAGAAAAAAGGTATCTCTGAAAGAGCTCCAGAAGATTGTGGGCCATTTAAACTTTGCTTGCAGAGTTGTGGCGCCTGGGCGCGCCTTTTTGCGTCGGCTGTGCAAAGCAATGAAGGGTCTGCATCGCCCTTCGCATAGGACTAGGGTTACATGAGGTATGAGAGAGGATTTACAGGTGTGGAGTCGGTTCTTAGCAGAGTTCAATGAAATATCTTTCTGGAGAGGTGAAATTGGGCTTAAGGTGGACTTTCAGGTCCATTCGGATGCTGCAGGTTCTGTAGGGTTTGGAATTTATTTCAGGGGAAGATGGTGCGCAGGCACTTGGCCAGAAGATTGGCAGCAGACTGGTATCACCAGGGACTTAACATTCCTGGAATTCTTCCCAATTGTTGGCGCACTGTGGCTATGGGCAGAAGAGTAGTCAAATTCCTTTGTGTGGTTTTGGTGCGACAATCAGGCGGTGGTTTACATTATAAACAACCTTACGTCGCACTCGGACCGAGTCATGACACTATTTCGGGCATTCACATTATGGGCCTTGCAGTTTAACATTTTAATGCAGGCCCGGCATGTCCCAGGTATAGACAATAGATTAGCTGATGCATTGTTGCGCCAACAGATCGAACGGTTCAGGGAGTTAGATCCAGGAGCCAATGAGTTCCCAGAGAATCTGCCACCAGAGGTCTGGCAAATTGGCGTGAAGACGCAGAAAGGGCAATAGGCTTGGCCCTGGCACCAAGGACACGAAAAGGGTACTCGGCTGTGAGTATAGAGTTCCAGGAATTTAGGAAGCTGGTCAATTTGGAATCGGTTTGGCCGGCCCCAGTAGAACACCTTCAACAATTCATAGTTTATCTGAATAGGAAGGGTTTGGCACCAGGAACTATACAGGGTAGGTTGTCAGCACTAGCCTTTTACACCAGGGTGAATGGCTACCATGATTATTTCTCAGATTAGCGCATTAGGAAGATGATAGAAGGGTGGTCTAAGGAGAGGGGTAGAGCACAGGATACTAGAGCTCCCATTTCACCGGTGCTGCTGGAACGCATTTGTAAGCAGTGGGAGCTTTTATGTAGAGATGACTACGAAGTTGTTTTATTTAAAGCAGCGTCCTTGTTGACGTTTTTTGGCGCCCTCAGGATTAGTGAGGTAGTTGCTGCCAGAAAGGGTGACAAGACTAGGGTGGCTTTACAGTGGCAGGACGTTAAGGTGGTAGATGGGACGGTTCAGATTCACATACACTGATCCAAAGCCGATCAGCTAGGTAGGGGCGTGCAACTTACATTAGCGCGCTGCTATATAGAGAGCATTTGCCCGGTAAGAGCCACAAATGCATACTTGGAAGGGGACATGAACAGGGATATTTCTTTCAACATAGAGATAGTTTGCCATTAACAAAATACCAGTTTTGGAAATTGACAGACTTAGCATTGGATAAAGTGGGAGTGCGGGGTTTGAAATTTGGCATGCACTCCTTTAGAATTGGTGCAACATCCACCACAGCAGCACTAGGATACAATACGGATGCAATTAAGCGCCTGGGTCGTTGGTCTTCATCCAGCTATCATAGATATATTAGAGCACTACCTAATGTCTAGGCAGGGGGCTGGTTTTGTCTTCTCTTTTCAGGTCCTATGGTGACGACAGGGCGGCACATTTTGATTATGGGACACAGTTATGTTTTTTGGGTAGCGAGATATGCAGCTGCATCCCCATAGGGGAGCAGCCTGGGCCTTGGAGCCAGAGCCCACGTTGAATGGAGAGGGCTGCGTGGAATGCTGTGGAGTCAGCTATGCAGAGCGGCTGCCTTTGGCCGGTTTCCACCAGATGTGTTGGTGATACATCTGGGTGGCAACGATCTGGCCAGGTATTGTGGAAAGGCGTTGATCCTGGACGTGTTGCGTGATCTGTCATGGTTGAAGGCCACGTATCCGGCTATGCAGATTGTGTGGTTGATGATCGTCCCTCGGTTGGCGTGGAGAGATACCAGGAGTTTTTTCTCCGTTAACACTGCCCACAGGAGTGTTTATCGGGAGGTCTGCAGAGCGGTCTGCAGCGGCCTTGGATCAGTGATTGGTCACCAGAGGATCCGCATGGATAGGCCTGAGTTTTTTCAGAACGATAGTGTACATCTGTCCGATTTGGGTTTGGATGTCTTCTTGGAAGACATCAAGGGGGGCCTGCTTGCTGAGCTCGATCAGCTCAATGGCGGGCATGGGACTTAGCTTGGCTAGTCCCTATGCTGTGGCGGGTAGTGCGGATATAACAGATTTTGTTGGTGAGTCCCATTGCAATCTCAGGTAAGCTATAGCTCACCTGACCTTCCAGCGCTGCGGATCGTGCGATTACAGTGCTTGGGGGGAAAGATGCGCTGGGGCCACACCCAGACCAACAGTCAACAAGGAGAAGCTGACTTGAGGCCCGGGGGTGGTCAAATTCGGGACGGCTGGGTTCTCGCTGTCTTTAAGACCGCGAGAACCTGGGGCCTGGGACTCGCCCATTTGTTGCTTAAGGGGTCCTTTGAGACCTCTGTGCTTAAACCTGATTCCGCACTACGGCAGGACCCCCCTTTGCCAAAGGATGGCAACATTGATTATGTTTAATAAAGTGTGGCCCGTGATTAACCCATAATTCTTGTCTTGCGTCTTCATTCCGGGGTTGGAAGGGCAATGGGAAACAATCCTTTTAAATTAACAAGACATATGCCACCACTTTCTCCCAAAATGCTCATAAATGAAATCTATAATTCTTCGATGTACTGACTGTAGCTTAACACTTTAGATGTCCCTTGAATACCTCCATGGAATTGCAGCCTCATTACATTCAGCTGAAGAGACATTATTCTTTACATTATCTCCAGAGCTAACACAATTACCACTTATTCTCTGCTTCTATTTAGATTCTAAAAAAATAATGGGCAGATATGTGTTATAGCTGTTTATATGGCTTCCTCACCCCCCAATCTAAGTTGAAATTACTTCTTTTGGTCTCAGAAAATGTCTGTTGGCTTCATCTAATTTTGCTATTTTAGGGCACTTCCTGTCCTTGCATTTGGAAAAAAAAGCTGTGACCTGGCCTAAAGAATTGCGAAATGCTTTATTATCAATGAAATCTCTGAAGAACATTATCATCTTTATTTTATAGGCATAAAATGGGAGAAAAGAATTGTCTATTCCCAAAATGCCTGTCTAAATATAGTTTTAAATAAATGTTGTTAGGAGGATGGTTCTCACATTTAACTTGATGATTGGTTTAACTGCATGTTCTGCTTGACTTGGAGAATACATGAAAAGCCAGAATGAAAGGGACACTTTTTTTTTGCTACATGCAAGTAATACTACTACAACTACTACTACTGATGGTGATGATGATGGTGATGATGATAATTTATTCTATACATCACTAGGAGAAAAGGCAGAGCAAAAGAAATTAGGCCCATGTAAAAATGATGCTCTAACATTTTGGAAAAAAATGTGGGAAAGCCCAACCGGACATAACAAAGACGCTTCATGGATTAAAGACATTTGTAAAGAAACTCAAGGAAAACAAATGGATGATATTGTAATAATGACTGAAATGATTAAGAGGCAAGCAAAGGCTGTGAAAAATTGGAGTGCACCTGGTCCAGATGAGCTGTATGGATTTTGGTTAAAGCATCTAACAAGTCTCCATCAACGTATAGCAGTGCAATTTAACCACTTACTTCAAAATTCTACAATTGAAGACCGGATGACAACATATCATACATTTCTGATAATAAAAGATCATCAAAAGGGCAGTGAACCCAGTAATTATCAATCAATTACATTTCCAACAATGTTCAAGCTCCTCACAGTAGTACTTACAAGATCAATACATAATTACTTAACTGAAAACTCCCTATATCCAACTGAACAGAAAGGGAACTTTAAAAAGTCAAGAGGCACAAAAGATCAACTGCTTACTGATAAAATGATCCTGAAGAATACAAAAAGACGAAAAACAAACCTTAATGTGGCCTGGAGAGACTATAAAAAGGCATTTGACTCATTGTCACACAGCTGGATTAACACCTGCCTAAAAATGTTTGGGATTAGGAAAAACATCCAGAAGTTCCTCAAGAAAAATATGGAAAAATGGAAAACTGTCTTAATGGCCCATGGTGAAGAAAATAGGGAAGTTAGCATCAAATGAGGAATGTTTCAAGGGGATTCTTTGTCACCACTGCTGTTTAACATCTCACTAATTCCCATCTCAATAATTTTAAATAAAACTGAAGTGGGCTACCATATTTCAGAACAAGCAGGAAAAATAAATCATCTCTTATACATGGGTGACCTAAGAGTATATGCAAAAAGTTCCACGGAGATAGAATCAGTGCTAAACACAGTGCAAATATTTAGTGAAGGTATCCAAATGAAATTTGGAATTGACAGATGTGCAGCTCTGTCTATACACCGTGGCAAGATCCAAAAACTAGATGGAATAGAGTTTAAAAATGGCAATATTATAAAATCACTCTCAAGTGATGAAAATTATAAATACCTTGAAATACTAGAAGCAGATAACATCGTGCACACAAAAGTTAAAGAACTGACAGAAAGAGAATATATCAAAAGGCTGTGGAAAATCTTAAAATCATAATTAAATGGTGGAAATACAATCAAAGCCAGAAACACATGGGCAGTTCCAGTAATTAGATACCCAGATAGAATAATAGATTGAACTCAAAACAAATTAGAAGAATTGGATTGAAAAACATGGAAACTAATGAACATGCATCATGCACTACATCCAAAAAGTGATGTGGACAGATATTTACCATGAAAAATCGGGGGTCATGGATTACTGTAAATACAGCAGGTAGTAGAGGAGGAAAAAAGAAGCCTAAATGATTATATCAGTACAAGCAGAGAAAAATTACTTAAGGTGGTGAAAATGGAGAATATTTTGAAAACAACAGAAACAAAGGCTCAATATAAGAAAGAACAATTTGAAAAGAAACTAAACAGCTGGAAAAATAAACCACTACATGTACAACACCTGAGAAATATTGATGGAAAGCATGATAATAATTCAACATGGGCATGGCTAAAACTGGGGACCCTTAGGAAAGAAACCGAAGACTTGATTTTTGCTACACAAGAACAAGCACTCCAAACCAACATGATGAAAGCTAAGATCCAAGGAATTAGTGCTAACAGCAAATGTCGACTCTGCCAAGGAAAAGATGAAACTGTGTCACTCCTCATCTGTGAATGTCCAAAGATTGCACAAACAAATTACAGATTTAGACCTGATAGAGTGGCAAAATTAGTGCACTGGTTATTATGCAAAAAATATAACTTGCCAGCCTCCAAAATCCCATGGGAACATCAGGTAGAGAAGTCGTCAGAAAATGAGGAAGTCAAGATCTTATGGGATTTCCAGATCCAAATGGGTAGACACCTTGAACATAACACACCAGACATAGTAGTAATAGAATTAAGAAATTTCTGTATCATTGGCATTGAAGTTCCAGGGGATGTCAGGGTTGAAAATAAAGAATTGGAAAAACTAACAAAGTACAGAGACCTGGCAATCGAAACATCTTACCTCTGGAAGAAACACACTTCAGTGGTCCCCGTGATCATTGGGGCTTTCGGAACAATATCAAGAAATTTCACACAGTACTATAAGCTGTTGCAGATCTCAGAAATCACACCATCAGAGCTACAAAAAAATGGCAATATTGGGAACAGCATACATACTGTGCTGATATTTAACAGATGCTTAGGTTTTTGGTTAAAACTTGTATCTGTTATATAATACCAGTCAATGTTTTTATAATTTTGACTGTGCCTGGTGTTTAATAATAATAATAATAATAATAATAATAATAATAATAATAATAATAATAATAATAATAATAATAATAATAATAATAATAATAATAATAATAATAATAATAATAATAATAATGAGAAGAAGAAGTTGTCAAGTTAGTTCTGTCTTATGGAGAACCTTTTCAGGGTTTTCTAGAGAATACGCAGAAGTAGTTTGCCATGCCCTTCTTCTGGATGTGTACTTGGACTGTGCAGCTTGCCCAAGGCCACACAAGTTGGCTTAATTTGCAAGAGGCACAGTGGGGGGCACAGTGGGGGGCACAGTGGGGAATTAAAACTCCCAACCTTTGGTTCTGCAGCCAGGTACCTAAACCACTGAGCTATCCATCCAACTACATGAAAGTATTCCCCGGAGCAAATATCTCATGATAACTTCACAGAAGCAGTGATGGTCAAGTGACTGGACAAAACTTGTGTTTGTTGTGCTTCTGGGAACTGAAGTCCAAAACATCTGGATGGCCAAAAACTGAGAACCACTGCTTTAGGATATCCCCTTGGATCTTCTGCATTAAGCAAAAGTAAATGAGTGAGTGAAACACTCATTTTCTTGTTCCTGTGGAAAAAATCCTACATATGTTGTAGCAGGTCTCTGAGCCACTCATGCATCAACTGGGGAATGTTGTTGATAATAATATCAAGAGTGAGAAAGCTAGCTGTATGTGTTCCTCCTTACTCTTAGTTGCTAATTAGTGACTGAAAAGGACCACACATATAAACTATTCTTGAAGCATCCCCTAAAAGTGGAATATTTTAACACCACTTAGAGGTTTCATTGTATATTTGCTACCAGCAGTGTAAAATATTGAATACATTTCACATCTACGATCATGTGCTGTCAAATGTCAAGTATCAGATAGTAGTCATCTACCATTGGTGTCAAATACTTTGCATCAAACTTTCCAAGAAAAAAATCAAGGATAAGTTTTGAGAACAAATTTGATTTTGCTTCTTGAGCAGATGTCTGGTCATTCAAAAGCTGGCTTAAAAGAGCCAGTTCTATTTTTTAGGGTTTTGAGCTGCCTCTCAAAATAATAAATAATCAAAAATCAAAAACAATCTCAGCTGCAACAACAACAACAACAAAAAAACAGACTCCTGCCAACAAAGTCTAGGATACAATTCTGTATTTAGCAAACATCTATAAGAAGAGTCTGCTTTTGCCTTCATCATCAAGACAGATGGCTGACAATGAAATCCATTTTGGATTTTAACAGAGCTAATTCAAAGGAGTAGTCAAATGATTACTGTGATCTAGGGAGAGACAAAGAAAGGAAAATATCTTTGATAAAAGGTATTGAGGAGTTAACGTAATGGACCTTGTAATATAACTAAATTCATCTTTCATTCTAAGCATTTTTCATGCAAACTGCTTTCAGAGATGCTTCATGGAATTTAAACATAAATAATAACACAGAGAAAGGAATTAACAACTGTGCCAAAGGGAGAAAAAGTACATCTTCAGAGGAGAGTGGAGAAAGAAATGGCTATTCAATGAGGCAGAAAGTTACAAGAGATGCTTGATCTAGGTCAACTGTTTAATGTTGACCTTTCCTACTATTAGTCATATGTGACAAAATATGCCTTTGGCATATGCTACTTTGTCTTGGATTTACAGAAACTAATAAAGAAAGTTGATATAGAAGCTAATAATGCTATTCATTGAGTAGTCTAATTATAAACAAAGGTATGTATCTCCATTTCTGATCTAGTGTGTTACAACACCTATTTTTTAAAAAACAATTTGTACAGGTGTGTGAAGTAGGGCTTCACAGTACATAGGGAGCAGTGATAGGCTGGGTTTTTTTGCAACTTGCCTCCTATATCCTAGACCATCTTCTTTCAGAATCATCAGACTGAATCTTTAACCAACCAAGAAGATCTGCAGCATAGCAAGAGTTTAAAAATTACCTTTTGGAGTACAAATTCCAAGAATCCATTAGCCATGCAGGCCATTGGTGGATTGACATTTTCGTGGACTGAAGCTCAGAGTGCTATGGGGGTCTGGGTAACCACTATTATATTCTTTAATGGGGTTGTTCCACAACAAATCACCACAATTTTTTTTAATATGTGGATTAAAGTCACTTCTGTCAGAGTATAGGTCTAAATACTAGAGAATATTGTCTCTTTAAGAAAAGTTATGACAATGATGGACATATGCAGTGGACCTCTGCTGAGTCACTGTACATCTGATGCAATCCAGGTAGCAAGATTGCATCGGCAAGATGGATATAAAAGTAACCAAGTTGGTACCATGCTTCTGTACTCCAACATTCAGCTGTGGTTACTTTCCACTACAGCATTTGCTCTTTAGGATCTGCAAAGAAAAGACCTTGAGAACTAGCTAAAGTAAAAAATGTGATACAAAATGAAACCTGGCCCTGGTCATAACCAATGTTCGCTCTAATTTTCAGTCCTGCTAGGTGGGGCTCAGACCCTTGCATGTGCAACCGGAAACAAAGGGGCTAAAAACTATTGGTGTTGGTGCATGGAGGAGGAGGAAGGCTGCAGTGAGGAGGCGGATATGTATGTGTGCAGGTGCGTGCGTTAGAGGGAATCTTGGTCATAACATTGTTATGCTGTTTCATGTATAGTGTTGTGATTTATTATGACTGTAATAACATGCATATTTCAAATTATCTGAGGAGAGATTTCCAATCTTTTCTAAAAGTAGATTATTTCAGTAAAGTAAATTCTCAGATATACGTGATACATGTTGCTGCACTTCCTTTCAGGCAGTACTAACCTTTGTCCTTTCTGATATTCCCAAAAAGTCTGTTGCCTTTTAATGCAGTCTGGGCTCCTAGCCTGCAACAACAGAAATGCCCACACGAATAAGCCCACTGGTTTGAGTAAGTATCGTAGGCTGATTTCAGAATTGTGCAGTTTTTCCACCACAAACACAAATGCTTTATTTTCATTTTTACTTCTCTGGAAATATGAGAGCTGGCCACACAGCACACAGCTGGCCAAGCCGACAATAGGAAACTACCACTCTAAGTGTTCAAGAGAGAGGAAAGAGTCCATCAGGACATAGATCCATACCAAGATCCAGGTCTATAGACCCTGTGTCCTGAGTCCACTCCTGTACTGCAGTGAGTCCTGGACCCTTTGTGCATGGCAGGAGAGGAAGCTGAACACGTTCCATATGCGTTGTCTCTGACGCATTTTTGGTATCACCTGGCAGGACAAAGTTCCAAATAGAGTAGTCCTAGAACGAGCTGGAATTTTTAGCATGTATACATTACTGAAACAGCGATGTCTACGTTGGCTTGGGCGTGTCGTGAGAATGGCTGACAGCCGGATTCCAAAAGATCTCCTGTATGGAGAATTAGTGCAGGGAAAGCGCCCCAGAGGGAGACCACAGCTGCGATACAAGGATATCTGCAAGTGGGATCTGAAGGCCTTAGGAATGGACCTCAACAGATGGGAAACCTTGACATCTGAGCATTCAGCCTGGAGGCAGGCGGTGCATCATGGCCTCTCCCAATTTGAAGAGATACTTGTTCAGCAGGCCGAGGCAAAGAGGCAGTCCCGAAACCAGCAAAATCAGGGAGCTGGACAGGGGACAGATTGTATTTGTCTTCAGTGTGGAAGGGATTGCCACTCTCGTATTGGCCTTCTTAGCCACACTAGATGCTGTTCCAAGACCTCTATTCAGAGCACGTTACCATAGTCTCTTGAGACTGAAGGGTGCCTACACACAAAGGACATAAATTTCATTATCAGGCATCTGAAAACCTTTTATAGCTGTTTTAAGGAGCTAGTGCTGCTGTTCTGGCTTTTTGCTGAAACAATTATGGAAGGACAGGCTGCCTGCTGCTAGTGCTTGCTTGGAATAGTTTTGCCAGTGATGTACTGATCTGATTTGCTCAAAATCTCTTTGTTCTCAATCTTTATTTTCTTCCTTCATTCTGTGGGGTGCTGGTTTATCCCTTTGCAGACAGGGTAATTTCCTGCAAGCAAGCTGTATTTTTTTTTTGTGCTCACAAATGCATGTTTTCTTGTAATGAGCATTCGCCGCTACTACCCAGTAGCTGATTTTCAATTGAGGAGAAACAAGCCATTAAAGAAACGTTCAATGGATCCTGTCTTGTTAGAGAATAGAGAACAGCTTCCCTTGCTTGTACATGTAGAGTTCCCAATGATAGAAAAATGGAGACTATTGTGTGATACTAATTGAAGAAGCTGTGCATTTTCTGTTGCAGAGACCATCAGTCCATATAATACCCAAAGGAAATCTTCACTTCATGCAAAAGCTTGAATGCAGGGTTGTTTGTAAGTCAGAACTCACAATGGAAGAATATCTTGCTTCTCTGATCAAGTTCCTCAGGTTGGTTCTTTTGCACAGAATGCAGCATTCCAGTCCTCATATTAAACTAATCGTTTGTGATCAAGAAAACATGATACTCTCTGAAATGAAAAGCAAAGAGATCATGATGGACTTTTGGAACGGAGGTTTGCAAAATAAGCAAAATGAAAACCTGTTTTCGTGGCCCTCTGATTTCTACCTTGAAACCTGGCTTAAGTTGGGCAGACATCAGAGGTGGGGTTTTTTTTCCCAGGTGTGGAAATCCATGCACATTCCTATACACATTTCTCCTCAAATGCCTCTTCTCCATCTTTTTGAAATGCCTTTTCCCCCCTTGTTCTCAGAAGTTTTTTTAATGCACATTTTTCAACCATATACATTTACAAAAGTGTATAAGTTTCAACCCCTTCATGGATTGCTGCCTTGTTGTGGCGAAGGGGCTTGAGTAATTCAGAGAAGCTATGGGCTATGCCGTGCAGGGACACCCAAGACGGACAGGTCATAGTGGAGAGTTCTGACTAAATGCGATCCACCTGGAGCAGGAACTGGCAAGCCACTCCAGTATCTTTGCCAAGAAAACCCCATGAACAGAAACAAACGGCTAAAAGATATGACGCTGGAAGATGAGCCCCTCAGGTCAGAAGGCGTCCAACATGCTACTGAGGAAGAGCGGAGGACAAGTACAAGTAGCTCCAGAGCTAATGAAGTGGTTGGGCCAAAGCCAAAAGGACGCTCAGCTGTGGACGCGCCTGGAAGTGAAAGGAAAGTCCGATGCTGCAAAGAAAAATACTGCATAGGAACCTGGAATGTAAGATCTATGAACCTTGGTAAGTTGGATGTGGCCAAACAGGAGATGGCAAGAATCAACATTGACATCCTGGGAGTCAGTGAACTAAAATGGACGGGAATGAGTGAATTCAATTCAGACGATTATCATATCTACTATTGTGGGCAAGAATCCCGTAGAAGAAATGGAGTAGCCCTCATAGTCAACAAAAGAGTGGGAAAAGCTGTACTGCGATACAATCTCAAAAATGATAGAATTATTTCAATACGAATCCAAGGCAGACCTTTCAACATCACAGTAATCCAAGTTTATGCACCAACCACCGATGCTGAAGAGGCTGAAATTGACCAATTCTATGAAGATTTACAACACCTTCTAGAACTGACACCAAAGAAAGATGTTCTTCTCATTCTAGGGGACTGGAATGCTAAAGTAGGGAGTCAAGAGATAAAAGGAACAACAGGTAAGTTTGGCCTTGGAGTTCAAAACGAAGCAGGGCAAAGGCTAATAGAGTTTTGTCAAGAGAACAAGCTGGTCATCGCAAACACTCTTTTCCAACAACACAAGAGGCGACTCTACACATGGACATCACCAGATGGGCAATACCGAAATCAGATTGATTATGTTCTCTGCAGCCAAAGATGGAGAAGCTCTATACAGTCAGCAAAAACAAGACCTGGAGCTGATTGTGGCTCTGATCATCAGCTTCTTATAGAAAAATTCAAGCTTAAACTGAAGAAAGTAGGAAAAACCACTGGGCTAGTCAGGTATAATCTAAACCAAATCCCTTATGAATACACAGTGGAAGTGAAGAACAGATTCAAGGAACTAGATTTGGTGGACAGAGTGCCTGAAGAACTATGGATGGAGGCTCGTAACATTGTACAGGAAGCAGCAACAAAAACCATCCCAAAGAAAAAGAAATGCAAGAAAGCAAAGTGGCTGTCCAACGAGGCCTTACAAATAGCAGAGAAGAGAAGGGAAACAATATGCAAGGGAGATAGGGAAAGTTACAGAAAATTGAATGCAGATTTCCAAAGAATAGCAAGGAGAGACAAGAGGGCCTTCTTAAATGAACAGTGCAAAGATATAGAGGAAAATAATAGAAAGGGAAAAACCAGAGATCTGTTCAAGAAAATTGGAGATATTAAAGGAACATTTTGTGCAAAGATGGACATGATAAAGGACAAAAATGGTAGGGACCTCACAGAAGCAGAAGACATCAAGAAGAGGTGGCAAGAATACACAGAGGAATTATACCAGAAAGATCTGGATGTCCCGGACAACGCAGATAGTGTGGTTGTTGACCTTGAGCCAGACATCCTGGAGAGCGAAGTCAAGTGGGCCTTAGAAAGCATGGCAAACATCAAGGCCAGTGGAGGTGATGATATTCCAGTTGAACTATTTAAAATCTTAAAAGATGATGCTGTTAAGGTGCTACACTCAATATGCCAGCAAGTTTGGAAAACTCAGCAGTGGCCAGAGGATTGGAAAAGATAAGTCTACATCCCAATCCCAAAGAAGGGCAGTGCCAAAGAATGCTCCAACTACCGTACAATTGCACTCATTTCACACGCTAGCAAGGTTATGCTCAAAATCCTACAAGGTAGGCTTCAGCAGTATGTGGACCGAGAACTCCCAGAAGTACAAGCTGGATTTCGAAGGGGCAGAGGAACTAGAGACCAAATTGCTAACATGCGCTGGATTATGGAGAAAGCCAGAGAGTTCCAGAAAAACATCTACTTCTGCTTCATCGACTACGCAAAAGCCTTTGACTGTGTGGACCACAACAAACTATGGCAAGTTCTTAAAGAAATGGGAGTGCCTGACCACCTTATCTATCTCCTGAGAAATCTATATGTGGGACAAGAAGCAACAGTTAGAACTGGATATGGAACAACTGATTGGTTCAAAATTGGGAAAGGAGTACGACAAGGCTGTATATTGTCTCCCTGCTTATTTAACTTATATGCAGAATACATCATGTGAAAGGCAGGACTGGATGAATCCTAAGCCGGAATTAAGATTGCCGGAAGAAATATCAACAACCTCAGATATGCAGATGATACCACTCTGATGGCAGAAAGTGAGGAGGAATTAAAGAACCTCTTAATGAGGGTGAAAGAGGAGAGCGCCAAAAATGGTCTGAAGCTCAACATCAAAAAAACGAAGATCATGGCCACTGGTCCCATCACCTCCTGGCAAATAGAAGGGGAAGATATGGAGGCAGTGACAGATTTTACTTTCTTGGGCTCCATGATCACTGCAGATGGTGACAGCAGCCACGAAATTAAAAGACGCCTGCTTCTTGGGAGGAAAGCGATGACAAACCTAGACAGCATCTTAAAAAGTAGAGACATCACCTTGCCGACAAAGGTCCGCATAGTCAAAGCTATGGTTATTCCTGTAGTGATGTATGGAAGTGAGAGCTGGACCATAAAGAAGGCTGACCACTGAAGAATTGATGCTTTTGAATTGTGGTGCTGGAGGAGACTCTTGAGAGTCCCCTGGACTGCAAAGAGAACAAACCTATCCATTTTGAAGGAAATCAACCCTGAGTGCTCACTGGAAGGACAGATCCTGAAGCTGAGGCTCCAATACTTTGGCCATCTCATGAGAAGAGAAGACTCCCTGGAAAAGACCCTGATGTTGGGAAAGTGTGAAGGCAAGAGGAGAAGGGGACGACAGAGGACAAGATGGTTGGACAGTGTCATCGAAGCTACCAACATGAATTTGACCAAACTCCGGGAGGCAGTGGAAGACAGGAGGGCCTGGCGTGCTCTGGTCCATGGGGTCACAAAGAGTCGGACACGACTGAACGACTAAACAACAACAACATAAGTTTCAATGTGTGAGCCAGATCAAAACCTTGTGAATGTGCGGATTTCTAAATACTAACAATCTGCATTTAGCTTCACATCTGGGTCTAAGTCACATTTGTAAATTAGGAAAGTCTTGCTCAAAAATGAATTGAAACCAATTCTTACACCCTTTCTGAACTGGAATAACTTAATCATCAGGAAGGAGCATCCTAGTTATTACTGTCAGTGGAGAACAATTGACATAAATTAAAATCCAACAATCCTTTTTTTAAAAAAAACGAAACAAGTTGTGAAGGTTTAATTACTGTTGGCCCAGAAAGCAAGGATGACTCATTTTGTCACCTTGAAGCACAATAAGAAACTGGACATCACAGGATAGGGTAGATATAGTGGAAAATTCCATTTGGCCCATATTTTAAAGTCACTTTTCATAATTTGCACTTTCTGGACCAATATGCAGATCTGAACAGAGTTAGCCTTTTGACTGCACACATCTTGAGATTTTGAGCAGGAGTACTTCCATACAGAAATGCGTATTTTGGTAACATTGCATATAAACATGCATGTACCGTATTGAGTAAAGTTGTATAAAATGCATTATGTTAAGGAAAGTTTGCACACAAACTGAATGCGTACTTTTGTGTGCTGTATATGTTGTGTGGAGAAAAAAACATTCACAGACTGATGCAGAAACTGAACAGAAGGGACATATGACTGAATACACCCAAAACTGATTTGGACAGGAGATAGACTGATTTGTCCATTCCTAGTGCAAAGTACACCAGAAGTGCTTTAGGGGTTTTAGCATTTCAGATGCAATCCGAGTAGATATATGTATGCAGCATCCATCAGTATGCTTCTGTGAATTTTCTGTGAAGATTCCCTTTCAGGAGTGATTTTAAATTAACACTGCCACTGTGTTTTGTTTTGTCTTGTCTTGGTCTTCCCTTTGAAGACCCCTTGCATCACATCCCAAACTGCTTTTGAAGAGAATGGAAATTTAAGAAGCAGCATGCGGCTGAGAAGAAGGTGATCCTGTAGAGGTAGCTGCTGACATGGTATCTTTTAAAAATCATGAGATAGGATTCTGTGTATGTGCCCCTTGAGTCCTGGCAGTTTTTACTGGAGTATAAACCACAGGCTTGTGTGGCCTGTAGGATATTGGGTACACAGGCATACCTTTTCTTTTGACCCCACTAAGATTGTTCTATGGGTTTAATTAACAGCAAAATTGCCTTCAGTTCCTTGTTTATTTTTCTGCCTGTTGAATCAAAATTGGCAATTCCAGTAGGAGTAAATAAAATGTCTTAATAGCAAACTGTAAGATACAGATTTACGGTAATGTTCTGTGAGGCAAACATTGTATCCTCTACCAGTTAATGTTTCTGATGGTATTGCAATTAATTCTAAATAAACTCCTCTGGAACACAGAATTCTGGCACTTCTTTTTGGTGCAGCCTTCACAAGGACAGAAAAATGAGGAAGAAAGACAGGGTCCAAGTGGAGCAGTGGAAGGTGGCGGAGGAGGGAGGCAAGAAATGGAAATACCCTTTTTGTTTCCTGCCTGAAAATGCATACATACATAGCCAATGGCTGTCCAGATGAGAAGGAGGTATTAGCACCAGCAGCTGCATGGATTTGATAGGAAATAATATATAACAAAATGAGGTGTGGTGGAAAAATTTCTTTCAATGCTTATATGCAGTTCTCTTGGACTTACATTACAACAGTTGTCTTTTAATTCTCTCCCCTTCCATGTCTGGTTTACACTTTAACACAGTTTAATTTCAAAGTCTCGTCTTTTTTTTCACAAGGTGAAATGTGAGCAGTAATGTAATGAAAAGTTGACAGGCATGGTCCCTTTTCCTTCCTTCTTTCTTTCTTTCTGCCTCTGTCTCCCTCTCTCTTTTTAATAACTCTTATGTTGTGGAGCTTAAATTGGTTTAACTGGAGCTGAGCTGAATAATAAAATGGGCAAAAAAGGAATTCATCTCCTAAACCATGAATATTTTTTAATCTTCTTCAGAGAGGGTTCAATCACAGAGTCTGTAATTCATGGGGAGTGGGCATTGCTCTTTGTCTGATCTCTTATTATAGACAGAGAAGAGAGAGGCGATGATGGTTTGCAGTGGTCACAGCCATCTGAAAGCCAGGGACAAATATATCAGATTGTGACACTAGAAAAGCAGGACATTAGGCTTTTATATTAATATCCCTTTCCCACATTCCTTCTGTCAGAATGGCTTTGGACTATTCCATACAATAAGCATCATCAGACTCACTCTTTCATAGAAAGCATAGAAAAAGAACAGTACAGACAATGGAAAGTCAGGACAGACACTTTCTTCTTATGATAGAAGATGTACTAAGGTTCCTTGCTGTGAAATGTGTCATCAGCCTCGGGTCCACAGCAACACCCCCACATACACTTCCATTTTCTTAGACACATATTGATTACTGGCAAAGACTATGCTGGTAGTGAATTAGGGTTGCTATCTCTTTCTTTTCTGAGAGGTCCCTCATCACTAACAGGGAGGCAAAACCTAAAAGAAATATTTATGTCTTATTTTTTTTCCTGGCACAGTCCCCAAGGTGGCTTACATCAAGAATTAAAAAGTGGCACAGCTAAAACACAATGGCTGGAATCCTGTTGCTTAGTGTGGCAAGTTACACTAGAGTAGGCCAGTTGAATCAGTGGGTGAGTCAATAAATTCCTTGGACATTGGCACTGAAATAATCCAGGGTCGTTGTGTGATCACCTAAACTGAATACAAGCATAAAAGACACTATGCATCAAGCTGCAGCAAAGCCAAATTGCCTTGCCCTGAGGTTTACAAAAGTCAAATTCAGAAGAAACAATAAGAGAAAATGAAAAACAAAAATCTTCATTCCTGAAAACAAAGAGGAGAGAAGGCTTCATGGACCGTGAAATCAGCCTGGTCAGCATACAGAGAAAAGCTGAGCTGTGATGCTTAGGATAAGATGTCATCAATCCATCAGAATATTTATATACTGTCCTCCTTCAGAACAGAATCCAGTGTGGATCACAACAAGCATAACACTAAAATAAGAACATAAAAACAGTAAGAGGGACAAATAAAAGAGCAGTACTTAAACTGCTGGATGAACAAAAGGAGTTTGTAGTAAAATATAACAATTGTGGTGGTAAGGGAACTGCCTTTATTGATATGCCATGGCTAGAATGCCACAGAGAAAACAACAACAAACCTCTCTCTGGTTGACACCCATTGTAAAGGAGGAACATGGAATATACACACATGATGTCAAAGGATAAAATGATGCTTTTCCCCACAGCCCAAAGGACCTTGGGATATACAGCATCAGGTTCATCCAATTCAAGATTTTCAGAGCAGAGTATATATTTTATGGGGAAAAGCATAAAAATATTGTAACATGTACAGAAAACTGAGAGCACAGAGAATCTTCAGCTTAGCAAAAACTCTGCACACTATAGGCTGTGGTCCTTCTTAGGAAAAGACTTAATACTACTTGTTGCTGCAGACAGAACTCAGCAAGCATATGTGCCTTAGGTTTAGAAATTCACAGTGGCTTCTTGCTATAAAATAGGCAAAGGTCTATCTTCAAAATGAATAAAGGACACCAGTTCCATGACAAAGAGCTCTAGTCTTCTCAACTTGCTTTTTTCTTTTACTATTAACGGTGAGAGCTGCAAGTTACATGTATCTTATGTGAACTCCTCTAGAATTTTGGCCAAAGTGCACTAAACTTCAGAATACTGTTGGAGTTTTATTTAAAACCATACATTGTAGTTTGAGTGACTGGGAGGAACTTTTCTCAGTTGGGGTAATTGTCTATCTATCCAGCACTAACCAATCATTCCTTCTAGCTTTTTAAATTCAAAGAGATCCCCGCCTCTCTGCTGAGTGTTCTATCCTTCTCTTTCATCAGTTGATGGAAGTTGTTTGTTACTGTTGATCTGTTCAGTTGTTTCCTAGTATGTGTGCTGTAAAGAAACCAGTATCTAAAATCCTATAATTTCAAGCAACTGTAAGTAAAGAAACTTTTAAAATCCTTTCTTCTACAAATGTCTCAGAGTGAGTTGTTGAGACTTTTAAGTGCCATTTAATGAGAAAGGGGCAGACTCTGGGGTACTTTGAAGACATTTTCCTCTATGGATCTCTGTGGATCTTTTTGCTGTTCAAAACTCTGCAACAAATACCCAATGTGGTTAGTGCCTAGAGTGATGTGCTGGGACTCAGGAGGCATGGGTTCGAATCCTCACTCAGTTGTGGCAACTGAAGGGTGTTAAACTGGTAAAATGACTCAAATATCTCACTTGCCTTGAAAGCCCTAGAGGTGTAAGTCAGTCTTGACATGATAGCACATAACAGCAAAAACACTATCCTTCACAACTTTTATGGTATATGTGGTTAATTGATGGATGGATTCTTTCAGGTACTTAAATTTTTACCTCCAAGAAAGATGTTATTTATGATGGTTAATTGATGGATGAATTCTTTCAGGTACGTAAAATTTTACCTCCAAGAAAGATGCTATTTATGATGTACTTGGCTGCATGTGTGTACATGAGGCTGTTTAAGAGGGTGCTCATTCAAATCATGAACCAAAGTTGGCATGTTCAGCTGCAACAACAATAGTATCTGGTCAACAGCCCCTAATAGCCTATTGACCATTGGACCTTTAAAGACCATTCTGTTTCTCCTTCCTCTCATTAGCCCTTGTCTAATATTTCTTTGATGTCACACCATACCAAATGCTGCTGGTGATGGAGGGGAAGTAAGCAATGGTTTAGATCAGACATTGGCGCATTCACAGTCCAATCCTGTCTGATAAAATAGCTAACATCAAATTTTAAAAGGTAGACTGTAAACAACAGTAGTAGTCATAATAAAACAAGAAAAAAAGTAAATGGTTCTAGTTATAGCACTGCTAGGAGGCAGAAGAGGCAAAGTTGGTACCCCAGAGGATGCTGCTCCTTCTCTTGCAGGCAATAATGGTGGAGCTGAGTCTACAGTTTCCAAGGATGATTTAGTTCTCCTGCCTCATTCTGTAACAATGTTTCTAATAAATGCTTGCCTTATTGTCTAATTGTTCTACATTCTCAGTGCTGTTTGCTACTTGGGTAGGATATACCTGTAATGTGTCCAAACATTTCAGAATAAAACTATCCCAAGCTGTCAACAGTCACATAATACCTGCTTGTTTCCATGGATATAATGCCCTGAATATAATGAGCAGCTCCGTGTGCTGCAGAGACACTGGACTTTACTACAGGAGCTAGGGGACTTGTATGCCATGGCAGCTATTGAGACAATTCCCCAAGGCAGCTGCACTAACAGTTGTTTATATTGTGCTTAAAGAGAAAACACACCGATCACCATTTAAATCATGAACATTGGCTGTTGGTACCGTCTGAGCAAACGGTGGCCAAAACAGAAGATACTGATGGAATTACGATCCACTGGCTGTTCATTGTTTCTGTGATATTGCTCTCTAGTTTAGAGCCTGGTTACATTACTGAAATACTATGGAATATGAGTCAGTATTACTGAAATTAATTTAAAGTTATGTGGCAGTCACATGGTATTTGAATTGCTAGGGGCATTCCCTGAGGCAACTTTTAATCTGGTGGTTTTTAAGTGCTGTGCCAAAAGGAGCCAGTGCTGGCTGTTGTAGAGAGCAGGCAAGTGGGCAGCCAAGCCCACTGAACAGCTGATGGGCTTGCTGCCAGAACAGCTGGCCATCACACCCTACAAACTGGGGAGGAGCTCCTGCCCAGCACCCAGCAGCATGCCAGAAAGGCAGCCAGCTGCAGAGACCTAGATCACACTGGAGGGATGAGCAGTGGTGGTGCCCAGGGAGAGAAAAGTTCTCTTTTAATTTTTTTAACAAATCCTTGCTATCTGGCATAGCGCTATACCAAACAGCAACAATTTTAAAATGTATATTAAAAAAATATTAAAAATAACACCAAAGCAGCGGGGCAAGTGACTGTGAGAGTCAGCTGACGGGAGGACTTGTTAAAAATTCACACGGACAGAGGTGTTCACATATGGTGAAGTGATTTAAATGAAATCAATTCCACATCCAAATTAAAATAAACAGCCCTCTGGTGGAAGAGTAAAATACCCCACTTCTGATCAAAATAAAATGATTCCCTGTCAAAACAATCCATGCTTCCATGTGCGTTGAGCAGTCACCCTCTTAAAAACTGATGTGCTAAACCCAATTCAAATATTGTTCTTTTTCCTAGTATAACTGAGCTCTTATATGACTTGTCTGCTTCTATGGGACATGCAGCATGACATCGGTGGTCCAGCCCCGACATACAAATGACCACTGCCAACAGAATATATTTTGGCTTCTGCTCAAACAGCCATTAAGATGTCATTAGAATATATCAAAGAACATGTGATGTGAATCACAGTTTGCCCTTGAGTGCACTTTTTTTTCTGTCAGAAATGTCCAAAGCAGAGATCCAAGCCCAGATAGGGACCACGGAATGTGAGTAGGAATATAGCTCTTATTGAAACCCCTTTGGGTGGATGCTTCAATTTACATGAGAAATGAATTGGGGCCCCCTCTTGGGGAGCAGTGTCCCAGTGGAGTGAATGGGAAACTTTTCCCAATGCACACTGTAGGCATTCTGCACCTCTCTGTGATCTGTGATCTTAAGCCCTCCCTTCCCCATTAGGGCCTTATTGAATTCCCCTTGCTGTTTGTAAGAGGGGGGAAAAGACACAGTCCCATATGTACCACGTTTAGCTGTAATTGCATCGATGTTAGAAAAGTTGATCATATGATGCACAGTGGATCTTGTATCCCACCTCTGGATTTTTGTTATTCTGTTCAGAAGCACATCATTTAATCTCCTCCTAGCAGGGTGATTTATTTTTCCTTGGGGCTAAATCGTGGTCTAATGCCTTAAACTGCCCAATGTGCCTTGCCCTCCCTCCATAAATTGCTCCCTGCCTGATCTTCCTCTGCCAGCATGCTCCTTGCCTCCCAGTCCCCTCGCTCGACCTCCCTGTCTGATCACACCCGCCTCATTGGGTAACCAACAGACAGGGTGGGGGGGAAGGCGACAGCAGCAACAAGAGCCATGGGGAGGGGAAAAGGAAGGAGGGATGGGCAGGTTCAGGGAGCCTGAGAGGAGGGGGAGGATGCAGCCAGTCCAGTCCAGGGTGGGAGGAGTGAAGAGCTGTCTTTGAGTAAACAAAGGATCAGAGGCACAGAGCCTCATAGATCCACATGATTTTTATGTAGGATCATTCCCCCAAACAAGTGGACAGTGGTTTGGGGATGTTCCCATGTTAAAATCATGAGGATTCAGGAGGATGTATGCTATAATTACCTTTTTTTTTCCACCACTGTAAAGCCAGGCACCTCTCATTTCTGTACTGTATTCTGTGGGTACAAATTGAAACAGTTGGAACATTCTTAAAGTGACAGAAACCACTAGGCTTTCTAAAAGGACCAGCAGCTTATCCCTCTCTCCCCTCACCACAGCAGTTGGGGTGAGTGGCCAGCATGAGGGCAGAGCGAGCAAGCCTCAAATGAAATGATTTTAAAAGCCCATGTAGCCCCCTGCAACACAGCTTAAAACATATTAAAAGTTCCCCAAGGAGAAGCAGTGTAAAAATGCAATGCCTTAACCACTATCTCGAGAAGATGCAGACAGCAACTCATATACCATGTGACTGTCACATGACTTTTCAAAAGACTCCTATGGATATCTCAGGGTTAGTGTAGGTAAGCCCAGAGTATGGCTGAGCTGAGTTCAAAGTGCCCACTGCATCACTGCATTGTATCCTGGGAGGTAAGCAATCTATGACTTTCTGGGATGTCACTGTTCTCCAGGATCTCCTGTCCTTGACCATTGTTCATGATGTCTGGTGCTGACAAAACAAGAGTCCAACAACATCTAGAAGACTGACATCTGCATCTGCTTTTATTGGATCAGGCATCTGCAGCTTTTCTTTCGATTCTGCAGATTATTAAATGAACCTAGTCACAGTGAGAGGTGCCCTTAGGTTACAGATAAGCATGTAAAGAGAATGCTTTCCTGGACCCAAGGGTTTTACAGATTGAGAGGCAGTTGCTTCCCTGATGGATGAAAAACCACTCAGTCAAGAAATCAGCTGGCATGGGGGGGGGGGGAAACTCGCTTCCCACTTTCTTGCCATGATGGGAAAGCTTTGCTGGGACACGGATGCACCTGGAGTCTCTTCAGCACAACACGGGCAAGCAGCTTCCCTACAACGCTGAGAAGAGAGATGCCACGGTAGTTATTGCAGTCGCCCCTGTCTCCTTTGTTCTTATACAATGTGACGATGTTTGCATCCTTCATGTCCTGTGGTACTCCACCTTCCCTCCAGCAAAGACAAAAGATTTCATACAGCTCAGTGGTGATGATCTCTGTACAGCACTTCAGCACTTCAACAGGGATGTTATCCTTCCCAGGTGCCTTGCCGGAGGCGAGGGAATCCAAGGCCGCTTTTATTTCTGCTAAAGTTGGTTTGCTGTCCAACTCTTCCAAGACAGGCAGGCACTCGATGTTATTTAGTGCCTCTTCAGTTACTACATTCTCTCTGGAATATAGCTCAATATATGCTGCACCCAGCGTTCCATCTGCTGTGCTCGGTCCTGGATGATCACGCCTGTAGCAGACTTCAAGGGAGCAGATTTCTTCTGTATTGGACCTAAAGCCTGCTTGATACCGTCATACATTCCCTTGATGTTACCTGTGTCCACTGCTATCTGTATCTGAGAGCAGAGCTGAAGCCAATAATCGTTGGAACATCTCCTGGCAGCCTGTTGGACTTTGCTACGAGCAACTCGAAGAGCCTGCAAGTTGTACTCACTAGGACAGGCTTTGTATGCTGCTAGAGCTCTCCTCTTATCCTCGATGGCTGGCATCAACTCCTCCGAATGGGCTGCCGTCTTTTTGGTCTTCTTGCCAAATGTGGACAAGGCGGTGTTATAAACAGCATTCTTGAAATGTTCCCATTGTTCAGGTGAATTTGCATCAGCCGGGCCTGGAAGAGTTTCCTCAAGCGCTTGGGCAAATTCCTCCACTTTTCTTTGATGTCTTGCTGATGTCAATATGTGGTCTTCCTTCCTTTTTCGTGTGATACAATCTCTTTGTTCGCAGTTTTACTCTACTACACACCAGGGAGTGATCAGTATCACAATCAGCACTCTGGTAACTGCATGTGATCATAATACTAGGAAGGCTAGAACGTCTAGTGAGGATCAAATCGAGCTGATGCCAATGCTTCGATCTTGGATGTCTCCAGGAAACTCTGTGTTGAAGCTTCGTATTAAAGAACGTGTTGCTGACACAAAGACCATAATAACAGCAAAACTCCAGCAAGCGTTGGCCATTTTCGTTCATCTTCCCAATGCCAAAATGGCCTAGACAAGTGGGCCAAGAATTGTGATCAGCACCAACTCTAGTGTCAAAGTCTCCGAGAATGAACAGTGGCTCTCTCTCAGGGACTTTTTTGATAGTAGGTGCCAGATCATCATAGAATTTGTCTTTGACTTCTGTTGTGGACGACAGTGTTGGTGCATATGCACTAATGAGGGTGACCGGTCCCGCTGATGAGTGGAGCTGCAGAGACAGGATTCTTTTACTCCCCACAGTAGGTGGAACAATGGATCTCAGCAGAGTATTTCTGACCGCAAAGCCAACTCCATATTCCCTGGTCTCATTCAATGGTTTTCCCTGCCCGAAGAATGAGAAGTTTTTTTCTTTGACAGATCCCATGTCTGGCAATCTCGTCTCTTGCAGGGCAACAATGTCCATCTGCAGTCTACTCAGTTCCACGTCGATGACAGCTGTCTTGCGCACATTGTCTATTTCCTGCAGGTCGTCAGAAAAGCCAGGGGTCATTTTCCGAACATTCCAGGTGCCCAACTTTAGGGCAGAAATTTTCTTATGATTGTTGCATGGTGCAGGGTTATTGATCTCCTTGTTGGCTTTCACCCTAAACCCCATGCACCCCGTGAGGTTAACAGACCGTGGCGAGGCAGCACCTTACTGGCTGGGGACTGACCAGCTTAAGGCGGGCAGTAGCTACCTAGTGAGGTGCAATGACCTCTCCCACCGTCAGAAGCAGCCCCTGGCGTCATGCTCTATGCCAATTGAGCAAAGACTTATAACCGGTAACTGCTACTTCCTGTGTTATTTCGACGCTGTATGCAAAGCTGGAGTGTCCTCTCCAGAGCACAAAGCCTGCGTAAGATAATATGGAGGATAGGCTGTTACCCAAGCAGCAAATCCCCCCTCTCCATGTCTCTGAAATAGTCCAATGGAAAGGCAAGAGCCAATACAACTGGTTCCAGGACTCCGGTTCTGGATTTTGCCTCGAGGTTAACTCCTGAAGCCTTTTCCATCAGTGGATATAGCCACAAGGCAGTGGAGGTTTGAAATCGGAGTTTTCCTTCTCCTAGATGGGCTGCCTTCCAAGGCTGACGAGCCCCACGTACCCGGCATGGGGCAGTATAGTAATGTAATAAATATATAAAATGCTTTGGAATAACAATATACTATGGAAAGACTCTCGAGAAGAAAGGCTGATTCCCAAATAAAATATCAAATCAATGATAAATATGACCCATACTATCCAACTGGTAAAACCAAGTTTATCTAAAACAGGCAAGGTGGATGTACAGCTTTCCAGATACTATCATGCAGCACCTTGCACTAAACCCAGGCAGCATGACCAGTCGTCACAGATGACAGCAGTTATCTTTTGACACCGAAAGGGTCACAAGTTCCCTCTCTTGGTTTTGAAAGAGCTTGGACTTACAGCACCTAAAGCCATGAGTACACATGGACAGGAAAGGTAGATGATAAGGCAGAACCATATTCTCAGAGCACCATGCGGATTGGGGAAGAATGTTTGTGAAATAAAGCCATGGATCATAGGGAATGGATGTGGTTGCTGTGGGGAGGCATTTGTAGTCAGCTTGTTTGTGGTGGTATCTGTCAGGCATCCATTAATTCCAAAGAATGCTGTGAGACAACTTCTTGCTTTACTGCATCAGGAAGTACAATTTAATAACCTGAGTGGTCCATCAGGTCATAGCAGTGCCAGATTTACTGCTGATGGGTGTTCTGAAGCTAAACTAACCCAAGGGTATGCTCCAGCAACTTAAACAGAAGACAGATTAAAAACAAGGCCTGTATGTGCCTCAAATTATTTATCTACAGTTAAAAAAAATACATAATTTTATGCACACATGAACACAATGTATCTTTTCAAGAAAGGGCTCTTCAATAACACAGATTCACCAATAAAATTTTCATTTTAATGACTATTGAAGCCAGTTATAGGCAAGTCAAAAATCTCATTAATTGTTGCATTTCACCGATGCTGGTGCTATTGAAAGGAAAAGGAAAACAAATCTCAGGAGAATTCTTTATTCACAAAATGGAACGATATCTTTATGAAGGCTCTGGGGGAAAGTACTTGTAAGATAGCATTGGTTCATCGGCAGAAATGTTCTTGTTTTTACAATACAAAACATCAGCAATCAGGCTGAACTTGGCAACAGGGCTGACCTCTTGATTCTTTTCAATTTTTTAAATTAAAAGCAATAAAAAAGTTAATTTTGTTAGCAGCTGACAGGTTGGTAGAGTGTTCATTATATGCCATATCAATAAATATATGGAATGTCAGAGCGAAGGGAATTCATTTCCTAGTAACAAGCATGAGAGACTGGAGAGGGGCAAGACTGCAGGCAGCAAGATGATGAGGCTCGGGATCTCCTTCTACTGGTGTTTACCTGAGGAGGGCTTTCATTTTAGGTCTTCAGAAGTCCAATTCTCTCTTTTTCTAACACAATGCATTTATTGCTTAAGTTTTCCTTGCAATGGCTTGAATAGGACCTTGACTGTGCCTGTAGACCATGAAAATTTGGTTCACTGTTTTTTCTCCTTTGCTACTAAAAGTACAAAAATTGAGCTCAAAGGTCTTTGATAATTGCATGTATGAGTTACAAAGGTAGTGATTCAGCTTAGGTAAAAGATTTCCAAATGGGAGTCATCACTGATGGAAGAGAGATGAATGGAGGAGAAATGAGGTGGTCAGGCCTGCTTAAGACCTTGTGCTGTGTGACATTATTACCTCCCCTGCACCCCACCAAGTTAAGGTGCAAAATACTCTGAATAATAACAACCTTAAGGACTACACTAACATTAGAATGGTCAGGACCTATATTACAAAGGAGTGTTTAGAAGTGCACTTTAATCAATGCATTTCAAAAGAGACCAGCATAAAACATATAATATCAGTAAAAGTATGTGGGTAATATCAAAGCTTATAAAACTGGATATTTTAGAAAAAGTAAACCAGCATATAGGCTGAGTAGCTTAGAGTAGTAAGTCACAATTACAGTAGGCCCGTTGAATCAGTGAGGATTTGATGAGACAAATCCTCTGTAAGTTACGTTGATTCAACATTTCTCCTAACACAACAGATAAGATCGGAATGTAGATCTTTACTTATTTCATTTTCCCAAGTGAGAACTGTAAAAAGGTGAAAGTTTGTTGCTGTGATCCTGGCATCTTGTCAATTAGCTGCAATTAACTGCGGCAATATAGACGAACTTCATGTGAACACCAATAGGTCTTCTTATTCTGTTCAATAATAGTGTGACTTTTGAGTCACATCATCCCATCTTCTCCAGCTTCTAGTGAGAGCTGAAGTTCAAAACCTTGAAGACAATATTTCCTCTAATTCATTGACACTTTGTTATGAAGAGAGATCTGTGAACTTATTAATGTCCTCCTCCTGGTATGCTGAGTAAACTAGGCAGCATGGGCATATGAATTAACACAACCAGTACCTTGTCAGATTATGGTAGTGTCTTCTGCATGTGGAAATCAGTTTGTGTAAATATACTTAAATGATCATAAAATAGGCTAAACATAGCATATTAATAAAGACACACCATCCTTAATTTAAAGATTAAACAAGAATAATTCACTACACATTCCATATGGTGCAACCTTCTAGAGCCTTCAAGAAATCCCAGTACGTAGAGATTGCAACAGAAGAAATGCTGGTGGTTATTCACAGTGAGGATTATGTTACACCTATCTTACAAGGGATGCCTTTGGTTACCCATTTATTTCTCACCATAATTCAGAACATCAGGTTAAAGCCCTGATTTGACATTTAGAGCCCCATAGCACAGTGTTTAAACTGAAGTACTGTAGTCAAGCCTCTGCTCATGACGTGAGTTCAATCCTGATGGATTCAGGTAGCCAGTTAAAGGTTGACTTAGCCTTCTGTTCTTTGGAGGTAAGTAAAATGAGCCCCTTCATGGATTGCTGCCTTGTCGTGGTGAAGGGGCTTGAGTAATTCAGAGAAGCTATGGGCTATGCCGTGCAGGGACACCCAAGACGGACAGGTCATAGTGGAGAGTTCTGACTAAACGCGATCCACCTGGAGCAGGAACTGGCAAGCCACTCCAGTATCTTTGCCAAGAAAACCCCATGAACAGAAACAAAAGGCTAAAAGATATGACGCTGGAAGATGGGCCCTTCAGGTTGGAAGGCGTCCAACATGCTACTGAGGAAGAGCGGAGGACAAGTACAAGTAGCTCCAGAGCTAATGAAGTGGTTGGGCCAAAGCCGAAAGGACGCTCAGCTGTGGACGTGCCTGGAAGTGAAAGGAAAGTCCGATGCTGCAAAGAAGAATACTGCATAGGAACCTGGAATGTAAGATCTATGAACCTTGGTAAGTTGGATGTGGTCAAACAGGAGATGGCAAGAATAAACATTGACATCCTGGGCGTCAGTGAACTAAAATGGACAGGAATGGGCGAATTCAATTCAGATGATTACCATACCTACTATTGTGGGCAAGAATCCCGTAGAAGAAATGGAGTAGCCCTCATAGTCAACAAAAGAGTGGGGAAAGCTGTACTGGGATACAATCTCAAAAATGATAGAATGATTTCAATACGAATCCAAGGCAGACCTCTCAACATCACAGTAATCCACGTTTATGCACCAACCACCGATGCTGAAGAGGCTGAAATTGACCAATTCTATGAAGACTTACAGCACCTTCTAGAACTGACACCAAAGAAAGATGTTCTTCTCATTCTAGGGGACTGGAATGCTAAAGTAGGGAGTCAAGAGATAAAAGGAACAACAGGTAAGTTTGGCCTTGGAGTTCAGAACGAAGCAGGGCAAAGGCTAATAGAGTTCTGTCAAGAGAACAAGCTGGTCATCACAAACACTCTTTTCCAACAACACAAGAGGCGACTCTACACATGGACATCACCAAATGGGCAATACCGAAATCAGATTGATTATATTCTCTGCAGCCAAAGATGGAGAAGCTCTATACAGTCAGCAAAAACAAGACCTGGAGCTGATTGTGGCTCTGACCATCAGCTTCTTATAGCAAAATTCAAGCTTAAACTGAAGAAAGTAGGAAAAACCACTGGGCTAGCCAGGTATAATCTAAACCAAATCCCTTATGAGTACACAGTGGAAGTGAAGAACAGATTTAAGGAACTAGATTGGGTGGACAGAGTGCCTGAAGAACTATGGATGGAGGCTCGTAACATTGTACAGGAGGCAGCAACAAAAACCATCCCAAAGAAAAGGAAATGCAAGAAAGCAAAGTGGCTGTCCAACGAGGCCTTACAAATAGCAGAGAAGAGAAGGGAAACAAAATGCAAGGGAGATAGGGAAAGTTACAGAAAATTGAATGCGGACTTCCAAAGAATAGCAAGGAGAGACAAGAGGGCCTTCTTAAATGAACAATGCAAAGATATAGAGGAAAACAATAGAAAGGGAAAAACCAGAGATCTGTTCAAGAAAATTGGAGCCATTAAAGGAACATTTTGTGCAAAGATGGACATGATAAAGGACAAAAATGGTAGGGACCTTACAGAAGCAGAAGACATCAAGAAGAGGTGGCAAGAATACACAGAGGAATTATACCAGAAAGATCTGGATGTCCTGGACAACCCAGATAGTGTGGTTGCTGACCTTGAGCCAGACATCCTGGAGAGCGAAGTCAAGTGGGCCTTAGAAAGCATGGCTAACAACAAGGCCAGTGGAAAAGATGGCATTCCAGTGGAACTATTTAAAATCTTAAAAGATGATGCTGTTAAGGTGCTACACTCAATATGCCAGCAAGTTTGGAAAACTCAGCAGTGGCCAGAGGATTGGAAAAGATCAGTCTACATCCCAATCCCAAAGAAGGGAAGTGCTAAAGAATGCTCCAACTACCGTACAATTGCACTCATTTCACATGCTAGCAAGGTTATGCTCAAAATCCTCCAAGGCAGGCTTCAGCAGTATGTGGACCGAGAACTCCCAGAAGTACAAGCTGGATTTCGAAGGGGCAGAGGAACTAGAGACCAAATTGCTAACATGCGCTGGATTATGGAGAAAGCCAGAGAGTTCCCGAAAAACATGTACTTCTGCTTCATTGACTATGCAAAAGCCTTTGACTGTGTGGACCACAGCAAACTATGGCAAGTTCTTAAAGAAATGGGAGTGCCTCACCACCTTATCTACTTCCTGAGAAATCTATATGTGGGACAGGAAGCCACAGTTAGAACTGGATATGGAACAACTGATTGGTTCAAAATTGGGAAAGGAGTACGACAAGGCTGTATATTGTCTCTCTGCTTATTTAACTTATATGCAGAATACATCATGCGGAAGGCTGGACTGGAGGAATCCCAAACCGGAATTAGGATTGCCGGAAGAAATATCAACAACCTCAGATATGCAGATGATACCACTCTGATGGCAGAAAGTGAGGAGGAATTAAAGAACCTCTTAATGAGAGTGAAAGAGGAGAGCGCCAAAAATGGTCTGAAGCTCAACATCAAAAAAAAACTAAGATCATGGCCACTGGTCCCATCACCTCCTGGCAAATAGAAGGGGAAGATATGGAGGCAGTGACAGAGTTTACCTTCCTGGGCTCCACGATCACTGCAGATGGTGACAGCAGCCACGATATTAAAAGACGCCTGCTTCTTGGAAGGAAAGCGATGAGAAACCTAGACAGCATCTTAAAAAGTAGAGACATCACCTAGCCGACAAAGGTCCGCATAGTCAAAGCGATGGTTTTTCCAGTAGTGATGTATGGAAGTGAGAGCTGGACCATAAAGAAGGCTGACCGCCGAAGAATTGATGCTTTTGAATTGTGGTGCTGGAGGAGACTCTTGAGAGTCCCCTGGACTGCAAGGAGAACAAACCTATCCATTTTGAAAGAAATCAACTCTGAGTGTTCACCTGGAAGGACAGATCCTGAAACTGAGGCTCCAATACTTTGGCCATCTCATGAGAAGAGAAGACTCCCTGGAAAAGACCCTGATGTTGGGAAAGTGTGAAGGCAAGAAGAGAAGGGGACGACAGAGGATGAGATGGTTGGACAGTGTCATCGAAGCAACCAACATGAATTTGACCCAACTTCGGGAGGCAGTGGAAGACAGGAGGGCCTGGCGTGCTCTGGTCCATGGGGTCACGAAGAGTCGGACATGACTAAACGACTAAACAACAACAAAATGAATACCCAGCTTGCTGGGAGGCAAAGTGTTCCTTGCTTAATTATGCTGTAAACCACCCAGAAAGTGCTCTAGTACTATGGGGTAATATATTAGTCAAAATAATAATAATAATAATAATAATAATAATAATAATAATAATAATAATAATAATAATAATAATAATAATAATAATAATAATAATAATAATAATAATAATAATGCTATAGGTTCATAATACCTGAGGGATAGCCTTCTCCCATGCCAGACAGCACATGCCCCAGTAACTGAGAGAGAGAGAGAGATGTTTCTCTGCAGAACCACAACTAGGACAGGTCAATGTGGGCTTTACCCCAGAGATTTATGCCAAATTTAGAAGGTAGCTATCTATAGCTAAAGCATCCCTAACTAGACTTTGACAAGCCATGGGGGAGCAGAGGACAGATGATGAGTATATCAGGCCTCACTGAGACCACAGAGAGCAGGGCTGATCAAGGTTAGACCAGGCCTTCCCTGATGGAGAGCAGATCTATCCATGGCTTAGTAGACCAGTTTCTGGGCTGGACAGCACAGAACTGCCACTTTTGTTTTTCTTTTTGCACCTTTGTCAGTGTTGCTGATCCCCTGTGGAGGAGGAGAAATGCTGACAAGTCATGATGTACAAAGTTCATTTGGGGACACATTTCCTGCTGATTGCTCTGAGTGCCACAATTGCTGCTTACTGGCTCTGTTTCTCTGTTTCCCAGGTTTAATAAAGGTGTGACTGACAAGGATGACAGGCAAAGCCTTCCCAGGGGCTGCACTTCAACTGTGGGAAACCTCCCACCACCACCGCAAGCAGGTTAGATTTGAAACCTCTCTGCTTTGATCGCATGACAAAGGCTTTACTATATGGACTATAGAATTTTTCAAAATGCTGAGCTAGATGGTATCCAGATATCATTATCTCTTGCTTATATATTTACAGTCTGTGAGTATCCTACTTTACCAGGCCGGATGGAAATGACACAGAGACAAGAACCAGCTCTTCCAGAAATCACAACTAGATGTTCTCCAGGCACTTCAAGCATAGTTGTATTATTCTGTCAAATCCAAGGCACTGTAGTTCATCACATCTGCAGAGTACCATGGAGATGGCTGTACAAATGAGCCAGGAAGTAGAAAGCTGGGAAGGGCATTGAGGAAAAAGCTACAGATTAGAACTGCTATAGGAACAAGGAGACCGATATGACTCACTGCCTAAAGATTTTTTTGTTAGACAGTCTTCAAAACAATGTAAAAGAATGTGGTGACAAGCACGGAATTCTGAATTTTTTTAAAAAAGAGGATGCAGTTGTTCAGAAATGATACTGGTTTTTGATTCAGCAAGCATTTGTGCTGAACAAGATTGTTTCAGGTTATTGAACTTAATTGCTGGAGCATTCTTTGGCACAAAAGAATAGTGCAATGCTAGGAAAGCTAGCCCTTTTGCCCTTGCAGTGTTTCTGACATCCTTTCACACAAGCACAGGAGAGAACCACTCACAAGTCCAGGAAGCTTGAAGAAATCTGTCCAGAGCAGATCATACAAACTGCAGGGAACTAGGCAAATGTGTGCCCTCAGTTTCTGGGACTGTAATGCTGTCTCCATATCAGAAAATAGAAGGGCTTGTTAGCTGTTAGATGTGAAGTACATTTTTGTCTCTCCTGTCCCACCACATGGATCATTCAATGACTACTTGTATATAATATGACTGATCTACAGTCAGCTGACCTCTGTACTAAGTTATGGATGGACACTTTTATATTTATGAATGAAGATGGGCATGAACAACAAAAATGGTGGTTCACGGTGGTTCATAGTTAATGGTTACCCTGAACCATTCAAACTTGTTAAAAAAACAAACCATGATCTGGTTTGTTTGTTTTTAAAAAGTTTGTGCCTGGGGGAGGGGAAACTACCTCCTTACCTAGTCCTGCCACCTCCTCCTCCTCCTCCATTGCTGCAAATGGGAGACCTGGCACTATGTGTCCCTGAGCCAGTGCTACACGGCTCTAGATCACCCATTTGCAGCCCCACAGCCTGACCTCACCTCCTTCCCACTGCCCCATCACCTCCCTATCTCGTTCTTCCACTTCCTCATCATCATCCATCATTGCAAATGGGCAATCTGGTACCGCATGGCCCTGATCTGATGCTGCACTGTGCTGGATCTCCCATTTGCAGGCCTGACTTCCCTTCTCAAAGCTGGCTTGCTGTCTCTGTGCATGCCCCCACCTCTCCCACAGCCTGCCCACTGCCCCTGTCACCTCCCTACCTGGTCTTGTCACCTCCTCCTCCTTCTCCATTGCTGCCATCTTGAGAGACAGCAGCCGAGCTTCCCTTCCAGAAGCCAGGCCTGCTGTCTCTGCGCATGTGCCTGCCTATCAGCTGATAGGTGTCTCTGATGCACAGAGACAGCAAGCCAGCTTCTGGAAGGGAAGCCACGCCTGCTGTCTCTCAAGATGGCAGCAGAGCTGGAGGATGAGGAGGAGGAGGCAACAGAAACAGGTAGGGGGGGGTGATGGGGGCAGTGGGAAAGGGGTGGGGGACTGGCTGTGGAGGCGGAGGAACAAACCAGACAGTTTGTTAAATTGGAAAAAAAGTTTGTGGTTCAATTTTGATGAACCCAAACCAACAAAACAGTGATTCTTAACAAACTTCCTGGTTCATTTTTTAGTTCGTGCTCACCTCTATTTATAAAGTGGGACTCGAGCAGGACATGGATGTTACATTGTTTTTAAAACGGCTAAAATTGTCTGGGGAGCTGTAGTACAATAGGCCCTCCACACATGAAGTTTTCTAGGAGAAAATTTCTAGGAGAGAGCAAGTGCACAGTCTAAAACTTCATTAGATAAGTATTTACTCTACAGGGATTCTAGAAATCTTCTTCTTGACATGCTAGCTTTCTAGGAGGAATTCTTCTTCCTCATAGGGAAGCATTCAAGTATTGAATTGAATTCTGTATTTGAATATGGGACTGAACTGATTACTTAAATACTTGAAATTGTAAATTAATCGTTGATGTACAAATACATGTTACAATGTCTGCATATTTTTGAGGGGGGAAATCAGCCTGTGGAGAGAGTGATTCATAGTGAGGACATGGCAGCAGTGTCAGTACCTAATCCTTTCTCTACTTCCTGTTTTCCTGCTCAGGTCACTTCCACATACAAATACGTATGCCTTAGTTGAGTTCCAATCAAGTCATTTCCTATTTACAAATACACATTTGGAATCCCATAGATAAACAGTAACTGGGGAATGGGGAAGTGGGGGAAAAAAGATTAAGTGGGCAATGGTAATATAATGGTGAAGTCCTTCATTCCATGTTTACTACTTGGCTGCTTATCTTTTCTTGACAAATATATTAATTTGAATGTCTACTTTTTCAGAATTGAATGTGCAATGAATCACTTTGACTTAGACAAAGCAGGACCTTTTTCTTTTTCTGCATACTGATTTTAGACACTGTGAATACCAAACTCGTGAATACTAGATAAAGTCAGTGAATAGTTCTAAAGTTCATGATGCAGCAACCTTTTTGAATATAAACAAGTCAAGGTATGATCTGAGAGTCAATATGGGGTGGTGGATAGAGTGTCAGACTAGGACTCAGGAGACCTGAGTTTATTTCCCTCCTTAGTTACGGAAATTAGACAGCAGCAATAGTAATGCACTCATTTCACACGCTAGCAAGGTCATGCTCAAAATCCTACAAGGTAGGCTTCAGTATGTGGACAGTATGTGGACCGAGAGCTCCCAGAAGTACAAGCTGGATTTCGAACTAGAGACCAAATTGCTAACATGCACTGGATTATGGAGAAAGCCAGAGAGTTCCAGAAAAACATCTACTTCTGCTTCATTGACTACGCAAAAGACTTTGACTGTGTGGACCACAGCAAACTATGGCAAGTCCTTAAATAAATGGGAGTGCCTGACCACCTTATCTATCTCCTGAGAAATCTATATGTGGGACAAGAAGCAACAGTTAGAACTGGATATGGAACAACTGATTGGTTCAAAATTGGGAAAGGAGTACGACAAGGCTGTATATTGTCTCCCTGCTTATTTAACTTATATGCAGAATACATCATGCGAAAGGCAGGACTGGATGAATCCTAAACCGGAATTAAGATTGCCGGAAGAAATATCAACAACCTCAGATATGCGGATGATACCACTCTGATGGCAGAAAGTGAGGAGGAATTAAAGAACCTCTTAATGAGTGTGAAAGAGGAGAGCGCAAAAAATGGTCTGAAGCGCAACATCAAAAAAACTAAGATCATGGCCACTGGTCCCATCACCTCCTGGCAAATAGAAGGGGAAGATATGGAGGCAGTGAGAGATTTTACTTTCTTGGGCTCCATGATCACTGCAGATGGTGACAGCAGCCACGAAATTAAAAGACACCTGCTTCTTGGGAGGAAAGCGATGACAAACCTAGACAGCATCTTAAAAAGTAGAGACATCACCTTGCCGACAAAGGTCCGCATAGTCAAAGCTATGGTTTTTCCAGTAGTGATGTATGGAAGTGAGAGTTGGACCATAAAGAAGGCTGACCACCGAAGAATTGATGCTTTTGAATTGTGGTGCTGGAGGAGACTCTTGAGAGTCCCCTGGACTGCAAAGAGAACAAACCTATCAATTCTGAAGGAAATCAACTCTGAGTGCTCACTGGAAGGACAGATCCTGAAGCTGAGGCTCCAATACTTTGGCCATCTCATGAGAAGAGAAGACTCCCTGGAAAAGATCCTGATGTTGGGAAAGTGTGAAGGCAAGAGGAGAAGGGGACGTCAGAGGACGAGATGGTTGGACAGTGTCATCGAAGCTACCAAGATGAATTTGACCCAACTCCGGGAGGCAGTGGAAGACAGGAGGGCCTGGCGTGCTCTGATCCATGGGGTCATGAAGAGTCGGACACAACTTAATGACTAAACAACAACAAATAGTAATCCACTTCTTGAACATCTCAAATACCTGGTATGCCCTGTTTGGGTCACCATAAGTCAGAAGCTACTTGACTGCACATAATTCACTAATTAACTCTCAGGTTTGATTGGTGCCTGAAAGGACAGTTTGTGGTCTGAGCTTCCACACACTATTTTGGGATGAGTCTCCTCTAGAGATGGGCACTTACTGTGATTTGGCACTTTGACGTGGTTCAGCATATCAGGCCAGCAGGTGTTGTGCAGGTGATCTGGATTCCATGCCCTGCCTCCTCCTGCAGTTGCCCCATCAGAAGCAGAACTGCAGCCTTCCCTGCCCCACCTCCTCCTCTGAGTGGGTGCCCAAGGGAAAAGGTGGGGTGAGGAATTCAGATTGCCCATGCAACACCTGTGGACCTGATTAGATAAATGGCACTAAAGTGCCAAACCACGGTAAGTGCCCATCTCTAGTCCCTTCCCTAGTGCACCCTCACTGTAGCACAGGCTGATGCTAGGTTTCTCAATGGGAGACCACCTAGGAATTATATGATACATTATAATGCCTTATTTAAGAAGAAAGAATATAAATACTACAGTAAGAATAAATACAGAGGTGTAATTATTAATCCATGGAAAACTTGCAAATTTTGCTCTTCAAATATTGGGGGGAAAAACTACAATTGTTGAGTTCCCATTTATTCATGAATAAACTTGAATAACTTGATAGTATCTACTTTTCCCTCCTCACCCTACCTGATGATGCCATAAAACTGTCCATGTTTACAATCCACAGGTTCAGTTTAGAACAAAGTTTTGTACTTTGGAAAACAGACTGATTCATAGCCACACCACCTCAACCTGGGCTTGGAATCAGAGGTAAAATTTAGAAATCGGAAGGTCTATGCCTCTCTTTGACTATAATAGGAAGCAGAAAAATCATTATAGTTTGTGTTCTCAGAACTTTTCTTCTGTCAGAATTTAATGGAATTAAATGGGTGCAAATTTTATTATGCCTTTAAAGTCTTTTGACAAATGAAACTGCCAATAACTATTTTATATCTTGATGTAACTGGAAACTATTTGCAAGCACAGCTTTTGTTTGTTTGTTTGTTTTCCTGTTTAAAGGCATCAAAGCTGCCAAGGGTTTTTTATGCAAGAATAGTCTTTCCATTTGGATTACCTCAAAAACAGATGTGCTTGATCTTCGTGTTGTTCCTTGTGGATCCTTGCTATAAAAATGACAAATGCCACAGTAGTGGCTATAAAACTCAATCCTGCAAAGTTTCAGAAAGAGAGGTGCTTCTGTTCATGTAGAGAAAAAGTCCTAAAAATTGGAGGGGGTGACCCACATCCCCAATCCCCTTGTGGTGTTTTCTTTGGGGGGGGGGTATTTGTATGAAATTGATGGACAGGCATAGATAGAGGAACTTTGTAATGTTTTCATTTTTGCTCCAGTATTGTACTCACTAGAAATATGACCAAATCACGATAGAGGGGGTTGCTAATGAGTCTGTGGCTACTGCCAACATAGGCTGGAAACCTACTGATATTTGTCTTAGAGTATGTCCAGTTGAGTTTGTTGGGACTAACCTCTGAGTAAATCCACTTTGTTTTGCACAGTCAATATGGATTACGCATATACAACTTGAGCAGCAGAAGCAGCAAACAAACCACTGTCTGCCATACTGTATCTTGCCCCTTTCTCCCTCCCCATATGCTCTTCTGGGCAGTCATACTGAGAAGAGAAAAGCAAGCAAAACAGATGAGAGAGACCACTTGTTACTGGCACAAGGAAATAGCCTGGTTTCTCTTCGCAGCTGCTTCTTCAACGTTGCGGTATGTGCCAGAAACAAACACAAAGCCATTTCCAAATTAATGGGCATGATTTGCCTAACTAGAAAAGTATTTGCACGCTATGCTAATTAGGCTGGTTGAATTTTGGGAACTAGGATAATGGCATTTCTACCGACACTTGCGGTAATAAGGAAAATCCATTGGAGTCAACAGAGGCACTCATAGCCTATTCTCTGCAATTAATAGAAATATTAATACGTGACTGTGCATTTTAATACCTGCTAGGTGATGTAGCTGTCTGGTTTCTCAAAGGTAGCAGCACATAACAACAACACCTAGCTATTGCCCTGCAGCTTATGCTGTGTACACATACTGTGACTGATTAACATTCAGGAATGCTGGCTTTCTGTCGAGAGTTTTCATTTCAGGTCTGTTGGCATCTCTCCCTCAAATACCTAATGCATAACAATAAAAAAAACTTTGAATAAAGTAACTTTATTGCATCATTCATGGACTCAGTGCTAACCTAAGTTCATTACAGACTTATCATAGGATGACATGACAGAAGTATCACACAGCAGTGCTCTGCCATTCACTCCCAACTGGAATGAGGACTCAAGATACCAAGACCTGTCATAAGACCTTGACAGGAAGCACATAATATCTAGTGACAGTGTAGTAATTAACTTGCACCACCAGCGAACAGGATTTTTTTTTTTGGGGGGGGGAAGAGAGCAGCACATGGCATGTAATAACAGAGATTAATTTCTGGTATCAGTTATTTCTTTATTTATTGCCAATCTGAGCACTCTGCTGAATACATCATGTTGCATTGTTAGCAGATAAAAATTTAGAATCTGCTGTGGCTATGCTGGTGTATTCCATTGACTGGCTACCTTTCCATGCTTGCATTGATAAGGATAGCCAAGAATCTGTGTAGGAAGGAAATTAAAGTACAAGCCTATTAGGCATTAACATTTATATATATTCACCACATGAGCAGGAAGAGCACTCTACCCCTTCCTCCATTTTGTCACTTTTGTATGTTTGAATGGTAGTAATCTAAATATGTGAGCCTCCATTATCCATGGTGTTTCTCTCATGACTTGGAACCCTGGAAAGTCAGAATTCTAATTTATGTGATAGCCCCCTTAGACAATGAAGCCTCTCCTGTTCCAACACACAGTCCATGTGAAAGAGGTGAGAGAAACCACAACAAAAGAGGCAGGCCTAATGTGTTTCTTTTGCTCCTGGTGTAAGAATACAGAAATGTTAATGAATGAGTAGGCCTAAAATGAAATTCTGACTTACTGGCTAAGATGCTCTGATATTCAAAAGAGCCATATGTTTGTATAGACTATTCATGTCTAGGTATTATCTGCTGCCTGCACTAACTCTAAATATACCAAGGCTGGAAAGGAATAAGCTATTTAAACAAGTACCACCGAAGGATTTGATAAACATCTGAGAAGAAAGCAAGACTGTTCCTTAGCTCCATTCCCCATGTGCTTCCTGGCAACATATCATTGCAATTACCGTACTTATGAGGAAGATCCCCATTTATTTCAGCATGAGCTTTTATGAAGAATAGCCCACTTCTCATGACACATTGAATATCTAAGCCACAAGATGGTTCACATTGTACATGGTCTGGGGATGGGAGTGAGACATAGGGCTTGGCAAAATGGCTCAGCTGGAGTAGGCTAAATAGGGTAGCTTAAGATTGCATGGAGGTGTGGTATGCCATGTGGTCTGGTCCTTTTATCCACATGCCATACATACCTCAAACAACTCTATTGGACCTGCTTCCCTTAAAAGGGAAAGGAAAAAGAAAAGAAAATATAATCCCCCTTCCCCTTCAATCTCCTCCTCCTTCTGGGAGGGAGAGAGAAGCTTTAATATTTTTTTAAAAATTAACCATCTTGAAAAATTGGTAGTGGTCTCTTTAAATACTCAAATTTGGAGGGTAAGTTTAACATTTCTTTTCCATGGCTGCTAACTGACACAGTGAATCAGAGATGCTTTGACAGGACATTTTTAGGGTGAAAAAAACCTTTCTAAGCATTTCTGATACAGTAGCAACAATTAAAAAGAAATGCAAAACATCTCCCCTGCCTGCCTGCCCTTCAAAGGACAGCCCAGAGGAAGTTTCCAATTAAGTGTCTTCTCTAAAGGCACAGCCAGCCATTTTGGTTCGATCCAAGCAATAACACACACTGGAACTGGACCAAAATCCTAACACTGAAAAAGCAATAGCCCCTGACACGGAGGACTGAAAGGTATAGGTAGGAACACTCTGGGGCTGGGCTGGTTCACGCTGGCACTTACACCATCTGGTCACTGGCAAAAGGAGTGAACCAGCCCATTCTCAGAGCAGATCAAACAAACAGTGGAACAAAGGCCCATGCAGTCAGACTCTGAGGCTGTGTGGGTAAAGATAATAGCAGCTTCTGCCCCATCACACATTCCAAAGATATAGAAGGGCAAAGATGTCACAGTTTTGTGCTTACTTAGTTTTACAACCAGTACTTCATGCTTCAGCACTCTTGACCCCATCTCTCTGTTATGTAGGACAAGGTCTTTCAGATAGTGAATTGTCTTTTTTCAAAAGAGAGAGAGAGAGATGTTTGAGTGGAAGACCGTTCTTGATCAAAGAGGAAAACCCCTGAAATTACAGCTGGAACCACGCATCAACTCCCTTGCTGTTATGCCACCACATATTTAAAAGCAACATGCCTTTATTTTCTGCTACTCTGTTGCTTGGATGTTCATGACACAAATCGATAGTTGGATTTGCTGAGAATGTTTGAAATCTGTTGTAGAGTCTGAGGGCAGATTCTGAAGAATATTGATAAAAACAGATTTCAAGAGCAAAGTTAAAACAAGTATGTGATCTGTCGTTGCCTTTGTTGTATGCAGTACAGAATAGACAAGTTCATCCTTATATAGCTTTCTACCTTTGTTTCTCGGGTAGCCTTAGTTATTGAATAACAAAGAAAAACTATCCTTTTGAAAGATCAACTTGATGCTGAATTAAGTCACTGCCGTGAGCAGGGAGCAGGGGTGGAGCTGCAGCTGATGTTCTCATTCTTGCATCTCTTTCTCCCTGCCTATAATTTATGGCCTGTCAATCAGTTCAGATATAAGTAGCCATCTCCTCTGCTATTGGTTCCTTTTCTTTCTTTCTTTCTTCATATCAGAGCATTGCACAATTTTAAAATTATGGATGTATATGAAATATAGGTAAAATTAAAAACAAATTAAAATGTTAAGATAATTAAACTATTTTTGACCAGCATTATCTTGAGCATTTGCTAGATCTTGAGCTTCCTACTTCACTTCAAAGTTTATTAAGTGACTTCCAAATTGTCCAGCCAGAGTCTTGTCCTGGTGGGAAACACTCTTCAGCATTCATCCATTTTGCAAGGTGTGTTTAGCCTAGCCTCCTCTGGTTTAGTATTTAGACTCAGAGCTTGAGATGTGTGCAGTGCAATGTCTCTGGAAGTGAAGGATTGTCCAGCTGCACATCATTGCCCAGGGGATACCCAAGTGTATTCATAATGTTTTTATAATCTTCAGGGAGGCTCCTTCGATATCCCCTCTTGGTTGCACTGCTGTTACTTCATGGAATGTTTATGAACATTCTGAAAGCTATGAGAAACCATTAATGGATCTGGAGCCAGAGTGTAAAGAGTAGCATCTGTACAACTAGTGGTAACAGCACTACTGGAGTATGCAGCAGATATCCAGGACCTGATCTGTCAAGAAAGTCAGTTATAGTGGTATAGTGGCAAATGTTGCAAAGCAGAGAATTGCATCAACCTTGCCTATAGCAAGGCACTGTTTTTCCATTATAGGACATCAGCTGAGAATTGAATCAATTGAGTCCCAGAGCATCGTCCTATCATTGCTCTATGGGTGAGTCCATTATGCCTTTATTTGTATTCTTCTTAAAAACAATCACTGTCCAAGCTATACTGCTCCCTGGAGCTCCATCAGCCAACCTACAGAATATTTTCACTCACCATCTCTCCCTCTACTTTCTTCCTTTTGTTTCTTCTATATCAGTGGTTCCCAACCTTGGGTGACCCAAGTGTTATTGGACTGCAATTCTCAGAAGCCTTCACCACTAGCTGTGCTGCCCAGGGTTTCCGGGAAATGTAGCCCAAGAACACCTGGGTAAACCAAAGTTGGCAACCATTGTCCTATATGGTGTTCAAGAAGAAGAGACTAGTTTTTAGAAGCAGCAGTCTCCTTATGATTCTAATGATTCTATATGATCTACAGGCTCTTCTTCCACAACTTAGAAGGACCTTTAGATATTAGTGACTAGAAAGAAGTCTCTCTGGTAACTTTTTCAGTGGTCCTTCTTCCTCATTTTGCCATGAATAAAAATGAATAATCAAAGAAAATCAGAATAATTTCTCACTGCCTATTGGATGGCCATTCTATAAACGTTTAGGTACTCACATAACTCTGCAAGGTAAGAATAAGGATTGAATTCTATAAGAAACTCCTGCCAAGTAAACAAATCTGCAAGTGAACTACTAACCTGGGTGCCATTGTTATGTGTCATCAAGTTACTTCTGAGTTATGATGACACTATGAATTAGTGACAAGTGTGGTATAATGGATAGAGTGAGGAACTAGGATTCATGGGGGCTAGGTTCAAATCCCTGCTCAGCCATAGAAATTCACTGGGCATTTAGAACTGATAAAACCACTCCTTTAAAATCCCACTTACCTTGAAAGTCCTATTTTTGTTGTTTAGTCGTTTAGTCGTGTCCGACTCTTCGTGACCCCATGGACCAGAGCACGCCAGGCCCTCCTGTCTTCCACTGCCTCCCGGAGTTGGGTCAAATTCATCTTGGTAGCTTCGATGACACTGTCCAACCATCTCGTCCCCTTCTCCTCTTGCCTTCACACTTTCCCAACATCAGGGTCTTTTCCAGGGAGTCTTCTCTTCTCATGAGATGGCCAAAGTATTGGAGCCTCAGCTTCAGGATCTGTCCTTCCAGTGAACACTCAGGTTTGATTTCATTCAAAATGGATAGGTTTGTTCTCCTTGCAGTCCAGGGGACTCTCAAGAGTCTCCTCCAGCACCACAATTCAAAAGCATCAATTCTTCGGCGGTCAGCCTTCTTTATGGTCCAGCTCTCACTTCCATACATCACTACTGGAAAAACCATAGCTTTGACTATGCGGACCTTTGTCGGCAAGGTGATGTCTCTGCTTTTTAAGATGCTGTCTAGGTTTCTCATCGCTTTCCTCCCAAGAAGCAGGCGTCTTTTAATTTCGTGGCTGCTGTCACCATCTGCAGTGATCGTGGAGCCCAGGAAGGTAAACTCTGTCACTGCCTCCATATCTTCCCCTTCTATTTGCCAGGAGGTGATGGGACCAGTGGCCATGATTTTAGTTTTTTTGATGTTGAGCTTCAGACCATTTTTTGCGCTCTCCTCTTTCACTCTCATTAAGAGGTTCTTTAATTCCTCCTGACTTTCTGCCATCAGAGTGGTATCATCTGCATATCTGAGGTTGTTGATATTTCTTCCGGCAATCTTAATTCCAGTTTGGGATTCATCCAGTCCAGCCTTCCGCATGATGTATTCTGCATATAAGTTAAATAAGCAGGGGGACAATATACAGCCTTGTCGTACTCCTTTCCCAATTTTGAACCAATCAGTTGTTCCATATCCAGTTCTAACTATTGCCTCCTGTCCCACATATAGATTTCTCAGGAGATGGATAAGGTGGTCAGGCACTCCCATTTCTTTAAGAACTTGCCTATTAGGGTCACTCTAAGTTCTGACTTGATGGCACAGAATACACATATACAAAGGTCTTATCATGTACAGCCCTATTCATATCTTTGCAAAATAAGACCACAGCTTCCTTTATTGAGTCAATCCACCTAATGCTCAGTCATCTTCTTTTCCTTCACCTTTTCCTAGTCTTGTCTTCTCATGAGGTGCCTAATGTACAAGAGGTTTTAGTTTAGTTATTTTTGCCACTAGAGTGAGGCTTGATTTGATGTAGCACCCACTTCTTTGTCTTTCCAGTGACAGAAATGAGGTGAAGAAAAACTGTTTCTGGGAAAAGGAAAGCACGCAGACAGGATGAATTTTGATTGAAGATAACCAGCTCCTCCTTTGGCTTAGAAGTGTCTGGGTACCTATAATTAAATCTCATGGTACTGGACTATTCATATTTAATAGGTATCTTCTTATACTATGGAGTATATAGATGGAAGTAGAACCCTGAGGGCCTCATTATGGAAACTTACATGAGTAAGTTGAATGGGCCTTCTCCAAAGAGCAAAGATTAACCAGAATATTTATTTTGCCATGCAAAATACATAACAAAGTCTAGCAGCCTGGGAAAATGCCTCTTGATTATAAGGGTATTCCTACTTGTTTCCTTCTCTTTTTTTGCCATCTTCTGCAAACCCCCTTCTTTATAATTCATTGAGAACACCTTTGTGGTCCTTCTGTGTGGTAATAAATTGTTCTCCACTGCGAAGGCGTAGAAGGAATTGGCATGGTATGTGTGTGGGGTGGGCAGAAGGGTCATTCACTGGGGAATGTTACTGTCTGAGACAGAGAAATTGTGGCAATTAAAAAGCAATTTTAAAGAGGGGGAAATGTAATGTTGAGCTTTCCAGAAACATTTCCCCTACATTAATATTTTTAATTAAGATAACTGGCAGTGAATTATGGCCTCAGTATAGTAGCATCACATTCTCTCTACCAAATTCCAACTGCAAGGTGCCTTTTATGGATTCTTATGCTTCAGTGAGAGATAAAATACTGTTGTCTCTGCCCAATATTATATCTACACCACACAGATTTCATTATGTCCTGTGTTATTGGCCACTGTGGCATCAAGCCTTGGTGACAAATCGGTTTTCTTTGAGTTCTCCTAGAAATTATGTCAGTCACCATGATGGACCAAAAGGACACATTTTACCAGACTATATGTTGAGTAAGCTGGCTGGATAGCTCAGTGGTTTAGGTATTTGGCTGTGGAGCCAGGGGTTGGGAGTTCAATTCCCCATTGTGCCTCCTGTGAGTAGAGGCAGACTATGTAGTCTTGGGCAAGCTGCACAGTCCCAGGGCACCTCCAGAAGAAGGGAATGGTAAATCACTTCTGAGTATACTTTGCCCAGAACCCTGAAAAGGGTCAGCATAAGTCAGAACTGATTTCATGATATATAATTATTAAACAAAACCCATGCTTTCAAAGCAGTGTGGAAGTGTTAAATTCTGCCAGAACTGCTGGCTGTTGCATCAGTTATATGACTGGATACAATACAGTTGTTATTGCTGATTTTTAAAACAAATTTTAAAACAATTGGAACCAGCACAAGAATGGAGTCCAATAGATTCTTCAACAGGGACAGGGAAGTTGTGGTACTCCAGATGCTGTTAAGACTCTCAAATTTGTTAGCAAATGTGGAACCTGGGATTTTAATATCATCAACTATAGGGCCAGTGTATTCACTGCCTTCAGTGAAGTTAAAACTTTCTTAAAGAGAAAAGATGGGATCTGCTATTTCTTGCTACATGACTAAGGAAAAGAGGAAGCCAGTGGGAAGGGGCAACAAGAAGATGGAATTCTACAAGAAATGTTATCTTGTTGTCTCAAACTCTTTTGTATCCTCAGTGGTATATAATCACTTCTTCACTTACAGCATCATATAATTCCTCACCATTATTCATTCTGATAATGACCTGCAACTTTTTGGGACTGCAACTCCCAGAATTCCCAAGCCAGGATGGACCAATGGTAATCTTGTCTTGCTGTGATGGAACCTGTATATTGGCTAAACAGTTTAAATACTTGCAATGAAAACGAAACAGAAACCAACCAGGCCACTTTAGTTGGTTTTGTTGTTGTTGTTGTAGTAGTAGTAGTTGTTGTATAGAACTCTACAGGTTCCATATTTACTAACAAATTGAAGAGTATTAACAACATCTGGAGCACGGCAAGTTCCCTGTTTCTACTGGACATGGCTTATTATATTGGCTCTTTCTCAAAAACATTGAAGTTAGTTCTTTTTAACAATATCTCCAAGGTAATGCAAAACAAAAAAATTAAAAAGTGAGAGGTTATTTCATTCCAAGCATGAAATATTCTAATTTCTTAAATCTCCAATGACTTCTGGAGGTAAGCCATTTTCTAAACTCTCAATGACTTCAAGATATCTTCTTTTATCTTTTTATGGCTAAAATAAAATTAAATTAAGAATCATTGAGAAGTTACTAGTGATTTTATGGATGGTTTAATGTCTGGTGACCAGTTTAGGAAACCTCCTCATTTGAAGTCTCCTGGAATTTCTTGCTGGTCTGAATGCCTCTCCAATGAACATGGAAGCTACTTGTCGCTCATTAACCTGCCACTCCTTAACTTTATCCAGAGGCCACAGATAACATTTTAGTGCTTGGTCACTCTTATTTTACCATTTATCTTTGGTAGATTAATTCAGTTTCCTTAGAGGCATTGTAATCTCATTGTGATCCATCAGAATACAGTAGAATTATTACTGCACTGTTTCAGTGCACTTGGCAACCTCAGTGTTTGATATCTTGCAAACAACTTGCCTGGAAATAATAGTACGAGCAGAAAAAATAGTACTGCTTCTAGCAATAAGATGAGAGATTTGGTAGCTACGTTTGTGCCACAGATTCATTTTGTAGCTTTCACAAGATATTGTCTTTTTGCCTCAGTTTCTCATTCAGGAAATGGGAACAATGGTGACATGCTTTACAGATGTAGTTGTATTCAGAGAAATACTTATGTTAGTCTGTTTCGACAGTAAACAAAAATACAAGTATTGTGGCTGCTTTAAGGCAATCACATTTACTTCAGTGTGCGTGTTTTGAATTGCAATCCGCTTCCTCAGACATATGGAGCATAGTCTCTGGGACACAAGTTTATATAAAGTACACATGGTGATAGCAGAGATAGGAGGGACAGGGTGGGGCCATCTGGAAGAGCACTTGCATACTTATACCTCATAATGAGCTTCTACAATGACAAGGGCATTATTAACACAGGTAGTGAACTTTCAAGGTGTTGATAATACCAGGAAGATCCCTCCCCCCCCCCCCCAATTTTAGAGAGTTGTTCTGAAACACAATGAATGTTTATGAATTTTTTAAAATGACATAACATAATTTATGGTAGGTATGATCCACTTGGGGCTCCCAGTGTGGCGCAATGAATAGAGTGACTCTGGAGAACAGGGTTTGAATCACTGCTTAGCCATAGAAGCTCACAGGGTGAGTGGAAATGGTAAAACCCCTCCTTAAATATCTCACTTTCCTTGAAGGCCCTAATTAGCTGAATTGGGTCCTTTTAAGGAGAAAGATGGGGTAAAAATATTTTAAATAAATAAATAAATAAAAGTTGGTTTCGACTTGATGGCACAGAACATACATACCCATATGATCCATTCACACATCAAAATAGACAACAAATCCCATGCTGCTGTTATAGTCTTGAAAAGGGCAATTAAATTCCCCATCACATTAAAATGATCAAGGTGAAGAGAGCAGAACTCTTTTCTTTTTTCCTTGCCAGGACAGGGAGGAAATAAGAGATTTATAATGATATGACAAGAATGATAAGAGTCAAGAGAGAAAACACAGGCCATTCTGTCCATGGCAGCTATGGTTTTCAAGTCAACTACTTACTGTATGCTGTATTTCAGCTTTTGTGTGGGATACATTGACTGTGTACATACCACTGCCCTGTGCTAACTTTGGTATGCATTGGATTTCAACAGATTAGTAAAAGTACTACTGAGAGTGGCATATGAAAATTTCATTATTAGATAATGTCAGCAAGGGCTTCACCAGATAAATTATTGGCAGTTGCTAGTCTAAATAGAGAAGAAGGTGTCTCATCACACCTTCACAGGTCACCCTTCTGCTAAACTATGGAACTGCAACTGTAAGTCAACATAACCCTGACTGAAAAGCATAATTCCTATGAATTGAAAAGCAGGATGTGAAGAGACACTAATCCATTCCACAAACACTAGACTTCTGTCATCCAACCAAACCAAAATATTTTTCAAGACTTCTATTCCTCATATGATAGGAAATGCAGATTTGAGATAAATATGCAAACTTTGTCCCTCTATCAAATCAACATCTCCACCACCTTCCAGATGTTCAAAGGGTGACCATTTGCAGCAGGAAGTCTTCTCTACCTATGAAGGTCCTCAAATGATTTAGAATCCTGATTTTCCATATTACTAAATCCTACAGGGAACCTCCACAAGTATATTTCCAGCACAGGGAAGGCAATGAAACTGATCGAAGAAGGAGAGAAAAGAAAAAGGTTAATCCTCCATCTTTCCCTTGTGGCAATCCCCTTCATTTTCACTGGTAGGCTTTGTGAGGGTGAAGGAGGAAAAGTATACTCAAGCAGGGTTTGGTTGTCAATTTATTGATCAAAATGTAGATTCCCAAGACACAAGAGGGAGGAGGTCAGCCTAGCTTCTCTCCACAGGGAGTTCCATAGCCTGGGGGCAGCTTCAAATAAAGCCTTTGGTGATTATAATCAAACAAAAGAACATCACAGCAATGTTAGCAATGTATGGGATTCTTGGCACAATGTTATGGGTTGTCCAATAGTACAAAATACTTTTTTTGAAGCTTAGAAAATTCATAGGTGATACATCTGTGAATGGGTAAAAGGTTTTTTTGGCCAAAAATGTTGATTTTATGTTGATTCAGAAGATGAGCAATTGCAGAGAGATATCTGCCTCATACCTTGCTTGTGAGCCAGCCACCCCTGGAAAGATGGCTCAATGAGCTGGACCTGACAGTGTAATTTCTGTGTTCTGATGTTCACGCCTCAGGTGAGAAAGCAGTACTAGATTGTATGTCAATCGGTACTAATGTGAAAGTCTCCTAGAGCCTAGAAGCCCCTGTCTCACTCTTACCATATCCGTAAGACAAATCCCGAGTTTAACTTGGCCCAGTCTCTGCAAGATGAACAGCTTTTCAGCACACCTTAAAAGAGACTGGTGTACTGACTGCAGAGTAAGAAATCCTCTCCATCACCCAGGAGTCTGCTCAAAATCAAATAAGACTTTCTCTTTTAATAATGCCTCTTCTACCTCCACTCTGCTGACCTTAGAATGAGAATCAAAGAGAAAAAGATATCATACATAAAACAAAGAAAACGGAAAACAGGAAGAACTGAATTGAATTCCACCTAAATGTCACCTTGCAAGTTGGCTTTTATTATTTGATAGCAAGGCAATTTTGCTGACAAATCTGTTATCAGCTGCCTGTTGTACAAAGGCAGAGGAAAGCCTATGATAGGTCACTGAAAAGTCAGTGTTATATAACAAGGGTTTTAGTTGCATTCTGTAACACTTGCGATACGATGTGAGAGGTACACAATTCCACTCACTGAAAGGGCCACTGGAGGGTTGCAATGCCTATGCTATGTGTTTCATACAGCCATTACTGCACACCATGAATGGTTAAAACTGGTTTCTGTGTTTAGCATGCTTTTACTTAAAAGAAGACTAGAAGATTTATCTAGCAGCCCTCTCTTCCAACTCTTGCAGGAAGAGAAGAGTCAGTGGACCATCCTGCGGTGTGCAGTGGGCTGACTCTGGCAACTCTAGCACCAGGGCTGGCCGATGGCATTTTACTGCCTGAAGCAAAGGATAAAATGGCACCAGACTTCCATTCCACATGAGAAGCAGCTCAAAGTGATAGTTGAGTCTTACTTCATTAATGGCAAAACCCTTCCAATGTACCTTAGAACAGCAGGTAGCCTGGGGGTGTAGGAGAAATGTGTAGCAACCGTATCTGTGATACACCACTCTGCTGCCCCTATTCCCTGGGGTCTGCCATCTGAGGTAGATACCTGATTTTGTCTAATGGAGGCTGGTTTATACTAAAACATGGCTGTTGGGTGTTTATTGTTTAAAATGAAGACTTTCTAATAAAACGAAATATACATTGCAAAACCTTAAACTGCCTGATTTGACATTCAGACTTGTTTCAAGGAAATGTAATCAATGAAGTTTTATGAGGGGTTGGATGGGAATTTTAGCTTGGAGTAGCTATTCTGAGAAGAAACATATGGTTACCTCCAAAAAATAGAAGCCCTGTGTTTCTTTCTCCCACTCTACCTTCTAACATCTAGCAAGTAAAATATTATTGGGACAATCATTCCACATTGGATCTTTATTTGTTTTCAGCTAACAGTCAGGGGGTAGGAGCTTACAGATGAGGGCTTCTATATATCTAATGCCACGCTGAAATCAGTCCTGTGTCCCCTGTCAGTTACTAGCATGCAAGAAGTCTGTAGCCAGATCAGACGCTGCACCAGCCTGATAATACTGCATGCATAGGGTCCTGCAGCTTGAATCTGACCGTAGCTTTGAATGACAGAACTTCATGCCTTATTTGTCTTACAGGAATCAGAATATTGGGCACATGTTCTTTTTCTAGCTTTGAAACTGACCTATGATCAACTTCCAAGAAGCGAGTCTCTGTGTGTGCATTACCTCTGTCATTTACGTCTAACTTCAGTCCTGCGCACAACTTCAAAGTGTGTAGGCTAAATTAATAGAGAGGAATACAGGACTTTCCCCACAGTCTACATTCATCCACCCATATTCTATGTATTCAGCCAAAGGTTTGAACACAGCCTTTCCTGAATACAATTGCAAGTGTATTTATTCCTTTGCAGCGCTCCTAATTGTACAAATTATAGTAGGACCCCCGTATGGTCCCAACCTGCCCCCCCCCCGCAGATGCTGAAAAACATGGATTATAGCAAACATAATTTTAATACTGAGCGCTATACACAGCATGGTCTCTGGCTCCCTCTATAGACCAGTTCTAAAAACTTCATCTTTAGAAATAAATATTTCTATGATTTTTCTTTTAGTATTTTTTAATATTTTCAGACTGTGGATAAGTGAATCAGTGCTACTGATCCTGCAGATATGGGAATCCAACTGTAGTTCATGAGCATGCAATTATATGTGCAAAGGCCCCTGTTCTGCATCTTACACTGAATGTGAACTAGAGCAGTCAGCAGCCATGCAGCAAAAAGCAAAAAAAGTGTGCTGCTTATTTACCACCCCATAGCACTTAAAGCACTCTCTGGGCAGTTTACAAGTTAATTATGCAGGCTACAGATTGCGCCCCCCCCCAAGCCAGCTGGGTACTCATTTTACCAACCTGAGAAGGATAGAAGGCTGAGTCAATCTTGAGGTGACCACCTGGGATAGGACCCTGGGTCGTGAGCACAGTTTTGGCTGCAGTACAGCTGTTTAACCACTGCACCATGAGGCTCCTCATGAGCCTTCCCTTCCAAATGCTCATCTTGCACACTGAGAATGCAAACAGCCCCTTTTCTGCATCTTTCATTGATTATGAACCAGAGCTCAGCAGCCATGCAGCAAGCATAATCCTTCCTTTCCAAATGCACACTGAGAATGCAAACAGTATACATGCCCTGCCATTATAGTAAATATTTTGAGGCAGTGATGACAGTGCTGAAGCATAGAGAAGCTTGCTTCTTCTATTCAGCACCCAGAATGATATCATATCTGTATCTATAGCTCTGCCCTGGTATTATTCTACCCAGCACTGTAAACAGAGGAGAACATCTAGCCCCATCCCATTATGCCAGAAAATCTAGGTTCTTGCCCATATGTAGAGTCTACTAATAAGCAGAATCCTTCTCATATTCAATTCCAGCACTAAAATCATAAAGAATGTGAAAATAGGCTAGGCACTCCCCAATAAAGGTGTTTATAGCACTGGGTATGATAATGCCCAAATCTATCTCTATCTCTGTATCTCTATCTCTATCTGTATCTCTGTCTTGGTAAGGCTGTGGGCATGGACATGTATAGCTGCCTTTGGAATTCTGGGAGTTGTCCAAAAACACAAATCTGTGCACTTCTGATCTGTATGTGCATATATGTACACACATATAGAAATGTCACTATATACATCTATGTATCTATAGATAGAGGTATAGACAATGATATTGTGCCATCACAGCACCCAGGCAACCCATGTTCAAAGGCTGTTTGATGAGAAGTTCTCTTTGTCCAAATCCCTGAGTTTAAGTGGAGACTGTTGAATAATGCAAGTTCATTGAAATCAATGGCAAAGACTGAAAACAATTGATTTAAATCAAAACACTCAGCAATCAAATTCGGAGGGATTGAACTGTTGGGTCATACGGTGGTTTCTGAATGGATTTGATTGAATTGCATTGAAGGATCTTGTGTCTTCATTACATTGAACCGAAGCTGGTATGAATGATGCCTTTTTAAACCACCTCATTGTCTCCTTTTTTGTGTTGATAGCTGGATTACAACACTAGGACTACAGATGCCTGGGATTTAACCCATATATGGTGAGTTGAAGCTAGGAGGACTAAAGAAAAGGAGGCAATTTGCTCTTCTTGATGGATAACTTCATGCTTTTTCTCTCTAGATTTAGATTCCCAAATGAATAAATCATATACCAAGACTGTGATTTATATCTATTATTTTGTGATGTTTTAGTCTCATAAAATAAAACCTTTCTATCTTGTCTCTTGTGGGCATAGCAACATTCTGAGTTATGGACAGAGCATCTCAGTATTCCCCCCCCCCCCCCAACATGTTTTCAATAGATTTCTGTAAAAGAATGCCAAATACTGTTCTTGTTCCACAACAGCCTTAAAATTTTACATTTGATTACATCGACCTCCCATGAGTAGATAATTAATGTTGATACAATCTTCTTGCTACAACCTATTTTCAGCACATGAATTACCCACTTATGCATTTAGACAGAAAGCTTATCACAATGTCAGAGATAAATTTGCGCCTTTCATATGAGTCTAGAATTTGGCATAAACATAAGAAGGTGATTTATAAGGATCTGGGCCATTGGCTCACTTATGTTGGGTTTTCAGGATCATCAACATCTGATATGGGGGCTCTGAAACCTCTGTGCCAAATATGGCCTGTAGTCACATCCCATCTGGCCTCCATGAATCCACTCCATATACTACGTGTGCTACACTTTCAAGTCATTGGGTCTAGCTAGGAAGAAGCAAAAGAGAAAAGGGGTAATTATAATTTCTTAAGGGCATGCATTTAAAGCCTCTGTTGAGGTGACACACTAGCAGTCCTCTATTTAAATAAAAATGAAAGCCTGCCCCTCATTGGCCACCTCAGCTCATAACAAGAATAAGCTTGTTACTGGAAATAGAAGCCTCAGACCCCTGAAGGTGTCCTTTCAAAGGATGCTTTCCCCAGTTTTTAATGTTTAACTTCAAGTTATCAGTAAAACTGCAATTTACATTTATTTTCCAGGTAGGAAATCAAAGGAATGAAGATTTAGCTCAGAATAAAACGGTTAGGGTTGAGCTGTTTTTTTGAGTATACAACAGGTTGAAGAGAGAGTTTGCTGACTCCTAACAAAGCACAGCAAAGGAATAAAACTGAGACAGACCCCAGGGAGGGAGTGACCAGAGGAAGTGAACAGGGAGAACTAACAGGAGTTTGAAGGGGGAGTTCAATGGGAGAACCCATAACAAAATTTTTAGTTTCTGGATATAGTTATATATTAGTGGACGTTACCAGCATCCTTCAAGGCAGACAAGACAAAAGAAAGGGCATTCATAGACAAATAGAAGAAAATAAAAAGGTAAGAGGGATTGTGGAAGGAGAAGACACTTCAGTGGTAGTGACCTACAAAGTGTGTGCAATACTTGTCTTTGTGCCTGAGAACAACACAGTGTGCACATGCAACAAGTGCAAACTGGTAGCACTGCTGGAAGAAAAAGTGAAAGAAATGGAGAAGCGAGTGGCCATGCTTAAGGCTATAAGAGAAGATGAAGAGTGCATAGACAGAACTCTTGAGAAGCAGCAGCAACCAAGGGAGGCACTGGAGATGGAAGAATAGCAAAGCAAAGCAAAGCAGAGGAGGAGAATGATGAGGAAAGAACAAACCTAGTGGAGGAAGCATCATGGAAAAGAGTCACAGCTAGTAGCAAAAGAAGGAGAAGCCACTCTTCACCAGTGGATCTGTAAAAATGCTTTCAGATTTTTGAAAAGGAGTCTGGCAGCCAGCGTGCAGAGGAAGACATACAGGAGACGAAGACGAGAGAGACTGAAGCTCGGCCAAGTAAAGTCACTAAAACCACACTCTACAAAAAGAAGAGAAGAATAGTTGTAGTAGGAGACTTCTTGCTGAGTTGGATTGAAATATGCCAGGAAGATCCATGGACCCACAAGGGAAGATGGATTATGGATGGGATGGGAGGATTGCCATCATTCATGAAACCCATGGATGCATATCCCTTTCTTCTCATCCACATGGAAACAAATGACACAACCAAAAGGAACCATTAACAAATCACATCAGACTTTGAAGCCTGCATTGGCTGCTGGTTTGCTTCTGTGCCAGATTCAAGGCACTAACCTTGACCTATAAAGCCCTGGATGGTTTGGGACCTTGCTAGTTATTGGAACATCCTTCCCTAACATCAGCTTCCTGTGCCACTCGCACCTCTCAGGCTTTGATGCTGCTGGTGGTCACCCCAAGTGAGGCCAGGGAATCTTTGACTAGGAGCTGGGCCTTCTCTGTGGTGGCCACCTCCTTGTGGAATGCTCTAACTGTGGAGGTGTGCCAGGCTCCTTCCCTCTTAATATTCAGAAAGCACATTAAACATTGCTTTTCAGGAAGGCATTTCAGGATACCCTCCCTCTATAACTGTTTGCTACTTAGCCTTATTTTTGGCCATTATATTTTGCACTTTGTATCTTGTCCGTTGACATGATCTTGAATGTTTAAGTGTGTTGTTCTCCCTATATATTAGGTTTTTAATATTTTTATCTGTGAGTTTGGTGGGGTGTGGGTATGCTCTTTATATTTATTTTACTATTGGAAACCACACAGAGTAGTGGCAATGCCATGAGATGGCATGGTAAAGAAATATAATGAATAAAATAAAATAAATAATTGAAGCTCCAAGAAGGAAATTCAATGATTTAAGGGCCCAGATAGTCTTCTCATTCATCCTACTAGTACTCGGAAGAGGAATAGAAAGGGAAAGAAAAATACTCTGAATGACTGGCTACGAAGGTGGTGCTGACCTGAGTGATTTGGATTTTGGGACCATGGGCTATGCTTCCTGGAAGATGGACTGCTGGCAAGTGATGGGTTGTACCAAGGACTGGGAAGAATGTATTTGGCCACAACATGAAGAACTTCAAAGGAGGTCTTTAAATTGAATTGGAAGGGGGAAAGAAGTGCAAGCTCAGATATGAAGGCTTAGGCACAACAAGAGGAACAGATCAAGCAGCTCTAATGAGGTGCAATAATAACCTTCATAAAAATGTACAAAAGAAAGCAGGCCACAAATCACACAATATCTGGTGTCGATATACGAATGCCAGGAGTATGGGAAACAAAGAAGAACTGGAAATCTTAGTTCAGGAGGGTAAACATAAATTGATAGGAATAACTGAAACTTGGTGGGATGACTCCCATGACTGGAACAGAACAATTGAAGGATATAAATTGTTCAAAAAGAACAGAAAGAATAGAAAGAGAGGTGGAGTCACATTATTTGTCAAAAACACGCATTCCTACACAGAAATACAGGAGGAGATTGGTTGCCCCACTGAGAGTATCTGAATCAATGTAGTTGGGGCAAAAACCAAAAGGAACATGATAGTCAGAGTCTACTACCGACCACTCAATCAAGGAGAGGATGCGGATTAAACTTTAAAAAAACAAATTGCAAGGATTTCAAAGAGACACGATGGGAGATTTCAATCATCCTGATATCTGCTGGGAGGCAAATTCTGCCAAGTATTGTCCGTCCAAGAAATTCCTAGCTTGTGTGGCTAATAATTTTCTCCTACAAAAAGTGGAGCAAGAAACTAGAGAGCTAGTTAACCTTGACTTGATTAGAGATGACTTGGTGGAGGAAGTGGCAGTAAGGATAACTCTGGGCAAGAGTAACCATGTTCTACTAGGCTTCTTGATTTCAAAGGAAACCAAAGCAGAGTGTAGCCACATATATATGTTGAATTTTTAAAAAGCCAATTTTAATAAACTCAGAACAAGGATAAGCAAGGCCCCATGGCAGGAAATCCTAACAAGAAAAGAAGCCCAAGGTGGCCAGGAGTATTTAAAGGCACAACTACAAACAATTCCAAAAAAAAAAGGTACAACTACAAATAATTCCAAAAAGGGAAAAAAAAGGTGGAAGACAAGAAAAAAAGACCAATGTGGCTTCACAAAAACCTCAAGGAAGACATGAAAATGAAAAGGACACATATAGGAAGTGGAAGGAAGGCCATGCCACAAAGGAAGAGTACAGACAAGTAGGAAAGAATTTCAGAGATACGGTTAGGAAGGCAAAAGTTGAGAATAAGCTGAGGTTAGCAAGAGAGGCTAAAAGCAACAATAAAGCATTATTCAGGTATGTGTGTAGCAAAAGAAAAGAAACAGTGGCTCAGCTATGCAGTGGAGATGGGGAAATTATAACAGATGACAAAGAAAAGGCAGAAGTGCTCAATTCCTACTTCAGGTCGTTCTTCTCCCAAAAGACAGACTATAACCCTCCAGGCAAATGTGAAGTGCATGTGGAGGGGACAGGATTACTACCTTGAATGAGTTCAAAACTCCAGGGTCTGCATCCAAGAGTACTGAATGAACTGGCTGAAGAATTCTCAGAACCACTGACTATTATTTTCTTGAAATCATGGGAAATGGGTGAGGTGCCAAATGATTGGAAGAGGACTAGCTTTGACCCTTTCTTCAAAAGGAGCCAAAAGGAGAAACTGGGGAACTACAGACCACTCACCCTGATATCAACCCCAGTGAACATTCTGGAGCAGATTATAAAGCAGTCACTTTGCAAATACCTTGAAAACAATGTGGTGATAATTAGAAGTCAACAAAGATTTGTCAAGAGCAAATCCTGCTAGACAAATCTATCTCATTTTTTGAACAGGTAACCTTCCTGGTGGATGGTACGAATGCTGTAGACATAATATATATTGACTTCAGCAAAGCTTTTGATGAAGTGCCTATGATATTTTGATTAGCAATCTAACTAGGTGTGTGCTGGATAGAACAACTGTCAGGTGGATATACAGTTCACTACAGAATCATATTCAGAGAGTTGCAGAAAACACATTGGGGAAAAAAGTTAGGTGTCTCTGTTATGTGCTGGAGGTGAGTCCTAATACAGGTTTGCAGGGCTGTCTTGTTGTGAGTTTTTGTAACCATCCCAAACTTTCAATACTGTAAATTCTCTCCACTTTATACTCTAATTCTCCACCTTATTAGCAGCCATTGAAATTCCAGTCCTACCTGGAAATGCTTGAGAATCTACTGAGATCACCTGGCCAGTAACGTCTTGTTGGAGGTAAATTTCCTCAAGCGAAAAATATATATATCACCATATACATTATCTATTGCATGCTGTGTTGCTCAGCTCCTCACACAACAGATAATATGATTGCTCAACTTGAGGCAATTCACCTCCAAAAGTTACACTGTTTGTGTTACGCTAGCCTAACTACAGAAGAGGAGTTTGGGTATGTGCAAAACATGTGCTTTGTCATAGTTCTATAGCATGATGCTTTGCTGGTTCTGAATGCCTCCAAAGATCAATTGGAAGCTGATTCTAGGAAACTATCATTTATGGTGGTCCCATTGCCATCCCTGAAGATTCTTAGCTGTACAATGCACTGATGCCCGCCTTGAAACCAGGCTCCTTAGAAACTTTTGTATTCTTAAAGTTTTATTGTATAGCTAAAAGCCTTTTTGACATAATACAAACAAAGATATGAATTTACCTCTTATCTTCCTAATGCAAGTTGAGAAACACAAATGGACACATAATTATCTCTATCCAACAATAAAAAGCAAGCCAACTCAGTTGGCAGAACAAGATTCTTCCTTGCATCAAACTTGGACATATTTTGCATGAGGTTCGTCATATATAGGATAGTGGGTAAGAACAGTGAATAACATCCTCTACAACCTTTTGACAAAAGAATAGGAATAGTATTCCATGAGGATGATCTTATAGCGGCTATCTAAAAATGTAAGGACCTTAGCTCAGTAAAAGCAATTCTATGTGGAGCTAGCATAACTGTCTCAAGATGATCACCTTTCTGGAAATCTGTTTTAATACAAGGATAGAAAATCTTGTGGAATGGGTTTTGGACATTGACTGGAGCCCAGGAAGCTCACAGTTGAGCTTTCCTGCCAACCAATGCAAAGTGGAAACTCACAATTTAGAATATAAGGAACAACCATAAGCTATAGAGACCAGCCAGGAAGTAGACAGCACTAAAATCCTGGATGTTGAAAAGATGAAGTTGCATTCTGGCCTGGAGTGAAGCCCATCCCATTTCAGTGTGGACTTACACTGTGGAAGTACCTATAGGAAGGACCAAGATTTCCGTTTTTTGTTTTTTTAATTGTATCCTTTCCAATGCAAAAGTTAAAGATTTACTGCATCCCCAAAATTCTACAGAAGTGTTTCTCAACCTTTTCCAAGTTGAGACTTCCTTTTATAATAGCCAAGTAAACTGTGATCCCATCACCATATTTGCATACAATGGCATTTATTGGGGTATTAAAAACACATTAAAATAAATATAATTCTCCTTTGGAGGGGGTAGGAGTGATTCACATACATAAAAAGAAAATCTGCCCAAAGGGGTACAGAAATAACTTAGAACTCTAGGTTGCTTGCAATTCTGGATCATTTATCTATCTGTGGGCAAGGAGGATTAAAATAAAACAGCATTGTGCTTACCATATCTAATATAATAAATATAAAAATAATTGCAACTAAAAATAACTGTGGCAACCCTCCAGAAAACACTTTGCAACCCTCTTGGAGGTCATGATGACCCTTGGTTGGGAACCCGTGCTCTACAGCATATAACAGGATCACCTGGCCAAAAAAGGTTTCAGAGCTGGTAAAACCAATAAATCATGTTTTGCACTTAAAAAAAAAAAAGGTCACAATAGTTCCAAGAAGACATTTAACTTTACAGAGAATGCCTTCCTGGTGAATCCTCTGAGAGATGTTTGCTGTAAAGTGAACTCCTAGATGATCTAATCTATTTGACAAAGTAGTTAGCAATTGTCCACCAAGATTTAAATGATCTTTTACTGAAAAGAACCACTTTCAGAAGCTTTTGTATATTGCTGGTTATACTGGTAATTACCCTTTAATCTTGCAGTGTAAATATGCATATTAGTCTCCATGATTTCAGAGGGACCTACTCCCAATTAAGTATGCATAGGATTGCAGCCTTTGCATTAATGCTGTTTGTAGAATTGCCCTTTTAGAGTTCAGAGAGAGAGGCTGCAGGCATATCCTTCAGCTGCATTGTGAAGTTTTCAAAAAGATAGCCACGGTATTCTTCTCCATTGTGTGTAATATAGAAACAAAAGTCACGTAGTAGGTGAGATTAATTCCAGTGTGAAGTTTCATGGATTACAAGCAACTCCCTCAGACACAGCATTTAAACTATAATCCACAAAACCTCACACTGAATTAAATGTCACTCTTTTACCTGCCGCAAGACTTTTATTTTCATTTTCATTAGACATGCTTTAATGAATCATGTGCCATCAAATCAATTCCAATATTGCTGACCTCTTTGCAAGGTTTTCTAGATATAAACTATTGGGAAGTGGTTTACTCTTATATTCCTCTGGGGACACCTTGGGATTGTGCAGCTTGCCCAAAGCTATAAGGCTGGCTCTTCTCCTGGGACACACAGTGTACTCATAGCATTGGCTCTAAAACCAGTTACGTCATTCACAGAACTATCCAGCCAGTGAGACATGTTTTGCTCCCATGAATTTTTATTGCATTCATACTGTGCACTGTGCTGCGAGCGGTGCTTTTAATACATCATCCATCTTACGTAGAATCACACGTCACTAATACTTAATTGATCCTCAAGGCACTTAAGGATCTTTTGATCATATTAGTCATGTTTAACAGCTAGAGATGGCATTCCAGTCTTGCCATTTCTTAAGAAACCACAGAACTTTCATTCTAGCAAAACTATCTACATCACTCTATGGAACAAAAAAATGCCTTATGAAAATGTTGTAATATAGCAGATTTCTGTACACCAGGCTGTGTAGTCAGCTGTGACTAGATACAGTGCTGCCTCAGTAAGATGCAAATGCAGCTGCTTGACTATGCCTATCTGGCAAAGGAAGGCTGATGTTTACTTGCTTGTCTATCACATCTAATGGAAAATGAAGTTTCCTTATTGATAAGTGGCAAGAAAATCTTGCTTTCCTTTGCTGTTTGCCAACCTGCAAGATATCGTTAATAACTCTCGATTATCTGAGAAGGAATGTATCTTTCCAGCTTTCCCCAGGTGTGTGATTAAAATAATGCATGTAGAAGGCAGGCAGTGCAGCTGCTATATAAAAAGATGGCCAAAAGCATTTCTAGAGGTCAGATGAGGGATTTTTGTTTATTTACAGGCCCAGAACTGAGTCAGTTGAGAAGGGCTCCAGGGCAAGGGTAAAATGTTATGACTATTTCTTTACTTTACCGCTTCAGCGTCTAGCCTACAAAGCGGCCATTAAAACTCTCTTATCAGCCATGTGCGTCTTCATCCAAAGCCTTGAACACCTTGTGACTTCATCGCATGTCATCTACCTGGCATCATTCAACATCATTAAAGTTAACCAAACAGAACTAAAATGCCTTGAAGTTCACAGTGTGGCCATTGGTGCTACAGTTTACTTAACTCGGTTAATGATTCTGAAGGAATGGCATATCTGGTGAGGCTCCTGATATATGGTTGGGGAGTGTGGAAGTTCCTGACAGTTGCCTAGAAATTATTTACAATTAAAATATCCCTGCTTGTATCTCCACTGATAGGCCTTTCAGGAAAATCAAGCAAAAATTGTGCAGCTACCATTTTAAAACTCCCTCAAAGCACCCTATTTATTATTATTATTAAGTATGATAACATTTACTTATTTATTTATTTATTTATTTATTTATTTATTTATTTATTTATACTGCCCCTTTAGTGGAACATCACTCTGGGTGCTTTACGGAACCCCACATGACTCCACATAACAATACAATCATTATACATCCCCATGGTCATTTCCAATTTCAACAGCTGTGTGTGAACTTCTGCTAAGCAGCCAGCATATGTGAGGATTCTAAGTTCAGCCATAGATATCTGGCATTAAACTTGAGGCATGAATGTAAAAAGATCTGTGATTCAATCGTGCTCTCGTGCTCCCATATAAATAACATCTACATAAAGTAATAGGTATCAGGGATGAAGAACTTGGCCTTGCCTTTCTGATATACTTATTTTTTACATGTTAGAAACTTGTCTATGGGAGGAAACATTCAGTGTTAAAACCACCCACACTGGAGTAGTATAGTATAGAAACAGACTTATATGATGGGCTGGTTCTTAAGATTCCAAAATAGCAAAATGTTTGTTTCTTTTTTGGGGTATAAAAATTTGTCTATTTTTGCTCTCTGTCACTTTCCTATGTGTTTACTACTTCATTTCTGTATTAATTTTCTGCATCTTTGATATAAAGATCCTCTCAAATAACACCTAAATATGTGTTTTTAAAAGTATTTATGTGTGTGGATATATCTGGATATTTTTAAAAGCTGGTGATGGCATTGCAGAGAAGTAGGAAATAAGGTGAACAGAAAGTTCCAATCTGCATCTTGGAATTGTTGTATATCTAAAGCAGCCAACAGTGCAATTTGGCTGCAAAAAAGGCAAATGCTATTTTAGGATGCATTAACAGAAATATAGTCTCCAAAGCCCGTGAGGTATTAGTTCCCTTCTATTCAGCACTGGTTAGGCCTCATCTAGAGTACTGTGCCCAGTTCTGGATACCACTCTTTAAGAAGGATGCCAACAAACTGGAGCAAGTTCAGAAGAGGGCAACGAGAATGATCGTGGACTGGAAACCAAGCTCTATGGAAAGACTGAAAGAACTGGTCATGTTTAGCCTCGACAAAAGAAGACTGAAGGGAGATATGATAGCAGTTTTCAAATAACTGAAAAGTAGTCATAAAGAGGAGGGGCAGGATCTGTTCTTGACCATCCCAGAGTGCAGGGCATGTAATAATGGGCTCAAGCTGCAGGAAGCCAGATTTAGTTGGAATATCAGGAAAAACCTCTTAACTTTTAGAGCAGTATGACAATGGAACCACTTCCCTGGGGGGAGGGGGGAGTGTTCCAACACTGGAGGCATTCAAGAGAAAATTAGGCAACCATCTGTCAGATCTGCTTTAATTTGGATTCCTGCATTGAGCAGGGGGTTTCACTCAATGGCCTTACAGGCCCCTTCCAACTCAATTATTCTATGATTCTGTGTAGGATATGGGGAGGTGGGGATTGAATATGAGGAAAACCAAAGCTAACTGATCCACCCATCCAACACAGGGCATTGAGTACTTGCATCTTAAAAATCTAGGTTTGAATCTCTATCTCTTACACCATATTAGTATTGAATTAGAGTTGCTAACTTTTTTCTAAAATGTTCCTCACTTTTAACTTGCATGCAGCAGGCAGACACTCTAAGTCCTCTGCATGTTAGGAATAAGGGTACCTTTTAAATTTGGCCCGTGCAGATGGATTAAAAATTAATTCCAGTTTGTTTTGGAAGAATTTGCCTAAATATACAAATCACACATTCAGGATATAAATTCAGATTTAAAACTTGAATGGAAAACATGAAATTGACAGATTTTCTCATCCCTCCTTCACATTCCTTCTGGTGGTGGAAATTTGTATGAGGCAGACTGGCTTGCAGAGTGCCATGATGGTACACTGCTGGTGAGAAGCCTACATATGGATTGTACAATTCAGGATGCCATTAGTCACTCATTGCTCACCTGCTCACATAGTGCAGTATGAGTCACCACATACCTTGTCTGCCTCTAGCACACTACTGCTGCTTCTTCTCTTTCCACAGTTGTTTCATTAGTGTCAGTGTTAGTGTTAGGCTATGTATTGCAATTCACCTTCCTCCCAGAATGTTCCACCAATTCAAATATCATTAGTGGAATTTTGTAGGGATGTAAATTCCGAAGTGTCTTTTTCTCATACATTAGAACAACACAGCATATTTTCCGGACCCCTTGAAGCAGCGATATATTTGCCAGCACTCTTTTGTCTGTACGAATGATTTTTGTACAGATTATATAAAACATGCAAAATTTGAAAATTTCTGACTTTCTACAAGAACTTTTAAAAATTAGAAGCATTGGACAAGTAGTTCATATCTTTTTAATCCATTTGCTAGTCCTTCCATGCTTGCTGTGTGTGGCTTGCTTTACAAATGGAACAAAAACCCATCAATTCTATGCAGAAGCATATTGACAAACCTGCTTGGTTCATTCTCAGGATGGAAGTGATGGTTCTTGCAGATCTAGCAATTTTTCACAGGCTGACTCAGTGTCTCAAGAAGCCCTGCCTTGTAAAGTATGAGAAGCAAATGTAGACTATATGAACAGCTCCTGACTGTATTATCACTGCACAGGAGTACAGTGATGTTGTTGTGCAGCAGTGCAAATCAACATTCTACAAGGCAATTCCAAAAATGGGGGCAGCCCAAACAAAAAAATGTATATAACTTTGAAGCTGGACTTTGGACCAGTACCATGTTTGGCACATGCTCTGTGCCAAATTTGGGGAAGTTTGAACAAAGAGTTTTTGGAGTACATATTTTTGAAAGTAGAACTGTTTTATCTCCCATGCAGAAACAAGCAACCTTAAACAAATGAATGAAGCAACCCTAAATGACCCCAGATTTAAAAACAGATCAAATAAATTTAAAATATCAATCTTGCTTATATTGAAAGAGAATAGTTGGCCCCATCCACTTTTTTTATTTGGAAGGAATCCAGGTGGCAGGGGCTGAAATACTGGTACTCAAAAAAAAAAAACCTTTCAAAAGGGCAAAACAGTGATTTTGTTATAAACTGAGCATGTGCAGAACAGACTTAACAGCAAGAGCATTGCAAAGTGGACACATTGTTGCAACTTTGTGGTCCCAAATGGGAGATGTCTGGAAGGCAATGAAAGGTCACAGAAAATAGACAGTTTTTGAGAGCCGAAAACAAAACATAACAAAACAGGTTTGCTTTTAAGAAAGTAATGGTTACAGTCCTCCACAAAGGGATATTTTGCAATGTATCTCCAGGGAATTAGTATACAATTTTGTAAGGCATATTCAAAGTATTTCTAAATTACAAAAGCACAGAACAGTTGTGCTTTTCCTAGCCTTGAGTGTTTTCAGGATTTCCAACAGCAGTATCATTCACAAAATGACAGCAAGCAAGGGAAAACCCCAGAAGCTGACTCCTTTTTCATCAGTTAACCACTTCTCATCCATACACAAAGCAAGTGTCAGGGCTGTTTTTTGACAAGTGTGAATGGTAATGAACACAAGAGGGTATCCTGTAGACTATCCTGACTGCTGCCATTGGTGTTGTCAACATTCAGGCTGTCCTTTGCTATGTAAAATTTTGGCAACCGTTTTTTTCCTGCTGGCAACGCAGGCACAATATTGTACGTCAATATCAGGCCATTTCCTGGCATTTTGGATTGTGGATACAGAAACACACTATCCCACATTCAAAAATTAGAGGTTATTTTGAAGAACTGAATTAAGTGAACTAGCATTATATAATACCATATACCATATTCTCTAAGCGAGATGATATTTCACATTCCCCTGCATTGAGGTCTAAAATTCTGAATCTGTGAATCTAGTTTTGATGTTATTTGTATAGTTTGCATTCTTTCCCATAAACCTCTCTTGTTATGTTGCAGTTTATTATCATGTAGCACCACAGAATGCAGTTTAGTACCTGTTATTACAGAATATTACAGCATTCACAAGAATACTCCAGAGTACACCTTTGTCAGCTAGGAATGGGTGCCTCAATAAAGAGACCGTGGGAGACCACTCTGTGTTTGCAGGGCAGGATCCAGTAGCTGCTGTACTCATTTTAGCTCAGTTTCCCCCTCATTAAAGGAGGATATGTAGCTTTTCCTCCCAATTAGTGAAGGGCTGTTTCTTGCAATTAGTCCTTCGAGAGCAATATAATGCAGATACCGTAGGAAGCATGCATTGGTTAAAATGTTCTAATTGACCAATTACCTCTTCTACTTTCCACATGGAAGACTGGGGGCACATCCAGCTGGCACTCCTCTCGTGGTTTTCAGTTTACGTGCTGTAATATACAAATGGGGGAGGGGCAGAGAAAATGCCCTAGGGGAAGGAAAGATCCCATTTTCCTTAGGTATACTACTGTGCTCATGCCAGAAAGGTACACAAGTTTCATAGCTCATAGTGGCCCTGCCTTGGACTGGTGGCAGAGCTGTAGAAATGATCTGTGGGGTCCTGGGCTAGGACTTACTGCTGTCTTCCACCACTGCACAACTCAAAGACATTCAGCCAATGAAACTTTTACACTCAAACGATGGGAATACCTTCATCTGTGAAATTTCAGCTTGTCACAGAATTTTACAAAAATAGTTTTTAAAAAAATCCTCAAAAGATGCTACAGAAATATATGTGTGAATGGGGGGAGGGGAATTTTAGCTATATTCAAGAGGGAGAATGGGGAAAGTTTTCAGGAGGTGGCTACAGAGCCAGATCTCTCCTGGCCTCTCAGGCTGGCATTTGCCAATGTTATTTCCACAGCATGCCTTGAATCTACATTTTTAGAAAATAACAGTGTCCACTAGTTGAACAGTCTACCAGAAGGGAGGATGTAGCTCCCCTCTCTCCCAGTTTCAAGTTCTCTTCTCCTCCATTTACCAGTTCCCTCTGTGAAATGCAAAAGAGGGGAGCTTAACCGCTGATTCCCTTCTGCTCATAGTTCTAGCCAAATGTTCTCATGCATTTGTGATACAGGGCCTGCTGAAAGAAAACACATTCTATTTGGTTTAAATGACCCTACTAACTGCTTATGATATTGTTATTGTGAGCCATCCAGAGTACACTGCTCATGGCATAATATATAAATAACACAAAATAAACAGACAAACAAACAAACACATGCACACAAACCATAATTCTTCCCATTTTTGTTCTGGAAGTACAATAACTTGCTTTTCCCATAGAATGATGCCTCTACCAACAAGACTTTTCAGGACCATTGAACAGAGCAGAGGAGGACTTGACCCTAACACATATGCCCAATATGACCTGAGATGAGGCAATACAAGACAATAAGAGTCAGGAGTCTATATAGGACAAACTACTGAGGGCAGCATCTCATTACGTGGAAGTACTGCAATAGGGTGTTTATGTGAGTTGTATCTTTCCTAAAGATGCTTCTAAATTCTGCTCCTATGATACACAGAAAAAGACCAAGAGGTTGCTAAAAACAGAACAAAAACATGGTATGATTATGGAAGAGTTTCTGATAATAGTAGTCTTTGTTACAGACATATCTGCTGCATTAGGTACATTGATATGATGATAACACTCCAGTTATTGTCACAGTTATTGTCACACACTTTTCTGCATATACAGTGAGACATAAATGCTGGTCTGATGTTTTCTTGAAAAGTGAGGGACATCCATACTAGCTTCATCCTCTATATCCCCATGTATGTCAGTCCCTCAATCTTTGGCTTTGCCACACTGAGCAGGAAGGGTCCAAGAAGTCTTCTCACATTTGCTTTCATGCAAGTAGTATGTACCATGATTAGAGATGGACACAAAATGAATCACATAGCAAAAAGAACCCACAAATCAGGCCATTTTGTGGTTTGTTTCGTGATGCATTGGGGAAATGTGCCTGCCCAGAATGAAATGAAATGCCAAACTATTATGGACATTGGCAATTCATACGCTTCATTTTTGGGCCCAGCATCCCTGGCTAGATAGCCACAATCAATTCCTTAGGCAACGCTGGGGTGGAACTAGAGAAAACTTTGTGTAGAGTTGATTGTCAAGTCAGACAGCCAACAATGGAGCTCCAAGTATAATCGAAGTATATTCAGTATAATTCTGAACGTGCGTTCATCTATGCAGATGAAGAAATATAGGACTATGCACATTTGTGGTACTTCTATATGGATATATTTCATTATTTAAAAGTAACCAACATATGTTCCAGTTGTACGTGTGCACACTTCCTGTGAGATCAACAGAGGGGTGTCAGTCAGCCATATCCAGCTTGCATGCTTATATGTAGTGACTTTTCCCAGGTTTAAGTGGATACATGGAGGCCAGAGTTAGTATGTGCAATCCTCCCCATTGCAACATGTTCATATATACACAGATGGATATATTAACAGGAGTTGTTTCACAGAAATCAGAAGAGCAATGGTAATCTAATCCACTCACTGGATTCAATAAGAGGTCAGCTACATGGAAGTTTATCATGCTCTATAGCCTATGATGGAATGGTTGGGAATAATTGCTCTAAAAACATTGACTACATGCATCCCAAACTGTCTCTAATGCGGATTAGAGCATAATGTTAATTTGGAATAATTAAGGATCAGACCAAATAAACACCTTTTCTTGATGTGTGATCACCTAGATTGCTTCAGTGTCAATTTGCCAAAACTGTGAAGTGGCTTAATAAATGAGCTACTTCTTTGTATTGGGAACTTAATCACTTCCCCTGCTCAACAGAGGGAAGGAAATGTGATTTTTTTTTCTGTTTAAGGCTACTGCTGATGTGATATGACTGCTACAATTTTTTTAAAATAAAAATTCTTTTCTTTGCCTCACTGGGTTTCTCACCAGAGCCATTTCTGTGCAAACATTCAGGCTTGTTTAGATCATTCTAATCAAGCCCGACCATTCCAAAGTGACCCAGTGCTAAGGGTGCTAAGGTAGCTGCACCCTAAGTTAGGTTGTGGACCTTGGACATCCTGAATCCAAAGGTATTTCCAAAATGGAAAGGGAAATTTGGAAAAAAATTGAATGAAAAATCCCAAAGTACTGAATCATTTCCTGAGGAGAACTAGATGTTTCTGCCCATCACCAGCCCGTCCATACCTCTGGAGAAATATGGAAAGAGGGGAATTTCATTCAACTATTCCTCTCTGATTTGGTTTTTAGTCTTCCCACCATTCTGGTTGTCCCTTTCTGGACCTGTTCCACTTCATCAATATGTTTGGAAGAACTGTGTTGCCCAGTGTTTCCAGGTAATTAAGTGCTAATATATAAATCAGCTGCTACCTTATTTGAACCTAGCATTCCATACATTGGCAGAAAAGCAGCAAGAAAATGGCACTAGATTTCCGTATGAAATATATGAATAATCAGTTGGGTATCTTGTTGGAATTTAGCAACCTTTATATGATGCCTTTAAGAGGTTTTGTCTGTTAAACTGTGTGGATATTATATTGTGTATTCTGCAAAGGCATGTGTGCTATAAAATATATTGAATTTTCTTTGGTTTGGTTTGGCTAGGCTGAGAGGGACCCATTCTGGGCTGCAATGATTATCAATCAATCCAGCAGCAACCAATTGTTCCTTCTCTGTGTCAGATTTTGAAGACAATTCCCAAGTAGAGAGCAATGCCTCTACTTGGGAATTTTTCCCCACTCTTTTTTGGTCAGTCTGTAGTCAGTTAGAATCATTATTCAGTCAGCCATGTAGTTAGTCAGTTTGTAATCAGTTAGAATCAGTCAGTAGTTAGTATTGAGACATTATTTTTCTACCAAATGCTATTTTAATCTATTCAGAACTGTGAGTAAATGGAACCTTTTATTCTTTCTCTTACCAGTGTCTCCAAGTGAGTTATTAAGACTGTAGGTGTCAGCTGAGGCAAACAAGCAATGAGGGGTGGTCTACTTTGGGGAGACTTCCAAATTCCACTCTGTACGTCCCTGAACTTTTTCCACTGCATAGCTAGAGGTTTTTAAGCCACAGAATGTTCACATTCTCTGGTTGTAAAAGGTGTGAGCCATTTTAGGTCCTTTTGAAGAAGAAAGGCGGGGTAAAAATATTTTAAATTAATAAATAATAAATAAGTTATTTATGCAATCCATATTACTCCAGAGGTATGGATGGGCTGGTGATGGGCAGAAACATCTAGTTCTCCTCAGGAAATGATTCAGTACTTTGGGATTTTTCATTCAAATTTTTTCCCATGCAATCCTTCCCCGCTTGCTCAAGTACACTTACACATTGAATCTTATGTACATACCCTGTTTCCCCGAAAATAAGACCTAACCTGAAAATAAGCCCTAGTATGATTTTTCAGGATGCTCGTAATATCAGCCCTAACCCAAAAATAAGCCCCAGTTAAGTGAAACCCCGCCCTCCACCCTTGTGCAGCATTGTGCAGCAATCAGAAGAAGATGACATGACTGTAAAATAAAACATCCCCTGAAAATAAGCCCTACTGTGTTTTTTGGAGCAAAAATTAATATAAGACCCTGTCTTATTTTCGGGGAAACACGGTAGAACACCAGCTGTCCCAGTGTGGCATACTGCTTTAACCACAGGGGATTATATGCAACACAGAAGCCAAAGAGAATATTTTTTGCACATCAGTTTTACAGTTTGTACACAGGGGGTTAGCAGCTGCTGAGAAACATGCCCATATGGCAGCAGCTGATCCTGTCTCTGGAAATGAGGCATGTAAACAGTAACACAGGCTGTTGTTTTCCACAGACTCAGTCTCTGAGGAAGCAGAAAAAAATATGTAATGAACTCATTCTGTGGTGGTGCTGAAGCTTCTGACAGTGGTTAGTTCAACTTTCCTGATAGTAGAAACGGGCAGCCCTGCCCCTTTCTACTATCAGGAAAGTTGAACTAACCACTGTCACAAGCTTCAGCACTACCACAGAATGAGTTTATTACATAATTTTCTCTGCTTAAGGTTGTTAAGACTCACTCATTAGGTTCCGTCTGCATCTATGGCACAATAACAGTAACTCTTCTGCAACAAGTAATTTCCTGGATGGAGGACAGCCATGTCTGTTGCAGCACAAACAATGAAGAGTACTGTGGCATCTTAAAGATGAGCAGTCTTCTTCTTCTTCTTCTTCTTTTGAGGAGGGCATACATTTTAGTGGACTTCAGCTCACGGCTGATGAAGTGGGTGAAAGTAACTGGAAACATTTGCCAAAGAAAATGCATTAGTCTTTAAGGTACCACAAGACTTTTTTGCTTTGTGTTTTGTTTTTTCACCTATAGGGAAAGGATTCCTTTGGGGAAAAGACTGCAGAAAGAAACACTGACATACAAGCAAGAATGGATCTTGGTGGAGGAAGATGCACTATCAGCAGTTGCAGCAGGTGATCAGGGAGTGGCATGGTAATCAGGGAGTGGTCAAGGAAAGTCAGCCAGTCATCTCAACCTTGGGAGGGGGTGGTGATGATCACAGAGGTGTTAAAGGGTCATGCTGTGACAATCAGATGTCTTTCTGCATTTGAAGAATTCTCATCTTTAATGGTGTGTTGCCTATATATTCCTAATGAAGGGGGTAAAGTTCTGTGTGAAACAAAAATAATGGCTGAAGATATACTTAAAGTAAATAAATTCAGACCATAGATCAATCTCTCCTCACTTAAAACATGGGCACATTTATGCCCCAACGTCTTGTACCTTAACTTCCACTCCAAGTAAACAAAAGAGTAAGTGCCACTCTTTGATTTTCTACAGAGAAAAGGCCTCTGCTTCCCTAACAGAAGACTTCCTTAACCCTACATATGGATCAGTTAGAGTGGACTAGTGCTGTCTAGCAGACACAGAAGGAGGTCATTCTCTGGATCTACTGTGGTGAATGGCACTACCATATACCTTAGTTGAGCTAAATATCAGGCTTTGATATTAAAACTATAGCTGTCATTAAACTTGTCACAATCAGCCATATCACATAGATGTGGAAGACCATGGAAGACCGCCACATTTTAACCTCTAAGCACAGTCATAAGGAATAGAAAGAAGTGTTCAAAAGCCCTCAGGCATTAGATGGCCAGAGGATGGTTAGGAAGGTTTAAACTGAAAGACAGATTGTACAAATTATACAAATTATCTATGAGGTAGGAAAAATTGACAATATAGCAAATAAATAGAAGGGATGAAAATGTAGATCACTGGAAGTTTTTTGGCCAGCATCTGTTCAAGTATAGATAGGTGCGGGACATACTATATTTTATTCAGGCAGTAATGATGTGCAGCACTGCATGGAGCTGCAATTACAAAAGATTCAAGTGTTGCTATTACAAACTTTGCCTTAGACTGAGGCAACATAATGTGTATGCAACTAAAGGCAAGTGTCACAGACCTCAGTATTTTACAACTATATGGCCCAGCTGCTGATAAAGGTGAAGGTTGTTGTTTAGTCGTTAAGTCGTGTCAGTGAAGGTAATCCCACAAAAAACTCAAAACTGTTTTATAATATACAATAAAGCACATCTAAATTTCATAATGGGAGATATCAATGCTAAGAAAGGTACAGAAGCCCATGGAAGGTTTCATTTTGAAAATACAGCCTGAAAAGACAAAATGAATGGGCTGAATGAATGATACAATGTTTTCAAGAAGAACTTGTCCGTGACACCACACTGAAATGTCTTCCTATATACATGGAAATCCTGACAAAACTACACAATCAAATAGATTATATCTTAGTTAATCAGAGGTACCGGAACACTCTTAAGCCAATGACAACTTAGCCTGAAGCTGACGTAAATTCAAATAATAATTTTGTAATCACTGCAATTTGCCTTAAATTATTACAAAACAATAAAAAAGAGAGAAATAGAAGTATAGGAACTAGACAGCTAAGTGAACCAATTATATATGCACTTATTGAGGAGAGGAGTCAAAAGTAAAGAGGGTGACCAATGAAAAAGTAGTAAAACAAATGAAGTCCAGGAAATCATAAAACATATAAAATGTAGAACACTGGAAATGATGAGAAATAGAAAACCCAGATTGTTACAGTTGATCATTCAAGGTAAAATATATGGGAAAATCGGTCCAAGGAGAAGAGCTTATCGGCTGAAGATTCTGGTAGGCAAGGTCCAATGTAATGAAGGCCACATCATTGTTCAGGTCTGTCACATCTCAAGGCAAAATAGCCCTGATGACCTCTAGCCTCTAGTAGGAGAGGAACAAATACAAGAATTAGTGAAGGTTCTATAACTGTGGTTTAGACTGTGGTACAAATTTGCTATTTGTAATTTTAAAAAAAAATTTAATGTTCAGTTTCAGCTCTTCTACACAACTACAAGATTTTTTGTTTTTGTTATGTACCATCAAGTCACTTCTGCCTTATGGAGACCCTATGAATCAGAAACAAAACAAAAATGAAAAAAATTAAGAAGGTAAAAATGTTCTGGCATGTTAAAAACTAATTGCTGTATTTTAATGTCAGCTTTCATGAACAAGTCCACATCTTCAAACCAGAAGGTGGCAGGACTAGGACTGCAGTGTCAACGAATAATAGCTATAATAAAAAGTTTGTCCCCTGCAAAAACAAACAAACAAAGAACAGTTTCCACTGTAAGTTTCTGTGGGGAAAATAGCATGGAAACCTGTCACCAGCCATAACTATATGGTGGCTAGAGCCATCGTATAATTTGACCCTAAGTCAGGGCTATCCTCAAGAAGGTTAGGATTTTTGCCATATCAGAAATCTGCTCATTCAAGAGCCCACCCACTGTGAGTTGAGGTAGGAGTGAACTGAGAAATGCATATGGTACAAAGGGAAAAGAAAAATGTTTAAAGAACAAAGTTTTGTCAACTTGTACACCATTTCCTTGGAAGTGAGAATAAGCTTGTTTACCCTTTTTATTTGTTTGTTTGTTTTATTTATTTATTTCAATTTTTACCTCACTCATCTAGTGACCAGGCCACTACTCTGGGTGGCTTTCAATCAGGATATCACCTTGAGTGGGTTTCTGGAAGAGCTGGCTGGCAACGGTGTCAAAGCCGAGGTTGCTGAATGGTATTCACTTTACCCTTTGAAGAGCTACATAACAGCTGATGTGGAGAACTGGTCATCATGAAGTGTATTCTTAAAATGAAAAAAAGTTTTTAAAAATTGAAAACTGGTATGTGTGTCTACATTTTCTCTCAGGATTAGTCATCAGAAAACATGTGCTTGTTCAGAAGCGAGCCCCATTGAGTTTAATGGCATGCACTCCCAGTTAAATGAGTATACAATTGCCACCTAAATGATGCTATTCATCAAACCACCTGCCATAGACACTCATTGAGCAGCAGGGACACCGGCTGTCTGGCTCGAAGAAAAATCAGTTTTAATCAGCACCTCTAAGAAATATGACTGTGCAGCAATGACACCAATAGGTTAAAGAGCACCCTTATTTCCCTTGGTAAAAATCATGTATATTGAAGTGTCCCTAGTGAAATAATAAAAACAAGGGTGACATGCACACAACATTCCACCATTATAAGGCTTAAGATTTTGTTGCTTGTAAAAACAGCATTTGATAATCATCTGCATGTGGTTGGGAGAGACTAAGGGAAAGTGCAGATGCCTGGAGAGTAAGCTTTAAGCAAGGATCATTTGTGACATTGTGTAACAGGGCATGTTTGTTACAGTGTCAGCCTTAGCTTCCAGTTTTCTGACTTTGTGGAACTTGAAGTAACCTGAGGTCTTTGGTTTTATACTGACAGGGTTCATTTCTTGACATTTGAGGCTGTAACAGCCGCTCATATTGCTCTAAACCGGCACCCTCTTTTACACTTCTATTCAGATTAGGTGATCACACAGAGACGATAGGTTGTTTTTGGTAGTGCTGTCCACACTAGCCCCTCAGTTCAATGTGGTTTGATTCATACCAGAGCCCACAGCCCCCTTCCTTTGATTCCATCCTCTGCCTGTCAGATCAGATAACTGATGCTTGGCCCTTCCTAGGAGTCCCACAAAAATTTATAAACCACCCAGGACAAAAGCCTGTGGTCATCACAGATGACATTTATCCCATTTAAGGGTTAATTCCAGAATGAAAACAAACAATCACTGACAATCATCTCAAAATTCATCTGAGTATCATGGTGTAAGTTTTTTCCATTGTTGCAGTAATTCCAGGCAACATCAGCTGGTCTATTTCTACAAGCTTGATTTATCTACATTGCTTTTATGTTCCATAAGTACAAAATACTTCAGAGGTGTTGTAAAATACAGAAGTCTTATAGCTATGTAAGAACTGTAGGCACAAATGCTTAAAAATATATGAAAGCTATATTTAAGTTGTAGGCAAATACTACAGACTTCAATCCAAAATGTAGGAGCAAAAGTACAATAAAATATAAAAAACAATATTTCAGTTACATTCTAAAAATGCAAGAACTTATTGCCTAAAAAGGCACATATAAAAACATAAGAGAGAGAATACATATCTAAGTAAAAAAGCATTATAACTTTCAGTAATCTTTAGCCTTACTTTAAAAGCATGAGAAAAATGTCAGAGTTGTTAAAAAGAAAAATGCATAAAGTTAAGTGCATTACTTAGCCTGTAAGCATATTAAGAAAACAACAGAAAAATAATACATTTCCTAACTGTTCACCCAGCCAAACAAATTGAAGTCTATGGAGGAAAATCCATGTTGATTATGACTGTCAACATCTGGAAATGAAGCCTACTGCTGTGCTACTACATGATTGTTGTTGGTATCTGGTATATGTGGTAGAGCGTAGAGCAGTCTTGTTATGATGAAATGAATGAATGAGTGTATCGTATCTCCCTATATTTATAATTATCAATTGTTTTCCTTTCTCCTAATTATCAACAAACTTTATCCGCAGGTGTTGGAAGCCCATATACCTAAAAATTTAAGAATATTTTTTGCAATGAAAATTTGTGTTGTTGTTGCATATATTATATCATTCTAATGTCTTGTAATATCTGTCAAGCTGTCATTTTACTGATAACATTGTTGCTATGGCTACCAATTTTTGCATAACTTGTATGAATGACACTCTGCAACACTGAAGATTTGAAAACTCAGAATCCTTGAAAAATCTGAATATTGTAATATAAATGCATTAAAACTACAAAGAGTACCAACTATCAGACATACATAAGGTATCTCTAAGTTGTAACAAAAACATCATTCAGCTGCTAGGATGGTTATGATTCATTGTTCTTCCTTAGCCAGAGCTCACTAAATGTTTTTTGAAACATGTAAAAAATGTTTTCATGATAGTAAACTATTTAAACTTCAATTTTAAATTTTAAATGTATTCTCATTTTCAAGACAACTTTTTCTATACTCCTTAACTGTATTTTAACGTCTTATACACACAAAATTTCAAACCTTGATCTGTGGCTCTCCTTGTATGGTCCATGTAGAGTCGGTGGGCTGTTTAAAGTGTCCCATGGTGTTAGGGAAAACGGACAGTGCTCCAAAATTCTCCATCACATATAGACACATACACACATATCACAGTCTGCTGTAGTTTGTCACAGTCGTTTCCAAATCAATTTTTATCTTTCTTTCTTTTTTCTTATTCATGGAAAGGTGATCTAGTGCTAAATTAGTATATCAATGCAGTGATAAGGTGATCTAATGCTAAACTTGGTAGTTTTTTTTAAAATAAAAAATAATTTGGGGTGAGTAGGAAGAAAGATCATGGGGCTGGGTGTTCCTACTGTCCAAAACATCACACCCAGCTTAGTATGTCACCAGAATACCACCCACAATCATGGCCCCTCCCTTTTGGAGAACAAAACAACTAATCACATGGAGAAAATACTGTTTGAATTGCTCTAGACTGAAAAAAAGGAGAAGCCCACTGTAGCAGGGGGAAAAACACAATTTTGGAAGCAAAAAGAGTCAGGCTGATTCACTCTGGCTTTTGTGTTGTGTGATCAGTTTAAAAACAAATTCAGTTGCATCCATTTTAAAACTGTAGCAAATCCTGTAATATTTATCCATGTAGTTATGGTCTGTGTGAGACTTTGTACTTAAATGTTAGTGCTATTTTAATAAAAGTTAAAGGAAACTGAGCAATTTGCTAAAGTGAGCTGAATTCTGTGAGAATATGAATAGCTGGTTAATAGAGGGGGAAAATAACTCCTAGAGACATTTCTCAACAGCGTGTATATGAGTGACAAAATTTCTGTCTCTGGAGCATATATACATTGCCAGACACTTGACTGTTAACAATTATTATAATCTACATCCTTCCAGCAAACTACAGTGTAGAGCTGCTAAACTACTTTGAAAAATGCTCTTAAAATTCCGAAAATGTGAGCTTAGTCATTCTTCACTGCTGTTAACAATTGCATGGTTTGGCATGGCTGTTGCCTGGGACCGGCTGGTCTCCCTTTTGAAAGATTGTTCTTTTGGGAAAAACAAACAAACAACTTAAGCATCCTTTTGCCTGTGCTCAGGATATTGCTAGCATGTAATACAACATTCAGCAGGTGCCTGACAACATATCAACCCATGGGCAGCTTTTTAAAAAGAGCTGGTCAGAGATTTCTCTTGTTGATTGACCAACAGACGAGTCCTCTCTTGACTACCAATAGCTGCCAAATGAGGCAAGCATCAGACCATTCGGGTTAAAGCAAATAACTTGTACCATATAAACATAACTGGGTTTTCCATTTAACTCATGGCTTTTTTTTTTAAGGTGAAAATGGATATATGGAAATTTACAGGGCCAAAGTCACTGCTCTCTTGAATAATCAGGAGGGGGAGAATTTAACCGACAAACACATGACTGCCAACAACAAGAAGTTGGTGAAATTGGCCCATGCCAAACTCTTGCAAAGCTGCCAATGTGGGCAGCACTAATGATCAGAAACGCAGCCACATCAGTTTACTTGGTGTGTCCCTGGGCAGAGTAAGCACTGTGTCAAGTGTTCTACACAGTTGTGTGTTCAAGGTGACTGTTGCCTCTGAAGCGATAGTGGTCACTGAGGACTCAGCATCTGTGGCTTGTTCTCTGCTAGACAGGGGAACAGCACTCAGGTTAGCAATAAAAAAACCAAGTACTCCAGCATGCCTGCAGTCGCTAGGCACTAAGGCTATCTCATTTCCCCCTTTTAAATTCTTGATGTTACTTGTAGGAGAGAGCTCAGTACATGAAGGCTGGGCTGACTGATTCTGGAAGTTTCTATACAGTTCAACTTGGCTGAGAAGAGGAAAAGCAGGGCCAGAAGGGCTCAGGAAACCTGCAGCATTTATTAATCTGTTATTATAGGTGATAATAATTGCAGCTTATGTGGCTCTTTTGATCATTGTACCCTTCGGATCATGCTTATCCTGGTTCCAGAATTTGGAATATTTTTCTTTTCATGTTTTTTTTAATTGCTTTTCTATTATTGTTATGTTTCGTTGTGTCTGCCACCCAGAGTAGTAGCTTCACTTCTAGCTGGGTGGGACAAACAAACAAACAATGTTGTTGTTGTTTGTCATGAAGTTTCTTCTGACTCACAAAGTCCTTAAAAGGGATACAATGTATGTGAGATGTTTAAAAGCAGTTTACCATTGCCAGACACTACCATTGAGTTTCTATGGGAAAGCAAGGGTTGGAACCCAGGTCTCTTGAGTCCTAGTCTGACACTCTATCCACTATGCCACACTTACTTACTTACTTACTTACCTATTAGTGCATAACACTATTCTGCCTGTCATGATTATGTGCAGTCTGATTGATTCATACTAATAGCAACAAACACACACCAGGTTTTCAATGTATAAAATACTCAGAACTGATTTACCAGCCCCTCTCTGTCATAGTGCTTTGGGACTGTGCCATTTGCCCAAGACCATAAAGCTGGTAGGATGCATAACCCCATCAATCATACATACTATTGATGATTTTGGTTGGCCCCTCTCCCACAAGCACAGTGGAAATTCAAACTCCCAGTCACTGGCTCCCAGTCTCTGGTAGCCAGGTACTCCAGTCCACAGAGCTATACCAGCTCCCTTCTTAACCTGTAGGCTTGCTTCTAAACATTTGCTAGACTCAAGAATAAAGAGACAGGTTCCATCTTCTTGAGAGACAGCCAGACTGGTGGATCATGAGCTACAGTAGGCTATTTGTTTTAAGCCTTTTGTTCTGAGAGTAAACACAGCTCTGGAGAATTCTTTTGGGAAGATGAAAATGGTATGCATTAGATTATACACTAGTAACATTTGTTAGCAGTATAGTGAATTATTTTCTCGCGCTTCCTTTTGCTAAATTTATACATAATGTGTTGACTTTATTTTATTACACATATATTCCAGTTATTTTTGTTATTTCTTTTCTTGTTTCATTTTCCTTATATCTACTGGTTGACTGCAACTCTAGGTAGGGGTACTGATGTCACCACAGACTAAACCCTCCTACTTATCTTACTATGGTGAGTGTTGGGGTACTAGTGGATATAATGAAATATAATTAAATTGACAAGGCTGCTATCAGAATGGGTACGAAGGATAAAATGTAACCATAGAAAATTCCAGTGGACAAGAGGATAGAATAAGAGGGAGGAGAAACATGTGTGTGTGTGTGTTTACACCTCACTTTGTACAGAAATATTTATGAAAGCCAAAATGTGGTTGAGAAATCAGAGAGCAAGTGAAGCCAAAGATATAGTTTCTTGTGTTCAGGACTCTGTATGCTCTATAATCAAATTAGATCTGTGCCATGTTGCCCAAAACACATGCCAAGAAAATCTGGATTGCGAAAACAAAGCTATACACACTGTGCATGTTAATTGTATTTGCATATATTTTCTTATTACATCTCAAGCCAAAATAGATACACTGATATCCCTGCCCACCACTGATGGAAATCTTGCTCATTCAACCTTCCGCTCTTTGAGATTTAACCAGGAATTGCCTTGCAAATGTTCATGCTTATCTTCACAGCCTTAAGGACTAGGAACTTTGTTTTGAGAAAAAGAAAGTTCAAAGTTGAAAACCTGCACATAATAGAAAACACTTTGCATGTGTCTGAACCTCAGCTTCTTCTGACTCCAAGTTAAATGCACAGATATTAATCTGATTACTACCAAAAATCCAGTAGGTTGTCCCAGCCAGAGACAACCCGCTGAATCAATGGAATGTACATTATGGTTGAATTACTAAGTTATTTCCACAGGATTCATACTGACATTACAGCTCTATTGCCTCCCTTTTGCTTGGCCTACAGTAAATCTCTCTCTGCCCATGGAGATTTTTACTGGGTGAGAGTGGAAAGCTCTGATCATACAAAAGTCTAAAAAGATCTATTTCACACAAAATCTTCAAAATTATATATAATACCCCTACTTCTACCCAGGAATAAATTTAGAGACAAACAATTTGCCTATGGTTGCTATTAAATAATTAATCAATCAAGTCCCATGAAATAACCCCTCAAAGAGGAAATAACCTGGAAGAGAAATGAGAAATTATAAGGGGAGGGAAAAAAGAGGGGGAACTTATACAACCCTTCCATATTGGTTAGTGTTCACCCAGCAGCGTTTGTTGCTGTTGTTGTTGTTGTTTAGTCGTCAAGTCGTGTCCGACTCTTCGTGACCCCATGGACCAGAGCATGCCAGGCCCTCCTGTCTTCCACTGCCTCACGGAGTTTGGTCAAATTCATGCTGGTAGCTTCGGTGACACTGTCCAACCATCTCGTCCTCTGTCGTCCCCTTCTCCTCTTGCCTTCACACTTTCCCAACATCAGGGTCTTTTCCAAGGAGTCTTCTCTTCTCATGAGATGGCCAAAGTATTGGAGCCTCAGCTTCAGGATCTGTCCTTCCAGTGAGCACTCGGGGTTGATTTCCTTCAAAATGGATAGGTTTGTTCTCTTTGCAGTCCAGGGGACTCTCAAGAGTCTCCTCCAGGACCACAATGTTGCTGTTGTTACACGCTGTCAAGTTGGAAATGACTTATAGGGACCCTAACAGGGCTTTCAAGATAAGTTACATATTTAAGGAGTGGTTTTACCAATTCCACTCTGCCTGTCAGTTTCCATGGCTGAGTGGGGTTTCGAACCCTGGTCTCCAGAGTCCTAGTCTGTCACTCTGTCCACCACATCACACTGGGTATCTGCAGCAGTGTTTAGGAAGCAGCTTGGACCCATCGTTGATTGCTCTCTAAATGTCTAAATGTCTCTCTAAATGTCTAAATGTCTTTTATATTGGAGTCTGAAGGTCTGTGCAATAACCTGATTACAGTAGTGAGCCTCCCTCTTTTTTTGTTGGGTGGGAGCAGCCAATATATATGTAATGAATATACAGTCTCGAAACATACGTTTTTTTCCTTTTTTCCACAAGTTTGTTATGTTAATTCTGTGTGCCATTCTGATCTATGAGTCAATCAGATGGTAGACTGAGCACATCCTTAGAAATGGAAGAAGCCAAACTGTTCCTGCCCCCAGTTTTGTGTCTGAGCAATCAAAATGCAAACTGAACCAACACATTTAACTCCTGATGGTGAATCAAAAAACAAAGCAAGTTAAAGAACTGCTGTTTCTTCTAATGAGCTCTCTGTAACGTCTAGTTTGGTGACAGTAGTTGTTTAGTTTAGCTCTTGGATGTAAGTTCATCTCCTTGCTCAGCTATAACAATTACTGGATGTCCTTGCTCAGTACAATTTCATCTGAACTAATTTTCATTAAAGAAAATTAAATGGTGCAAATGCCATCAAACTAGAAATTGAAGAAGAAACATACTTTACAGCTAATTGAAGTACGACCATTTTTGTCATTAGTACTCAAACAACATGTGGAACCTTAAAAGCCACCAAAACTTGGAAAGAAGGTTATAGACATTTGTTTTTTGCAGCTCTAACTCACTGTGGATGGTACGTTAAAATCACTATACAATTTATATTAAAATACAGGGCTACTGAGTTCAGCATGGCTTGTTGCCAGCCTCAGCTCAGCTTGGTGCCTCTTTCAACTCTGTTTGTTGCCTCTCAAGCTGGTGCTGCAGATGACCACCTGGTGTGCCACTTCCTAAGGCTGTCCCTGTGGCCCAGGATCCCAGGGGATGTGGTGAACTTTTCTGGGGGAATGGGAAATGCGTAAGACTGTGTGGGAAGGTTTAATGCCCTTCTCTACTTACATATGAGTAGACTTCAGATTCAGCAGGCAATCAAATTAGATTCAGATTTTCACTCAGTTTGTCAGAGACTTTAGAACCAACAAGGATTGTTGGTGACACATTGCCAGGCTGAATATATTCTTTTCTTATACCCAAGTGCCCTTTATGAAGTGATGTCTCCCTTAGGGACTGCCCTTTTCAGCACTGTCTTCAGGTGCACAAGTCTGTTTGGAAACTGTTGCACAATGTACCTGCACTGCTAGTTATTTCCAATGGAATCTATAACCTCTTGACACTCTCTGCTTCCCTGTGGCATCTACGATGACTGGCTGTGTTGAGCACCACCTGGACCTGCTAGCAACATTTCTGAAGTTTGCTAGGTATCTTGCAGGACAACGAGAGGTCATCATTAAATAGCACAAGCTTGAAGTACTTGGCTGATGTGAGTACGAACTCTGTAAAAAGTGAACTGTGCTGAAAAGCTTCTCACTGAGCCCAAACTAATGAGATCCTTTTAAATCCACGGGCTACAGCATTTCAAAAGACAGAACTGGGCATTCAGGTTATTAAGAGTGGACAGATATTTTTCTTTCTATATTTATTAGTCAATGTTTATATCCTTTAGACTCAGGAGAGTAACACAACCATTAAAATTATATAAAATGTCCTAAATACGGATTAAAATGAGCGAATTAAAAAGCCTTATATGCATCCCCAGACAATGAATTATGGCTTAAATAAAAAGTCTTACATCACTTCCCAAAAATTAGCACTCTAAAAAAAGGTTTTAGAGTTGGGCAAATGGCCAGCATCTCTTTCCATGAAAGGAAACTTGCTGTGGAGATTTCACTGCTGTTAAAGGTAGGTTCTTGGGGATGTGGATAAGGTCAAGAGATGTTCTTCATGACATGTTGAATCATAGTTCTGCAGAGCTTTATCGGTCCCTACTGCCAGCCCCTTCTATGGCACACATTTCCAACAAGTATGACTATGAAAGTTTGTGACACTGATATTATGGGTTCCCCGTGACTTAACCAACATCAAAAGGTAAGCTGCTCTTTGGCTAAAGCTTCTGCATTGCCTTCAAGAAAAGCTTCATGATTATAAATACCAATGCTAAGTCTCACTTTCAAAGAGAAGAAGTACACATTTTAAGGTCAGGATACACCCAAGACATTTGGCTGCCTGAGGCACAGATGCTGCTTGACTCATTTCATATACAGATCCTGAATGGGTTGGCAGATGACTCTTATTCTGTCATGGACAATAGGCCATCTTCCTTCACTGAAGCTGTGAGTAGCAGACTATGCCCTACACAGCGATGTCTTCTAACATGTTGCTGTCTTTCTTTGACCCAGAAGATCTGTTGTCTGAGGCAGCTATCTCATTCTGCATTATGGCAGGGCCAGACCACTTAAGGCAGAAGAAAAGACAGAGCAGCTTGTGCTCCATCCAATTTCATCGGTACTCTGGACACAAACTGATGTGCTGATTCACTTTGCTTTGCCCCGAAATGAATCTGGCCATTTCATTTTGATCTGAATCAGTTTGAATCAGACCACTCAGGTTTGTAATTTGGCTTGCAGCTGAAGATGGTGCATGCCCTATTAAAAACCATTATACTCCCCCAAACCCAATATGCTGTGGTGCAAGGCAGGGCGGGAATCCTATCTCTCTACTTCCCTGTTCCTTAAAAGTAACTAAAGTAGCCATTTCATGGCACCTTTTAAAAATCTGAAAGTTACAGGTCTGTGATACAAAGTATGCCTTCCTTCCTGTTCACTTCATTGCAAACTCAACATCCATGACATAGCATAATGCTACTGTGTGGAGCACAGTACAGGGCAGCACTTCAGCTATGCACCATTTCTGATTCATTCTTTGGGGAGGCCACAGTCCTGTAATTATAGACGTAACTAAGAGTGTGGTCACATGGGGAAAGAGATCACATTTTGGACTGCTTGACGAATGGTCTGCTGAGATCTAAGTACTCCCAAATGAAAGCTAATTTGCCAAAGGGATATTGAAGCAAGATGATCTTTTCTTCTTCTATGCACACTACTTCTAGATAAGGAATCATTGACTATTTAAGTCAAAGAGCCAACAGAGAACTGGACCAGCTAATTCTGGTTTGGTTCTCTTTCTCCTCCCTTGCCATAACACTACAGTACAACAGCTTAACTTTAAACATTGAACTCAACTGAAGAATCGTATCATATTGGTTCAGTTGAAGAGGCCACCACACTACCATACTTAGTTTTCTGCTGAGAGAGTGGAAATGTGGCCTCCATCATCTTATCAGGACTTAATGGGGGGGCAGTGTCCCCTGCTCTAATAGGCTGGCTTTTATCGTGGTCAAGGCATCCTGCTCCTCACTGAAAGACTGGGGTAGGGTTCCACCTTATCCAAATTTCATTACTTGTTAGAAAGGGTGAATTTTCTGGTTACAGCTGCTAGCTCTCCCTCTAAGTCCTTTCCTGCATCTGACCATTCTCCCTCCTGTAATTGCTTGGTGGTAGTACACTGCTGAGGGATATTGGCCTCCATACTTCAAAAGTCACTGGGGAAATTTAGTACAGGATAAAACAGAAAAATTCAAGAGAATGCTTCAATTACAAAGCAAAGCCCAAAAGGTTTAAGTCTTGCCTTAGCACTTAATTCTTTTTTCCCCTTCTCCGATAATTTTTCATGTAGGTCTAAAATGAAAACAGACGGCTAACAATGGTTTCGCTGGAGCATTGCATGGACTGCAACCAGCTAGCAAGGGCTAACTAATAGCTTCTCCTTCAGCACAAATTTAAAAAGGAGGTGAATAACAAGGCTTTCAAGGCAGCAACACTGTTTGCGTAGGCTCCCAACAGAGTCTTGGAGTTAAACCACTGAGATAAGGATGTGTAAATTACAAATGGCTTATCTGCTTTGGAAACTGTTAATCTTTGGAACAGGAGCATCTGAGGACGTCAAACATATTGACAATGCAATTCTGTGCCTGTTTACTCAGAACCAAATTCTTTCTTGATTCAGTGGGTCTTGCTCTCCCCCCAAAATGCACAGAATTCAGAGCTTGGACATAATGTGGTGCACCTAACAGCATTACCTGTTATACCCTTGCTCTGAAGTGGTATTGAGGGCATAGGTATGTTATTGCTGTTTAAATGGCTGGTAACATTTTTGTTTGTTTTTGATATAACCAGTAATATTTACTCATCTACTCAAGTAGAAAAACATCTACTTCTGCTTCATTGACTACGCAAAAGCCTTTGACTGTGTCGACCACAACAAACTATGGCAAGTTCTTAAAGAAATGGGAGTGCCTGACCACCTTATCTATCTCTTGAGAAATCTATATGTAGGACAGGAAGCAACAGTTAGAACTGGATATGGAACAACTGATTGGTTCAAAATTGGGAAAGGAGTACGACAAGGCTGTATATTGTCCCCCTGCTTATTTAACTTATATGCAGAATACATCATGCGAAAGGCAGGACTGGAGGAATCCCAAGCCGGAATTAAGATTGCCGGAAGAAATATCAACAACCTCAGATATGCAGATGATACCACTCTGATGGCAGAAAGTGAGGAGGAATTAAAGAACCTCTTAATGAGGGTGAAAGAGGAGAGTGCCAAAAATGGTCTGAAGCTCAACATCAAAAAAACTAAGATCATGGCCACTGGTCCCATCACCTCCTGGCAAATAGAAGGGGAAGATATGGAGGCGGTGACAGATTTTACCTTCTTGGGCTCCATGATCACTGCAGATGGTGACAGCAGCCACGAAATTAAAAGACGCCTGCTTCTTGGGAGAAAAGCAATGACAAACCTAGACAGCATCTTAAAAAGCAGAGACATCACCTTGCCGACAAAGGTCCGCATAGTCAAAGCTATGGTTTTTCCAGTAGCGATGTATGGAAGTGAGAGCTGGACCATAAAGAAGGCTGACCGCCGAAGAATTGATGCTTTTGAATTGTGGTGCTGGAGGAGACTCTTGAGAGTCCCCTGGACTGCAAAGAGAACAAACCTATCCATTTTGAAAGAAATCAACCCTGAGTGCTCACTGGAAGGACAGATCCTGAAGCTGAGGCTCCAATACTTTGGCCATCTCATGAGAAGAGAAGGCTCCCTGGAAAAGACCCTGATGTTGGGAAAGTGTGAAGGCAAGAGGAGAAGGGGACGACAGAGGACGAGATGGTTGGACAGTGTCATCGAAGCTACCAACATGAATTTGACCAAACTCCGGGAGGCAGTGGAAGACAGGAGGGCCTGGCGTGCTCTGGTCCATGGGGTCACAAAGAGTCGGACACGACCTAATGACTGAACAACAACAAAATTTACTCATTGCTTTTTTTTTCTAGAAGTTAAAAATATTCTCCTCAACCTTTCAGAAAATTTCTTATGCTCTAAGTTTTCTTAGTTAGCACCAGTGAGTTACTTTGCAGGGCTTTCTAACAGCTGATGAAGTGAATAACTTTTTCAAAATTATCTTCTCTCATGATGACAGAATGGCAGTCTATTTTTAGCACTTTGCTGGAAGTGAGGTGGTATGCATTAGAAAGTTTGGCCATGGTGAAAAGTGTCTCCACCTGCAGTGATTTTTCAGAGTTTACTCTAAAATGGGAAAACGTCCATTTAGAGAGAATCCAGTGCCGAACCAGAAAGCATTGCTCCTTATAGTGAGTTGACTCTGTAATGCTTCAGGAAGAAGTTATTTCATCCCAGTCCCAAAACACTACTTTCACTGTAAGAAAATAAAATGGAATAAACTTCAATACACTTGCATTTTTTTCCTAACACACACACACACACACACAGAGAGAGAGAGAGAGAGAGAGAGAGAGAGAGAGAAGCAGTTCTCTAGAAACAGATTTCCAAACTTAAAAAATAACACTAACATTTTCAACTAAAGTGAAAATTAAAAGCATACTTTTTCTTCAGTTGCTAACAAATTCCTAAAACAGGGCTTTTTTATACATCAAAAAGCTAAGCTATGATAATCTGGAATGTTATACCCATATGGCGATACAATTTCTTTCCAAAGCCAAAACATGTTTACACAAGGCTTCTTTTTACATAAGAAGCAGAACAATCCCAAGGAGAATTATATCCAAAGCCCTGCCATGTCAGATATGGTTTCCTCCCGTGACCACATTCTAGTAAATCTTTGTTTCATGTTTTTTAAATGATATATACCAGGTTAACACCAGGCCAAGGGCCATGTTGAGGGGGATGGAGGTTGGATTTGACATAAACAAAAATGCTTCCACTGCAACATAACTACCCCAAACCTGCATTTGGTCAGAGGAAGAATTAGGCCCACAGAACTTTCTGTGACTGTATTGAAGTCCTCCAGGGTGGGCATGCTAGCCTGTTGGTAAAGCTCCTCTTCAGCAGATCTCAGAAAATTATGTTTCTGATATCATTAACTGCAAACATTTCTCAGCCATTAATTTTTATCATTCCCATGAAGCCTGGGAATGATAAAGAAAGGAAGTAGCTTTTTCAAGCTGTGCTTACTGGTGGAAAAGAGACAATTCTGCATTCCTCACCCTAGCCTCCTACAAGGGGACTGAAACCATGGGGTTAACATGGAATCCTCTGCATTTCGGATGTATAAAAAAGGTACTGAATACTTCCTTCTTGACTGTTTAGGTTGCCTCAGCTTAGCACAATGAGGAATTTTCAGACTCACAAGATTCCTTACCTCCAGGCAAGGGTAGATAAGGAGCACTATCCTTTTCTCAAGGTCTCTGTAATTTGCACAGAGTGTCTGTATGCAAAGCTAGTATTTAATTCCTTTGAGAAGCAAGGCAAACACAAACAATAAGCATGCAACAATGGGCTAATTGTTCAAAAAGATGAAAGCAACCTATCCAGTGCTTCTGATCCTTAAAATTCCATGTAGCAGAACAGTAGCCAATTTTGCATTGCTTGCATTAAAGTATTATTTGCAGAATTTTGCTTACTTTGCAGGAAAACAATCATTCTCATGCTCTGCTCATGTTAAGAATACCATTGAATACTTCATAATCTTGTAAGGAAAGGATAAGAATCCTGCACTTCCTCATCCTTGCATATGAGGATGTCTTTACCCTTGTATTGCACATGTACTCAGAAGTCCCACTTCGTTCAAATGAAAATTACAACCATGAAAGTACATATGGGCTGAAATCCTGTTGATTACCATAGGAAGTCACAACTAGAATGGCCCATTGAATCAGTGGAACTAATGGAAAAGCAGACTGACCAAATTTCCATTGAATCTATGGGCCTGCTCTAGTTCTGTTTTACTAGACTAGGCAACAGGACTTCAGCTCTGGACTAACAACTTTAAAAAATCTGACTGTTCAAATTGTAGCCTTGATCTTATCCTGCAAAAAGCTAGTACAATAATATTGTTATACTACAATATCTCCTGTTAAATGATATTTTAAAGGAAATGCTTACATATTGCAATGCTAATACTCCTAATAAATAACCATAAGAAGTCTTAATAATGTTCTTGTTGTCATGGCTTGATGAAATATACATTTCCTAAAAGTTGATCACAGAAATATATTTGTTTACCTTAAAGGGAGTGTAAGAATAGTACAAGATGAAAGTAATATATTTGTTTATTTTATAGCAGGTTTAGGATTTATGAGGTTACTAGCTTTTCATTTTCTCCCACTTAAGTGTTGCTGATGACTAATATGACAATAACTATATTATTCACATTTTGGAACATTAAATAGATTCTGCAATGAACACAGCTGTTTCAACACACACCTACGCCAGTTTTGCAGAAATGATTGCACAAATGTGTCCAATTGCGCTGAATGAATATCACACTTGAAAATGGAATGGATACATGGAAATGGAAAAAATATATATTTCAAATTTCAATGAGACAGTACCAAATATTTGAGAGTCATGCCTTTGTAGAACTGTGAATGTATTTAAATTGAGGGGCATCAGTTTGTTCCCCAGTGTCTCTGCATTGGAGAATCTTGTCTTGGACAGCTTCCCATATTCCCAAAGCCTGTCTGAGCTGCAACTGAGGAGGAACAACTGTCTCAGAATTCAGTGAAAGAGGAATCTCTGCCTCAGCCATCTAGACCCAAGACACAATAACTTTGGAACTCTCCAGCATGGACTCAGCATATTCCACACTGTTCACACATTAAATTCTCCAGACCTCCTAAGGCTTCCCCTGAAGTGAAGAAGGCTCTCTTTAAGGAATGGTCCATTCATTCTTGAGATGTGAGAATTGGATAGTTATAAATAGAGATAGGAACAAATAAAAAAAAACAAATGGCGATACTGTCAAAAATCACCGATTTGTCGCAAATTCGTTCAATAAGGAGAGCCTGACAAATACGAAGAGACAAATTTTTACCTATTTCTGATTCATCAATTCATCTACCCCTTTTTGGACTTCCTTTGCCATCTGCCGCCTGCTCCAGAAAACAATCAGAAGCTCTAGGCAACCAAGGGAGGGACCTAGAGACTCCTGGATTGGCAGGGTAGGCAGCCAGACACACTGCGGAAAGTGCTGTGGGGGAGTTCCTTGTTCAGAGGCTTTATAAAGCATTTTCCCTACAGCCATTTTTCACTTCTGCTCTGAGTTGCGCTCTATGTGGTTGAGCTGCTGTGCTATCTGTGTGCTTTAGGCAGCCAGCAGTTTTTCACAGTGGCAGCAAAGCAAATAAAATTACATTTACATTTTACATTTATTTCATTATTATTTGAAATAGTGGGAATTCGGAGAGGGCTTCCTTTAGCTGGGTACATTTTAGTTCTAGTAGTGGACAGTTATTTTTTTGAAGTTTAGGGTTAGGGTAGGGTGCGTGATCTGTATATGTGTGTGTGTATTTTACCCTTCCCCCCCTTTAATTCCAGAGTGTTTGTGTGTGAGGGGGTACTGGCTGGTTGCTTGCTCGCAGGTGACTGTGTGCTCCAGCCAGTACTACTGTGTGCTCAAGAAGACTCCTGCCTGCCCACCCACCCCCCACTATTAACCCAGGGAGAAGAAGAAGAATCAGACACCCTCAAGGCCACATCTTTCTTCCATGTGACTGATTTCTGCTGTTTTGCCCATGAGATTCAGCTCATGCCTGACCCACTTCACATGCTACTATGCCACCTCTGAGTGTCAGAGGAAAATGCCTACGCCAGGCTCTGTCACTATGCCACCTATGTCTCTACAACCTATGCCACTTTCCTGGAGGAACCCACTTTGTGGGTGTATAACTAGGATGTCCAAAACCCAATCTTCACTAAATTTGGAGGGCTTGTAGAGGAGAGTCATGGGAAGCGTCTCTATCTTTTGGTGTCTCTAGGTGCCTGGGGGAAACTGTCCTGGCAGTCCTCTTTGTGGGTGTATAACTCGGACGTTCAAAACCCAAATTTCACCAAACTTGAAGGGATTGTAGAGGAGAGTCAGAGGAAGCTTCCCTGGGATTTTGGTGTCTCTAGGCTCCTAGGGGGGGATTTTATAGGGTTTTTAAAGACAAAATAAATCAACAAATCCATCCATCAGAAAAAAATCATAAATTTGTTATTGTGATTTGTAAACCTTGATGAATCATGAATCAAAATGAAAGTCACAGTGCTGGACTACAACATCAAGAATTCCTTTTGAGGTCTTTCACTGGGAGACTGTGGCCCCCCAAAAAGAAATGTTTCCAAGCTGTGATTCACATGACAGTAACGTTTGTGTTTCTTGGGAACTTTTTCAGATTCTGAAGACTGCCAGTCACTTGCTGCTTGCTGTTCACTTCTCTCCACAGTACTGTATGGAGTCTCATCACAGCCCTAATTAGCCACTTTGGTACTAGGGCAACTATGTGACAGGACACATTCTCTGTCCTGTCACATAGCGACCAGCCCTTCTTGAGAAAAAGGAGAGAACATGCAGGCTTTCCAAAGAAAAATTATGCTTTCAACAAGAACAAAAAGAAGAAAATGAAAAGGGTCAGGATGTGTTGCTATTTTTCCCCTTAGATTAATAATGAGATTGACTTCTGGGTGTCAGTATCCTATAATGTTGGTGCCTTAAGGCAAAGCCCCAGTTGTTCCATCCTGATCATGACCCTGGTCTCATCTAGCACTTCCATAAATTCCTCTGTCAGATTTGACCAGAACATGAGAATGTTTAAGACTATTTATTTATTTATTTATTTATTTATTTATTTATTTATACCCCGCCCATCTAGACTGAAGTCTACTCTGGGCGGCTAACAATAATACATAAATGGCATAAGTGTTAGGAGCATCTGCAAATTCTAACAATTTTGCAGTCCACTTTGGTAAATATTATAAGAATCTTTAGAGTTTTCAGAAGAAGTGCCTTGTGATAGAGATTTTAAAATAAAAAAGGTGGATATGTACAAGTTTCTCTGAGTAATATTGCTGCTGCCGCCTTTGAATGATGTTCAAGCCCTGTTCAGGTAGTATGTACCCAGGTGGATTCAACAAGCCCTGACCCATCCATTATCACTTTCCTCACCTGGAAAGCAAAGTCAATGAATCACAGAGTAGAATCATAGAATAATAGACTTGGAAGGGCCTATAAGGCCATTGAGTCCAAGGGAAGAGATTATTTTCTGTATATAGATCATGCGCGCAAGCCAGAACTCTGATTGTCCAACATGCTTGCTTGTGTGGTAAGTCGTATGAGAAGAGGTACATCTCATCTTCAGATGTCTGACTTTCAGCATGAGGAAAGCTATGATGGTGGCAGTGGGGTTAGATGCTCCTCTTTTCATGTGTTGAATTTATTTATTTTTATTTATTTTCATGTCTCCCAATTAAGGCACCTAAGGTGGCTCACAATTTAAAAAAACCCAAGCTGAATAAAACCACAATAAATTATGACATTTAAAAAAATTAAGCATGCAACAGTACTAAAATAATGAGTTAAACTTTTTTGGAATACTCTAGAAACACAGATAAATATCTAGGACAAGAGGGAGTTGGCCAATCTAGCTTCCCAGAAGGGGGCATTTCACAGCCTGAGAGGAGCCAGTGAGAAGGCCCTCTCTCAGGTTCCTACCAGACATGCCTGTGAAGGTTGTGGGATGGAGAGAAGGGTCTCCTGTGAAGTTCTTTAGAGCTGAGAAATATTGAGAGCAGGTTTAAACATTTTGTAGAATCAGTGCTCTTGTGGCTTCCTGCAGGAGGCCCGTTTGTCAAGCCCTCTTGCCAACTACAGGCATATTTAGATCATCAATTTAAATATTTGTAGAGATAGAGCCAGCTTGGAAGAAGAAAATTACTGCATAGTCTTGTGTGGCTAATATCCACTAATTGACACAGCTTAGGCAGTTAGTATCAAGTACTGCTATTGGTGACCTGTTTAAAATCAGTGTGTATAGCCAACAATAAATTATAATACCATCTGCTGTATAATTTTAATGAGCTAAACTGGAAAAAAATTGCAGTCTTCAGATACTCAACCTGCAAAAAGAGAGAGAGAGGCCAAATGTACAGAGCATATGGTGTATTGGCCAGTAACATACTGGATTACCGCTTTACTACAGTCTTCTCTTTAGTTGTGTTGCCAAAGGCACACTGAAATCTACACAAGAAAATGTGAATTAGGCTTGCCAGGTCGGTAGCATCCCATTCTCTGAGATTTCAGGACCAAACCTGAAATTAGTTGATGGGTTCAGGTGATATGGCAAAAGTATACTGTAGGTATAGGTTGGAAATGGGCCACGGCTGTTTCTGGGCCAGCTGATTGGACAAACAGGCAAATGGGCCAATGGGCCAGGTAAAACCTGGATAACCAGTTAATAGAAAAACCTAGAGCCAGGGAAAAAATAGCTGAGCAGTTGGCAAAATGCTACAGCGTAGCATCTCATCTGGTCTTATCTACCATACACATGTGGGAGTTTTTCTACATCGTATGCTGTTGCTGTGGCTTGTGGAAGATCCATGGGGAATCTTTTTTACATTCTGCATTAGTGCGGCAAGGAGTTATGTGACCAGAAGGCTCACTAGTCTCTGTGCTGGTGCTCCATTTCTAGCTTTATTCCAAATGCCACAATGAACCGAAGTGCATACACCGACTGGCTCTCTGCCTAGTCCCTTTTCTCACTCCTAACATTGGACAAACACAAGCAGCTTATATACACCTTTGGACTGAGAGACAAGTGAGTAGAGTTGGATGCACAGGGTTTAAACTTCATACACAAAAATAAAATTTTATTGAGCACTACTCACCCTGGGATTCATCTCCTCATTTCGAGTCCCAGAAAAGCAAAGCTGTGTTTTATTACTTATTACCTGCCACCCCCAATGCAGAGTTAATTATTGTCTAGATTATTTTTGATCTAAATGCAGCTAACATTGGAAATTTTAATTTCCATTGTTAATTTCTGATTTTTCCTCCTTGCAGCAGTCATCTCCAGGTTGTCATGGGGGGGGGCTTTCTAGATTGTTGTCCTGATCTCAAAAGACCTGAGAAACATTTTAAGGAAACATTTTTCTCAGTCTTGCCACTACCACAGGCATACTTTGTGAGGACACAACACAGGGCCTTTTCAACAGCTGCTCCCAGACTATGGAACTCTTTTCCATGAAAAACTAGGTTGTCCCACCTGTCCACTCCTCCCTGGCCTTCTGTGAGCTGGCAAATACCTTTTTCTTTCAACAAGCTTTTGACTATTAACCCACTATTGTGGAAGCATCTTTTAATGGTGGGTGCTGTATATTTTCTTTTTCTCTTGTACTTTTAAATGGTTTTAATTCACTTTAAGATGACCACATATTAAACTCTATTAATTTATGTTGCAAGCTGTCATGGGTTCTGCACAACATGCGGAAAAGACAGTGTATAAGGTAAAATGAATAAATTATAAATAATTAGTAATTGAACCATTTTGGTTCTGAATTAAGTTTGCCACCCTTTCACCAAAACTCCTATACTTCAACTGCCATATGGCAAGTATCTACAACACAGTCCTCTCCATGCTGAAAACAGCTGCATCTGTTACATTTGGCCAATCCAAGCAGGTGAGAATGTTATTTCAGTATAGCTTGATGAGAATTTTGAAAAAAAGAATCTGGATAGCCAGGACAGAAGGATCCTGACATTTTAAAATACAGGAGGATGCACAACTGAAAGATTCTTCTGTCTATAGGCAACGGCTACATGAAAGGACAGAGTATTTGTCATGCATCTGACCTCTGATATCTTCCTCCACAACAACTTGCACATGACCTGTATCACCTGTTTTGACAATGAATAGGAACAGGTGTGCAGAAATTGTGCAAATTTGTCCCATATAGTTTGAGATGAAAAAGCACTGATGTTCATCATGGCTTGATTTACAGAAATGTAGCTGTGATATCCTAATGGGCATTATCATACATATATTGTATTGTAACATCTTCAGGTAATAGCCACTCACAGTCAAAAGTCTGTATAACATAAGGAAAATATACAAGATGTAAAGTGCTGAACTGCCAGACTAATAGATTACATGCTCTCCTAACACTCTGCAATGATAAAGGGGCCGAGATTAATGCACATATTATTCCATAAAGTGCTATAACATATACAGTCTCCTGAGTGCTACAAAATAAAACCCATCAATCTCCTCCTACCTCTGTATGCCCCTTCTACTATGAATTAACTCCATGAAATGCCTTTGCTGGCCCAAATTGTTCAATGACATGATGCAATCTGTTTGCCCATATTGACCCTGCAGTCTTAGTCATGAGCCTACATGGTCCAATGTTCAAGCCATTTAAACAAGCTACATACTTTTATTATCTTCTCCATACATTTATAAAACCACCATCTTCTTATTGGAGAGGCACTTTGCTTTCTCCATGTGAGAAAACAAAGGGTAGGCAGTAGTGCTACAAATACAACCATTATTTCTGTCATGCACAAAATATAATATACTAAATGAAATGTTTTACTTAAGGAATTTTCTTCCTTTACAAGTCCCCCTGTAGCCCCTCATGCTGCCCAAAACCTGCCTCTTGAGTTTTGTAGCTGTTCAGAGTTAATTTGTGGGGTTGTAGCTGCCCAGAGTTAATTTCAGGGGTTGTAGCTGTCCAGAGTTAATTTGGGGGGCACACAGTGTATGGTATGGAAAGGGGACCATCTTCCCAGCTCCATTGGATAGTGCTCAAGGGAATTAGAGACTGCTTTATCATTCCTGAGAGAATTTGTATATTAACATACCCTTAAACTTGAGTTTGCTGACTATCTAAGTGTTATCTGCAAAGGAATAAAGAGCAGATCATACTCCACAGGGTTTCCCCAAAATTTAATGAGGAAAAATATAACTTCCCAAAATATCTGAGCATGAGCTGCTCTTTGTGAGGAAAAGGCTTACGAATAAAACAAACCCACCATCGTATTTGAAAATCTATGGGCCAGAGCAAAAATCCATTATCAGATAAGGTGACAACATTATATTTTGTGTTTTGATGTTGGCTTTTGTTTTTGTTTTGGAAAATGTATGTTTATGAATTGTGTTGTCCTCTGATATTCCATTCTGATTTGTAGCTTAGGCTTTTTATGTCACCAGGAAGACCAAAGGCAGATTTTCCTAACTTTTTAAATTATAACATGTGAAAAAGGTTACAGTTTCAAATGTTAAAACTTCATTGGAAAGGTGTTGACTTCTCCATACAGTAACCAAATAGAAACAAGAAGCAAGTGATTTTGTTTTTAAAATAGTATAATTGTTTTTGAGTTAATTAAAATCTGTCTTTAAACTGCGGTGCCATCTTCAGTCACTAGGTGTGGGATTCCCCTAACTTTCCTTAGCCAACAGAGAAGAAATTGTGTGCAAAATGCATGCCCTGTCTGAAAGTATCCTCTTCAAAAGAAGTTCAGCTACAAAATTCTCAGTCCAGGTTAAGGAGCTTTCAGAAACAATGTCTATATCGACTCTGGAGGTTTTCTGCTATTCCTTGGTTCTTTGGCTCTTGATCTAAATGACTATGATCTGTAACTGTTTAGTGTGTGAATGTGGACTGTGTTTGACCCTTCTCTTTGACTACCCTCAACTGACACACTTACTCAATGACTATTGATTTGAACCTTGCTACATTATGTCTGATAGAATCCAGAAGTACTGTAGCTAAGAAAAGCCATCATTTTTTCCCCTTTATTTTCGTGTCAATTATTGGATTTATTTATTGTATTTTTATGGTATGACATCATTTTCAGGAATGAAATCCCAATTTATAACATTGTGTCTACAGGAAATAAGGGGTTGACTTATGACAGTTTGCTTTGTGACCATGAACCAATCAGGTTGCAAGTGCCTGTGTGGGGGTCACCTGTAACTCTCTCTCTCCTCTCTCACTCTCTCTTGTATACTGGACTGCAGTCATGCCACAGTAGGTTCTGTAGCATACAGTAGCTTCCAAAGTGAATGCTGCAATGCAGTTATGAATGAACTCTGGTTATATGGGTTTAATCACAGAAATTCATGTGTCCAGAAAAGCAAATAACAGTGTATTTCAACTTGAGGTCGATTTTAGGGGCTGATGCGCCTAAGGAAAAGTATATTAATATAATGTATCTAGCCTTCCTTTTAGAATCACTTTCTTATTCCTAGCATCACAATTTCACCTCTCAACTAAATCTCTACTTTAATTTTTTTAATTGTAGTTCCAAATGTAACCTTTTGAACAAAATATCAGTGAACTGAAAAATAATGAGACCAGCAGGGAGTGGGGTCCTCTTCCCAGTTATGCACCTTTCAAACATGTAAGAACTCTCAAGAGATTAACACTAGGGATATGACAAGTAATGCCAAGAACCCACCATTAGTGTCAAGCAATTCAAGAACCCAGGGCCTGGTGTTCCTATAGCCTTTGCAAATTGGACCTCAGGTGCTTGCAAAACGACTGATGCAATGCTGCTGTTGAATGCTAACCTGCTGACTCCAGTTTTCTTAGCAGAGGAAAGGGAAGGCCAAGAAGAAAGTGCATGAGGAAAAGAAAATGTGGTGGTTTTTTTGAGACGGGGAGTCAGTGGAAGTAACTGACAACTGTACATCCAGAAATCCACCAAATTAATTTTCATGCTGCACTGTGAATTTGGGAGCAGGAGGTGGGAGACCTAATGATAATGACCATCGATATTTCACTAGAACTCAACAAAACTATCAGGCAAAGGAAATAAAAAGTACAATGGATAAGCCACCTATCCATTCCACTTTTTCTGTGGAGAGGCACTGCACAGTGGTTTATATGTAATAAATAAAACATTGAGAGCAGGAATTGAAAACAGTATCTATTAATAACTTCTTGCAGGCCATTTTGAAACTTCTCACTTCTAGCTTGGGTCACTTGTGTAAGTCCACATGTTCCTCAGTTGCTTGTAAATTAGGCATGGGTGGAAACTCCCCAGCCTGGACTGTGCACCTGCAAAAGGCACACAGATCAGGACCAAACCACACTGTGCCCATTAAGAGACATTCTTACATGCCCCATGTCCAGGTCAGTTACATTGCCTGTGCATTTCTGGGTCTCTCCCCCACTCTTTAAAAAGTCCTTCAAAAAGGCCAGCAGGCAAGTAGTATTTGTACCACTGCAACACAAAGTAAGAAAGAAGGGGAGGAAATGGCTGGGCATGGGGGGGGGGGGGAGAGGAAAGCTTAACATTTTAACTGTTGTGACCTATCCACCCAAAGCCCTTCAGAATCTTACACACACACAATCCTAATGGGGTAATAAGTGTAGGAACCTTAGCGGGCAACAAGGAAGAAAGAATATTCTGGAACACAAAGGCTGATCTACACAGCAAGAGAACTCCCTCATTTTGACTCGCAGCTCTACAGAATGGCTGCCAGAGCAGTTGTAAAGGAATATATACTGTGCCTAAGTCTATATACCTAAGTCTGAGCTTAGTATGAGCATCCAAGGGAGATCTTCGGCTTTACTGCAGGGCTCATCTGTTCCTCAATCACTCCTTTGGTGCTGGCAATTCAGACTACTGATATTGTGTAGGCTTCTCAATTTCCCTTTCCTCAGTTCAAGGAACTGAATTTCTTTTAAAATGTTTTAACTCCATTGACGTTAAATGGAACATCATAAAGTTTATGGCTCTGCTCCGTTGGCACCTCAGGTTGAATAAATTCTCCCAATCTGGTTCACTTTTGCACATTTGTCCAAGACTATGTGCATCCAGAGAAGGTGTGACAATGAACAAAAACCTCTGTACTGCATTACTGGCCACACATTTCCACTTGCACAAAAACTGCAATATTGTTTTAAAACCAGACCAGGGAAGGAAAAAAAAATATTGGGAGACTACAATTCCCAGAATCCTCAAATCAGGATTTGGTCAGTGGACATCAGGATGTGAGAATGGACCATTCTTTGACTCTGAAAATGTGCTAGTTCCCAGGTGACATTTTCACCTTGATCTACACACATAATGGCAATAACAGAGAAAGATTAGAAATGTGACAGATGCTCTGTTTCATTTTACTGTGTTTCTTCAGAGCCCTTCTACATTCCTGTCTCATCTTTTGTTTGACTTTGTTTTTCCTTCCACTGGAAAGTCATATGCATTTTTATAAGGTATATATAAATCTATACATTTTTCCTGATGTATGCAGTTTTGTATTCTTTCCCCACACTAACTAAGTGTGGTTATACATGTTTTGCAATTGCATGTTTTTGCTCTTCATCTTTTTAAAATATATGTGTGATGACCTGTATATTTTATTCATTTGCAATGTACCATAAGGCTCACATTAAAGCAAGATGTTGTTTGTCTCAGGAGGTAGAAAATGGATAATTCCAGCAAGAGTGTCAAAGCCATTGACATTCTTCTCTACTTCTAATGAAGATCACCATTTAGGAAGAAATGTGGGTATTTCTGGCCAATTCTTTGGATGTACCTTGCAAAATTTCTTTCTTTGCAGTTTTCTCATTCCTGCCATGTCAAGATCTCAAGCGAAGGCTTCCCTCTCCATCAGTGGGATTTCCCAGTCTTCCTTGAAAACAAGACCATGGTCTCATTTATACCCACCCATCTTTTTAGTGGGTTCACTCACTGAATTATACAGGAAACTGCCAATTTTCCTGCAGCTCAATGTCCTTGCCCATTAATCCAGCACAGAAAAGATGCCATCCTGGGCAGGTATTATAACAACCCTACACAATGTGGTGTTTTTTCTGCCATTTACAGGTGAATTCTGCACAGGAAAGATGCCATCCTGTACACAAACTATATTAATTATGCACAAATTGACACTTATTCCAACAAAAGCAACTTCCCATGTTCCTATAGGTTATAAATTATTATTATTATAAACAGTTAAGTAGGCTGGTCTATTCTGTGTGCATATCATTGTTTAAAAACGACAGGTTACCTACCTGTAATTGTAGTTCTTTGAGTGGACCTCTGTGATTCACACTATGGGTGATCTGCGCATGCGCGGAGCCTCGTCAGAATATTTTAGAGCTTCTGCGATAGCAAAAAGATACATTAGTACAGACCCCTCCCCCCTGGTATATGTATCTTGGTGCCAAGACTCTCCCTTCAGTCAACCGCCGCATAAAGAAAAGGGTGTGACAGTGCGGAGGCTGGGTCGGGACGTGTGAATCACAGAGGTTCACTCAAAGAACTACAATTACAGGTAGGTAACCTGTTGTTCTTCTTCGTGGCCTCTGTGAATCACACTATGGGTGATTAAGCTACCTTACCCGGAGGAGGGTGTCACGCCAAGGTAGACGATAACACAGCATGTCCAAAAGCAGCATTAGATTTCTGTAGAACTTCCAAACCTGTAGTGATTGATAAACGTGGACATCTGTGACCATGTGGCAGAGGCGCAGACATCCGGAAGGCGGACACCCCAAAGAAACACCATAGATGTTGCCAATGCCCTGGTAGAGTGAGGGCGGATACTCTGTGGCACTGGAACCTGAGCAAGCTGATAAGCAAGCTGGATGGTAGATGCAACCCACTTAGATATTCTCTGTGAGGTAACTTGAAGACCCTTGGCAGGAAGTTGGTAGCTGACAAAAAGTCGAGCTGAGCGTCTGAAGGATTGAGTGCAGGCTATGTAAAAAGCTAGAGCCCATCTTACATCCAAAGTATGGAGGATCCTTTCTTGAGGAGTAGAAGGAGACAGAAAAAAGGAAGGAAGAACCAAAGGTTGGGAGAGGTGGAACTGGGAGACAACCTTTGGTAGAAAAGAAATATCTACAAAAAGTTTAACCTTATCTGGGTAAAACTGGAGATAAGGGTAGTCAGACCTTAAGGCCTTCACTAGCATGTCGAGTTGATGTGATGGCTATGAGAAATATTGTTTTGAAGGTAATTAACCTGAGCTCAGTTGATGCCAGGGGGTCGAAAGGGGCCCTTGTAAGTTGTCGAAGGACCAATGTCAGTGACCACTGAGGTGGTGGAGGGCGGACATATGGGTACAGGTGTTATAGCCTCTTGAGGAAACGTTTCAGAGTAGAGTGTCTGAAAAACTTAGCTGCCGGAGAGGTTGGTGGTTGATAAGCCACAATTGCAGAAAGGTAGACCTTGAGGGACAAGAGAGAAAGACCCTTAGTTTTTAACTGCAATAAAAAAACATAAAACAGTGGTAAGAGAGGGGTTGGTTGAGGAAAGGGATGCTGCTGCAGTAAAAGCTTGAAATTTTCTCCATTTATACATATAGGCCTTCCTGGTTGAAGGTTTCTTTGGATGATGAATGACATTCATCAGTGAGGCCGAATCCTCCATGCTGCGAGATGAAGCGCAGGGAGATCTGGGTGGAGAATTTGATTTTTGTTCTGTGTGAGCAGGTGAGGTAGACAGGACAGGTGATAAATGTCGGACAACAGCTGGTGGAGAATCGGGAACCATGGCTGTCACAGCCACCATGGAGCTATCAGGATAGCATTGGACCTGTCCTGCTGAAGACAGACTACCACTTTGTGGAGGAGCGGGAACGGTGGAAACAGGTAAGTGAGTGACTTGGGCCAACGGCCGATGAATGCGTCTCCATGGGAGTTCTTGCCTACTTCTGTGTGGGAGCAGTAACACTTGCATTTCCAGTTTACCCGGGAGGCAAAGAGGTCGATGGTGGGTGTGCCCCATCGTTTGCAGAGGGAGAGAAAAACACATTGATCTAGCTCCCATTCATGGGCTTGAGATTTTTTGGGACTGAGCAAATCTGCCAGATTGTTGCCTTGATCGGCTATATGTATTGCCGTGAGACAAATGTGGTGAGAGAGGCACCATTCCCACAGGTCGACAGCGAGGTATAAAAGACTTGGGGAGTGAGTGCCCCCTTGTTTGAGAATATAACACATTGTGGTGGTGGTGTCTGTGGCTATTTGAACCATTTTGCCCATGAGATGGTTTTTGAAAGCTTTGCAGGCTTTGCAGCCCAGAATAAAGAGACAGACACAGGTTGTTGGGTTAAAACTTGGGCCACAACTTTATTAACTATTTAAACTAAAATCCCCAATCTACAAGGGGGCCTACTGTAGTGCGATATTATCTCCAAATCCGGTGTAGCCTTTACATCCGGATCATTCAAGAGCAAGGCGAGTTCCTATTTCTGAATCGTGCTGTCATCTGTACAGCACGTATTCAGGTGCCTGGTGATAGGGTTACCCCCCAACGCCCCAGCCCACCGAGCCTCATGACCCTAGGTAAACTGCTGCCCGGGAGGTCCCCCCATGGAGAAACCACCTCTCGTCAGCAGCCCTATTGGCACCACCTGACAGGGAGATGGAATATTTTTGCACCTTGTGACTTCCATGAACTCACCCCAACTCTTCCCCTCGCACTACCCGCCATGGCATGAGGCTATTTATATGCCCCAAGCCCGCCAACACAGCTGAAAATTTCGGCCCAAAGGCCCCCTTGTAGGTCCCTCATAAAAAAGGCCCAAAACTGTATCAGACAAGCCAACCCCATCATTTATGCAAAATTCTGGCTGGCGAACTCTTATGTCCAGATCATAATCAATGACCAATCCAGCCTTTAATGCCCAGCTATTTCGCAATTCACACCATGCATTGCACCGTCAATGCACTGAAAATCGCAATCAATCTTCCAAAACCATATCTTGAGGTATGCTTGACCATATCAGACTATGGGCTGGAAATTTGTCCTGTATGGTCTGCAAGACCTCAATCACCTGTAATATTAATGACCTGCCTGTTCTGTGCCAAGTCATTTCATCCCCGGTGAACAAACAATAAAATTCAGGGGGAGCCTCGCTCATACTCTGGGGTACCAGGTTCTTCAGCTGGTCCCCAAGCATGCCTCCTCTCCCCTACCATTCTGCATGTGGCCCAAGCACCAAGGCCTAAATTGCGGCCCCAACTGATGTGCAAAGGGTACTTCACCGTCCTATGTATATACTGTGGCCACAAAAAGTGACTCACACCAGGTGGCAACTGCCTGGAGTCCTGAAAGAGAACACAAACACTAGCGTCTATTGATGAAGAGAAATATAAATTTTTAACCTGCATGAAGACCACTTGCCTACTTCCTAACTGGTCTTCCTCACATCCACAGTAAGAGCTGCTGCTGCGGATGTTGCAAACATTCCAAAATGAGTGGGTACCAAATTACAATCCCACAATGCCTGCCATTCACAGCCCCCAGGAAGGGACAGGCGAAACTGGGATATTGTGAGGTAAGAGCCATCCTTATGGTGAAAGAGATTCCTTGCCGAGGTCACCTGAACTCAACATAGGCAGATAAGGCCCTAACTGGGCAAGGTTCCTCAAATGAAAAATGTCTAAGGCTTACCACCTGACCTCTCATAATTGATCCGACTTAGATTGATGGAGATGAAACAAGACTCTGTCTACAGAGACCAATAAGTCATCCATCTATCGCTGATTTTTGAATTATCAACAATTGATGCTCTTATCAGCTTGCTAATTCTAAATGTCCCAAAATTGCACAATGCATCTCTGCTTTAAAAAAATTGACCCCATATTGTCCCGTGCACATCTCCTCTCAAACCTAACCTTACTGAACAAGTTTTTAGGGACATAGGGGTGGTGTTATAGGCCATGGTCTACCCAAGCCTTTGTAACAGCAAATGCAAAATATTCTGCACATGCAGTTTCATAGCTGCATTGGGAACTAGGAGCGACTGCTAAACTGCTTGCCTTGTTGGCTTCACCCTTCCAATGCTCCATGTCTCCTATCGCAATATCTCAGGTTGAGCCTGAGCTTCCTGAGCCAACGCCCTGAAATGGTAGAGCTGTTGTCGGGACAGGGCATCACACAGCTCACCATTTATGCCAAGTGTATGGCAAGCCACTCCAGGTTACCCTACAAACGGCACAACGGGAAGGCTCACCAATTTCATAATCCTCTGATATTGTGTGCGGGTGTTTTTTCAGATGGACCATAGCTGTGAAGTCACATCAATTATGATGGCAGAATTGGCCGAATGTCGGCACCAAGCCATAAGGCACCAAAATTGGAACAATCTCCACTAAAGTAAAATTACTGGTGACTTCAAAGTGACTCCACTCCATCAGCCTTAGGGCCGGCCTCCATCCTTTGATGGCGGTCCTTCCACACCGCCATGTGATCACCAAATATGACACCAGTACTGGCCCAATATTGGCTCGTAGCCATAAGGGTCCTGATATCAGGACAATCTCTATAATGAAAGATCATGGGTGACTTCGGAGTCATTCCGTTCTTTCGGCATTAGAGCCAGCCTCCATCACTTGCTGGTGATGCTTCCACACCGCTGTGTGATCACCAAATAATGACACCAGTATTGGCCCAATGTCAGCTCGTAGCCATAAGGGTCCCGATATTGGGACACTCTCTTATAAAGAAAGATCACGGGTGACTTCGGAGTCATTCTGCTCTTTCGGCCTTACGGCTGGCCTCCATCACTTGCTGGTGATGCTTCCACACCGCCGTGTGAACACAAAATATAATGCCAATAATGGCCCAATGTCAGCTTGTACCAAGGGGGTCCCAATATTGGGACAATCTCTTATAATGTAAGATCATGGGTGACTTCGGAGTCACTCCGCTCTTTCAGTCTTAGGGCCGGCCTCCATCACTTGATGGTGATGCTTCCACACCGCTGTGTGATCACCAAATATGACACCAGTACTGGCCCAATGTCAGCTTGTAGCCATAGGGGTCCTGATATTGGGACAATCTCTTATAATGAAAGATAACGGGTGACTTCGGAGTCACTACACTCTTTCAGCCTTAGGGCTGGCCTCCATCACTTGCTGGTGATGCTTCCACACCACCGTGTGATCACCAAATATGACACAGTACTGGCCCAATGTCAGCTTGTAGCCATAGGGGTCCCGATATTGCGACAATCTCTTATAATGTAAGATCACGGGTGACTTCGGAGTCACTCTGCTCCGGCCTTAGGGCCGGCCTCCATCACTTGATGGTGATGCCTCCACATTGTCATGTGAATGCCAGATATGACGCCAGTACTGGCCCAATATCAACTTGTAGCCGTAGGGGTCCCAAATGGAACAACCTCTAATAATGTAAGATCACGGGTGAGTTCGGAGTCACTCCGCTCTTTCAGCCGAAGGGCTGGCCTCCATCACTTGATGGTGATGCCTCCACACTGCTGTGTGAACACCAAATAGAATGCCAGTATTGGCCCAATGTCATCTCGTAGCCCATAGGGCTCCCAATAATGGTAAAAATCCCAAGAATGGAATCCACGGTAACTTCAAGTCATGCCATTCCATTGGCCAAGCCAGCATTCTGTGACTTGAAATAAGGGTATTTACATCGTGGCCATTTCCCTGTTGTCGTGCCAAAACCGGACGGCCAAAATTGGCCTGTATGACAGCTAAAAGCTGTAGGGCTCCCAATACCGGAAATAAAATTCCATGAATGTAAGGACCCAGGCGACTTCAGAGTCACTCGGCTCCAACAGCCAAGGGCCCAGCCTTCATCACTTGATGTGTGATGTTTCCACACCGCTGTGTGAGCACCAGATATGATGGCAGTATTGGCCTAATGTCAGCTGGCAGCTGTAGGGCTCCAATATTAGACAAAAATCCAAGAATGGAGATTGCAGGGGACTTAGAAGTCATGCCACTCCATCGGCCCTAAGCCGGCACTCCATCGGCCCTAAAATTCGGTATCCCATTGACCCAGCGGAATCAGAATAGAAAAAACTCTACACCTAAGCGCCCTCATCACTCTAGAACCAAAAACAATTAAGACTAACTAATAACTGCAACCAAATGCTCAGGTCCTATTTGTTTCCACAGAAAGCAGCCATCTGCGGTGCGGGTTTGTTAACCTTTCCTGGTTTTGCACAACCTTCCACGGGGGGGGGGGGGGGAACCTGCCTGGATCAATCACTTTGCACAAAAAAGATGTGGTGACCTACTACGTCTTACTGCTCCCTCAACAGCAGCTAAAGGAACCCTAAGGTCCCTTGGCACTACTTGAAAAGTCTGTGTGAACGCTCTGCCCTGTGCTTTGGCATCCATTCCAACAATGAGCTGAGAAGCTCAAACACATCACTAGAGATGGAGCACACTATTGGCCTTGCCCAGATATAGTATAGTCCTTTAAATTGAAAACCTAACACTCAAAATCTGCTGGGTGAATGGGCAATAATCAAAATACTGACCCAAACTGGATTTCACTAAGCCTGTCCTGTTACCATAGGATCTACGTAATCATCCAATTGGCGCTTCAGGTGAAATGTAATGGACTGTGCATAGCTCCTGGGGAATCCTACCGTCGACGGATTCCCCATCTAGAAAAATAACTGATGAATGAGCTAAAAAACCCACCGAGGACTTTATCAAGGATCACCCCCAATGGGGAGAACCACAATTGTGTACAGCTGGCCCGGTGAAAGGTACAGCCATCCGCCCTTCAGCAACTCTTACTTCCAGGGATCGTGCAGCCTTCCCAATGCCACATATGTGGCTTTACATGCATTATGCACGGTGAGGTATGTAACCGACAGTCATTCGAGGCTAAGTTCCCCCCCCCCAGCCACATTCTTTCTAATGTGTGTGTGAATGCGGTTGCTGCCTCACTTGCAACTGGCAGCACAGGTACTAGCATTGTTGGAAGGTACCTCTTATTCCTGTCTGCCAAAACCCGCCGTGGCACAGCCAAAATCTGGCTGCCATGTTATCAGGCCTGATGCCCCTTTCAGTGTCAATATTCACAGTCTGATGATCATCGCCTGCAGATTCCACTGAAGACATTCTTGCTGATGCAGAAGCCTCCTTTCCTGTTGTACACAGCTTTTCTAAAAGAGCAATTCTTGACAACATTACATCAAAGAATTGAAAGGTGATGTCTCAACCATCAAACTTTAGGCTCTGCAAGAATCAATGCATGCCCTCAGTGCATGGCAACCTTTCCCAGGGTTTTCTAGGTATAAGAGTACTCAGAAGTGACTTCCCACTCCCATCCTCTGGGGGCTGCCATGGGACAATTATGCAGCCCGCTCAAGGCCAAAACAGACCGGCTCAACCCACAGGAGGCCCCGTGGGGAATGAAACTCCCAACCTCTGGCTCCCAGCCAAACACTCAAGCCACTGAGCTAGGCAGCCAGCTGGCCATAGGCTTTCCTTTTTGTTATTTTTATTACTATTATCACTATTATTGTTGTTGTTGTTGTTGTTGTTGTTAAAATTGAAAAGTAAAGTAGAGCCCTGCAGGGGGCATGACAACCGACCCAATTCTTACAATTAATCTCTCTCTCTCTCTCTCTCTCTCTTTTTTAAATAATATATTTTTTATTAAATATCAATAAAACCCAGGCGGAGCCCAGCCAGGTCTTCTCTCTCTTTCTCTTTTAAAATATAATATCCCCTACTCTATTGAAAATAAATGCAATCCACAATCATAATGAATGGCTTCCTTTGGCTTCCCTTCTGGCTTCCTTACCGGATGTAACTAATTATTACATATTTCTTCCTCTCTTTTTTTTAACACAATTAGCTAGAGGGCAACAGCAACTCCTTGCAGGCACTAGAAACAATTAAGAAGATTAAATGGGGGAACAACCAGGGGCAGCGCCGACGCATGACCCAAAAATCCGAGGCTCCTCGCAAAGCCACGTGCGGGGAAAGCGAAACCGCTTCCTCCGGAGCAGCGCAGCTTCCCTCTTGTTCAGCCGATGCAAAAGAGGCCGGCTGAAGAAGGACTCCGATTTTTAAAAGTTCAGTCCCTCCGCCCTCTTTGAGGGTGGCAATGTCCACCCTGATCCGTTCTCCGGACAGGAGGACAAAGCGCTCCCGCCACGGCAGCTTCGTGCCTGGCGGAGCGACCATTATTACTGCTAAGAGTTCTAGCTCGTTGATATGGAGCAGCTTCTCTCTTTGCATCCACCAGGCATGGATTTGCAAGGATCTGCAATGGGCACCCCAGCAGGAAAGGCTGGCATCTGTAGTAACCTGGATTTGTGGGTGGGGTTGTTGAAAGGGCCATCCCATCGTCAGGTTCTGAGTGGAGTGTCACCATGCAAGCTGGGAGGCGAGTTCTGGAGTGACTCACAGCAACATATGTGGTGAGGCTGTCAATGGGTTGAACAAGGCTAGGAACCATGCCTGGAGTGATCTCATTTTGAGGCGAACATGCTGAACCACAGCAGTCATGGATGCCATTGTGCCTAAAACACATTGGACTGTTAACGCAGATATGAGCGCGTGAGGAGTGAAGGCAAGTAGTAAGGAGATTAGACTGAGGCGTTTGTTGGAAGAAACACCCGAGCATGTTTGGAGTCTATAATTGCTTCTATATAATGAACCAGTCTTGTGGGTTTTAACTTGGATTTTTGCAGATTTACTGCAAGGCCGAGATCCCAGAGAAGAGACAAAGTGAAGCAAATGTCTCATTGTGCTTTGTGATGGGAGCGTGCTACGAGTAGCCAGTCGTTGATGTACGGGAAGACGTGAATTTTGTGAAGTCTGAGGTAAGCTGCCACAGGGGCCATGCATTAGCCCATTAGCAACTACAACATTTTCGAAAACCTCATTGCTGAAGACCTGCAACTTAGTATAACACTATTGACTTGCTTAAAAACTGCCTCAATCCTGCCACATAATACTGTAAGCTCAACATATTAAATATTTTCCTTATGTTCTTTTGTACTCATATTTATGCACAGAACAAAACACAGAACCAAGATTCCAATATTTAAAACAGGGAAATATTTGTTTATTATGTTAGTAATTCATTCTTAATTTTAAAATATTAATTAGTTTTTTATGTTTATTGTCTTCAAATAACTCTTTAATGAAACTAGTATAATTTCTTTTTTGAAACAGTTGCTCTACCATATATATTACTATAGCTTTTAAATAAGCTGTCTTAAAAAGATGGTTTTAGTACCTAACCACTTTAATCAAATTACCTTGTAACCTCTACCTCTAGTTAACTCACTGATTCCCTACAATAACATTGGTGACAGTTCTCCTTACAGATGGAATGCTGCATGGTTGGGTGTCTGCAACCTAATTCTTCCATTTTTTCCCTTTCATCCTGAACCTGCTAGAGCTTCAGATTAACTGTCTTTACTGTTTTGTCATGAAGGCTGTCTCTGAGGTTTCCCTTTGCACATCTGCAGACCTTCTCCAGCTGTTTCCCTAGATGATTTGCCCTGCAGTCTTCCCTCAGCTTTCAGCTTCTGCTGCTGGTCCGAAGTCTCTGGGTGTTTCCAGCACTCTTTTGAATTCTCTCGTGGTTGTTCCCCACTGACTTCTTTCTGCACCAGCTGTTCTGCTCTGACTGAACTGAACTGAAGGCTTATATATACTCTCCATCCAAAACTCACCAGCGAGTAATTCTTGGTCAGAAAAATTTCATCACCTTACAAGTTTTTAAATGAAAGGACCAACAGTCATAAAATGTTCACTTTATAAATAATCAAACCTTACCCATTGAGATTTCTTGTCTTAGTAAACATCAACAATTCTCTCATCTAGTTAGTTTAAGCCATGAAAGCGACCACTAAGTGCTGCTTGCCAGCCTCTTCTATGGTCTAATTCTGCAGCACATTTCTCTCACACTATATACTTTAGTTGAAAACAAAATCTCAACAATGCAGTTTTCCCCCCTTTTATCATTCATATGTATCCTTTTTCACAATATTAAACTTGACTTTCCTTTTTACGTTTTAGTTTTCTATACATCCAAGAGCTGGCCTCTAAACATTGATGGGAACCTTTTTCCTTTGCCAAAATCTTTCTGTCCCTGAAATTCCAAAATCTGAACTAGTATTACTATCCCAGGGCAAAATGGCACCTGCCACTCTTCCTGTTTCACTGGGGCAACAGGAAAAATTTCAGTGTACCTCACATCTAAAATTTAGAAATATTGTGACACAGGACAACAATACTACCCCAAAGCAAATGCTGCATATGTTGGAAAAGGTGCATAGTGAGAATTGTTGCACATTGGGTTGAAGCCATTGTGCAAGCATCCCATGCTGAATTCATATTGCTGACATGCAGCTCCAGTCTGGAACATTTGCATTGCCCCACTTCCTCTATACATTTATCTAATAAGTAGCTGCCAGTAGTACTGTGAAAGCTTCCAGCACTTTTTAATTGACCCAGTTGGAAAGATAGCATAGCCTCCTTGATGTGCATTAAGGTGTAGAAATCTGAACATCAAAGAAAGTGAAACATGATCTGTGTGGGCAGTGTCACAGCATTTTGCTTCAGTTAACTTGCTGTCTTGCCCAGGTTACTGTTGGGAAAATAGTTGGCTAACTAACAAGATGGTCTCTCTTTCCATTTTGACATATTTGTGATAGATTATCTTCAGCACATATTCTCAATGTGCATGCTCACCCTCCTGTACCCCAAAATTCCAAAACAAATCAGAGTTGCAGAGATATTATATACAGTGCTATGTTCCAAGATTTTTGCAATTGCACACTGAAATAAATTTCATCTTACTAAGGTCAAGAAAACCCAAGGAAATGTGCCATTGCTTTATTTAATAACAGTGTTCACAAATTTGTAACTTTCCACCTTTGCTCCAATACAACTCGAGAACTTGAGGATCTGAATTATCCATAACAGCCAGCCTTTACTCAGATATTGTCTTAGTTGCATTTTCTAAAACAGGATGATTTCAGGGTGTGATCACACAAGCATATAGGTCACATTTTGGACCGTTTGTGGCACGGCCCAGGGCAAGGTACTTCCTGGTGGTCATTGACATATGGAGAATAGCACTCTGGCCAACCTCCCAATCCATGCCCAAACTGGAACTTTTTGGTCCAGCAGTAAGGCTGGAGTGACTCCTTGATGGACAGAAGGGTCATTTTATGGGATATTGCTCCCAGCGAAGCAACCCTTTCTGTTGTGATCAAACAGTGTTGTGATCAGACAGGTACTTTTCTCACTGTCTGATCTCAACCTTAATTGCTGTCTTTGTACATTAGTTTTCTGCTGATGCATGAAAGCATACAGGAGGAAACAGTAACATGTAAGAATCGCAACAGAATGTAGAACTACTGAAACAGACCAGTGAAAACAGCTTCTCACAATAATCCCTTTTAATGGCCTCCAGTACCAGTGAATCAAAAAGGTGGGTTATCCATAACAAACAGAGTGTTGGAGGGAACCAATGAGTGTAATTGATATATCTCTTAAAAGCAGGTATAACAGAGGTACTGAAAAGTGTGTCTGTAGATGAAAAGGTTTTTAAATCTCAGAGATATGTATGGAACTTGGCACAGGATGTTACTGTATCAAATGTTTTTTGTTCTCAAAGATTTTCAGAGCCTGCTGAGATCTTCCACTGAGACTTCCCTTTGCATCAACATGATTTCCCTCCCTGCTCTAATTTTCTCTTTATAGGGAGAGGTTTCACCTATTCTATGCAGGAAACTGCCATGTTCTCTGCAGCTTAATGTCCTTTCCCATGAATCCAGGACAAGAAAGATGTGATTCTATGCAGGAATTGTATTAGTCCTGCTTAGCTTGACATTTTTTCAGCTCTTTCCAGACAAATCATGCAACAGAAAACTGTCCTGCTGCATGGAAATTTTAATAATCCTTTGCAGAGTGGTATTTATGCTGCCCTTTCCAGATGAATCTTATGCAGGAAACACTCCATTCTGCATAGGAATTTTAATAATACTGCACATCTTGGCATTTGTTTCAGGAAAAACAACAACCACAAAACTTTCCTGAAATCCCATGAAGATTTCTGGTGGGGTTTTAAAAAAACTCACTAAGAGAAACCTTTCTGTGAAGAGAAAATGGAGGAATTCTCCCTTCTGTTTCTCTCAGAAAATAAGAGACAATGATGCTTGCCTCTCTAGAATTCATGAGCAACTTAAAAGCCACTTATTTCAATGGGTCAGTTCTAAGCATGAATAAGTGTGGATCCAGGCAAAGGTTATTATCACAGACTTTTTAGCTGAGGACATTCTGATAAATTATTATCTCCTTCAAAGAAAGCAAAGTATCATTAGGGGTAGAAAGAATATAAAATGGGTTCTTTCAGACTTCCTACTTTTTCTACCTCAAAGACCATTTTCTGCCAATTCTGTATGTTGTTGGGCTTTGTTGTTTTTTTGGTACAGAAAATGCATGCATATCTTTATGTGGATTTTTTTTTACAAATAGGCACATATATGGATGCATGCTCTAGTTAATTTATGCACATTTTAGCAATATGCACAGTGATTTTATAAATTTTGAAATATGTGCATGTAGACAAATTTTTCTTTCTTTCTTTCTTTCTTTCTTTCTTTCTTTCTTTCTTTCTTTCTTTCTTTCTTTCTGCAGGTCAAGGAATGTACAGTATATACTTCTGATTGTGAATTGGGCCTCAATTCATGTTAAGTCCATGAGGGGCAGAACTGGAGAGATTGGTTAAAGTAACTCTGCAAAGCAAACTTATCACATAGTCTCAGTTATAATTACAACAGAAAGCCTGCCAACAAGTTACATAACCTCATTTCCATGGAACATTATTTGTTTATACATCTTTGTGCTAATGGAGCATTCCGCCCCGCCCCCATACATCATACTACCACAAACACTGTAATCCCATTTGATATTTGAAGCTAAATAAGTTTGGACTAGGTCAATATTTATAATACCAGGGAAAGATCTTCAGATAGAACTAGGAAATAAGTTTGAGGCCCTAGACCAGCCATTCTCAACTTTTTCCCCTGCCATGGTCATAAACACAATATGTAAGAAATATAGGCTGAATGAAGTCATGTAATGAACCTTATAAGTCGGTGTCTGAAGAATTGTTTCCAGTCTGTGCCCCTCTTCAAATGTGCCATATGGCCCCTGTTGAGAATGGCTGCCCTAGACAACAGCTGCCAGCCAAAGCTGTCAACATATGGACCAATGATCTGATTCAGTATAAGGCAACTTCCTACATATGTTCCTATACTATGCCTGTATTAGCCATTTCTTATGTGGGATGTGGTTGAATGTCATTATATGTTTTAAAATTCTCTCATGTGCCTCCCAAAACCCTGCATTACAAGTACCACCCTACTCTAGACAGAAAATACACAGATAACTGTGCCTGGACAAAAGAAGGGTTTGTGTTGATTGCCAAAGGTGGAAATACAAATACAAAAAGATGGGATAAACTGCTCTATATGGATAAATTATGCTTGACCTGAACCAATATGGTCCATACAGAGACATTTCTGGTTCTTTTCCAGACTTTCCTTAGTTAGTTTATTGGTTTTGTAATAAAAGAAACTAGGGAAATAAACAAATTCCTATAATAGCTGCCAGTTCTGCTTGCTACTTATGTTATTTTATCCCAACAGTTTCTAACATTCCAGCTGGTGTTGGCCAAACACTCTCAAACATATCATAATATCTTTCAAACAGGACTAGGGCTTTTCTTAAAAAATGAATGACAGTGAAGTTGTTAAGGTGCTGATTTCTGTTTCTGTGTTTCTGCTACATAGTGGTGAAATAATCAGAATATGAGTGCACTAGTATCAGAATACTAGTGCAATCCCACATTTGGGGTGTGTGATTCCCGCTGCCCTCCCCCCTTTGACATCTCTTCTTGTCTTGTTATTGCACTATTCAGTTGTCATACCAAAAGGTGTGTTGCCTCTGGTGACAAGATAAGGTAGTGGGTTGCCACATTAGTCTGTTGAATAACAACTTATACCAGAAACAGTTATGTAGCACCTATAAGATGAACTAGTTTTTATTTTTCATAAACTTTCATTTGTCTGAGTACTCTTCTTTAGATGAATGGAATGGTTTTGTCTCTGGATGGTATATAAAGCCTCTGGTCACAGTAGTAGTAGCCACAGTATGGCATACTGGCCTGGTTTCCAGCATCTGTGCAAAGCCACACATCATGGGATCATAGCCATGGGCCACTCACCTCTGTTTTCCAAGCCTATTTGATAGCATAGTCACCTCTTGGAGCAGACCATTAAAACTAAATCTGTTTTATTTATCAAATCAAATGAGAGAGAAAAAATCTATTGCATAAAATAGTGGGAAAGTGTCCTTCCAGAAGGGATCAATTTTCCTCTCTGTGGTCAGGCAATTTGGTAGCGTCAAGTACAGATTTTCAGCAGGTCTTTAAGGGGTATCAGCTTCTGTTTACATGCCTTGCAAATCAACCAAATGTGTTATTAAAATAAAGGTCCTTTATTAATCCTAACCTTTTCTTTTCCTGAAGTCAAGAAGTATCGGCTCCTTCTTCTGCACAGACATATTGATTCTTCGTCAAAGACTGGAAGGACAAGCTTATTACCTGCATCACTTGTCACAATCTACTGTTCCATAACACATCAATAAAGGGCTCAGCACCTCCAAACAAAGAAAATTATGTAATGGATTGTTCCTTTTATTAACAATGCAGGTATACTTCACGAGGAGAGTTTTCACACAAAGAACAAAACAGTGATAATACAAGCTTGTTTAGGTTTTTGTAAAAATGACCACATTATAAGATGACTTGACCATGAACTTTTCTCAGCCTGATTTTTCTACAGATGGCATGTATAAATTTTGTTTGTTTTTGAAAAAGTCACTCAATTTTTTGTAAACGCCCATACTATTAAACTACATTGCTACTTTAGTTCAGTTTTGATCCTACCACCTCCAAGGACCTGTGAGGAAAACTGCAATCTTGCATGCCTTAACGCTGAGTGTCAGTGGGATGGAGCATGCCCTATTGTTTTAATACTTGCTACTAATTGGATTGGTAAAGCTTTTCCTACCTTTGTCATTGGGTCAGCCTCTACTTCCTTTTTGTTTTCTGGTTCCTTTGTTGTTGTTTGCTGTCTTCTTACCTGACCACCTTTCAGGAAGCAAGCATGGAGCCTTCCTCCATGCAAGAAACTCGATTTTTGACTTTTCTTCTTCTGATTATAACTATAGCTGATAACTGCAAGTAAACTTGATTTATCTCTTCTTAGGATGCACTAGAGTGATCACTTTTTTCTACAAAAGGACTGGACTGTGTGTCCCAAAGAAGAGTTGGTGAGACTAGGCTGAATCTCTCACACTTGGTCTTTCTGCCTTATGTTCTACTAGCAACAGAAATAACCCAATTTCTAATAATAATAATAATAATAATGAACTTTTAAAAAACAGAATCCCAACGGAGATTTGAGGAAGATAACCATGGGTTGAGTCCACTGGAACCAACTATAATTGAATGAGACTTATTAAATCAATACTTATGTAAATTCCCTTGATTCAATAAGTCTGATCTGTTTGAAAGTAATTGCAGAATTTAGCCCAATATTTGTGAATAAAATATAACACAGTCATCAAAAAGAAAATGCTAACAGCATATCTGCAACTATCTGTGGCATCCAGTCCTAGATAAACCAATTCAAAACTGAATGGTCTATGTGCTGGTAACCTTTATTTTAGAATCCCAACAGATTATTATTCTGTACTGTTGCCCTTTATGTTGACCCATGCACCTGACAAGGTCCATCTCTGTCTGTATGAGTGCTTATGCACATGGTTCCCATAATGCAAGTAAAGATATATAAGAAATTTGCTTTATCAAATCATTTTAATGGATTTAACCTGCTCTGCACCACTGAAGCTAAAAACAGAAATAAAAACAATCTGGTGTCAGAAATTTGTAGTTACAAGATTGTGATGCATATTGCAAAAGATATATATTTAAGCAAAATGTGAATATTAGAAGCCTATAAAAAGAAAGACAGGAAGGAAGGAAAGAAGGAAGGAATATGGGGATTGGGACTGCTGCTGGTGATGTAGCTACAATACTTTAGTATTTTAGAATTAAAGGATTTCACCACTATCCTGAGGCACTTGAAGGCTTCCCCAGAGCAGAAGGGGAATCTAGGAACTCTCAGGACTGAAAAGGAGGGAGATAGGAAACTTTTAATTTAAAAAAATTAAATACTACTAGTACCCAATCTGAGTTACACTAGCGCAAAGTTACACCAATGTCAGAGTCGCTGCCGAGCCGCAGCTTCAGGCAGCGCGACTCACTCTTTGCCCCCCCCCACGGATGACGCAAGACCCTAAGGTCTCACGAGAGTTGTTTGAAGAGAGGGGGGAATGCCAGGCTATATAAGGGGCATTCCCCCCTCTAACCGTCCTCTTCTTTTTCTGGCACCCACCCGCCCGCCCTATTCTAGTGTGAGTTTTTCTGGTCGCCTTCAGGGGCCGGATAGGAATTTTTGACCCTCATCCTGATTGGCTGTTGGATGGGGGGATTTTTTGCCTATCCCACACTAGTACGGGTCGTTGGCAATTTTATGGTGGAAATTTTGTCACACTGGAGGGTAGTACGGAAAAAACGTATTTTTCGGTGAGTCCCACTGTAAGATCAGGTAAGCTAACAGCACATCGGACCTCCCAGGGCTGCGGATCATGCGATTACAGCACCTGGGAGAGAAACATGCGCTGGGCCACTTCCGGACCAACAGTCATCAAGCAAAGATGGCTCGAGGTCTGGGGGTGTTTATTTAGCGGCCAGCCGGGTTCCTGCGGTCTTTAAGACCGCGAGAACAGGGGGCCAGGGACTCACCCATATGTTGATTGATTTACCTGTTTATGCACTACCACAGGCCCCCCCTTTGCCAAATGATTGCCAAATTTTGAATTACAATCAATAAAGTGTGGCCCGTGTTTTAATCCATACTACTTGTCTTGCGTCTTTATTCCGGGGTAGGGGGGCAACAGGATTTTGTCCAGTATCTTCAATGATTGATATTTTCCAATAATTTCACTTTTCCTTCATCTGAATCTAAACCAGCTTTTTCCAAAGAAGTCTGTCTTAGTCTGTTAGTCTTTCTTACCATGTTGGGAAAAGAAAAAAGAAATAAAAGGGGGGGGGTTAAAATAATGGAGGATATGTTCTATATTTAGCATGTGTGTAAGCCCTGTGAGTCAATCCATGCCAAATTGAAGGGCATATATGCAATCTTGTTGTCAGGGTTGCTCTTTAGACCACATGCTCAGACACACCCATAAGGGATCTTTGAACTATGGCAATAGTGTGTCTTGACATACAGTAGATTGGGCTGAGTATATCACACTAACACTGAGCTATTCAGAAGGGGAAATTTATTGAATATAAAAGAATTAAAATATAGTAGAGATTCACAATCAAGTGTATAACTAATATGGGGAAATGCAAACTCAAAAGATAAGTGACAAAGATTACCTCTCTTTAGTCTCATTAGACTGTCTTGGAGTTATGGAGTATTGGAACTTCAGCTGGCTGGATCAGCTGAAGGGTTCAGGCAGAAATGGATACAGAAAGAAGGCCCTAGTCCTAAAACTGAACTGACCTTAACTGGAACTGAACCTGAACAACTTGACCTGAATCCTGAACCTGAACAACTAATATGGTTGCCATATGTATTTTTATAGTAGGTTCCTTCACCAGGCTGCCTAGTGATCTGGCTCCTTGTTTTCATGTGTTCTACCTCACCTTGTGAGGTAGAACACATGACACCTTGTGAGGTAATCCAGAGACAATGGATATAATGGGCCTTGCTAAAGGAATGAAGAAAATAGGCAAACCATTGGATATTTGCTTTCCCAGACCTCTAGATAATCCTTTTAGCACAGAACCGAAAGGAGATTACTTTATCTGACTTTCCTAAAGGGCTATTCTGTGAGATGGCTCTTTGGCTTGGGACATTCATGTCTTATGTACTTTTGACAGGGGCTGTTTTGAGCTATATTTCCTCCTTTGCAACTGTTTAACCTATACTTGTCCTTTTGATGGAGGTTGTTTCAAGCTATATAGCCACCATTTCCTCTGAGGGGATTGGCTCTTGGGACCATTGAGGAATTTCCTTTTCTGCTACTGTTTGACCTATATTCATCCTTGACAAGTTTTCCAGATAAAACAGTTTGTGGCATTCATATTGCAGGAGTGTTTCTAAACTTGGCCAGTTTGGTAACAGTCTGATCCTGTATTGTTTTGGAGACATTCTGACCCACTTCTTTCTCTGAGTTCATGATGTCTGTACACTTCTGGATCCAAAAGTCCAAACAAGAAGCATCCCTCAAACAACAACAATTTCCTTATTATTTGGCAGATTTATCAGACAATTGGCTCTTGTTCTGTACCAAATTTGGGGAAGTTTGCGGAAGTTGTATTCGATATATGATTTCTTTAAAAACTGTTTTATCACTCATGCAGAAACAAGTGACCCTAAAAGTCCCCGGATTTAAAATACTCATACAAATTGAAAAGACCAATCTTGTTCATTTTGAGAGATCTGGTCATTTTACTAGTAATCTGTTTGCAGCCTTCTTTAAATGCAAAATTGAGGCCATCCGGCGTGATCTTGACTCCCTAGGCAGTTTAGCATATCTGGTGGGGATTCCTGGCACATCCCTTTCCTCTGCCCATTTGGTTCAGTTTGGGCCAGTTACATTGGAGGAAGTATTCTGGCTGCTGGGACATTTCAGACCAACCACCTCCCAGCTTGACCCTTGCCCAGCATGGCTTATAAAAGCTACCAATGGGACCTAATTAGCTGACTCTCAGGAGAACTTTTTAACTCCTTCTTGGCCAAACAGACATTGGTGCTGGGAAAAGAATTCTGTGTCTGGTTATAAAAATATTTTAAAAGATACAAAAAATGAATAACAAACATTCAGAAGTTCATAGAATCATAGAATCATAGAAAAGTGAAGTTGGAAGGGGCCTACAAGGCCATCAAGTCCAACCCCCTGCTCAATGCAGGAATACAATCAAAGCATATCTGCCAGGTGATTATCTAAGTTTTTCTTGAATGCCCCCAGTGTTGGAGCACTCACCAACTCCTGAGGTAACTGGTTCCACTGTCGTACTGCTCTAACAGTTTGGTGGTTTCTCGTGATATTCAACCAAAATCTGGCTTCCTTTAACTTGAGCCCATTGTTGCGTGTCCTGCACTCTGGGATGATCGAGAACAGATCCTGCCCCTCCTCTGTATGACAGCCTTTCAAATATTTGAAAAGTGCTATCATATCACCCCCAACCCTCTTTTCTCAAGGCTAAACATGCCCAATTCTTTCAGCCTTTCCTCATAAGGCTTGGTTTCCAGCCCCCTGATCATCCTTGTTGCCCTCCTCTGAACTTGTTCCAACTTGTTAGCATACTTCTTGAAGTGTGGTGTCCAGAACTGGACACAATACTCAAGGTGAGGCCTAACCACTGCTGAATAGAGGGGGACTAGCACCTCACGGGATTTGGAAACTATACTTCTCTTAATGCAGCTAAAATAGCATTTGCCTTTTTTGTAGCCACATCACACTGTTCGCTCATATTTAGCTTGTGATCTACGACAATACCAAGATCCTTCTCACTCGTAGTTTTGCTGAGCCAGGTATCCCCTATCTTGTAACTGTGCAATTGGTTTCTTTTTCCGAGGTGCAGTACTTTGCACTTATCCCTGTTGAATTTCATTCTGTTCTGTGGCTGTTGGCCCAGTGCTCCATTCTATCAAGGTGATTTTGAATTATGTTTCTGTGTTCTAGGGCAGTGGTCCCCAACTTTTTCCAAACCCCAGACTGGTTGGGGGGTGGGGTCCATGCGTGGGGGGGCACACGTGTGTGCGCATGAGTGGGCGGCATGCGTACACAAGTGGGCAGGGCACCCGCGTGAGCAAACATGGATGGGGGCACGCACGGGTGCGTGGGGCATGCACGCAGGTGGGTGGAGCGTGCACGTGGGTGGGTGGGGCACCAGTGCATGCATGTGCATAGGTGGGTGGGGCGCACAGGGGTGGGCGAGGCACCCATGTGTGCATGCACGGGTGGGCGAGGCACCAGTGCCTGTGCACAGGGATGGGCGGGGCACCTGTCTGTTCGTGGGGGTGTGTGCATGCATGCGGCGGGTGCATGCGGGGCAGGAGATCTGTCTCTGTGACCTGGTCCTGCCAAGGCCACAGCCCGATCCCGGGCCACAGACGGGGTGTTGGGGACCCCGGTTCTAGGGTATTAGCTATTCTGCCCAATTTTATATCATCTGCAGATTTGACAAGCATTCCGTGCACTTCCTCATCCAAGTCATTCAAAAAAATATATATTGAAGAGCACTGTAGCCAATTGTGTATCCACCTGACACTTGATCTATCCAGCCCACACCTAGTTAGCTTGCTAATCACGATATCATGGGGCACTTTGTCAAAAGCTTTGCTGAAGTCAAGATATACTATGTCTATAGCATTCCCTCTGTCTATCAGGGAGGTGACCTGATCAAAAAACGAGATCTAATTAGTTTGGCAGGATTTGTTCTTGACAAATCAGTGTTGGCTTCTAGTTATTACTGCATTGTTTTCTAGGTTTTTGCACAATGACCGCTTTACGATCTGTTCCAGAATTTTGCCTGGGATTGATGTCAGGCTGACTGGCCTGTAGTTCCCAGGTTCCTCTTTTTTGCCCTTTTTGAAGATAGGGACAACATTGGCCCTCCTCCAATCCTCTGGCACCTCACCCATTTCCCATGATTTCAAGAAAATAATGGATAGTGGTTCTGAGAGTTCTTCGGCCAGTTCCTTCAGTACTCTCGGATGCAGTTCATCCGGCCTTGGAGATTTGAACTCGTTCAAGATGGTAAGGTATTCCTTGACTATTTGTTTACTTATCTTCAGCTGCAATCCTGTCCCCCCCCCCCACTTGCACTTCCAATTTGTTTGGAAGTTCATAGTCTGTCTTATGGGAAAAGACGGAACTAAAATAGGATTTGAGCACCTCTGCCTTTTCTTTGTTGTTTGTTATCATTTTTCCATCTCCATTGTGGACCTGTGCCACTATGTCTTTTGTTTGTCTTTTGCTACTCATATACCTGAAGAATGCTTTTTTATTGCTTTTAGAGTCTCTAGCTAACCTCAGCTCATTCTCAGTTTTTGCCCTCCTAATGCCATCCCTGCATTTCCTTGCTATTTGTCTCTACTCATCCTTGGTGGCCTGGCCTTCTTTCCATATCCTTTACATGTTTTTTTGTGTGTGTTTAGGTCCTCCCTGAGCTTTTTGTGAAGCCACACTGACCTTTTTTTCCGCCTCCCACCTTTTTTTTCTTGTTGGAATTGTTTGTAGTTGTGCCTTTAGAATTTCTTTTTTTAGAAGCTCCCACCCTTCTTGGACTTCTTTTCTTGTTAGGATCTCCTGCCATGGGACCTTACTCACCCTTGTTCTGAGATTATTAAATTTGGCTTTTTTAAAATCCAGCAGAAGTGTGTGGCTACGTCCTGCTTTCATTTCCTTTGAAATCAAGAATTCTAGAAGAACATGGTCACTCTCACCTAGAGTTCCCCTTACTGTCACTTCCCCCACCAAGTCATCTTTGTTGGTCAGAATCAAGTCAAGGATAGCAAATCCTCCAGTTTCTTTCTCCAATTTTTGTAGGAGAAAATTATCAGCCACACAAGCCAGGAATTTCTTGGAAGGGCCATACTTGGCTGAATTTGCCTCCCAACATATATCTGGATAATTGAAATCTCCCATCACTACTACGTCGTCTCTCTTTGAAAACCCTGCAATTTGTTTTTCAAAATATTTGTCCGCTTCCTCTCTTTGATTGGGCGGTTGGTAGTAGACTCCAACTACCAAATTCCATTTGTTTTTTGCCCCAACTAGATTGATCCAGATGCTCTTGATGGGACAGCCACTCTCCTCCTCCTGTATTTCTGTGCAGGAATGTGTATTTTTGACATATACTGCAACTCCACCTCTCTTTTTATTTTCTCTGTTCTTTTTGATCAGTTTATATCCCTCAATTGCTGTATTCCAGTTATGGGAGTCATCCCACCAAGTTTCAATTATTCCTATGAAGTCATAGTTACTCTCCTGAATTAAAATTTCCAGTTCTTCTTGTTTGTTTCCCATACTCCTAGCATTCGTATACAGACACCGGATGGTTTGTGATTTGTGGCCTGTTTGTCTCTGTATATTTTTATGAATATTATGATTACTATTATTATGATTATTGTTATGTTTAGTATTGTGATTATCATTGTTAATGTTATTACTGCTGCCCTTTTGATCAGTTTGGTCCATTCCTCTTATTGTGTGTAAGGCTTCATCTACCCTTAACTCTGTGCTTGCATCTCCCTCCCCCTTCCAATTCAGTTTAAAGCCCTCCTGATGAAGTTCTTCATGCTGTGGGCAAACACATTCTTTCCAGTCCTTGTTAGATGCAAGCCATCTCTTGCTAGCAGTACTTCTTCCAGGAAGCTTAGCCCATGGTCCCAAAAAACAAATCCCTCTCATAGACATCACCTACGTAGCCAGTCATTCACCCAGAGGATCTTCCTTTCTCTTTCGATTCCTCTTCCAAGCACCGGTAGGATGGAAGAGAAAACTATCTGGGCCCCAAAGTCCTTGAGTTTCCTTCCCACAGCTTCAAAGTCAGATGTGATTTCTCAGTAGCTCCTCTTGGCTGTGTCGTTTGTTCACATGTGGACAAGAAGAAAGGGATATGTTCGCAAGCTCTGGTCGTGAGCTCCCTGGGTCTGACTTTAGCTTTATTTGTCAGCTGTGTTCTGCCTGGAGTCAGGAATCAAAAGGCCCTCCCAGAACTCACAGCTGCTACTTATAGCCATCAGCAGTAATCAGTACACTTCCCTTTCTGTTAGGCCAATCACACAGCTCTTCCTGTTAAGGACACACCCCTTCCTGTTCTACTAAGCACACGGCTCTTTAAGAAGAGTACGTGGTGCTTCTGTCTGGACAATTCCTAGGAGTTACTTCAGGCCCTTTCTTGGCGTTACTCTAGAGAAAAATCCACTTACCTCTCTGTCTTTGTCTCCTTGGTCTCCTTCCTATTGCTCCTGCGGCAAACTCCATTTGCTCTCCTGTTCACGGAATCAAAAGTTCACTTGTTTCAGTTGTGAACTGTTGTTTTTTTGCTTTGTGGCTGGGGGTGTTAGCGGACCTTTGGTGCCTATATCCTCTCATAGTTTCAGTCATTCCAACAAGCATTCACACTTGTCAAAAAACAGCCTTGACAATTGCTCTCTCTCTCTCTTTTTTTTTCTTTTCTTTTCTTTTCTTTTTGTGAGAATTGGTTAACTGATGAAATAAGGAGTCACCTTCTGAGATTTCTCCCTGGTTGGCGTCACTTTTTGAATAATAGTGAGTAGAAGAGGGTATCCTGTGGACCATCCTGACTACTGCCATTGCTGTTATCAACATTCAAGCTGCCCTTTGCTATATAAAACTTGGCACCTTTTTTCCTGCTGTTAATGTCAGCATGATATTGTGCAGCAATATTGGGCCATTGCCCCCCAAGTCTGGAATAATGAGGTGAGACACAGGTGATGGGGTTTAACTAGGACCACAACTTTATTTAATGTTTAACTATAGCCACTCACCTTCTGCAGAGTGGCCTACCATAGTGTGGAAGATGAGTCAGGAGCCGGCGATCTTGCTGGATCTCCACTCTTGTTCTGAAAAAGGCAAGTCCCAAGCTCTGGATCTCTGCTGTCCTCTGGACAGCCCGTTTCTGGCTGGTGAACACCAAGTGAACTTCCCTGACCACTGTGACCCTAGGTGGGCAGCAGCCAGGGCCAGCCCCCTCCATCCCTTATCCCAGTGACATAATCTCAGGATCCATGGTGGTGGGATGCTGGCTGGGCTAGCATCCACCAGGGTGCCTCTTGGGAACTCACCAGTAAAGACCTCCCATTCCACACTGCCTGCCACTGTGACCTACTTAGCAACAACACCACCTCTGATCTGCCCATATATGACCTGTACGTAATCAGTGCGGGATAGACAAAATCTTCCTGACCACCTTTTGTTCACTCTGCCAGTCAGGTGAGACAGGCTAAAAATTCCCATTCGGCCCTGCAGCAACCAGTTAAGTCTCACACTGAATCCACAGGGTGAGCAGGTGGGTTGAGTGGCTCAGCTGAAAGAGGCCAGGATGAGGGCAAAGCCACCTTATGAAAGGCACTCTGTTCACTCCCTGAGCCCAGTCATATAGGCAAGGCAACTGCATTCATGAGCTGCTCATCTCAAGCCAGACTGGGGTGGGGGTAGGGGGTAGAGTCCCTGCCCACGCAGCTCCACATGTCTCTGAAGCCGAACCTCTTCTGGTGTTTTGAACTGTGGATGCAGAAGCACAATATCCCACATTCATGAACCAGAGGTTTTTTGAAGCACTGCATTTACATCTGGCCTTTCCCGTCCTGTGCTTTGCCATTCAGAGCTGGCTCATGTCCGTTATCCCTCCACCATTCCTTTGTCTCGTGTAGAATTTATTCACCTATTTCCTCTCTCTGAGCAGGAAGAGAAAAAAGCAAAAAGGGAAAGCTGCTGATTGATTTCACTCTTGGAAAGTCCCTGTCATCATGTTTGATGACTTCATTGCAGAAATGAAATAGGCATGGGAGATGCAATGTTTTCAAAACAATTTGGAGCAGGAGGAGGAGAACGCAGGTAGTGGGAGGCAATGGGCTAGCAGAGCCCGGAGACGTTGATGGCCTTTATTCGTCAATTCCCATGTTGTGCTAGGTTTGCTGCAGGCTGCAGACAGAAAACAATATTGTTATGATTCTTATTAGTTTTTATTTTATAAAGCCTGAACTACACTCTACAGGGGCTTCAGCCAGAGCTGCAAATCACAGCCATGCCTGACTGCCTGCCTGGGCACCTCATCTTCACCCTAATGGACTACCTATCTCTGGGAAAAAAGAAAAGAAACAGCAGCAACAAAAAGAAGCAGCAACGGTGTTTTGTTCATCCAAAGCAGTAAAGGAAGTTATTCTGGGAAAGTGTAGGTTGTCTCAAAATTCCCCAAACTAAGAATCCCTTCCCTATTCTCTCAGTTCATATATCATAACTTGAAATAACTGGTATGAAAATATGTAGGGCTGTATGCGCACATAGGCATGTGTGCATGCATGCGTGCACAACACACACATGCACAAACACACGCATGCACACACACACACACACCTTATGCTTCCCATTACCCTAAAAGAAGGGAAATATTATTTGATTCAGATATATACATACACTAATATATACATATACCCACTTTGCGTCCTTGTTACATATTCCCAAGGTAATGTGTTTGTGTCTCCATTCCTTCACTGGACACACTGGAGTTTGGTGAGTGTAGGAGCAAACCCTGTTTGTGTTTGTATACATGGCAGGCTTAAACAATTTGAGACCCACCAAAACAAATGCACGTAAGGCAGCTCTCCTCCATTTAGGAGAGCCAGTACACCTCCCAGTTTTGCTGCCAACCTGGGAATGAGGAATGGCAGATCACAGTGCATGCTGATGGACTGTAAGTCATTCAGAATGTCACAAAAGAACTGGATTGAGATGCCGGTAAATATTTTGCTGGGGATGTGCAAACCTGGAAAGCTCCCACCATGCTCATGGAAAGCTCCAAGGGGTAAGAATACTCCTAGTGGTACTTCTGTGGGTCATAGGCTCCTAAATTTGGTATGCAAGTAGCATATTAGGAACATTCTTGGAACTGCGACAGGTAAGTCTCTTGGATTAGATCCCTCACATGCCTTGAGGTCACAGAGATTTTTTTCCCCTTTCATTGAATTCAATTCAAAGAGGAAAACAAAATGCTTTCCACCTCTCATCTAGGTTGCAACGGACTTGCAGGGCTCTCGCTGTGTTCTCACTACACAAGGATGTAAAGAAGCTCCTTGACTTTGTTTGTGGCCACGTAAAGGGCACACGGATTGGAGATGCTCCAATTTGATCCGTATCTGGGTCCATTGTGATATGTATGTGGTTCCATTGGTCTATGAAAACCCCAGTCTTGCAGCACACGAAAAGTTAACAGTTAGGCCATGTCCAACCATGCAGGCAGGATGGAAGGTCTTCTAGTCAAAGCAGCAGCAGGTGCAAAGCAGGAGGATCTGTTTTATCTTTATGTTTTATTTTTCCCATCCTTTTGGCCAGCTGCCAGGACAGTGGCTTCCTAAGGTAATCACCAGGAGGTGGGGAGGGAATGTTATTAAAAGAGTAATGGCCACAGGTGTCATTAATTCCTTCTTAAAAGGGCAATGCAAAACGCCTGCCCTTCTTTACACAGTTTCTGTTTGTCCTCTCTTCCCCGTTCTTCTTCCCAATCCCTGGATCTGATATTAATGATGATGTAGCCACAAGACGTGGATGTTTTCATCAACTAATTTTCAGAAGGAAAGGCAAGGAACATAGATTTCATCTTCCTGAGGTTTTTTACTTTATTTTTTTCTGATGGCTGATTACAATGTTTGAATGCCAGATTTAATATGTGGGGTCCATGGGTGTGCTGCTCTGCCCTCGTAATGCTTCTCAGTGGCCTTAGAAATATACAGATACTTCTGATTCAGTTTGTTTTTTATATCTCTGTACAAATGCAGAGTGCATGCGCAGTCCATAAAATTATTCTGTTAATTTTGTGTCGATATCCTATTGCAAAGATAACACTATTGTATTTTTAATATCTAGTATTTCTTAGAAGGTCATGGCAATCTGTTATCAGTGAAAGCATGATTGAAATTTCCAAGTCGTTATAAGCATATCTGGCTGACTACTTGTTAATTTTGTAAAAACAGGGGAAGATTCCTCACGGGGATGTATAAATAAATCATAAAAGAAAGCAGCATGTAGTGTACCAAATGGAAGAACCGTACAAGTTAAGAATTTACTCATTCTCTTGTACTTCCTCCAGGGAATACACTACAACACAATTTTGGGTGTCACTTTGTATTCTGTCGAAATCTGTTCATGTTGAGTCACCTCTGTTGAGAATGACTCATAACAGAAGTCTGAAGGGAAGGCATTAGATAAACTTGTTTCTAAAGCAGAAGCGTTTGAATGATGCCCCTAGGGAGAAAAGTCTCTGGATCCTGTCAGGATTGAGTCAAATTGCAAAGAGCATGGAGAGGCAGATTGCGACACTATAGCACGAGGCTGTCCCAGAGATGTGCTGGCTGAAATGAGAAGGGGCTAGGCTACACATTTCATTCTGATTCATTTTCCAGTGCTGCTGAAATGGTTAGCTGAGTTCATTAATAAGTTTCTATTGTGTGCTAGAGGAGAGTGCTGACCCTGATCCACTCTAACTTTTAGTCCAAAGTTCAAACTATACAAGAGGTATCCAAAGTGCTGAACCCCATCCCCCAAATAGGTGCAACACCATAAGCAGCTTTTTCAAAATTCAAACAAAACCCCAACCAGATTCACAAACCCCAATGGCATTAGAGCTACCAGTCTCCCTAGCTGTGTATTGACTTCCTGGCTATGAATTATTTTTGGACTGACTTGACTATGTTTCTTGGGCTTTCCCTGTTTATGTAATGTTAACAATTGATCGAGTAAATGTTGGATTATTCTAGGACTTTGGCTTTGGTTCTCCCCTGTCTGGTTTACATGGGACTCCAGGAAGGCTTTGTTAAACCTCTGCTTTGCATGGTGATCCTGATTCTAGACTTCTCTGGATAGGGCTGACTATTGTTACACCTGCCTTAGGCTCCCAAGACCTTGCCTGTGATGCCAGTCCAGATGGGAGCAGAACACCATTTCAAACTGTGCTCATTCCATTCTCAACACAGTAGTCCATAGCCTAGTCCATTGCTTCAAAGTCATCAGACAGAGTAATTGTGGTAAAAAAGATCACACAACTGATTTAAATTTACAAGAATTTTTTTAAAAAATGTAGGGAGTTAAAATAGCTATCTAATACTGGCAGTGAAAATATGAGGGTTATTTCTCTGTTTTTTTTCAAAGAGGAATGCTGCCACATTCTGTGTGGGTCTGAAGAATCCATGGTGTAGGGGTCACAAGATGGTGCAACACCCAGGACAGCTCACAGTGTGCACCTCACTCAAACAATGGTTGGACCTAGTGCAAGGAGCTGCACTAAGGCCTCATATGGCTGGCTCATGTCTATACCCTCCAGGCTCCATGTCCTTTCCCTTCTGAAAGGAAGCCTTAAAGAGACAGTTTCTTGGCCTGCAGGTTGCCTCTTCATGTCTCTGAGGGACTCATTTCTAGCATACTACTGGTACAGACTTACAAGCTACTGGATGCCCCAAGTGTGTCACAGTTGTTCAAGGCAAGAAGCCTCAGATTCAGGAGTATCAGATCAGACCAGCTCTGGGCGCTGGGGCTAGCTAGCTTGGGAGTCTCAAACCTGGCTAACTCAGGAGTGTCGCCTAGTAGCATCTTGGCCTCTGAGTCTTGGCTGCTGGATGCCTCAGACACGACAAGGAGCAACACTTGTAGAGGAAACTTTCTGACTGTCTAATGCTTCTCCCACAAGGCACCAATCAGCAGTCAAAATTTTGCTTTTACCAGAAGCATCCTGGAACAACTGTTGTTGTTGTTTAGTCGTTTAGTCGTGTCCGACTCTTCGTGACGCCATGGACCAGAGCACGCCAGGCCCTCCTGTCTTCCACTGCCTCCCGGAGTTGGATCAAATTCATATTGGTAGCTTCGATGACACTGTCGAACCATCTCATCCTCTGTCGTCCCCTTCTCCTCTTGCCCTCACACTTTCCCAACATCAGGGTCTTTTCCAGGGAGTGGAACAACTGTACACTGTACTATACCATTGATATGACGGAAGCTTCTGTAGATAAAAATGGCAGTCAACAGCATCAGTTAGGGAAGCATCAGTTAAAACAACAACAAGAAAAAAAGAGAATTCTCCATCAGAATTATGCTATATTAAGTACCATTTTTCTAGAATTGTTATGGGTTAAAAGGAAAAAAAAAAGGCTTCCAACCATCTACTACTGCAAGGAGTGCTGAATATCTGGTGAAATTTGCCTCAAATTTTCCCCAGAAAATGATTGAGGATCAATTTTTTGCTTTTATCCCATCCACCTCCCCCACATTCAAGGTGAAATTTCTCATTAGAATATTGTTGACACATCTTACTAACTAACGTTTGCTAATCCTTAGCCATGAAATAGCTGTATAGAGATAATGACTTGTACAGTTTCCCTAAGATATCATTAAGCAATCACAACGGACAGCTAACGAGCATATCTCCTACTGACACCCTGATTTAAGTGAATGTGTGTGTGTGTTCTATGCTGTCAAGTTGGAACTGACTTATAGAGACCCTAACAGGGCTTTTAAGGTAAGTGAGATATTTAAGGAATGGTTTTACCAGTTCCACTCCCCCAGTCAGTTTCTATGGCTGAGTGGGGATTCGAACCCTGTTCTCCAGAGTCCTAGTCTGTCACTCTAGCACGACACCACACTGTTTTAAGTGAATACATGGTCCTAAATTCAATTGCTTGCTAATCCCAACTAGAGTAGACCCCTTTGAATCAATGGGATTTAGATCACTGTTGAGTTATTAATATTTAATTCAAGGGGCCCACATCAGTTGGGGCTAATAATTGGATGGCCCTCAGTATTCTGAAGGGGCAGGGTCTGATATGCAAAGTCAAAGCAATAAAATCAGGATTTTATCACCATATAATATGAATTGCATACATTACATTTCATGGATCTCCAGAATGAAGCATCACTTTCTCAGTACGATGGGCCAAACTAGAAGTCTTCTAGATTTATGTTGGCCTTCCCGTTGTCTGATCATTATGTACAGACTTGGTGAGCTCTGTGTATTAATATGGAAATATGGATAAATGCTTGTGTCAAGCAATTATTTACTGCTTTGGTAACCACGTCTGATAACACAGATTAATCCTGGCCACATTGCTGCAATTATGTGTTGTTGTTTTCCTTTCCAGAGATGTGTTTTGAGACAGGGATTCTCTCACTTTTATAAATACACAGAAGTTAAAGTGCAACTCAGAGTGTTCAGTTATATAAAGGGACAATTTTACCATGTGCCTGGAGGCTTTCTTTCCTGTAAACTAACTTACACTGTAAAATTTATTTCATACACTCAATTGGAAAAGGACACTTAACATAGCAAGGGAGCCCAGGGGAGCTTTCATGGTATCTTGGTTGGAAAAACTTCTAAATGAGTAATCTACATCTCTTTGTGGCAGAGGTGATTAGAAAGTTTGGCATAGGCTGATGATTTGTATGAAGGGAGTTGTTTCTGTATATATCAGAATTTAAATGATGCAAGAGTAAAGGGGAAGGAAGAATGTCTAAAATACTAGAATTTGTAGCATAACAAAAAACAATGCCTTCAAAGCTGGATAATATGCAATAGTTATACTACACCCTTAATAATTACTTATGTGTCATCAAGTTAGTTCCAACTCACAACATTCCCAGGGTTTTCTAGGTATACTCAGAAGTGGTTTGCCATTTGCTTTTTTCTAGGGACACTTTGAGATTGTGTAGCTTACTGAAGGTTACACAACCTGCTCCTTCTCATGGAAGGCACAGGGGAGAATTGAGCCTGTGACCTCTGGTTTGGCAGCCAAGTACCAGCTATCCAGCCAGTATAGTTATATGCTGGAAGGCAATTCCAATTTACAGTGTTCTGTGTTTTACCACGCCCTTCTTCTAAAGGCTGTCTGGGACCATGTGAATTCCCCAAGATGACAATCCCTGGATCTGCAGCCAGGTGTTCCATCTCATTGACTTATCCAGCCAGTATTCATTATACCCATAACTGTGTTTAAGTGATACTAGGTGAGCTCTTAAAATTTAAAAGGTCCATCCCATCATTCATTCAATACTGTGTCCTTACAGCCTTCAACTAGAGATGGGAAAAGTTGGCTTTTCAGACTACAGCTCCCAGAATAATCTAGCCAACTAGGTCACTGGCCATCCTAGCTGAGGTTTTCTGATAGCTGTCACTTCAAAAACTAATTTCCAATCTCTACCTTCAAAACAGCAACAGATGGAAGTCATGGAAAATCATTTGCTCTTCCCACTCCCTCTCTCTTCTTTTGAGTGCCAATCCTTAAGAATAGGTACAAGATTCCAAGATAGGATTAACAGGTTAAGAATCTGGATACATCAAGCTGTAATTCATAGTTCATCTATGACCTTCAGTACAGTAAGCAGCTGTACCTGTAGGATTTCGATACAATTGCCCATTTCTACTTATAAAATAACAATTTACTGAAATATGCAGATTTTTTCATATGTGGAAAGGAAAGACCTGAGAGCTTGGTTTTTGGGGGATATTTTTCCTCAGTTGAAGATGGGGAAAGAGAAACTGATTAATATATCTAGACTCAGGGCTTTCAGTGGTTAATTTTTACAAGTCTGTTTGAATTTCTTTTTATTAAGCTATGTCTGTGACGCTGAATTAGAATTGTCATCTCTTTTCCATGAAAGAATCCTCATATTTAATGCTGATATGGCAGGCAGATGCATGGCCCTCCTTATGCTGGGAATAGCTGTGTCTATTGAATTTGGTTGATGCAGATATGATTTTTAAAAACTAAACATATGATTATATTCATGATGAAAAAAACATGAGATTTAAATATCAGAATGCAGGAGAGAGTGAAAATTATGAAACCTAGGCATATCTACTGTCATGGAATCATAGAATCATGAAGTTGGAAGAAGCCTATAAGGCCATTAAGTCTAACCCCCTGCTCAATACAGGAATACAAATCAAAGGATATCTGCCAGGTGGTTGTCTCAATTTCTCCTGAATGCCTCCAGTGATGGAGCACTCACTACCTCTCAAAGTGATTGGTTCCATTGCAATCCTGCTCTAACATTTAGGAAGATTTTCCTGATGTTCAACCAAAATCTGGCTTCTTGTAAATTGAGCCCATTGTTGTGTGTCCTGCACTCTGGATTGATCAAGAACAGATCTTGCCCCTCCTCTGTATGATAGCCTTTCAAGTATTTGAAAAGTGCTATCATATCTCCCCTCAGTCTTCTTTTCTCAAGGCTAAACATGCTGAGTTCTTTCAGCCTTTCCAAATAAGGCTTCATTTCCATCACCCCCATCATCCTTCTTGCCCTCCTCTGAATTTGTTCCAATTTGTCAGCATCCTCCTTGAAGTGCAGTGTCCAGAACTGGACACAGTACTCAAGATGAGTGCCGAATAGAGGGGGACTAGTATTTCATGGGATTTGGATATTATACTTCTGTTTTTTGTTGTTGTTTAGTCGTTAAGTCATGTCCGACTCTTCGTGACCCCATGGACCAGAGCACGCCAAGCCCTCCTGTCTTCCACTGCCTCCCGGAGTTGGGTCAAATTCATGTTGGTCGCTTCAATGACACTGTCCATCCATCTCGTCCTCTGTCGTTCCCTTCTCCTCTTGCCTCCACACTTTCCCAACATCAGGGTCTTTTCCAGGGAGTCTTCTCTTCTCATGAGATGGCCAAAGTATTGGAGCCTCAGCTTCAGGATCTATCCTTCCAGTGAGCACTCAGGGTTGATTTCCTTCAAAATGGATAGGTTTGTTCTCCTTGCAGACCAGTGGACTTTCAAGAGTCTCCTCCAGCACCACAATTCAAAAGCATCAATTCTTTGGCGGTCAGCCTTCTTTATGATCCAGCTCTCACTTCCATGCATCGCTACTGGAAAAACCATAGCTTTGACTATGCGGACCTTTGTTGGCAAGGTGATGTCTCTGCTTTTTAAGATGCTGTCTAGGTTTGTTATCCCTTTCCTTCCAAGAAGCAGGCGTCTTTTAGTTTCGTGGCTGCTGTCACCATCTGCAGTGATCATGGAGCCCAGGAAAGTAAAATCTGTCACTGCCTCCATATCTTCCCCTTCTATTTGCCAGGAGGTGATGGGGCCAGTGGCCATGATCTTAGTTTTTTTGATGTTGAGCTTCAGACCATTTTTGGCGCTCTCCTCTTTCACCCCCATTAAGAGGTTCTTTAATTCCTCCTCACTTTCTGCCATCAGAGTGGTATCATCTGCATATCTGAGGTTGTTGATATTTCTTCCGGCAATCTTAATTCCGGCTTGGGATTCTTTCAGTCCTGCCTTTTGCATGATGTATTCTGCATATAAGTTAAATAAGCAGGGAGACAATATACAGCCTTGTCGTACTCCTTTCCCAATTTTGAACCAATCAGTTGTTCCATATCCAGTTCTAACTGTGGCTTCCTGTCCCACATAGAGATTTCTCAGGAGGTAGATAAGGTGGTCAGGCACTCCCATTTCTTTAAGAACTTGCCATAGTTTGCTGTGGTCCACACTGTCAAAGGCTTTTGCGTAGTCAATGAAGCAGAAGTAGATGTTTTTCTGGAACTCTCTGGCTTTCTCCATAATCCAGCACATGTTAGCAATTTGGTCTCTAGTTCCTCTGCCCCTTCGAAATCCAGCTTGTACTTCTGGGAGTTCTTGGTCCACATACTGCTGAAGCCTACCTTGTAGGATTTTGAGCATAACCTTGCTAGCGTGTGAAATTAGTGCAATTGTATGGTAGTTGGAGCATTCTTTGGCACTGCCCTTCTTTGGGATTGGGATGTAGACTGATCTTTTCCAATCCTCTGGCCACTGCTGAGTTTTCCATACTTGCTGGCATATGGAGTGTAGCACCTTAACAGCGTCATCTTTTAAGATTTTAAATAGTTCAACTGGAATGCCATCACCTCCACTGGCCTTGTTGTTAGCCATGCTTTCTAAGGCCCACTTGACTTCACTCTCCAGGATGTCTGGCTCAAGGTCAGCAACCACACTATCTGGTTTGTCCGGGACATCCAGATCTTTCTGGTATAATTCCTCTGTGTATTCTTGCCACCTCTTCTTGATGTCTTCTGCTTCTGTGAGGTCCCTCCCATTTTTGTCCTTTATCATGTCCATCTTTGCACAAAATGTTCCTTTAATATCTCCAATTTTCTTGAACAGATCTCTGGTTTTTCCCTTTCTATTCTTTTCCTCTGTATCTTTGCACTGTTCATTTAAGAAGGCCCTCTTGTCTCTCCTTGCTATTCTTTGGAAATCTGCATTCAATTTTCTGTAGCTTTCCCTATCTCCCTTGCATTTTGTTTCCCTTTTCTTCTCTGCTATTTGTAAGGCCTCGTTGGACAGCCACTTTGCTTTCTTGCATTTCCTTTTTTTTGGGATGGTTTTTGTTGCTGCTTCCTGTACAATGTTACGAGCCTCCATCCATAGTTCTTCAGGCACTCTGTCCACCAAATCTAATTCCTTAAATCTGTTCTTCACTTCCATTGTGTATTCATAAGGGATTTGGTTTAGATTATACCTGACTAGCCCAGTGGTTTTTCCTACTTTCTTCAGTTTAAGCTTGAATTTTTTTGGCTGCAGAGAACATAATCAATCTGATTTCGGTATTGCCCATCTGGTGATGTCCATGTGTAGATTCACCTCTTGTGTTGTTGGAAAAGAGTGTTTGTGATGACCAGCTTGTTCTCTTGACAAAACTCTATTAGCCTTTGCCCAGCTTCGTTTTGAACTCCAAGGCCAAACTTCCCTGTTGTTCCTTTTATCTCTTGACTCCCTACTTTAGCATTCCAGTCCCCTATAATGAGAAGAACATCTTTCTTTGGTGTCAGTTCTAGAAGGTGTTGTAAGTCTTCATAGAATTGGTCAATTTCAGCCTCTTCAGCATTGGTGGTTGGTGCATAAACTTGGATTACTGTGATGTTGAAAGGTCTGCCTTGGATTCGTATTGAAATCATTCTATCATTTTTGAGATTGTATCCCAGTACAGCTTTTCTCACTCTTTTGTTCACTATGAGGGCTACTCCATTTCTTCTACGGGATTCTTGCCCACAATAGTAGATATGATAATCGTCTGAATTGAATTCGCCCATTCCCGTCCATTTTAGTTCACTGACGTCCAGGATGTCAATGTTGATTCTTACCATCTCCTGTTTGACCACATCCAGCTTACCAAGGTTCATAGATCTTACATTCCAGGTTCCTATGCAGTATTTTTTCATTGCAGCATCAGACTTTCCTTTCACTTCCAGGCACGTCCGCAGCTGAGCGTCCTTTCGGCTTTGGCCCAACCATTTCATTAGCTTTGGAGCTACTTGTACTTGTCCTCTGCTCTTCCTCAGTAGCATATTGGATGCCTTCTGACCTGAGGGGCTCATTTTCCAGTGTCATATCTTTTAGCCTTTTGTTTCTGTTCATGGGGTTTTCTTGGCAAAGATACTGGAGTGGCTTGCCAGTTCCTGCTCCAGGTGGATCACGTTTAGTCAGAACTCTCCACTATGACCTGTCCGTCTTGGGTGTCCCTGCACGGCATAGCCCATAGCTTCTCTGAATTACTCAAGCCCCTTCACCACGACAAGGCAGCAATCCGTGAAGGGGATACTTCTGTTAATGCAGCATAAAAAAGCATTTGCCTTTTTTGTAGCCACATCACACTGTTTGCTCATATTCAGCTTGTGATCTATGACAATTCCAAGATCCTTCTCGCTCACAGTATTGCTGAGCCAGGTATCCCCCATCTTGTAACTGTGTATTTGGTTTCTTTTTCCTGTGTGCAGTACTTTGCATTTATCCCTGCTGAATTTCATTCTGTTCTTTCAGCCCAGTGCTCAGCTTATCCAGATCATTTTGAATTTTGTTTCTGTCTTCCAGGGTATTAACTATTCCCCCACAAATTTTGTGTCATCTGCAAATTTGATTAGCATTCCCTGCTTGTCCTGCTTGTAAGTTTCATCAGTACTTGGTTTACCACCATGAGGAAAAGGCTGTTGAGTGAAACAGGCTTTTGGGGTTCCTCTCATGTTGCTACAATAAATTGTTTTTGTCTTGGGAATCCAAATAATACCCCACATAACCTTTCTGATGTTTGCTGTTGTCACATGCCATTAAGTCATTTCCAAGTGACCGTAGCAGGGTTTTCAAGGAGTGGTTTAGCATTGCCAATCCCTGTCCCAGCTTTTCATGATTTGACCCCCGGTATCCAGACAGCACATGGGCTTTTGATATTCATGAAAGTTCCCACAGTATCCCTATAGATTTCTCAAAATTCTGGTGGAGTTCATCTAAGGAGGGGTCTATGACTCAATTTCAAATTTTAAAACTTCACAGTTTTCTTGGCAGTTCTACTAGAAAAACATTGCAGAAAAAGACAGGAAGCCTGGGCAGAGCATTAACAACAGGGTTTGTGTAGTGACAGTGATATATATGAACAGTGATTTTAGCAGAGGGGACTGAAGAGGAGATACATGACAGGAAGACGCAAGGCAGCCAAATTTGCTGATGACACCAGGTTATTTGGGGAACTGAAACAAAAAAAATATATGACACTGAAAAGTTCTGGAAGGACCTCTGCAGACTGCAGACATGGACACTGAAATGGCTAGTGCATTACAGTGTAAGCAACTTTAAAATAATGCATATTAGAGACAAAATGTTTTCACTAAAATCCCAATTTTTATATATATGGGGGGGGGGGGGGGAGAGACTCTGCCAATATCATAATGCCTTTACTCAAATCTACAATGTTATGCTTAGAATATTTTGTTTAGTTCTCACCTTCACACTCAAAAAGGAGACTGCACATCTGCAAAAGGTCCAGAAAAGAGGAGTCAGATGATCAGATGAGTTTGCATAATATCTGTATAAGAAAAGGCTGCAACATTTATGGGTTTTTAGCAAACATTGCAGCATAATTCCTGTAGTCATCCCACTCTCTTTAAAGCATATCAGCAGTGCTGTGGAAGGGGTTAAATGAAACACCTCTGCAAAAGACTGCACAGACTTATCTACAGTTACATAGTCTATACTAGTCAGTCCAATTATTTGGAGAAAGATGTCTTGTATTTAATTAACTTAGTCCTAGTAAGCAGAGGGTTTCTCTCTCTCTCTGCCTCTTTAGGGAGTCAAAGAATGGAACTCACCTTTTCTGTTTATTTGGAGTGGAAATTAAGGTACAAGAAAGTTTCATCAATGTGGCCATGTTTTGATTGAGGATAGTGATCTGGATATCTTTGCTTTTGATAGGAAGTTCTTTCAGCGTTAACTTTTTAATTCAAAATATTTTAAACAAATTTTCTCTATGGTGAATTTGCTTACCTTGGGAACACTAGGCATAAATGCTTGGAAGATAAAATTTATCTATACTAAACAAGAGCAGAAAAATAAAATAAAAAGCCACCATATACATAAATAAAACAAAAATAGTCAACATTGGACTCACAGTATAAATCAAACTATCTTGCCCCAATCAGTTCTGGCTGGACCTGTAAGGAAGCCACAACCATTCACAAAGGAGTCACAGTTACCATTCATGCTTGTCTATAAAAGAGGCAAAATGTGCATACTATAAGATGTTTCTCGTAAATCTCCCCCTATAAGGTCCTGGTGTGCTTCTCAACATTTTTCCATCTAGAATCACATTCTAGGTTTAAATGTGTCCACCCAAATGTATTCCTAATGGGTTGGGGGGCATTTTTAGATGACCAAAATTATCAACTTATAACTGTCATTGTACATTGTAAACACAGAAGTAGGAACACCATGTTTTCAAAAGTTGGCAGAAATGAGAAGCAGAAGTGCAGTTTTAGTGAATAATAGCTGCAGTTAAAGGTAGATGAAAAGAAAAGGGAGAAATAAAGAACAATCTTCACCATTCATTTCTATGGGAGAGAGAGCATGGAAACTGTCATCAGCTATAACTATCCAATAGCTAGGGCCAGCCAGTGTCTGTGCCTCTCATCTCCATAACTTCTTTTCTGCTTTGCACTACACTATACTTATATGCATGTGTCTTTTGCCCACCCAGCCTGGAATAAAGAGACGAGACACATGACATGGGGTAACTGGGCCACAATTTTATTAACTTTTATTAACTTTAATTCCCCTTTCACAAGGGAGCCTACCGTAGTGCAATTCTGGTCTGTTCCAGAGTCTAACATGACTTCCGGTCCAGACCATGTTTAAGTGAATTCCTAATCCGGAAGCGTGCTATCCTACCAAACAGCACGCCCCCGGGCATGATGTTACCGGGATGCCTTGCTTCCCCTCCCCTCAGCTAACTCCTGCTAATACCAACCTGAGAGGAGGGGTTCTTGGCACCCCCTGATTGCCCCCTTTTGAACTCACTTGGACCTATTCCTTTTGCACTACCCGCCATTGTGACCTATTTAAGTGTAACTTTTAACTTACCATCACCGCCCTCGCTAGTAAGAATGGGATGGGCGAAAAACCACCCGTACCTAGGGCCAATTCAGATACAGGTCAAAAATTCACATCTGGCCCCGAAGCAACCAGCTAATCTCATTCTTACTATATAGGGTGGGCGGGTAGGACAACGTGCCTCCGACAAAGAGGGCGATGCAGGGCTGAGAAGCATTTAAGGCTTCTGTTCTCGCCCGCTCGGCCTGATCTCACGATGTCTCGCCTCCTCTGGACGGGCGGGCAAAACAGCCCCATCATGGCAGCTGTGTGCCTCACGGAGAGGCCGATGTGCTGTCAAGTTGCATTTGATGTACAGTGAACCTAATAGGTACATGGATGTTTAAAGAGTAGTTTCACCACATCATATCAGCCAACGCTTTCTGCTCAGATCTGCTGTTTCTTTGAGAATAAACTTGTTATGCACTGGGTCACAGGGAAAGTTTCTGTATTCAGGAGCATATGTGGAGCAGCAATTCTATTGCGTTCACTAGTGCTAATAAGCAACAAAGCACATGCAGATGTTTCATTGTAAAGAGCAAGCACATTATAAAACCACACTTGCAATTTGTAACTGCTGAGTGATAATGAGCTTGCCTGAACCATCAAAAGGATGGTTCCATGGTTGAGTAGGGATTTGAGCCCAGGTCTCCTGAGTGTGAGTCCATCACTCCCTCTACTATACCACACTGGCTCTCTGACAGTAATAGTGGTCCCATACTCTTCCTCTTTTAAACACATAACAGATTAAGTGTGCATAGCCCTACTGCTTCCACCATGGGTCCAGCTTCTGATTTTTAAAAGGTCAGTCTCTGGCTGCAAAAGTAAAGCTAGCTAAGCATGAGCCCATAAATCTTACTCAGGTCTTGCTTGCTGTCTTGATCAGGAGAGCGCTCTGTTATTCTTACAGCCAAATATGCCACTCTTCATTTCGCACAAGAAGGAAAAGAAAATGTCTTGACTGGCATTTGCAAAGTGCCTGAAGGATTCAGACACCCAATTCCCATTTAATTTAGTGACAATTGAGTATCCCTTTAATGGCTTTGTGACTCTAAGTCAGAAATAGTACTAAACCTTGAAACTCTAAAGGTGATCCAGCCTTCATTTGGGAAATTTGCGTTCATTGCTGCAGGCATATGGTGGTGGTGATGATGATGATGATGATGATGATGAAGAAGAAGAAGAAGAAGAAGACGACGACAGAGTGGACTGTACTGCACAAAAGTCCATGATAAAATATATTTGTTCTTAAAGATGCCACAATACTTTTGTCTGTTTTTTCTTTGGCGACGATCATTATTGTTAAATTGATCTGCATCACATTTGTCATGAATGATGATTTACAGAATAACATAATCAAAAATACCCAGGCTCTGAAACCCTGCATTAAGGAGCTTACAATCTAAATGCCGGAAGTTAATAATATGACTAGTGTAGAGTACTATACTTCTTTCATGGACTCCCATCATAAGCCATATCACACAACTTCAATGGGAAAAGACTGAAAGAACTGGGGAAAGAAAAGAGAAACATTTATCCCTCTTTTCTCCTTGTTTGCCTCCGTGACTCATGTGCCTCACAGAGAAAGAAAAGGAAGGGGAGCATTTGAGAACACGAGGGCAGGAACATAAATGCAAGCAGTCTGCAGGGCTTCCGTTCCTGAGCCTGGCAACCTTTGTCTGAGTGGGGAAGGGAAGTTAAGGGTTTGAAAGTATGGATGGACAAATATCTCAGTTCTCACACATGTGTATTTTAATAAATTATGATTAAATAAAGATCTGAAATGAAATTATTTCAGAATTGGAAGACTTATCTACCATTTTGGCTGAAATCCTGTTGTTCAGTGTAGTAAATCACATTAGAGTGCACACATTGAATCAACTAGTAAGTCAGCTGCACCTATTCATGGAGAGGTCTGATCTGGCCATTGTGACACTTGCCTTCGTTACATCTCAGCTGGACTACTGTAACAAGCTCTGTGTGCAGCTGCCTTTGGAAAGTATCAGGAAATACCAGACTATAGTTGGTTGAAGTTAGATCAGGCCCATTTGAATCAATGGAACTTATAGAGGAGTTGACTCACCAAAATCCCATTGATTCAATGGGTCTACTTTAGTGCAACTTACTATACTAAGCAACAGGATTTCCACCTTTGAGACATGCCTTTTGAACCTGTGGCGTTCACCCTTATTATGCTGAATAGGTTATGCATTATTCATGTTCTATGCTGATGTGGTTGAGAGGTGGGGCCACCAGAGAGGTTAAAAAGGTGGAGCCTGAGAGGAGAAAAGAGAGTAGAGTTCAGTCAGAGAGTTAGAGAGAGGGAGGGAGAGAGATAGTTGGGAGATCTGAGGTGTGAGTAGTCTGTGGAGTGAATAGTAACCGGTGAGATTTAAATAGAAGTTTGATGCTTGATGAACCTGAAGTAGATACTTATGAATTATTAAAGAAACATCTGTAATTAATAAACCTGTTTTGAGAAAAAGTGAAAACTGAATGGACCTTCATATTTCCTAAGTAAAGTACGTTGATTTAGTGATCAACTGGTGGCAGCGTGTGAAAAGGTGTTTGGTTTGCCTTCATGTGCTCTGTGTTTATAAGAGAAACAGGGGCAACGAGGGGCAAACGTCACAGAACCCTCAAGATCTGTATCTGAGCTCGACTTAGTCTAATTCCCACAAAGTCTCTGGCAAATTTAGACTGAGGGTGGATGAAGAGAAAATTAGAAAGAAACAAGACCATCCAGTTAGACTTCCTAATTGGAGTGATCAGCTTGAACAAACATAGCTAGATAAAAATGAAAAGAAATTGAAAACAAAAAAATTGTGGCACCTTATAATGTTAATCTTAGAACTGCATAACTGGAAGAAGACTGTTATATTTCAATGTGGGCTTTTGTGGATGTATCCAATTCTTCAGAGAAGGGGAAATCCCAACAAGTAGATGTATCCACAAAAGCTCACATTGAAGTGTAACAGCTATTCTCTGAGGTGCCTTTTTAAAAAAAATTTGACTGAATTTATTTGCACACTAACACAGCTACTTATCTGAAAGCCTGAACAGGGCCATCTAAAATTCAGTACTTGTTGTTTCTGTTTACTACCTCTTTTACTGTCTCTCTATTTTTTTCTTCAGAAGATATTGCAGTATGTCACATGTTACAAAACACATTTGGTTGAGCATAATGGTAATTAGAGATGATTCTCATGCCCATCTTGACTTATGAGAGCCAAGGGGTGGAGAGGAGCCAGTGTATACTTACTGGTTGTGAAATTGTGAGTATCTGATGGCTAAAGCATTGAATTGCTTGGAGGAAACCCAAATCCAAATCCTTGCTCAGCTGTGCATCTTTCTGGACTTAGGAAATTCACAGAATCTCAGACTAACAAACCTTGCAGAATACTTGAGGTATTTGTGAAATGCTTCTGTGCTCCTTGCAAGAAGAAGAGGAGAATATAAACAACATTTTTATAAAGAATTATCAAAAGAAGAATGTCAAGGATGTCACCTCATTAAAACTGTACAGTCTGCACATTGCTTCTCTATTTGGGCTGATGTACCCCAGACTCAAAACATTCAGGGTTGTCTGGAACATTTTCCTTAAATTATTGCACTTATAAGGATGTGGTAAGAAAACCATTTTAGTCCACTGGCTGAATTCAAATTCTGAAATGGTTGCAGGCAGGGGCAGCTTATGAAACAGCATGGAGGAGCACCTTACCCCAAAATTTCTGGGGGAGACACTCCTATGTTCCAGTCACAAACCACTCTCAGTTGCAAGGGTTGTATTGCAGCTGTGTGGAGGCCTAAAGGAGTAGGATCCCACAAAGGACACAGAAGGTATGGCCAAAGTAAAGTGGGACAGAAGTGATGCCCACCAGTTTGGATATTTTCCCACCAGGGCTACAAAGCACAACCACTTCTAAGTGTTGCAGAGTTTTGATTTTTTTTTTGTTAAATTCTTCTACCTGCATGGCGGAAGTGCAGGGATTCACAGCCTCAAGTTCCTCAGAGTAGCCCAGCATTTTTCTAATTAACTGACACTGATAGTCTCAATAACTCACACTCAGACATTAGTAGGAGAAAGAATAAAAGGTTTCACTACTTACAATTGAACAGATCACACAGAGAACTGACAAACATGACTGTTTTCAGCAAGAGACTTCAGCAGACTCACTGCTTCCAACAGACTAAAGAGAAGGAAAGAGTGCAGAAGCAGAGAGGCAGGGCTCTCTTTGAATTCCAGGGCAAGAGGGAATAATTGGTTACTGCTGAATATATTGGCAGTCACACCAGCCCAGAAAGGTCCCTCCCAACATGTCAGGTTGCAAAAACTCCAACACTAAGTTTATCTAGTTAAAAGCAAGCCCCCATACAATGGTTTTCAAACATGCAAGGCACAGCTCAATTCTGTGCATTTCTACCAACATTCTGGGAGGTCTAGTGCCTTAAAGTAACTTTAATTATGGCACTCCACCTTCTTGTCTGAATTCTCTCTTTCTCTCTTCCCAGATGCCATCTTGCACTGCCTCATGGCTGTCACTGCAGTAGGGTAACCAGGGCTTTGTCAGAGGGCATCAAAATTTAGAGGTGAATCTACTAAATGAGTGTTAGGAAAACAAACGACAACACTTGGCCTTTTCATTTTTGAGAACATAAACATCGTTCTTTTGAGAGACATTCTCCTCCTTTTTCTTGGTAGAAGGATTTCTGCCCATCCCTCATGTATTGCTGCTTGCCTTGGGGGCCAGAATGGCTAGTTATAGCTCTCTGCAGTACCCTTTCTATGAGGAAACCTGAACTCCCTCCCTCCCGTCTGCTTGTTTAAGAACGGGTATCCGAGCTGCTGCTGCTGCTTCCTTCACCCACATCACTGTTTTCCCTTTTGTGCCTTGACTTTCAGATTTGAAGGCTGAAAGTAGAGCCTGTCATACTACTGTTCTTACAAGCTGTTCTGGTAGTCTTTTCAACAAAAAGTGGGAAGGCAAACCTGTAAATTAAATTGAATAATTCAATAAACAGAACTGACTGAACCTATTGATCATCATGTGAAGCCAGAGTCCCTGGCATATCTTTCAAATAAAGGTTTTGTGATACTAAGTAGCAGAAAATTAGTTACTATTTAGTTTTTCCAAAAACCTTTGACTTATGAAAATGGGATATTGTGATTCTGTATCCACAATTCAAAATGTTAGGAAATGGCTTGATATTGCTGCACAATATCATGATGGCATTTGCAGTGGGGAAAAAGGATGACAGACATTACATATCAAAGGGCACCCTGAATGTTGACAACGCCAATGGCAATGATCAAGATGGTCCACAGGACACCCTCCTGTGCTCACTAGTATTCACAAAGTGATACCAAGCAAGAGGAAATCCCAATGACAGGACATTCTGCAAGTCACTAACTCATAGTCACCACACACCAGAAGTGACTTGATGGCACATAACTAGAGATGGGGATAAATAATAAAAAAAGGTGATTCGTTTTCATCTGTTATTCATCAAGGTTAACGGATCAACAAATACAAATATACGAATATTCTTCGACGAATTGATGGATCAATCTGTCGACTCATCTGCACTTTAAATGGCTATAACGCTGGCCCCCCAACCACCTAGAGACACCAAATTTGCAGGGAAGCTTCCTCAGATGCTTTTCTACAACTCCCGAAAGTTTGGTGAATATTGGATCATGGACCCCTGTGTTATATAGTCACAAAGAGGACTCCCCCAGGAAAGCTCCCCCCCCCCAGGTACTTAGAGAACCCAGAATCACAACAGAGCTTCCTATGTCTTTTCCCAACATGCAACTTTGGTGAAGATTGGATATTGGACATCCGAGTTATTCACCCACAAATTGGGTCCCCCCAGCAGAGTTTACCACATGGCACAGAAGCCCATTCTGCCTACCGGCCGCCGATCAGCTGATCAGAAGCCGATAGGCAGCCACCCCCACACACACAGCCAGCCACCTCAACAGCCTACCCCCACACCCCCTTCCTTTCCCTACCTTAGCCTCCACCCCACTCCCACCGACACCCCCTTACCTTAATAGCTGCTGCCGAGGTCTCCATCAGGCCTCCGCAGCCACGGCGTGTAAAAAGGGAGACTGGCTAGACAGAAGTCCTCAACAATCTTTTGTATTTCTTCTTGTTTAAATTTCTCAGTCCCTGTTTCATCTTTCAGTGTTTGTATTATTGTTTTCTCCTTCTCTTTCCTTAATTTATATGCTAACCATCTCCCTGGCTTATTTGCGTTTTCAAAAAAAATTTGCTTTGCAAATTTAAGCTTCTTTGCAGTTTCCTCAGTGAGCAATATATTTATCTGATGTTGTACTAACTTTATCTTCTCTTTCAGTTCTGTATTTGATGGATTTTGTTTCAGCTGTAGTTCATCTGAGGCTAATCTATTTTCCAAAATCTTATAATTTTTTCTGTCTTTCTCTTTTTTGTTTTGATGCAAATCTTATGGCTGCTCCTCTAAAAAATGTCTTACTTGCCTCCCAAACCATTGTCATTGGTGTTTCTGGCCTCATGTTCTGTTTGAAGAAGTCCATGTCTTCTTTTATTTGCTTGATAAACTCCTCATTTTTTAAATGTGAAGTATTGAGCTTCCAATTAAATTCTCTTGATTTGCTACCCAGTTGTAATGAAATGGGACTGTGGTCTGCAAATGTGTTAGGTAAAATATCTATTTGCTCCAATTCTTTCATTAGGCTTGTTGAGATCCAACATGCATCAATTCTTGACCACAATTTATGTCTGTTAGAGTAAAAAGTATAGTCTTCTGTCTTTGGGTAACACGTCCTCCAAGCATCTATGATATTTACTTCTTCCGCCAATTGTAGAAAATTTCTTGAGATCGTTCCTCTCTCTTTTTTTGGTTATTTTATCTGATTTTGTGTCTAGTTCTTTATCAAAAACAGCATTAAAATCTCCTATCATACAATAGTGATCATAATCTTTATTTGTTAGTTCTAGTTGTAATTGTTTAAAGAAATTATTTTGATTTCCATTTGGAACATAAATATTAATAATTAGCATTTTCATTGATTCTCTTTGGAGTTCCACCATTAATATCCATCCGTTGTCTGAGGCAAAAAATAGTTTTGGTTCCAGTTCTTTATTTATATACATAGCCGCACCTTTCTTCTTTTTACTTATGTTCGAACTGCAAACAATTTCCCTAACCTTGAACATTCCAACAGTTTCTGATCTGCTCTTTTTATATGGGTTTCTTGTATGCAAATTACATCAGATTTCTGTTTCTGCAGTTGTAAAAAGGTATTTTTCCATTTTTGAGGTGACAGGCCATTTATATTGACTGAAAAGATCTTCATTTGTTTTTTAGCCATCTTGTTGTTGGTTACTACCTTTTTGTTTTTTCCTCGTCATGCCTCTGGTATGTCTTGGCTCAGCTACTTCCTGTTTTTCTGGCTCTGTGTCTGATTCTGATTGTGATGAGTGGTCTGATTTCTCTTGAGGTCTTTCTTCTGATTTCCCCTCCTTCTTTCTTTCTCCCTGTTTTGTCAGTTTCTTCTCATTTTTTCCATAAAGTCTTGCGCTTTCATCGGTGAAATTATATTGTATCTCTGTGTATCAATTCAAAAGAATTCTACCGAAAATTTATACAGTAAAAAGTAAGTAGACAAAGAATCTCAGAAAGAATATGTACTGAAAAACAATAAAATGAAACTGACTAAAGATCAAATGCAGTCTTTAAATGAGCCTTTAACATATGCAGAAATTATAGAAGCCCTCAAAAAGCAAAGAAAATGGGAAATCACCAGGCCCAGATGGTCTTCCAGCTGAATATTACAAAGAATTAGAAAATGTATTGCTTAAACCATATAAGAAACTCTTGGAATTTGTAGAAGAAAAGGGAGAATTGCCACCAACGTGGTCCGAAGCGATAATCTCTCTCATACATAAGGAAAACACAGAGGGTAAAGAAATCAAAAATTATATGCAACCATGTTGGCAACTAGATTGAAAAGAATCTTAATACAGACAATACATCAAGACCAATCGGGCTTCCTTCCAAAAAGGCAGATGAAAAATAATATGATAATCTTAAATACTTTGGAATACTATGAAGCTCACCCGGAAAAGTAAATGGCTATGATATTCTTGGATGCAGAGAAAGCTTTTGATAATCTGAATTGGAATTTTATGCTACACCAATTGGAAGTGCTACAAGTTGGAGAAAGATTTTTGAAATTAATTAAAGCAATGTATACCCAGCAAAAGGCAAAAGTTAGAATCAATGGAGAGCTGACGAAAGAAATACAAATACAGAAAGGTACAAGACAGGGGTGCCCACTCTCTCCATTACTATTCATTCTTACTCTAGAAATATTAACTGAGCAAATCAGAGATAAAAAGGAAATAAAAGGACTGAAAGTAAGAGGTCATACTTTTAAGCTCCAAGCTTTTGCAGATGATCTTGTTATTATATTGGAGGATCCAATGGACTCAATTGAAGACCTGATGGAGATGCTGATGAATTTTGGTGATATGGCAGGAATGAAAATAAACCAAAAGAAAACAAAAATACTTGTTAAAAATGTGAGAGATCAAGAACGACAGAAATTAATAGAAAGGACTAACTTTCAAGAAGAGAAGAGAGTCAGATACTTAGGGATCCAAATCACAGAAAACTAGTACATTATTCAAAGACAATTATATGAAGTTGATTAAAGAGATAAAGAATAGCTTGGAGAGATGGGACAAATTACAGCTATCATTGATGAGAAGAATAGCAACCATCAAAATGAATGTTCTACCTAAAATTTTATTTTTATTTCAGACAATTCCCATAATATTAAAACAGTCATTTTTTTCAAGAACTTAATGAGATAATCATGAAATTTGTGTGGCAAGGTAAAAAAACCAAGAATTAAAATCAAAGCAATGCAAGATGCCAAACAAAGAGCAGGTTTTGGTCTCCCAGATTGAGTATTGTATTATAGACCCTGTGTATTAGTCTGGATAAAGGAATGGATAACTTTAGATAATGATAGACTACTCAAGTTGGAAAGACATGATTTACAGTTAGGTTGGCATGCTTTTCTATGGTACAAAAAAGATAAAGAGCAGAAAAGTTTCAACTCGCATATGATAAGAAGAGCCCTACTAGGGACTTGGGAAAAGATCATCCAGCAGATTTACCAAAAAACACTAGGCTGGGTATCACCCATAGAGGCCTTTACACAACCTAACCTCATGACAGAAGCAAAACTTTTAAGATATCAAGATCTATTAAAAATGATTGTTAGTTAAGATCCAAAGAAGAGTTAGAAACACAAAACATATATATAGACTGGTGGTCCAGAGCACAAGTGGAATCTAGGTATAGAAAAGATAAAATAGAGGGTTTTTATACAGAACAAACGATATTCAATAAACTTCTGCTGGGCTCAAATGATAAAGTAATTAAGAAAATGTATGATTATTTACTTGAAACTAAAATGCAAGATGAGATGGTAAAAGAATGTATGATTAGGTGGGCACAAAATATAGGACATAATATTGATATTGATCAATGGTTGCAAATATGGAAAAATAACATAAAGCTCACAAAATTGGTAAATTTTAAGGAGAACATATATAAGATGTTTTATAGGTGGCATATGACTCCGGAAAAATTGTCAAAGATTTATACAGAGGTGTCAAATGTTTGTTGGAAGTGTGAAACACAAGAGGGAAGCTTTTACCAAATGTGGTGGACTTGTAGAGTAGCGAAACAGTATTGGATAGCAGTACATACTCTGTTACAAAAAATACTGCTTTGCAATGTTCCACAAACCCCAGAATTGTTTTTACTGAGCATTATACCAGATAATATAGATAAGACAAAGAACTACCTAGTTATATATATAGTCACTGCAGCCAGAATTCTTTATGCTAAGAACTGGAAGAAATCGGAGATACCAAAACAAGAGGAACTTATTGAGAAGATATGGGAATTGGCAGAAATGGATATTCTATCAGAAGTGTTGAAAGACTGTCCAATACAAAAGGCAACTGAACGATGGGATTTATTATATAAATGGCTTGAGTCACCAGATAGTGCTTGAATAACATAGAATTAAACTAAGATGTAACTGTAAGTTGAAACCTGGAGGGCAATCAAATTTTAGAAAGGCGAAAAGTCGACTTGATATCTCAACATGAACAAACAGATTGGATGACAGTACATTTTGTGTTCTCCTTCCCCCTCTTTTTCCCCCATATCCCCCTCTACCTTTTGTACTCCTTACTTTATCCCTAGTTTTTAAAAATAAAAAATGATTTTTTTTAAAAAGGGAGAGTGGCTGCCCTTTGCAAAGATGGCAGCTGCGGCTTCATTTAGGGTAGGGAAGCTGCAGCTGCCATCTTTGCAAAGGGCTGCCTGGATTCCCTTAAGGCAGGCTAAGGAAATCCAGGCTGCCCTTTGCAAAGATGGCAGCTGCAGCTTCCCTACCCTAAATGAAGCTGCAGCCGCCATCTTTGCAAAGGGCAGCCAGTCTCCATTTTTACATGCATGGCTGCGAGGCCAGAAGACCTCGGCAGCAGAGATTAAGGTAAGAGGGTGTTGGTGGGGGTGGCATGGGGTGGTGTGGGGCCTAAGGTATGGAAAGGAAGGGGGTGGGGTAGGCTGTGGTATTGGATGGCTGTGTGGGGTGGTGGCTGCCTTTCTGCTGCTGATCAGCTGATCAGCGGCCGGTAGGCAGAATGGTGTTGGTTTTTTTTTAATACGAAGGATGAATAAAAACGGGTAAATATTCATCCCTTCGTATTCGTGGGGGTCTCTGGAACCTACAAATACGGATCGATGAATAATTAATGAATCGGCTATATTCATCGGAAAAACCGATCCATTTTTATATTCGTCCCCATCTCTACACATAACATCTTTAGAGGGGTTTTTAAAAATTAATTACCAGACAATTGTGTAGTGACAAGATGGGTGAAATGGCTGAAGCTATGACAGGATATAGGCATCAAAGCTCTGCTAACATCAAGTAAGACCATCCCTAGCCACAAAGCAAAAAAAGCCCAGTGATTTCACAGCTTTAATGAGTAAACTTCTGAATATTTGTTATCTATTCTTTTTAAATACCTTTTAAAATATTTTTTTACAACCAGACACAGAATCCATTTTCCAGTACCAACGCCTGTTTGGGCAGGAAAGAGTTTAAAAGTTCTCTTCCTGAGAGTCAGCTAATTAGGTCCTGACTGACAGGATGAAAAGTTCAGATTGCCCCTGACCTGGAGCTGGTGTCAGGTGCCCAGTCTCAGAAGTCCAGAGATAATGTTTACTGGAAGCACTCAGGGCTGGGTCAAACAGAACTGCTCTCTGCTTCTGTAATGCAGAAATACTTTGAATATGCCTTACAAAATTATATGGATATAAAGTGCAAAATGTCCCTTTCTGGAGGGCTGTCACTCCATTCGTTTCTTTAAAGTAAGCATGCTTGTTGTTTGTTTTGTTTGTTTATCTTGACTCTTCAAAGAAAGCATGGCTTTTGATTGTTTCTGTGACCTTTCATTGCCCCCCTTTAGTTGCCTCTGGCAATGAACTCTGACTTACATAATGAGTGGTCAATTCTGGTAAAGAAGATGAATGATAGACATTTGGAAGTGGACATTTGGAAGAAAAATTGAGGGCCTTTTTTTAAGTCCATTTCTACATCCCACCCTCATGTCATGTGAACATTTTATTCCACTGGAATGGTTCCTTTCCCCTTTTGTACCCATGTTTAGTCTTCAGTGCTACAGGAGGATGAACAGAGATTCATGGTTTTAGCAATCATCCATTCAACGAATGGGACAGCTGCCAGGCACAACATTCTGCACTGTGGTGAATCCTAAAGCTAAAAATCAGAAGAATACCAGGATAAGAAAAAGGCGTATAATTAATCTGTCTCCATGTTCTAAAACATATCCAGAAGAATGTTACTGTACATAGAATATCATACATATTCCTCCCTACAGTTTCCTGACTTGTTTCAAGGGCCCCCCTCTCCTTGCATTTCAAGAATAGATGCTGCTGCAGCCTACTGAAGCTCAGATAGTGTTTGACCTTGAAAGGTAAGTGCATTAATCCACTGCACCACGCAGTCCTTCCTGCTCCTAATCCTCTTGCTGATGAAGGACAATATTATCATGTTGGCAAAGTCAATGGTAATGCCTTACGACAGGCTTCCTCCCTCTGGCAGCCCCTGCATTATATTAACTTTATCTAGAGATTGCTGAACTGCTGGCAAAAGAAAGGGAGAAAACGACAAGGGGCGGGGGGAGGTTCTGCCTGACTTGTTAAGCAATGACCTTCTTTTTAAATATTCCTGAAGAATATTAAAGAGCTATGTGAGGGAAAGGGATCTATTTCTAAGAACCTGTACCCCACTGCCCTCATTTTGAGACTCAGTGTGTCTTTGACAAGAAAATGCCTTGTCTGCTCTTTGACTGGGATACCCCACTATCTTGGTACACTGTCACCATGCCAACCAACCGACCAATCATTTCATATTGCATTTCCTCCCATTTTAAGAATTGTGTTTTTCTAATTTTTAAATGGTGTCCAATCCATCATTTCTCGGTGGAGAGATATTCCTTTCCTGTGCCAACACATCCATTCTGCAGGTCAGTTTTGCTTTTCTAGGCAGCCAGTTTTCAAACTTTGAACAGCATTAAGTGCATAGAAAATGAGAACATTTACAGAAACCAGAAAATAATGTATTGGATTGGTCAGCAGAGTATGGCCCAGGTTTTATTTTTAGTTACATAAACACTTAAGCTCTGATACTCAGAAGATTTGACATTCAGAGTCTGATTTCTAATTCACTGATTCTAAAGTCAAACATGACCACAACATGAATGCAAAAACGTTAGCCCTCGATTAATTCTCACACCAATTCCATGTTCTGTTGCATAGTGCTACAGCTAATTATTTTTTTCCTGAATCTACCATTTGAAATATTATCCTAGCATGTGTTTATGTCATTCATGTTCCAAGTGCACCTTGATAAAACAGCAAGCTGCATATTTCTGAAGCCTGAATTGCCTTCTGAATCAACTCACACAAGAACATAGGAAGAAGAGCTGTGCTAACTGTGACCAATGACCTATCAGATCCAGCCTTCTGTTTGCATAGAAGCCAATCAGAATCCCACAAGAAGTACATGAGACCAACAGGACCCTCTTATTCATGTTCCCAAGCAACTGGTATTGAGAGGCATACCTCTGATACTGGAGGTAAGATACAGAAACCATGACTGACATTATTGACAGGCTCTCTCAACAAGCACCAAACTTTCCAGTCCACTGGTTTACTAGAGACTGCCAAGACCAGCCCTACAATTATGTAGAGTGGATCAACTGGTTCAGGTGGCAGATGCTGAGGGGCAGCACATACAGTCTCCTATCTGTTCCTCATGAGATTATTGCTCATTCTCCTCTTTTGGAGGATGCTATTCTATTATTAGTAATCATCTGGTAATCCAGTTACCTTCTGTAAATGGGAAAGGGAGCCATCTTTTCCTTTGACATAGGTATCGAAAGGTCTTGAGCTTGCTTTGGAGCAAGGATATAAAGAATACTCATTGAGTACTTTGCTCCTGTTTCTGGAGGCTACTTTGACTTGGATAAGGAATTTTAAGTCCCAGGTAAAATCAAGATAAAGACTGTTGCATTTTCCTTGTTAATATCCCCACAATTTGCACAAATCTGCACCATTCCTCTGAGAAAACAAAGCACATTCGTGCAGCAACCATGGAACTACTGGCTGATGGTTTAAAAATACAGAAACAATTTCTCCTAGTCATCTAATTCTTTTATATATACAAGATGTGCAAAACGATGGTAGCTACTGATTTCTTGCATGGACCTTTAAGAATTAGATGACTATGTTGTAGTTTAAGAAATATGTGAGGGAGATATATATTTCTTAAACTACAACATAGTCATCTAATTCTTAAAGGTCCATGCAAGAAATCAGTAGCTACCATCGTTTTGCACATCTTGTGCAATTTGCCTTATTTCTTTAGTTTTGCTTGGTTTGCACACACTAGAGAGTTCTTGTTGTCATTGTCTTGTTCGGAGTACCAAAAATGATTTTGTCCCTTGCAGGATAAGAAGAATAATTGTGTAATTCCTTGTCCTCTCATGTGAGGACAAAGCAAGTGGCAATTTACTCTGGAGACACATCTGATAGATCTGGTTTTGGCTCTATTTGTAGTTGTTGTTGTTGTATGTGGGGCAAGAGCTTTGTCTAAAGAAGCTTTAGCCACCAGAAAATAATGTATTGGATGCATTTTTCATGAAGCCCTATTAGATGGTGATTTCTGCTGTCTCTTCATTTCTCCTTTATCCTCACCTCAACATCTCCCCTTCCCAGCAATTCTTCAGCATCCCATTGCTAACACCAGCCTCTAGAAAAGTAGTTTCCCTACAGTCTATCCATTATGAGAAACTTAAGAGTTTCAAAGCAAATGTGTCCCTTACTTGAGATGACTGATTTGAAAGACACAGGTTTTGTTTTCATTTTATGTGTGACTGCACATAAATAGACCTTTAATTCAAGGTAAAATTAGTTCTTTGCAGCTAAGAAAAGGAAGACTTCAGCAGGGGATCAGAGTACATAGGGCCAAGCCAGGTACAAATCAACCAGCAGAACCTCCTTCGTTTCTATAAAGAAGGCAAGAGCCATTTAAACTGCAAGCCTTGCCCACATGCAAAGGTCATATAAATGATCTCACATCTGCTAACACACCAGAAGCCTATGAAAACCAAAAGGGGAAGGAAAAAAAAGGTGAGCATCCTAGTTTCTTCAATTTAATAAGGGATAAGAAAAGGAGAAATGAAGAGACAGCAGAAATCACCATCTAATAGGGCTTCATGAAAAATGCATGAGTAGGCCCAGGACTGTCCGGATCTCTTAGACTCAGCACATTTGGGAGCCCTGCCCTGTCAAGGACCACACAGTGTGGAGAGAACAAAAGGAAGTGAAAGCATTTCTCACCTTGTAACTGCCATTCAAATCAATCACATCCCCCTCCCCCTAGAGGACCCTGCCTTTCACTTTCTAAGGCAAATTCAATGGTTGCTTCCAATTCTGCTTTTCCACAGACTTTAGGATAGGCTTTCCCAAGCTGGTGCCTTCTAGATACATGAGACTGTAATATCCATTATTTCCAACCAGCATGGTCAGTGATTCCTTTAAGCCACTCAGTGGCCTTGAGTGACCACCTAGGGTGGAATAAGGCAAAGGTTGCCATCTTTTGCCCAAATTACAGGCACATGCAGTCACTGTTTCAGCCAATAGTTTTGCAATAAACAGGCAATTTTGTGTGACTGTCTAGTAAATGAAGCCATTCAAGTTTAACAGGATCTCACATATATGTAAACTAATAACTAACAGATAAATGTTACAATTATGTGTGGGGTTCCCCAGCCCCAAAAGAAAAACTCTTCACAAAAGACTGATATTATCCATCTTACTATATGTCTTGCTTTGGAAATGTGTTGTACATGATGAACTTTGTGGCCCCTTCCAGCCATGGCTTTAACTAAGGGCTTGTTGAGACAGGCATTTATCTCCTTGTTGGGTGGTGCACTGCTGGGGTGGACTGATCTACTCTTTCTTTCAGCATCCACATGATGAGCAGACCAATTTGTCTCCAGAGTACTCCAACCCACACCTTTTTGAGCCCGTCAGGGGCTTCCACTTTTTTGGTGTGGGTAGGTGTGCTCTAGTTTAGTCCATTCCCAGCATGGGTGGCCACTGGGAACAGACTAAAATCAAGCCTTGAAGCTGTCAAATCTACCAAGGTTCCTTCCGGTTTAAATTTCCGGTATTGTGAAATGGCTTAATAAACAAGCTGCTACAGGATATTGGCAAACTGAATACTTAAGAAAGCAAAAGAAAACACTTTGGGGTTCTTTTCTTTTTTTTTTCAAGGGGGATTTGTCTGTTGTGTGCAAAAGAGAAAAGGCAAGTATGTCTGGAATGCAAAGCTCAAAAGGAGAAATGTTCATGAATCTGCAGCCGCGTGTTAAAAGTCTCTTTTATTTTCACACAGAGATCCGGTTGGGGAGTTCTCTTGTTCAGATGCACACAAACACACTTTCCTTTTTAATCTGCTTTGCACCCTCCAAGCAAGCCCTGTCTCTTTCTTTGTGCATGCTTCTTTGGGTGTGTGCGCGTGGGGGGGGTGTACAATACAAGGTGCAAAAGGTGGGGGGTTCCTTTCTTTCGTCTCCACTGATAAGATTGGGGTGTGTGGGAGATTGCATACACCCCTCCTCTGCATGCCCTGCTCTTGTTTTCTCTGCCACCCCCTCACCCTTCCAAACTCTGTGTAGCCAAAGGGAAGCACAAAGGGCAGGCAGGTGTCTGTCTGTTTTTGGCCAGACTGCGATTGGCTGATTTTCTCCCCTTGCACCTCCATATGTAGCTTGCCTCTCTCTCTTCCTCTGCCTCTGCTGTACACAATTCCCAGCCATACTTGAACCCAGCCCATTTCCTAGATCCCAAATTCCAGTTTTTGCATAAACACGACAATCACAACAATTGGCATATTACTCCTTCTCCTGACCTCAACCAACCCTATTTAGACTGCACCAGCCTGCACCAAAAGGGTTAGTCTAGACATGTCCTAACTGTTTTTGTTTTGTTTTTTGTTGTTGTTGTTTAGTCGTTAAGTCATGTCCGACTCTTCGTGACCCCATGGACCAGAGCATGCCAGGCCCTCCTGTCTTCCACTGCCTCTCGGAGTTGGGTCAAATTCAGATGACACTGTCCAACCATCTCGTCCTCTGTCGTCCCCTTCTCCTCTTGCCTTCACACTTTCCCAACATCAGGGGCTTTTCCAGGGAGTCTTCTCTTCTCATGAGATGGCCAAAGTATTGGAGCCTCAGCTTCAGGATCTGTCCTTCCAGTGTCCTAACCCTAACACACACCCCATTTACTAGTCTGTACCCTTACACCAGTTTCAAATGACTTCATCATTATCTAGATGATTGGAACCAGGGGAGCACAATTCCCTCTGATCCTGTTCCATGTCACTTTCGTATGTATTCAGCCATGAGTGTCTTCCATCAAATTTCTGTATCAGTCTGCAATCTTAAAGCACACAAATGAAAATATGCAATTTCACCTATCCTATGCCTTCACATATATGTATTTTTGTACAGAATTTCCCCTAATTAGCATGCTTTTGTATTAAACCTGTGTAATGAACACATGTTTTTCACATTCTTTTTGAGCTGAGAACAACATGGCAAAATGCAATTAAGTATCCAGTACAAAAGATATCCGTGTTTTAATTAAGTAATATCAAGTAAGTATGACTTGATAGGAATAACTGAAACTTGGTGGGATGACTCCCATAACTGGAATACAGCAATTGAGGGTTATAAACTGATCAAAAAGAACAGAGAGAATAAAAAGGGAAGCAGGACAGAATAAATTTCTGAGACACATCCTCGCGGCACCCCAGGGGACTCCAGCAGCTTTCCTTAGAACAGAGACAGGCATGGTGTCCATTAAAGCTAGGGCAACTCTAGCTATATTCTCTTACTATAAGAGGGTGATGGATATGCCCGACCACCATCTACCTAAACGTTGCATGGTAGAGCAATGGAAGAGTGGCAGCTGGGCAACTTCAGTTCAAACCCTACTAAAATCTAAATCCCTCTCCACAGATATTTTTGTTTTTTCTGGGGTTAAAAGAATGTTGAGGGACTGGTTCTACAAACTGGATAATGACCAGGACTTAGCCTTAATTCACTCTTCAAATTTCTCTCACTGGTACCATCTGCTGAAAACAAACCACTCAATGGCGCAATACTTACATACACTTACTTTTGCCTCCTTGAGAACCGCATTCACAGAACTCCGTTTCCAAACCATGCCAACCGCTGTCTTAGATGGCAGGTATATGAATGTTCCTAAACATCTAAGGCTATGTATTTGCGGAGCAGGTGAGATAGAGGATGTTGTCCACTATTTACTCTACTGTCAGCTCTATCAAAACCCCAGAGAAAAGCTCCTGGGTAACATTTTGGCTGCTCTACAGGAGGAAAGCCCTCAGATAAAGGTGGTCAGGTTACTTTTGGACTGTGACCCTTATGTTACATACAGAACAGCACTGTTTGCAAAAGCGGCCAGAAATATTCGAGCTAATTTCCTGAAAGCCATCACGATCAATTGTGCGGGAGACTCCCAGATATGAAGGGTTTCTTATTATTTTATATGTCTGATTTTATCATGATTTTATTTGATCATATTTGTATTTTAAACAATTGTGACGGCTTTTAGCTAATACAATAAACTTGAACTTGAACTTGAATAAAAAGGGAGGTGGAGTTGCAGTATATGTCAAAAATACACATCCCTGCACAGAAATACAGGAGGAGGAGAGTGGCTGTCCCATTGAGAGCATCTGGATCAATCTAGTTGGGGCAAAAAACAAAAGGAACTTGGTAGTTGGAGTCTACTACCAACCGCCCAATCAAAGAGAGGAAGCGGACGAAATGTTTGAAAAACAAATTGCAGGGTTTTCAAAGAGACACGACGTAGTAGTGATGGGAGATTTCAATTATCTAGATATATGTTGGGAGGCAAATTCGGCCAAGTATGGCCCTTCCAAGAAATTCCTGGCTTGTGTGGCTGATAATTTTCTCCTACAAAAATTGGAGAAAGAAACTGGAGGATTTGCTATCCTTGACTTGATTCTGACCAACAAAGATGACTTGGTGGGGGAAGTGACAGTAAGGGGAACTCTAGGTGAGAGTGACCATGTCCTTCTAGAATTCTTGATTTCAAAGGAAACGAAAGCAGAGTGTAGCCACACACGTCTGCTGGATTTAAAAAAAAAAAGCCAATTTAATAATCTCAGAACAAGGATAAGTAAGGTCCCATGGCAGGAGATCCTAACAAGAAAAGGAGTCCAAGAAGGGTGGGAGCTTCTAATAAAATAAATTCTAAAGGCACAACTACAAACAATTCCAACAAGAAAAAAAGGTGGGAGGCGGGAAAAAAGGCCAGTGTGGCTTCACAAAAATCTCAGGGAGGACCTAAAAACAAAAAAAGAGAGACATGTACAGGAAATGGAAAGAAGGCCAGGCCACCAAAGATGAGTACAGACAAGTAGCAAGGAAATGCGGGGATGGCATTAGGAGGGCAAAAACTGAGAATGAGCTGTGAGACACTAAAAGCAATAAAAAAGCATTCTTCAGGTATATGAGTAGCAAAAGACAAACAAAAGACATAGTGGCACAGCTCCACAATGGAGATGGAAAAATGATAACAGACAAAGAAAAGGCAGAGGTGCTCAATTCCTATTTTAGTTCCGTCTTTTCCCATAAGACAGACTATGAACTTCCAAACAAATTGGAAGTGCAAGTGGGGGGGACAGGATTGAAGCTGAAGATAGGTAAACAAATAGTCAAGGAATACCTTACCACCTTGAATGAGTTCAAATCTCCAGGGCCGGATGAACTGCATCCAAGAATACTGAAGGAACTGGCTAAAGAACTCTCAAAACTGCTATCCAGTATTTTCTTGAAATCATGGGAAATGGGTGAGGTGCCAGAGGATTGGAGGAGGGCCAATGTTGTCCCTATCTTCAAAAAGGGCAAAAAAGAAGAACCTGGGAACTACAGGCCAGTCAGCCTGACATCAATCCCAGGCAAAATTCTGGAACAGATTGTAATTACAATGCAGTAATAACTAGAAGCCAACACTGATTTGTTGAGAACAAATCCTGCCAAACTAATTTGATCTCGTTTTTTTTTGGCAGATCATCTCCCTGATAGACAGAGGGACTGCTGTAGATGTAGTATATCTTGACTTCACCAAAGCTTTTGAAAAAGTGCCCCATGATATCCTGATTAGCAAGCTAACTAGGTGTGGGTGGATAGATCAAGTGTTAGGTGGATACACAATTGGCTACAGAGTCGTACTCAAAGGGTGATGACTAATGGGTCCTTCTCTAACTGGGAGGAGGTAACTAGTGGGGTACCCCAAGGCTCAGTCCTGGGCCCGGTGCTCTTCAATATTTTTATTAATGACTTGGATGAGGGAGTGCAGGGAATGCTTGTCAAATTTGCAGATGATACAAAATTGGGCAGAATAGCTAATACCCCAGAAGACAGAAACAAAATTCAAAATGATCTGGATAGGATGGAGCACTGGGCTGATAACAACAGAATGAAATTCAACAGGGATAAGTGTGCGCACACATGTGCCCCACCCACCCGTGCATGGACACCACCACCCCAACCGGTCCGGGGTTTGGAAAAAGTTGGGGACCACTGCCCTAGAACACAGAAACATAATTCAAAATCACCTTGATAGAATGGAGTACTGGGCCAACAGCCACAGAATGAAATTCAACAGGGATAAGTGCAAAGTACTGCACCTCGGAAAAAGAAACCAATTGCACAGTTACAAGATGGGGGATACCTGGCTCACCAAAACTACGAGTGAGAAGGATCTTGGTATTGTCGTAGATCACAAGCTAAATATGAGCGAACAGTGTGATGTGGCTACAAAAAAGGCAAATGCTATTTTAGCTGCATTAAGAGAAGTATAGTTTCCAAATCCCGCGAGGTGCTAGTCCCCCTCTGTTCAGCACTAGTTAGGCCTCACCTTGAGTATTGTGTCCAGGTCTGGACACCACACTTCAAGAAGGATGCTAACAAATTGGAACAAGTTCAGAGGAAGGCAACAAGGATGATCAGGGGGCTGGAAACCAAGCCTTATGAGGAAAGGCTGAAAGAATTGGGCATGTTTAGCCTTGAGAAAAGAAGACTGAGGGGTGATATGATAGCACTTTTCAAATATTTGTAAGGCTGTCATACAGAGAAGGGGCAGGATCTGTTCTCGATCATCCCAGAGTGCAGGACATGCAACAATGGGCTCAAGTTAAAGGAAGCCAGACGTCAGTTGAATATCAGGAAAAACTTCCTAACTGTTAGAGCAGTACAACAGTGGAACCATTTACCTCAGGAGTTGGTGAGTGCTCCAACACTGGAGGCATTCAAGAAAAACTTAGATAATCACCTGGCAGATATGCTTTGATTGTATTCCTGCATTGAGTAGGGGGTTGGACTTGGTAACCTTGTAGGCCCCTTCCAATTTCATTTTTCTATGATTCTATGATTCTATAATTGGTGCATTAATCTGGGGGGGGGGAATCAAAATAAGGATTATATTAAATTCTATCCCATCCCTAATCTGAGCATTGTACTTTCCATATGTGCAGCCTTTTGCCATTTTGGGGCACCCCGTGCTGAGCAGCTGCATTGTAAGTAAGGCTAAACAACACTTCCCATGGAACACATCAACATACAGTGGCAAAAATATTTTGTAATTTTGATTGGTTCATTTCTTGCCAACATGAATTTTTAGAGTCCTTAGAATTTAGCTTTTTTTTTTCAGGGACACACACACACACAAACAATAAAATCAGAAGGCTGAGTGCAAATACCAAAAAACAATGCTCCAATATGAAATGAGAGCACTTCAGCTGAGTGCTCTTGGCACAGGCCTGTCAATTTTTCAGGCATCTATTTGCTAACCAAAACCATAGGAAAGCTAACAACCCACTCCCTCTGATTTTCTGAAAAGTAAATACTGTTTCCTACACACCCCCATGGCAGTGGCGAGACACAGCTGAATTCGCCTGGGAACTGGCATGCCATTAATCATTTTCAAAATGGATCGTTCAACCTCACTGTTTTCTGCTGAGCCATAAGCTCAGGATGGAAGCATGCGCTCACTCACCCATCTTTAAGTTGCAATGCTTCCTGTAAACTGGATCTTAACTGGCTTCATATCTTCATGTATCTTCAAATCGTGGTGATCTTCATTACGTTATAGCATCAGTGTTAAGGATCCCAGCAGAGCTGGAAATTTAGTGAACACTGTTGCTGTCAAAATTTGGAAATATGGGGCTTTGGATATGAATCTCCATAGCATCTGAATTAGGGGCATAAATCTTTGCTTATTTAGTTCTTGTTGGATGAGAACAAAAAAAAATCAACTTTTTTCCAAGCAAGTGATCTTACAAGAGTTGGGTGCATTTTCCCCCCCCACATTTCACAACTTTTTTGTGAAAAATTTTGGAAGTGTGCTTCATGCAACAAAACTGTATTTTCTCTGCAATACAAGTTTTTGTGCAATATTTTCTCCGTAATGCAACTGATGGGGAGGAGGCTGTTTTTTCAGTCTTGTCCAAAAGGAAAAAAATATTGCAGCACTGACCATTCTTTTCATTGAATTGTCTCAAGGTGTCAAGACACTCTGTTTCATCAGAATGGCCTTATTTCCCCACCCCTACCACTACCCATCTGATGACTGATCAATGGGGCTATGGAGAAAAGTAAGGCTCCCTTTCATGTAGCAGGTCATAAAGAAAGCTGCAGATTGCCTTGAAGTGTTATAAAGTTCTGGTGTATTCTTAAGACTTGTGCTAAATTTGTTACAAACTTTGAATGACCAGCAGCTGGTTTGTATGTGTCAGTTTTGCACCAGCATAAAATATGGCCATCAGACCAAGACCCTGAAATCAGCAGCCACTGTTAGTGCAGGCACAGAAGTAGACTGCTTGAAAACTCTTGATGAAACTGTCCCCAAAGTGCCGCAATTGACTAGAAGTCCAATTTTTTAAAATGGGAACGTTATTTGCAGAATAAAACCTTGGTCCCAGAACAAGAAATTGCCAAGTTCAAAAAAAGTCATCTGTACCCCAAGGCCACGAAGCACATGAATGTGACCTTTGAAGCAATGCATGAATCCAGTCATTGGAGCAGTAAAATCAAAACAAAGCAACAACAAAACCCTACTTTTTCAGTAATCTGCCTCTCCCAAGAGGGACTAGCAAAGAAGAAAACTGAACTATGCTGCAGGAAGAGGTGCCTCCTTTAATGTGACAGCTGCTACCACAAACTCAGCTTCTTCTTCCATCCTTCTGTTTCACTTCCTGGAGAGCATTGTGAGAATGTGCATCATTTCAGGAAAGGATGTCTGTGTATGTATATGTCTGAAGGACTATTCTGTGGAAGATGAAAGCAGCTCATTTTCTGACAGCTCCAGAGGATAGGACATAAACCAACAAATTCAAATTACAAGATAGGAGGCTCCAAATAATCATTAGGAAGAACTTCCCAATGGCAAGAGATATTCTACCTTGGGATGAACTATCCTGAAGATGCTGGACTCCCCTTCATTGGCAATTTTCAAACAGCAATTGGACATCCATCTGTCAGGGAATGTTTTAGCTGTGAATTTATTATACTGGCACAAGATTTGACTAGATGCTTCTTGGAGTCCATTCCAACTCCATAGTTATATAATTCTGTCACATGCTCACATAAACACAGCAAAAATAGAATTCTCAGTTAAAACTACCCTCTTTTCAAATGGTTGTAACTTACAGCCCAATTCTGAACCGAGTCAATTTTGTGATGATTCTGGAACCTGATCTTATGTCCACATTTGCCATCCTATAAACAGCCAAGCTTATTACAAGTTGTAGTTTACCCAACTCATTAAGTTCTCTCCTCTGCCTCTACATCTCTGAGGCATCGCTGTTTGGTAGAGTTTTCATATCAGGCTGCCAAGGACAAGGCTGTGTCAAATTTGCCTCACTTCTCTCTTGGATTCATTTTGATTTGCTTTTTGAGCATTTATCTTTGATTTTCCTATGCCTGACGACTGTACAGTGATATCTTATTAACCTCAAAAATCTCCTTTGTACACTCCTTTGGGAATGGTAAGTATTTTCTCCCATGGAATTGAGTGTAACCAGCAGGGATGAGGATTCGAGTCATGGGACTCGTCAAGTCAGACTTACGTCACATTGGAAACTTGACTCAGACTTCACTTGGGGTTTTTGTTTTGTTTTGTTTGTCCCCCAATGATTTGGACTTGATTCCCCACTCAGAATCCACCCACCCGTACCTTTTTTTCTGGGCGGAAAGCTTGTTTTTCAGGCTTTGGGGGAACTCAGACTTGGGGCTTGAGACTCAGGACTTGGTACCAAAGACTCTGTTTCCGACTAGGGACTTGGACCCAAAGACTTGCCAACATCCCTGATAACCACATCAGTTGATGAGAGACACACTTCCCCACTTTACGGTGACTCCATGCAATTCTTATAGGCTAAAATTAAAATGAGTTCATTTATATGTTATATTTTTAGTCTGCCTTTGCTCAAGTAACTGAAGTTGGTGTACACCTCCTTCTGTCCTGTCCATCTCTCTGAGGTAAATAAAGCTAAGTGATGATGACTGGCTTCAGGCCATCTTGGCAGCCTTACAGCGAGTGAAAATTAGAATCTGAGAGTCTCTTCAGTTGTATCTGGGGCTAATTATAGGGAATGTACAACTCCCTTACCACAACAGCTTTGCTGGCTAATGGACCATTTTAAGGCACAATTCAAAGTACTGGCTTTGATCTATAAAGTCCTATACGACTTGGGGCTAGGCTATCTGAAAAAATTATATCATCCCATACAAGGCTACCTAAGCTCTGCATCTGCTGGAGAGACTCCCCTCACCTTCAGAGGGCTATTTGGTGGAGCCTCAAGAGACAGCCTTCTCTGGACCTGCCCCTAGGCTCTGAAAGCACTTCCAAAAGCAGTAAGAGCCCCCCCCCCCCCGGCTGTCTTTCCTCCAGCAAGCAAAGTCCTTTTAATTTAGTCAGGCCTTTAGCTATAGAACTACAGAGCTTTAGCTGATGTGCTACTTTTCTCCCTTCTTTTTTGGTCAAATATTATTAGCATTTTAATTAAGAGAAAGTGTTTTAGCTTAACTTGTTAGCAAAATTTGTAATGGTAGTTTAATAGAATAATGAATTTAAATTTATTTTAATAGCTGTAACTCATATTTTAGTTCTGTTGTTTTTTAAAACTATATTGTAAGTCACTTTGGGTCCCACAGTACGGATGGATGGATGGATGGATGGATGGATGGATGGATGGTTGGATGGATGGATGGATGGATGGATGGATGGATGGATGGATGGGATGGGATGGGATGGGACGGGATGGGACGGGACGGAGTACACACAAACAAATAAATCAATAACTATCCAACTTTCTAACCATTGTACCAGACTAGTTCTATAACAGTAAAGACAATCTCAACGTTTTCAGTTTCTGTATATCACGGGCAGCCCTCCTGTTCAAACCTTGCAACAGAGAAGCTGTTTGCTATCTCTGGATGCTGGGAAATAATGAGAAAGTGCTTACAGCAGGTTATGAAAAGCCCTTTTTTGTCTTTTCAGGTGGTGAGAAAGGGAGCTCCTGCAGTTTTGGGTGAGTAAAATGCCCCCAGCCAAGAAGGTAGGGCTGAGGGTGTGTGTGTGTGAATTATTTATTTTGATGTTGTATTTATATCTTGCCTTTCCTCCAATGAGCTCAAGGCAGTGCACATGGTTCTTCTCTTCACTGACTTTATCCTCACAATTGCCTGAGAGGTAGACTGTGCTGAGAACCTGTGACTGGTGCAAAGTGATCCAGGGAGGTTTGTTGCTGACTGGAGATTTAAGCCCAGATCTTCCAAATCCTAGTCCAGCACCAGAACCACAACTACACAGAAATGTTCACTTCATAGGGTATAGATGTTATGTCTCTGTGTAAATGGGTCTCTGTGCATGAAAATGTGGGAGTAAGGGGGTGTATGCTAGCAGTGGTTCCACCTCCTTTGGGGAGCATTTCCCTGTCCACTGCTGGCCTTCTGGCTCCATTGCCCTAGGCCAGACCAATTTGACCCTTAATCTAAAAATGGTTCTGCATCTTGTACTTAAGGCACAGCAGCATTGTCAGAAAGAAACTATTCATCCAGCTCACTTCATAGAAGTGATATTGGTATCTTTCCCCCCTCTCTGCCCATCCCTTTGTACCTTTAACAGTAGCACAACACACTGCAATTAAACTGGCCAATTAATCTGGCCATCCATACCCTTGTAAAACTGTCTCTGTACACTTCTGCCTCCCAGGCAACTACCACTCACAGTGGAGCCATCTGCCAGGAGAGAGGGAAGGAAGGAAGGAAGGAAGGAAGGAAGGAAGGAAGGAAGGAAGGAAGGAAGGAAGGAAGGAAGGAAGGAAGGAAGACATTGCTAACCTTCATCATAGCTGGTTTGTTTCTAAATGTTAACCCTGAGACTCTAGTTTTCTCTAAAAATTTAGAATCTCAAAGCCAGTTGACTATTTAGTTGGTGTCTGTGTATTTAAAACCAGTCACCTGAGGTTTTGGGTTGTGGCTGTCTCTTTTGAGCATTTAGAGCTGTCAGCACCACTTCCTCCCCGCCCAACAGTGGTGGGGCTGACTACTGTGGCTGCTCTCAGCAAAGAAACCATTCCAGCATTTAACAACCTCTGGATCAGTAAGCTGTGCATCTCCAGAGCCTGCTGCGCTCTGCCCAGATGTCATTCTGTCTCATTAGCTGGAATGTTCCATCTTCCATGCCCCCAAAGGTCACTTCTCTTGCAAGTTCTTCACCACTCCACAGAGCAAGAGCTTTTCTTCCCCTAAGTAAGACGCTGTCATTGCCGAGAACTCTTTCTTTACCCACCCGCCCACATTCTCATCTGTGTTTCAGAAGCTGGCGGGTGGAAGCAGTACATTCTGTTATGCTGCTAATGATTGGGGCTGCTCCTTTCCAACCGCCTTTATTCACCATAGGCAGAAAAGTCTCCCCAGCCCCCATGGCAATTGAAAAAAAGGTTAATCTTTCCAAGGTGTTTGCAATTGGCATCATTCACCCATCAGGCTAAGCAGAGGAAGCGGGGAAGGTACAAAGGTCTCTTTTTCTTTATCAAAGTTACAGATTTTAAATTTAGATCTCAATTAATAAGATTTCTTCTCCACCTCTGGAAGGTCAAGTCTACTGATTGTTCTTCCTTAACAAGAATCCATTCCTAGTGGGAGAGTGCTGTGATGCTCCCTCGTTATTCAGACTCGAAAGGGTGTGTTGCAGATGCAAAGCAGATTTATTCCAAAGAAACTGTTGTACTTGTAAAGAAAAAAAACCCAGCATGCCACTGCCTTCTGTCCATCCTCCTCTCCTAAATCCATTTGATTGTGTGCTACCCTTCTCAGCATGACAAATCACATAATGTCCTAGCAAATAAAGAGAGGCAACACAATCACTTGATGCTATACAGAGAAAAAATCACTGATCAGTACTACTCCCAGTGACGGTCTCTGTCTATCCATTCAGTGCTGAATTTGCCCCCTTCCATTGTTGCAACTTACTTCATGAACATTTAGATTTCAATATGCTGTTGTTCAGCACTTGATAGTTGACATTCAGTGGTTTATAGCCATGTCTGTCAATACTGTTATGGTGTATTAGCATTGTGTGGTTGCAGCAATCAACCAATTAATGGCTTGATTACTGATGAAGACTATCAGTCACAGCAGCTAACCCCACAGTGCTACTTTGTGGAGCTGAAACAAGCCCTTGACCTCTTGCTTTCTTTTCCTTTTAATTACTCTGTGTGGGTGGTTTCACTCTAGAGGACGTGCTGACCATTAATTTTTGCTGACATGGTGGGTGGGGAAGCATAATGCTGTGCAGAAATATAATATTCTGCTTCACACACATGCCCTCCTGGCTTGGTGGAGATCACCATGGAGAGTCAAAATTAGTATCAAGCTGCTACATAGTGAGGACATACTTAAAGCAAGCATCCTCTTCCCAGAGTAGGTATGTTGCATTTGCTGAGAAAGAGATTCTATCTGAAACAAAATGATTGTTTTTCCTTTTTTTTTTTGCACTGGGTTGTTGTTGTTCAACTCATGTACCACTGCATAGTGCTAGAGCACTCTCTGTGTGGTTTACAACATAATTTTCCAAGGAACACTTTGCCCCCCAGCTGGGTTGCATCTGAGGATGGAAAAGAATTGCACTGGGTTTGACATCTTGGAAAAAAATCACCTCTTTGCACTACTCAAGAATTATTGTAAGAAAAAAAAAGCATCTTGCCTTAACAATGTACAGAGTTTTTATGCTTTTAGTAAGGCTTAAAAATGAAATGTGGCCCAAACAATGAATTTTTTAAAAACTTGAATAATAAATGCATATACTTGGAAGAAATACACTCAAATGTATTCTGTCAATTTGGAGAAAATTAAATAATTTAGGAAGAATACACAAATAAACACAAAGTAAGGAAATAGGATTTAGAGAACTGCAACAAAATTGAGACAGAGATTTCCCTAGACTGACTGGATAGCTCAGTGAGTTGGGTGTCTGGTTACGGGTTTGATTCCCCACTGTGCCTTCTAGGAGTAGAGCCCGCCTGTGTGGTCTTGGACAGGCTGCACAGTCCCAGGACGCTCCCAGAAGAAGGGAATGGTAAACTGCTTTTCTCTACCTTTAAAGCCCTGGAAACAGTTACCATAAGTCAGAACTGACTTGACAGCATACAGATATTGTTATATTTTATCCAGGCTTATCTCCTCCTTAGAGCAGACCCACTGAAATCAAAGTCAGTCATGACTTGATGATGATGATGTGCCATCAAGTCAGTTCTGATTTATGGCTTAAGTTCCATTTATTCCAAGGAATCTAGTCTTAGTATGGCTAAATCAGGATGCAAGCAACCTCTCCAATCTCCCTCCAGCTGCAACGTTTTGCCTGTAGGAGAGATGACACTAATCCTACTACAACCCTGTCCAGGAACAAACATTTATAGTTTTAACTTAAAGTAGAGTTGACACAAAGATTTGTGCTCTGCTCTTCAATAGATCAGAAATATGATTTCCTAGCTGTAATAATATTGCACATAGCCCAGCCTATATCCTACAAGCCTTCATTATCAGAAACTCCTTGTTATCTAAATTCATTGTATGTTTGTTGATCCTTGTTACTTCTGTTACCCTATATACTTCTGCATAAAGAGCATTCTATTTTCTGAGAATTTAATTATCCCAATGCTTTGAATTTTCTCCAGGCCATTTAGATAAGTGAAGTTATACTCTGTTACACAATTATCAATTTCTGCTTAAACACAAAGAATCAAATTGCCTTTACCAGCATCAACACAGGCAAGCCAGGATTAAATGGAAGGAAAATGTGAATCCCAGTTTTATGTGCCAAAGCACAACAGTATCAAATGAATAAGTGTTGTTGACCAAGAGAGTATTTCATCCGGTCAGAAACATATTGTTAGAGTCCCATGGATGTTAAAACAACTTTCTAAATGGTACAAGGAAAATATATGTAGATACAGATGTAAATGTCATATACATATTACATCTGTAGAGTTGTTATATCTAAAGCTACAGAAATTGATGTGAGACCCCTATTCAGCACTTTCAATTATGGGTTAAGTAAATATGTCAGCACAATAGATCTATCCCATCTACCATCAACTCCATTTGCCTCTACATGTGGAGGGAGACAGTCTGATTAAAAAAAAAGGTTTCCCATAAGATCTGAAACCTGGAAAATGAGAATATTAAATCATGTGGAGAACCTCCATGGATAGTGTGGGGGTTCTGCTCTTCAGAACATTGCCCTCTGTGTACAGAAAGCAATGAAAATGATGATAGAGGGGCGAGGCTTGGCTGATTCCCCCCTTGTACATACATTTATGTAAGTGGCATTCAGCATTGCCTGGATACATAGGAAAGCCCTATTCAGGCATTCAATTGAATGGTCAAAATATGTACACCATGAGACTGCTAATAATGCCTTCCTCCTTCACTGGTCTCATTACAATGGAGAGCAATGGCTTGAAGAGGAAAAATTCTGTTATGTGTTGGAGCTTTCCATATGATCAGAAACCCTAAGTTTTGTCTGTTCATGGATCCCAAATACATAAGGAAGACACTTCACACAGAGGCTTCCCTCTTCACGGCATTGCTTTCTATGTGAGGAGAGCAATGATAAAGGAAGTCAAGACTAGTACATTCTCTGCTTCACATGTTTACTTAAATGATATAACATTAATACCCGAACAGGCTACGGCTTAGTTATAGATATGCAAAGCAGATGAAGGTAAGAAACACCTTTATATACTGTCAGCCACTATAATTATACTACTTTGCTCTGTGAAATTCAGAAAATTTTGGCAAGTGTTCATGGCTGAAGATGGCAAAATGGGGTGTTCATAAAGAGCAGCTATGTACAAATACAGTAAATGCTGAAGAACACACATGGGGGTTATCCATAAACATATCTTCTTGAACAATTTACATCTAGTAGTTTTTGTGCTGTTGGTTTTTAAAAAATAAATTCTAAGATTTTTCATTTTTCTTGCATAGTATCACTGCATGAGGAGAAAAGACTAGGAAACAGCTTGTGAATGCATGGATCTGGGTCAGTTATGTCTTAAAGCGTAACACTGAATACCATAAAGAGGAAAGCCTCTGTGTGAAGTTGGGAACCCTGAACAATTAGGATTCCTTTCTCGCTGCGCCCCTGTGACAGCAAGAACCCACCCTTTTGACATCTCAGACATCCACAACCTTGGTCTCAGGTCTGGGCTTTGAAATCTCCAGGAATGGGAAGCTGTGTTTCAGTTTTGTGCCCACCTGTGTAGAAGTAGCACTTGTATATTACCCCAGTGAGAAAGCTGAATAAGGCTCATACTAACAAATTATGCCGCAGCTCAAGGCAATCTTGTACATTATGGAAAGCATGGCAATAGAGTGGAAGCCCATGACCGGCTACATCTGAGGACTGTGGATATGTTACTTTCATGCTGCCTGAAAATATTTATAGTGTATGTATAAGTGTAAAACTAGCACTGAACCTGCTAATATCACACCTACATATATTTGGAATTCACTTGTACATACAACTTGGAAGAGAAACAACCTATACTTGTAGACTTTGTGCAGACATGACACTGAATTCATAAGGGAGAAGAGAGTGGTAACACCACATTCCTTTATGTGATCGGGCATGGCACTCAATGCATCAAATTATTATTTGATACATTTTTAAATGCATTCTATTTTCCCCTTTAAACAGCTTAGAATACCAGATGCAGAGCAGGGGACAGACAGTAGTGTTCAGTTTTGCAATAGACAGCAAGGGAATTTAACTCAATCATCCTACAATCATCTCACCAAATCATCTCACCAATCGTCTTCTTCCCATTCATCTCCTTTTGAGGGAGGGGAGAGCTTCCATTAGTGCCAGAGATCTCACCCCTTCTGGATCTAGTAGCAGCGTTCAGGGTGATTTTTGAGAGGGCAGCTATTCTAGGAAGATGATTATATCCTTCCCTCTCAGGTGCTGTAGTCTTGAGTCCTACTTAGAGTTCTCCCCAGCTGATGGTGTTAAAGGCAGAAAAATGGAGAGGCTAAATGCATTTAACTTCAAGTCTGCTTTCACCTATGGTCTACCTGGTTCTATGTTTCCCTGAAAAAAAAATGGAAATATTAGCCCAGGCACTTTTATGTTCATTCCTCCAGTAAGCAGCTCATAGGTCCTCTAAGGTTTTGTTGTTGTTGTTGTTTAGTCGATAAGTCGTGTCCGACTATTTGTGACCCTATGGACCAGAGCACGCCAGGCCCTCCTGTCTTCCACTGCCTCCCGGAGTTTGGTCAAATTCGTGTTGGTAGCTTCAGTGACACTGTCCAACCATCTCGTCCTCTGTCATCCCCTTCTCCTCTTGCCTTCACATTTTCCCAACATCAGGGTCTTTTCCAGGGAGTCTTCTCTTCTCATGAGATGGCCAAAGTATTGGAGCCTCAGCTTCAGGATCTATCCTTCCAGTGAGCACTCAGGGTTGATTTCCTTCAGAATGGATAGGTTTGTTCTCTTTGCAGTCCAGGAGACTCTCAAGAGTCTCCTCCAGCACCACAATTCAAAAGCATCAATTCTTCGGCGGTCAGCCTTCTTTATGGTCCAGCTCTCACTTCCATACATCGCTACTGGAAAAACCATAGCTTTGACTATGCGGACCTTTGTCGGCAAGGTGATGTCTCTGCTTTTTAAGATGCTGTCTAGGTTTGTCATCGCTTTCCTCCCAAGAAGCAGAGGTCTTTTAAGTTCGTGGCTGCTGTCACCATCTGCAGTGATCATGGAGCCCAGGAAAGTAAAATCTGTCACTGCCTCCATATCTTCCCCTTCTATTTGCCAGGAGGTGATGGGACCAGTGGCCATGATCTTAGTTTTTTTGATGTTGAGCTTCAGACCATTTTTGGCGCTCTCCTCTTTCACCCTCATTACGAGGTTCTTTAATTCCTCCACACTTTCTGCCATCAGAGTGGTATCATCTGCATATCTGAGGTTGTTGATATTTCTTCCGGCAATCTTAATTCCGGCTTGGGATTCATCCAGTCCTGCCTTTCGCATGATGTATTCTGCATATAAGTTAAATAAGCAGGGAGACAATATACAGCCTTGTCATACTCCTTTCCCAATTTTGAACCAATCAGTTGTTCCATATCCAGTTCTAACCGTTGCTTCCTGTCCCACATATAGATTTCTCAGGAGGTAGATAAGGTGGTCAGGCACTCCCATTTCTTTAAGAACTTGCCATAGTTTGTTGTGGTCCACACAGTCAAAGGCTTTTGCATAGTCAATGAAGCAGAAGTAGACATTTTTCTGGAACTCTCTGGCTTTCTCCATAATCCAACTCATGTTAGTAATTTGGTCACTAGTTCATCTGCCCCTTCGAAATCCAGCTTGTACTTCTGGGAGTTCTCGGTCTACATACTGCTGAACTCTAAGGTTTACAGAACTTATAAAACTGGTCCATAGAGTCTCTGTCCTTTGCTGCTTTCATGTCTTTACTTTCACAATCACTTCTTGGAGTACTTGCTTGATATCGTATTCTTGGGTTCTCAGCTGCTCTTTCTTTTTGATAGTATTCAAGTGTGTTGTAAATAAATATCCCTTATGTGCAATGCCAGAGAGAAACACCAGTAGGGATATAAGCAGTAACAGACAAATTTTGTGACAGACACAAAACAGAAGGCAATACCCTTCAGGACTGCAGGCCAAGGGGAACACTACTTTAGACTTCCATCCCATACACATTTCCAAAGCAATGATGCTATGGATGGCCACTCCAAGGGAGGCCCAGAAATCCACTACTAGAAACCAGGCCTTCTCAGTGGTGGGTGCCATGCTATGGAACTCTCTTCCTCTGGAAGTACATCGGGTACCAAATCTCCTTGGCTTCAGGAAAAAAGTTGAGACTTGGCTTTTTACTCAGGCTTTTCGTACTCTTTCCCCTGTTCAATTTAATTATAAGTTTTGTTTAGTCTGTCTCATTTTTGATGACCCACATTTTTAAGTTTGATTGTTTGGTCTGTCACCATTGTGTATCCTATTATAGATTTAATTTAAGTTGAGGTTTTGTCTGCTCTTTTGTTTAATGTCTTCATTAAACAAATCTTGTTTATTATTGAATCTGAGTTTATGTTGTTGATACTCTTATTGTAATGACCTGGCCATCAGATGGGCAGGGTAAAAACTGAGTTAAATAAATTAAATAAATAAATAAATTAACCTTTAGAAAGAGAAGGATGCTCAGAAGTGTGCAAGAAGAATAGTAGAACCAAGAAGCCCTATAGACATGGGGTGGGTCAGGTGTATCTGGGCACCACTTCCACAGGAACCAGCTGGCAGAGTGGTAAAACCAGAAACATATGTGAATGATGAGTAAACCATTTGGGAGGTCAGATTGGCCCCCTCCCTTTTATCCTTCAATTGACAGCTGAAGACTCACCTTTTTCAGGCAGGCTTTTAACAATCATGACTGAGTCCCTGAAGGACATTTCTTACTTAAGACCGTTCTTTATTTTTTACATGTTTTTAATCATTCAATGCATTTTAATCGGTTTTATAATTTAATTGTTTTTAATGTATTACTCATGGTGTTTTTAATCCTATTTTTTAAAATACTGTGAGCCAACTTGAGTCCCCTTATTGGGAGAAAGGCAGCCTATAAATAAGACAGACAAGTGGGCAGGTGGGCAGACAGACAGACCAAGTCCTATTGGGAAGTTAGAAGTCACAACATTGGTGTGGATGAATCAAGAGGGAAGCTACCTGGCCAGAAAGGAGAGGCAAGCAAAAATAGGGGTGCAAACCCAATTTCTGCTTCTTCCAAGCCTATTCCGGGCACACAAAGCCCCGTATGGCATTCGTCCTGCTAGGATATGTAATATAAACTTGGCTTGACAGGCCCATTTGGCCTTCTTTTTTACACTTGGATGCCCTCTCTCACCTCTACACAAGAGCCTTCGCCAAGCCCACATTTCCTAGAAATGTGATTCTTCTCACTTGTCAGCTGCAAATGCAATTACTCTTCACTTCCCATCAGCTTCATTAATGACAGAGAGGGAAAAGGGAGTGAAATTGAGCATGTGGATTGTACTGCAATGTTGTTAACAGGAGATACACATTTGCCATGCCAGACCACATCTTCTTCAGTAGATGGTATGCTAGTAAGTGTCTATTTATCATGCATATATGCCTTAATGTGCACTTTCAGATATGCAACCCTTACACTTCAAAGGATATTTTTAAAAGCTGAAAACTGTATTTGAATGCTTACTATTTTAAATAGGAAATACAGAAAATAGCCAGGTGATCCATTCATAGAAGTGAAGTTCTAGTTAGGTGATGACTTTATGAGATTACTAAAAACTTGTAAATAATGTGAGTTTTCAAGTCCACTAAATTATCATCACACAAAGACGGAATAAAATATGAACTTAAAGCAGAAAGCCCAAAAAGTGGGCCAGCTGTGATGGCTGTGGCTCATGCAATCAGACTGCCAGAAAGGGAAAATAGAATTTTAGATTCAATTCTTTAAAACAAACAAACAAAAACAAAAACAAAAAAAACCACTTGTGAATGTGGGATATTGTGCTTCTGTACCTACAATTCAAATGCCCAAGTCACTGCCGGGCCACGCTTAGGCGGCGTGGCTTGTCTTTGCCTCCCTCCCCGGAGGATCGCGAGACTCTGTCTCACGAGAAAATCCCAGGAGGAGAGGGGGGAACAATGGGCTATTTAAGGGCCATTCCCCCCTCTTCCTTGGCTGGCAACAGACATGGACAGAGTCTTTCGGCTAGGCTAATTTCATCTGCGTAGTGCCCAGCGAGGCCTGAAAACCTCGGAGTTCGGCGAAGGGGGGGTAGCATCGGCTCCCCCCCGCAGTTTGCTTATTCTTTTAGGCTTGAATTATCTTATTTGCTAATCATTTAATTATTGATTGCTGATTATTGCTGATTAATTCTTTGTTTGGGTCTGTTTAGTAAAGGGGGGAGGGCGCAACCGCGTGGGTCACGATCCCATGTGATCGGATTGCATTTTTAGTTATAGTGGGGTTGATTTAATTGTTAATTGGGTTTGTTTTGCTAGCAGTTAAAATTTTAAAAAAAGGAGAAAGAGAGCGAGGGAGCGCAAAAGAGAGAGAGTGCAAGAAGAAGGCATGCGATGGAAAAGAAATTAATTTGAGGGTATCTATAGGTGCGAATAGGGCACGCCTGGAGATCTGGTAGTGGGGCTTGGCGTGCGTTTTTCAGGTTACCCAAGAGCAGCAGTGGTGCGGTGCGGACGCTCGGCCTCAGCCATTGGGCACGCCGCTTTGCCCCCCCCTCGCTTCTTCCCGCTCTCAGAGAGGAAGCCAGAGCTTTCACGCGGTTCGGATTTTGAATTGCACCATGTGAGCAGCTTAGGCTGGGGCGTGCTTTCTTAACCTAGGCAATACAAAATTTAAAAAGAGAGAGAAAAAGAGATATAGAATAAATAGCGGATAATATATAAATAAACTACACCTAAAAAAAAAGAAAGGAAAAAGAAAAAAGGCAATAGGTATATATAAAAAATTAATAAATAAATTAAATAAATATTTAAACAAATATAATAATAATATTAAAATAAAATAAGATATAAATATAATAATTGATTAATTGTCTATATAGAATATTAATTTGTCAGTAGATCAAGTAGCATTTTAATTAATTAATTATTGTTTAGCGTATTCCATTGATTTAGTACATAAATTGGTACTAGGTGATTAATTATAAATTGATAAGGCATCGAGATTCTGAATTAATTGTAATTAATTTAATAGCTAATTGATTGGGAATTATTCGGTGGGTCAGGGTTTTTTTTTTTTTTTAAATGCCTGCCCTTGATAAATTTTAATTAATAATATTTTGAGTGGTGTTAACTAGCACCAGTGGTTTCAATACATATTGGCAGCAACAAGTGCTCTTGGTTGCATAGGTCACCAGGGGTTACCTCTCGGGTCCCCAAAAGCAGGATCTTATTGGAGTGTGGCCAGTGCGAGTGGCGTGCTACACAGGTTTGGCAGGATTTGAACATAGGTTCTAATGGCTTCGCGCAAGAGCCAAGGAAACTGGAAGGGAAAACAACCGGCTAAGAAAAGGCCAGTCCATCAGGTGTCACCTCCTTAGTCCTCTTCCGATGAAGAATCCTGGCCTGTATGGCAACAGCTACAGGAAAAAATTTCTGCGCTTGAAGCTGAAAGAATGGCCAGAAAGGCCCCTCAACCTAGGGCCCCTCAACCACGACGATCTGCTAGGGATGCCAAAAGTCATCACAGAGCAAAGCTTAGGGCTATTGCTGATGATCTAATGTCTAGGTTTGCCATCCTAGAAGCGGAACAGCAGGAGGACGGGACATCCAGGCGCGAAGCTGGTGGTGTGACAGCGACACCACAGCGGGGGAATGCTACTAAATGTAGAAAGACTCCGATGTCAGCGGCAGCTGGTTCGGCGGATCTTGATAGGCAGGAGGCATTGTAAGTGGCTGCGCCAGAATATCTGTCCGGAGGAGAGGAACCAACTGTGGTATCACCTTTGACAGGTGAGTCAAGCGCAGCACCGGACACTCCATCATTCATACAGGCTTGGCCTTGGCAGAGCAGTAGGCAATGTACTCCCACCGCCTATACACCTTACAACACTCAGGGTTTTAGGGCGCCAAGTACCCCATGGCCCGGTACGAGCGCACAGCTTGGCCGATGGGCTGCACCATATCCGCCAATTACTTTTCCAGTACAGCTCACCCCGACGGCTGGCGTGGGGGTCTGGTCGTACCCTTCTGCTCCTGACACGGGTTACAACACTGTGCCCTTACAAGCCTTACCATTTGGCAATCACGCAATGCCTCTTGGGGACCACCTTTCCCCGGTAACAAAAGAAAAAATATGGAAAAGGAAAATATGTAGACTTGTTTGAACTGCTGAACAGAGATGTTGAAAAGAAGGATTTGGACAAGGAGGATGATAAAGATAAGGAGAGATGCAGGAGGAAGAAGCCAGACAGGATATGTGCCAACTGGTTATCAGGGTTCTTAATCTACGCGGGAGTGGTCATGAAGGCCAAACCTTGGCGGGCTCAGTCTCTCTTTCAGTATTAAGATTTAATTTATTGGGCCTACGTAGACTTCGCGGGCCAGGCATGGCTTAACTATGACAAATCATTCCGTATGCAGAGCGCTATTCACCCTTACCTTTGATGGGATGAGCCCCTGCCGGGTCTCTGGCTACAGTCTATGACGCCTGCCAGGCCTAACGGGCGACAGGTTTGATAGCAGGCACCTTATTAGGAAAACAGCTTTGAATCAGAATCCCCATCTAGGAGTGGGGCAGGTGGTTCAACCCCGCCTGCTCTACTGGGACTACAACGCCAAGGGTGTCTGTAATAGGAAACTGTGCCGCTTTAGGCACGAGTGCACAATATGTGGAGGTCAGCATCCCAGTTCTTCATGTTTCAGGGCAGGGGCTCAACGTCAGAACACAGGCCCAGCCGGTGGTAAAAAACCCAATAGCAGGGGTGCTAACCCTGGAAAAGGGTCCCAGCCCAATTAAAGTGTCAATTTTGTAAGCATGGCTCATGGAGTATCCATGCAGAGAAAATGCTAGTTACCTTTTGGAGGGCATTAGATATGGTTTTAGGATATCGGCGGCTGGCGAGCGCAAAGCGTTCTTTGCGCAAAACCTGAGATGCGTTCGTGGAATGGAAGGTGTTGTCCAGGAGAAGATTGACAAAGAGGTGAGGGAAGGTAGAGTGTTGGGGCCATTCACAATGGCTCCTTTAGAAACCCTAAGGGTCTACCCTCTGGGGATAGTTCCAAAGAAGGTCCAAGGGGAATTTAGATTTATACACCACTTCTCCTATCCTGAGGGGGCTTCGGTCAACGATGCCACCCCTCAGGAACTTTGTACCGTGTGTTACACCTCCTTTGATGAGGCGGTGTGCATGGTGCGAAAGTGTGGTGTGGGGGCAGAGCTGGCGAAATGTGATATAAAATCGGCTTTCTGGATTTTACCGGTGCATCCGCTCGATTTTGACTTGTTAGGATTTTCCTTTCAGGGTTCTTTCTATATAGATAGAGCTCTGCCGATGGGCTGCTCGATTTCATGTGCAGCATTTGAGCGTTTTAGTTCGTTTGTGGAGTGGCAACTCAGGAGGAGGGTGGGCTGCAGTTATACGGCCCATTATTTAGATGATTATCTTTTTTGTGGTGAAAGGAATTCAGGAAGGTGTAGATTTATTCTAGATACTTTTCAGTCAATGGCTGAAGAGTTAGGGCTACCCCTGGCCGAGGAGAAGACTGAGGGGCCAGCCACATCCCTGACGTTTTTAGGTATTGAACTGGATACGGTGCAGCAGACATCCAAGTTGCCGGCCTGTAAGTTAGATGACCTTAAGATTCGAATAGCCACGCTGTTATGGCGGACGAAAGTGTCTCTGAAGGATCTTCAGGAGATCGTCAGCCATCTTAATTTTGCCTGTAGGGTAGTGGCGCCTGGGCGTGCCTTTTTACGATGGCTTTGTGATGCAATGAAAGGCCTTTGTCACCCGTTACACAGGACTAGGATTACATGGGGTATGAGAGAGGATTTGCGAGTCTGGAACCAGTTTTTAGCTGAGTTTAACGGAATATCTTTCTGGAGGAGTGAGATAGGACTTAAGGTGGACTTTCAGGTCCATTCAGACGCTGCAGGTTCATCAGGGTTTGGAATTTATTGCAGAGGTAGATGGTGCACCAGAAAATGGCCAGACGAGTGGCATCAGGCTTGTGTCACCAGAGATCTAACATTCTTGGAATTTTTTCCTATAGTTGGCGCATTATGGCTCTGGGCAGGTGAATGGGCGAACTCAGTCGTACGGTTCTGGTGCGACAACCAGGCTGTTGTTTATATTATAAATAACCTCACGTCCCATTCAGAGCAGGTTATGTCATTAGTCAGAGCATTCACATTACGGGCTTTACAATTTAACATTTTGGTGCAAGCCCATCATGTCCCTGGCATAGATAATAGCCTAGCTGATGCATTGTCACACCAACAGATCGAGCGTTTCAGGGAGCTAGATCCAGGAGCCAACGAGTTCCCGGAGGTTCTGCCCCCAGAGGTCTGGCAAATTGGCGAGATGACGTGGACAGAGCAATAGGTTTGGCTTTGGCACCAAGGACACAAAAGGGTACTTGGCTGTGAGTATAGAGTTTCAGGAGTTTAGGAACTTAGTAAATTTGGAACCGGTATGGCCTGCTCCGGTTGAACATCTTCAGCAATTTATTGTCTATCTGAATAGGAAGGGACTGGCACCCGGAACTATACAAGGTAGATAGGCTCTCACCTACTATGCCAGGATTCATGGTTATCAGAACTTTTCCTCAGATTACCGCATTAGGAAAATGATTGAAGGGTGGTCTAAAGAAAGAGGTAGAGTCAAGGACACTAGAGCTCCCATATCGTCTGTCTTGTTAGAAGGCATTTGTAAACAGTGGGAGGCACTATGCAGGGATGACTATGAAGTCACGTTATTCAAAGCTGCGTCCTTACTAAGATTCTTCGGAGCCCTCAGGATTAGCGAGGTAGTAGCTTCGGGAAAGGGAGACAGGACCAGGGTAGCCCTGCAATGGCAAGACGTTAGAGTTGTGGATGGGATGGTTCGAATACATATTCGCTGATCCAAAGCCGACCAGCAGGGTCGGGGAGTCTACATTACGTTGGAACGTTGCCACATGGACAACCTTTGCCCGGTGGCAGCCAAGGATGCATACCTGCAGATTAGGGGACAGAACCAAGGATATTTCTTTATACACAGCGATGGAGTACCTCTGACAAAATATCAATTTTGGAAGTTGACCGATTTAGCATTAAATAAGGTTGGCATGCAGGGAATGAGGTTTGGCACACATTCATTTAGAATAGGAGCAGCATCCACAGCAGCAGCCTTAGGCTATAACGTAGAAGACATTAAACGGCTTGGGCGGTGGTCTTCGTCCACCTATCGTAGGTATATCAGGACACTACCTAATGTCTAGGCAGGGGCCTGGTTCTTTTATGTATTGCAGGTATCTTGGAGGCAGCAAGGAGAAGGCGTGTGATGATTGTGGGCCACAGCTATGTGTTTTGGGCAGCTCGCTATTCGGCTGCATCCCCATGGGGGAGCTGTCTGGGCCTTGGAGCCAGAGCCCATATCAAGTGGAGAGGACTGTGTGGAATGCAGTGGAGCCAATTGTGCAGAGTGACTGCCTTTGGACAATTTTTCCCAGATGTTTTGGTAGTACATCTGGGCGGCAACGATCTGGCCAAACATGGTGGAAAGGCCTTGATCCTGGATGTGCTGCATGATCTTACCTGGCTAAAAGCCACATACCTGGCAATGAGCATCATTTGGTCAATGATCATCCCTCGGTTGGCTTGGAAGGAAGCCAGAGAATTTTTACCCATTAACACTGCTCGCAGGCATGTTAATCGGGAAGTCTGCAGGGCGGTCTGCAGCGGCCTTGGATCGGTGATTGGTCACCAGAGGATCCGTTTGGATAGGCCTGAGTTTTTTCGGTCAGATGGTGTACATCTGTCCGATGGTGGTTTGGATGTCTTTTTGGAAGACATCAAGGGGGGCCTGCGCGCTGAGCTCAATAGGCTCAATGGTGGGCATGGGATTTAGCTATGCTAGTCCCTATGCTGTGGCGGGTGGTGCGGATAAAACAGGTTTTTGGTGCGTCCCATTGCAATTGCAGGTAAGGTATAGCCCATCTGACCTCCCAGCACTGCAGATCGTGCGATTACAGTGCTTTGAGGGGAAAGATGCACTGGGGCCACACCCGGACCAACAGTCAACAAGGAAAAGGTGGCTTGAGGTCCGGGGGTGGTCAAATTGGGGCCGGCCGGGTTCTCGCTGTCTATATGACTGTGAGAACTTGGGGCCAGGGACTCGCCCATTTGTTGGTTAAGGGGTCCGTTGAGACCTCTGTGCTTAAACCTGATTCTGCACTACGGCAGGACCCCCCTTTGCCAAAGGATGGCAACAATGATGGTTTCAATAAAGTGTGGCCCATGTTTAACCCATATTTCTGGTCTCACGTCTTTATTCTGGGGTAGGGTGGGCAAATACCATGGCATGGCCCAATATTGATGCATAATATCGTACCCGCATTGCCAGTAGGAAAAAGGATGCTAAGCTTTACATAGCAAAGAACAGCCTGAATGTTGACAACACCAATGACAGCAGTCAAGATGGTCTACTGGATACCCTCTTGTGCTCACTACCATTCTTGTCTCTTGAAAAACAGCCCTGACAATTGTGCTGTGTTTGGGTGAGAAGTGGTTAACTAATTAAAAAATTAGTCAGTTGCTGGGGTTTCCCTTGTTTGGTGTTACTTTTTGAATGGCAGTGAGCTTTATAAAGGTATACCTTTTGTTTGTTTGTTTGGGGTGCCCCTGTTTTTAGAATTGCCTTATGGAATGCTGATTTGCTCTGTTGCACAATCTATCACTGCACTCTTGTGCATCAATTATTTTACGTGAGACAGAGTTAGCAAATATATCAATTTGCTGGCTCTTTATCTCACTGAAGACAAAAACCTGGCTTGCTCTCTATCCATCCATCCCATGCCCAAACCAATCTGTCAACGGTCTTGGGTGAGATCACATACTTGGAGCAGACAAATTAGTCCTGCACAAGCTTCATGCATCAGCTCCATGTTTTTCTACTGTTTTAAACAGGTGGCCACAGCATGGCAGGTAGTGTGGAGAATTCAGAATCTTAATGATGAGCTCTGAAGAGCACTTTTGGATGATTGGGGCCAGCAGGTGAGCTGGTTAAGTTGTGAGATTCAGGGGGTGACCTAGGACATCTGCTGAGATTGATGTGCATCATGACCAGCCTCAAAGTCCTGGGGCAAGAAGAGAAAATGGATTTGAGAAAGTTTCTTCAAGGTAGGCTGGCCCATGCCTGGCTGTAGACATGCAACACACCACTAAGGCATGGGGGCTTGCCCTTATTTGACAGGAGAGGCAGCCAGAGAGAACCCCTGCTTCTGTGTTAGGTTCTGATTGGGAGGCCCAACCACAGGTTGCAGAGGGGTAGAGTAAAGAACCAATTAAATACAATTGGGGCACTATATTGCCTCAACGTTGTGTGTCTTCTCTTTATTCTGTGTGGGAGGGCAGTGGTGTGCCTGAAAGGAATCCTCTGTTGGCCCCACTGTAGCTCTAACAACAATTCTGCACTTATTTAACATTATCTCTTGAAAGAGAAAAACATGTGAAGGGCTTCTGATTTAAGAGCTGTCTTCTCCCTTTAGCCTCTGTTTCACCTCGTGCGCATATAAACAAATCAGAGAGTTAACTCAATTAAATGTGCATGTGTGAGACTGAGGCCCTGATCTCATTTTTTAAAAAAACTTAAAAACAGTTCTATCTTAAGACAATGAGATCTTTTCATTGCAGACTGTAATGTGTGTAGTCCTGGAAGATTTTAGAGAAGTACTCACGATAGTAAAATGATGACCTTGTCAGATGACTCTTTCTGACATCATTTCCATTTGTTGCATTATGTTACCTTATTTTTCAATACAGTTTGAATACAAAAAATGTACCCATGTACACATGCTTCCTTCCATTCTGTCCACCTGCCATTCTCTGCTTCTTTCCCCACAAGGGGCTTTTCTTCTGGAAAGGTATATTCATTATTCAACATTGCTTTATAAGATGTATTTGTTAATTGCCATTCTGCCCTCTCCCCTAGTGTGGCTCTCAACAATGAAGCAGATTTTAAAACATAATTTAAGAATCTGTTTGAAACAATCTAAAAGCCAAATTTTAAAGCCACTTGTAAAAATCAAAGGCCACATGAAATAACCCTGTTTGGGCCTGAAGACAGTCCTATTCCTACACAGGGGCTAAAAGTAGGGAAGGGACTTGTGTGTACATCCAAGCCGTGGCCTCAGGGTCTCCATCCTCACCATCTTGTGCTGAACTGAAAAGTTTGAAGCAGCACTGATTGTGAGCAGAAGCATCTGCGCTATCAGGAAACCCATTTAGTGGGATATCTGATGTGGGGTGGCATTGGTAAAGGCACTCCTTAAATATCTTGCTTACTTTAAGAACCCTGTTAGGATTGCTGTAAGTCTGAGGTGACTTGACAGCACATACCCAGTGTGGTATAGCAGATAGAGTGAAAGCACAGGACTCATAAGGCCTGAGTTTAAATCCCCACTCAGCCACAGAAGCTCACAGGGGGAGTAGAACTGGTAAAGCCAATCCTCAAATATCTCACTTACCTTGAAAGCCATATTAAGGTCACTATAGGTTGGTTCCAACTTGATGGCACATAACAATAACAACAACAAACTGCACAATAACAACAACAAACTGATTGGATGGAGGCTTCTAAAACATTTTAACTTTGCTAGGAAATGCTCAAAAAGTCTCCCTATCCCCTCTATAGGAGTTGGGGACAATTTCGCTTGCAGCCCCACAGTTAAACAATTGCCCATTAGAGGTGCAAACATTTTTTCAGTTAACTCTCCTGTTAAAATTAAACTTATTCTCCAACCAAAAACAAAAAAACAAATTAATTGTAAGAACATTTACAGTACATAACCACAACATTTTAAAATGTGCAAATTAGCTCCTTTAGCCCTTGGAAATGTGACCATGGGTCTGTCGGAAAATCTGAACCATCTTTGGCCCTGCTAAGATTATCATTTCTATGTTACAGGAATGGATTTCTAACTATATGCAGGACAAGAGGAAGAAGTTTTCAGTTACTGGAAATCACCAGCACTTTAATGTAATCCTTGCAGTGGCATTGATTTTCAGTAATTAAAGGCTTCCTTCTCCATTCCCACATCTTCCATGGCTTCCATGTGAAATGGGAACTGTAGAAGCTGATGGACAGCAGCAAGAAGTATTTGATTTCTGAAAATTGTGCCCTGATGATGACAACATCAGCCTTCGGCAAGTCCAGCTAATGATAACAGGATTTCAGCCATCACAAGGTAATTTCTCCCAAGCAGTTTGACTGGAGAGATAATACAACCACATCCTCAGATGTGGCTCAGCAGTAACACCAATTCACAATTACCACAAAAAGAAATTGGAAAGAAATTCTGAGGCACGGTTAGGATGAGGTAAGAAACAATTTTTTTAATGGGGGATAAAATATTGAACAGATTTCAGCATAGCACTGGCCTGAACCATGCCTCTCTCCATTTGAAAAATAGCATGCATTCCTTACAACAACTTAAAAAACTTACCTTAAGTGAACCCAGTGTTGTTTGAGATATAACTGATGATACAGTACATATAATTTGAAGAAGGTCTGGAAGTGCCGACCACCAGACGTGTCTTTCCTGATTTATATATGTTATATTTTTTTCCACAAAATGTTTGGAAAAACAAACTGCATGGTGTTTTCATTCCAACTATTGCCTTTCATTCCTTTATCTCCCCATCTGTAACTAGGACTGTTACAATGAGCTATTTTAGTTCAGAAACTTTGTGAGGGGACATTTTAGGCAACTGTGCAAGTTCATTTCCTAGATTCTGCCAAGTATATATGGACTCTCTTGGAGGTGCACCGTCAAACAACTCTGCCTCAAAGCTCACACATTACAGATTGCTTCAAATGATATAAAATGCATTGATGTAATTTAATAATAGTCTCAATAAGCTCAATTAAGAAAGATTTGGCCTTTCTCATTTCTGAGAACTCTCTCTGTGAGTGTATGTGTCATTTCAGCAAAGACATTAGCCAGGCAGCTGAGAAAGGAGGAACAGACAAAGGTCCTGCTAACAGCACTTGGCACAGTAGCCTGATATTTCACAGAGATATAGTATTCAAAAGAAACTGCCCAAAGTAAGTACAAGAAAATACAAGAACTAATGTAGGGCATCAAGTGAGGGGCCTCATGAATACAAAGTGAGTGCTGATGTTTTTATTTGAATGGATTACTTAATTGTATGTTGAATATAATTCCCCCTTATCTTGGATGCAGGATTAATTAAACATGTCTTTTTCCTATATAGCACAGTGGAGAGTCTCAGGATAAAAATGTCAGGAAAGGAGAGAGCTTCTGCAAAAATAGTTTTACTCTGTGCTTGGAATATTTATTTATTTATTTATTTATTTATTTATTTATTTATTTATTTATTTAACCAACCCCCTCCCCCAGTATGGCTACTGGCTACCCTTGCAAGAGAATACTGGGTGTTTGAGTCCAAGAAGGTAATTAAGACAGACTCTAACAGGTCGTTTGTGCATCTAGTGCCACAAGGTTTCAAACAACTTAAACAACCAAGCCCTCCATGTCAGTGTTGCTTTCCACTAGTGAACCGAAGATTGTGCTCAGGGTGAATTTAATCTCTTCCATGTATTCATAGAGACAGCGGAATATTTGAACAAGATCCTGTTCCTGTCAACCTAATTCACCTTGCACGGACCATACAAATTGCACCCGTACAAATCAAGTGATGTGCGAATGTTCTCCTGCAATGCATGGACACAGGCATGCAAACAGAATGTGATGGCCATGCTAACCTGCTCTCACAGACGGAATGGTGTTTCAGCAGAGCAGATGACATCTCTCCAATCCTCTGTCCGCTTAATATAATCAGATACAATTTCAAGGACGTATTTGTACTACAAACATGTTTCAGTTTTATATCAGTTTAGTTGGCACAGTTTCTTATAAATTGGTGGTGTCATGCTCAGGCAACCAGTGCCACTGAAGGCACTTCAGTCTTGCTAAGGTCTGTGCTCAACCTGGCAAGTTCCAGCAGCCATGCTGACAAGTGGGTAATGACAAGAGGCTGCTTAATAATTTGGAGAAAACAAGGAAGCTTACAGCCACTAAGCTTCCTGGGAGCAAGTAGGGAACATTTCGAAGATGGAGAAGCTCTATACAGTCAGCAAAAACAAGACCTGGAGCTGATTGTGGCTCTGATCATCAGCTTCTTATAGCAAAACTCAAGCTTAAACTGAAGAAAGTAGGAAAAACCACTGGGCTAGTCAGGTATAATCTAAACCAAATCCCTTATGAATACACAGTGGAAGTGAAGAACAGATTTAAGGAACTAGATTTGGTGGACAGAGTGCCTGAAGAACTATGGATGGAGGCTCGTAACATTGTACAGGAAGCAGCAACAAAAACCATCCCAAAGAAAAGGAAATGCAAGAAAGCAAAGTGGCTGTCCAACGAGGCCTTACAAATAGCAGAGAAGAAAAGGGAAACAAAATGCAAGGGAGATAGGGAAAGCTACAGAAAATTGAATGCAGATTTCCAAAGAATAGCAAGGAGAGACAAGAGGGCCTTCTTAAATGAACAGTGCAAAGATATAGAGGAAAATAATAGAAAGGGAAAAACCAGAGATCTGTTCAAGAAAATTGGAGATATTAAAGGAACATTTTGTGCAAAGATGGACATGATAAAGGACAAAAATAGTAGGGACCTCACAGAAGCAGAAGACATCAAGAAGAGGTGGCAAGAATACATAGAGGAATTATACCAGAAAGATTTGGATGTCCCGGACAACCCAGATAGTGTGGCTGCTGATCTTGAACCAGACATCCTGGAGAGTGAAGTCAAGTGGGCCTTAGAAAGCATGGCTAACAACAAGGCCAGTGGAGGTGATGGCATTCCAGTGGAACTATTTAAAATCTTAAAAGATGACGCTGTTAAGGTGCTACACTCAATATGCCAGCAAGTTTGGAAAACTTAGCAGTGGCCAGAGGATTGGAAAAGATCAGTCTACATCCCAATCCCAAAGAAGGGCAGTGCCAAAGAATGCTCCAATTACCGTACAATTGCACTCATTTCACACGCTAGCAAGGTTATGCTCAAAATCCTACAAGGTAGGCTTCAGCAGTATGTGGACCGAGAACTCCCAGAAGTACAAGCTGGATTTCGAAGGGGCAGAGGAACTAGAGACCAAATTGCTAACATGCGCTGGATTATGGAGAAAGCCAGAGAGTTCCAGAAAAACATCTACTTCTGCTTCATTGACTACACAAAAGCCTTTGACTGTGTGGACCACAACAAACTATGGCAAGTCCTTAAAGAAATGGGAGTGCCTGACCACCTTATCTATCTCCTGAGAAATCTATATGTGGGACAGGAAGCAACTGTTAGAACTGGATATGGAACAACTGATTGGTTCAAAATTAGGAAAGGAGTACGACAAGGCTGTATATTGTCCCCCTGCTTATTTAACTTCTATGCAGAATACATCATGCGGAAGGCTGGACTGGAGGAATCCCAAGCCGGAATTAAGATTGCCGGAAGAAATATCAACAACCTCAGTTATGCAGATGATACCACTCTGATGGCAGAAAGTGAGGAGGAATTAAAGAACCTCATAATGAGGGTGAAAGAGGAGAGCGCAAAAATGGTCTGAAGCTCAACATCAAAAAAACTAAGATCATGGCCACTGGTCCCATCACCTCCTGGCAAATAGAAGGAGAAGATATGGAGGCAGTGACAGATTTTACTTTCTTGGGCTCCATGATCGCTGCAGATGGTGACAGCAGCGACGAAATTAAAAGACACCTGCTTCTTGGGAGGAAAGCGATGAGAAACCTAGACAGCATCTTTAAAAGCAGAGACCTCACCTTGCCGACAAAAGTCCGCATAGTCAAAGCGATGGTTTTTCCAGTAGCGATATATGGAAGTGAGAGCTGGACCATAAAGAAGGCTGACCGCCGAAGAATTGATGTTTTTGAACTGTGGTGCTGGAGGAGACTCTTGAGAGTCCCCTAGACTGCAAAGAGCACAAACCTATCCATTCTAAAGGAAATCAACCCTGAGTGCTCACTGGAAGGACAGATCCTGAAGCTGAGGCTCCAATACTTTGGCCATCTCATGAGAAGAGAAGACTCCCTGGAAAAGACCCTGATGTTGGGAAAGTGTGAAGGCAAGAGGAGAAGGGGATGACAGAGGATGAGATGGCTGGACAGTGTCATCGAAGCTACCAACATGAATTTGACCAAACTCCGAAAGGCAGTGGAAGACAGGAGGGCCTGGCGTGCTCTGGTCTATGGGATCACGAAGAGTCAGACACGACTTAACGACTAAACAACAACAACAAAAGGGAACATTTCAGGACTGGTTAAGTTTTAAGTCCAAAACTTAACCAGTCAAGTCCTTCAATTCCCCATCTGTAGTTTCCAGTTCAGCAGCAGGGATGTTCTACTCAGGTTCAGCAATGTTAGCATTGTTCTCTTTTCCTAGCACAAAAGTATTTGTAGCAACAAACCCCAGAAATACTGTAGATCTAAAATTGCTAACAGAGCCAGCCCCCTCCCCTGCCAAGTTTCTAATGCACAGACTCCAACCAGTTAAAACATCCAATTGTAAAGGGCCAGCACTCAGCATATGAAGGCAGCAGGTTAACTTAGAAAGAGGTAGGAGGCTGAGTTTGGAGGTCTCTAGGAGAAGAGTGGAAAAGGTCACCAGCATTTGACAGGGCATTTGGTGCCCCACTCTGCCTAACAGGAGGGCTGGCCCTGGATACTGTAGCTTGAGCTGTTGGGAGCAAGGATGTAACAAATACTCACAATTGTTCTTGTCCACCGCAAATAAAAGTGCCTTGACACATCAAAACATCCTATTAAAAAAAAACTGCTGTAAGAATTTCCACTCCTGCATTAGACCAACAAGACCATAACTCTTTTTTTACCAGCAGCAACTAGTATCTCCACAATATATATATATATATATTGTGCAAACTCTTGTATTTGTTGTAAACATTATATTTTCCCCAAATACAATTTTTTCTTTGTGTAATTTTTTAAAAAAATAATTATAATTGAAAATAATTTTAAAAACTCTTCCGTGAGGGTGGTTATTGCACACAAAGATATTGCAATAAGAATCAAAATTTGGATTCAGAATTTTGATTGCTAGAATGTACGCCTTCAACAAGGAGGCAAACATGTTTTGCAGCAAGTCCTTTAGCTTGCTGTCGAGGGCCACCATTTCAGGTTAGAAAAAAATGCTGTTTCCCCCCATGGAATCCCCCATCCACCTAGGCTATCTCCTCATTATGCCCTCCATCATGCCCATCAAGTCCTGGAACATTGGGATCATGGAGCTAAGGATGGCTGTCTCCTCACTAAGGAGCTGTGTTGAATTCTCAAAGCTTTAAAGGACATAGACCACTTGACCCATAATGTTCCATTCTTCTCTGTCCAGCAGAGCAGCTACATCAATGGAAGTCTCCAGTGGCAAATCATGACATGCCTTTTGCTGTTCCAACACTCTTTCCTTGAATATGATGGAGCTGCATGGTATGGATATGGAAGGTAATGTCAGTACTCTTCATAAATCTCTTTCCTGACCACTGCTGCTGCCCAAGCTGACAGTGTCAGTCTGAGTTCTGATGGCATCCATGTTCTTCTCTGGCAAATTGGCTCTTTGGGAGAAAAGCGCCTTCTTCAACATATCTTACAGCCCCTTGCCCTTCTGCCCTGGCTGGATTGCAGAAAGATCTCACTGGGACATGTCTGAGATATGTGTCCCACCTTGAACCAGAGGCCTCTCTACCACCTCATTGGTAGAGATTCACACACCCTATACTGCTGCCTGCTGCTCTTTTATAGTGTCAATGCTGAACAAGGCGGCTGGGTAAAGATTTTATTTGGGGGCTCCTAATAGCAGTTGTAGTTGCATTTTTCCTCTCCCTCTCCTACTCCTCTCAGTAGAAGCTGTTGCAGCAGGTGCCAGCAGCATTCCTGCAGCCTTCCCCACGTGCCTGCTTCTACCACAGCCATGTTTCATACTGCCTTCAGGGTCTACCTAAAGAACAACAGAACACAAACCTTTCCAATGAAAACCACGCGTGCGCACAGCAACACAAAATCTATTAATTCATTGGTCTATATATAACAATATCTTATTCCCCTGCCTGACATACCCCAAAGGTAGATTAATACATTATAAATAGAGATGGGCACAAGCTGTGGTTTGGCACTTCGGCTTGGTTTGGCAGATCAGGCCCACATATGTTGCATGGGAGCCCCAGATTCCCCACCCTGACTCCTCCCATGGACACCCACTCAGAGGAGGAGGCAGGGCAGGAAATCCTGGGATGCTGCCTCCAAGTGGGCACCCACAGGAGGAGTTGGAGCAAGGAATCTGGGGTGCCCATGCAACACCTGTGGGCCTGATTTGCCAAACTGTGCCGGAGTGCCAAACCACAGTTCATGTGCATCTCTAATTATAAATCACATAGACATATTATATTAGGTTTAATATAATATTTCTCAGTTGATTTATAATGTATTTATCTATAACTCAAATAATCCTAAATCTTATTCATCACTACAGTATATTGAGTAAACAATAAACAATAGGTATAGAAAATATAAATGTAAGTTGAGGATTCAGAAGACGAGACTGAAAAAGACTCCTGCAGTGCAGGCTTGCACCAGAGCATATGCTAACACAAATGCTCAGGAAATTTATAAGCAGCTATGCTCACCTTTCAATTGGGAAGAACCAATGTGAAAAAATACCTTCTGGTTTCTGTGCCAGTTTCTAGATTTCATTGATGCAGACAGACATCATTTAAAGGATTTGCTGTCACCTCAGCCCCCTCCTTCAGGAAACTCGGGGCAACCCCAATCAGGAGACACTGAATTCTCTGCCCTCACACTACTCTTGGTGCCAGAGTGTCTTTACGTTTCATTTCTCAAGAATTCACTCCAGGATGCTTGAGAAATAGGTTTCACTTTTACTTCTTCCTCTAACAAGCAGAAACCTAGCATTTTGCTTTCTAAATGGGACTTTGAATATTAGTAATTATTATCACAGATATCAAATTCAGAATAGGATATATTTGGAACCATCCGAATATGGCTTTATTCAGTGAATTCTGAATATTTCTTAATCCAAACACACATCCTTACATGTAATCTCACCTTCCAAGGAGGACTCTTCTGAAATATTTCATTCTTATGTGCAAGAATGAAAGAAATGAACATTTACACTCTTAGTGGGGAGATCAGGGATGGTGGGAGGGGGTAATGTGTAAACTAGAATTTTTTTGGTCCATTCTGACTCTCTGATGCAGTGATTCATTTCACACCCTTTATTTAGTGAAAAGGAGACTCACTGAGCATCTGGTCTCATATTGCACATTTGCAGGCCATGTATTTGGCACTTACACCATCTTTCTTCCTCACATAATCCATTCCTGGCTCAATGCACACCTTTGCTCTCTCCTTTACTGTAGCCTTCCCTTGCATATTTTGCCACCTTCTTTCTAAAACAGTCACTGGTTGGAGGAAGAGCCCTGAAGAGCATACACAAGCCATGATGCATTAAACTCCATCCTTCTTCCAAATGCTCAGCCTGCAGAAGATAGCTCCCGGAAGGGGGTCAGTCAAAAAAGCCAAATTGGCAGCACTTCCCTTGAAGCATTTATGCCTCAGTTGGTTTCAATTCTCTGAGGGTCTGATTAAACTGACAGGGAAAGGGATGATTCAGAAGTGCTTATTATGGGGGGAGATGGGGCAGAATGAAACAAAAGGGGTCATGGGGAGCAGTAATTTTTAAAAGCTTCTAAGGAAAAGAAACCTTCTTCCATTAGAGTGTAAGTGTCTCGTTAGAGACAAATGGGCAGAACCTCCAGTAAAACCAGTTCCTGACATCTCATTAATTTTCATTCTAGAACATCAGCAAGCTTGGGAAAAGACAGATAAGCTCCCAAGAAGAGAGATGACTGAATGAGCTCTGATTCTCAAGTAGCATACATGCACAGGGCAGTGGTTACAAAAATAAGGAAATCAATATCTTTTGTGGACTGTCAGACTAATATTAGGCTATGCAACTTGTTTTCTGTAGGGTGCTTCATTGTATTGGCCACCAAAGAGTTTTGTTAAATTGTGAAACATACATACACCAACTCCATTCTAACAATGGCTATACCTGGGGCTTTTATTATTCAATCACACTGCATCATTCAAACAATTGTATTCTGTTTGTAACTCTCTTGCACACATGGCTCATCAGTCTTTGTCCTTAACACAAATAATCCACAGAGGAAAGCAAGACATAATACCTTTACGATGACTTTAATTTAATACAAAGTTAACCTACATCACTGTATGTGTTCTTTTTTTAAAAAATCTTCTATTGTTCAGGTCAAACAAACCATCATCATAGAACTGCTGGATAGCTCAGTGGTTTAGGTATCTACAGAAGTTGAGGAGCCAGACATTGGGAGTTCAATTCCCCACTGTACCTCCTTGACAGGGGCTGGACCTGGAGATCCATAGATTCCCTGACAGCTCTGCAGTTCTAGGTTTAGATTAGATCATCTAAACCAGTGGATCCCAACCTCGGGTTACCCAGGTGTTCTTGGACTGCAACTCCCAGAAGCCTTCACCACTAGCTGTGTTGGCCAGGCTCTCTGGGAGTTGCAGTCCAAGAAGACCTGGGTTACCTAAGATTGGGAACCACTGCTCTAAACCAATATAGACATTTAGGAGATGAGGAGCAAGGAACAAAAAATTCCACACTACAACCAGAATTCTATTGGATATTAACATTGACATAAGTGCAGTGGCATACAACATAAGGGTGAATTACTGCTAGTTAATGAGCTGCTGTTTATATCCCTCATAGTGCAATAACGTATATGACTGGCACGTGGCAAGGGATACAAGCAACAATGCATTAAGTATCAGCAATTCTCAAGTGTAATTTACACTTTTCTACACATGCTGTTGTAAATAATGCACTGGATTCTTGCTTACACCTTATCATTCTGTATTAATTAGTTCAATCAGCTGACTTTGAATTCACAAACCAGACATTTGGTTTACATATCACAGTCTATCTGAGGAAGCATGTCATGTTTTGAGATTGCTAGCTCTGCAGCATCCCATTCTCTGAGTTCTCAGGCCAAAACTAAGACCATGAGACAGGCTGCTGTGATGCTACAGGGTGCAGCAGTCAGTGGGGAAGGGGAAGAGGTCCACGTATTGTACTTATTGCACTTATTGTGCTGCCAGTGATTCTCCAATCAGAAGTCTCAAGAGTTGCAATGCTAGTGCTTCACTCCCTGCTTTGCTCTCGAGAGTTGAAAGGGCCCAGTGCCAGTATGCCAAAAAATCAGGAGTGAGGGAACTGACGTAAGAGCCAGTGAGCTCTGGCTCTAACCAGGAATGTGTAGAGATCAAAGTTTCAAACTGTCTCACATGCAAAAACTAAACTCTCTCATCCTCCAGGGTTTAATAAACACTGGTTTAAAACACTGTTCAGTTTGCATCTATTCTTTTGTACAGAATTATAAAAGTTATGGGATGGGAGGAGGGAAAGAAAAGGGGGGAGCAAGTTGTGAACTCCTTTAATTCACAGCCCAAATACCTAGAGAGGTCTTTAAAAATATCTGTGGTTTTCTGTTCATCACCAGCTGCTCAGTAATTCAATTGCTTTGCAAGCCATGTCCAGGGACTTAACTATAAATCAGTCTTTCCTCCTGAATGTAAGGGAGGCTTAAAGAAAGTCAGGTTAGTTTAAGAACAACCATGGTTTCCTAGATCCAGCCTTGTAATCATGGGTTATCAAAATGAGCAATATGTTATCACATGGTGAGTTATAACCTTTAATATGAAAGGCTCTCACCTGTGATGGAAGTGGAAAGCCTTTAATGTGGAGTGGAAGAAAAAGATAGTCATTGTATTTGCTAATTTATGAGGAGGTGAACATTCCTTTCCAAACATATACATACAAACTAGCTGTCTGAGCCCAATGAAGGCTTTTGAGTGACAACAATTGCATTTCCTTATCACATGTGCTTAGGTACTTAGACAAAGCAATGCATACTTAGGGATGAAAGCACATGTCTACGTAATAACCAGCAATTTCACATAGAGAGTCTAGGATGTGGATTCCATTTACCTTATAGCAGTTATCTATAACTGGCTTGAGCCCTTTTGTAGCCTTGGGCAAAGAACAAGATGGCACTCCTCCCACTCCATGTACACAGGACACCTGGACTGGCAGGTGAATTTTACCTCAACACTGATGATGAGACATTATCTTTCATTACATCTGATGGTACCAGACTAAATTAGGAGAAGGGCAGGCCATGTGGTGCTCTCCTCTAACACCTTGCTGTCTCCTTCCAGTATCTGGTATCTGAAGTCATCATCTCATTTTGTTCTAGGGCAGCCCTGGCTTTCAATAAAAATTCTGAGGTAAAATAAAAGTATTATTAGGGCCAGGAAACACTGCAATATTAAAATTTGATAGACAAGATTGTGCCATTTACTGATACTGAGCAACAATTGCTACTCAAGTGAGAAGTGTTGCATTGACTAGTTTCAAGGCAAGGTGTAGTAGCCAAAGATGATGCAACTATGGTCACAGCTTGCTTAATAGCAATTGTTTGAAGACCAAAGCATGAGCTAATGCAGAGCTGGACAGAAGATGTGTTATAATCTAATGGAAAATCCTTGGGTAGTATGTAGTATATAGCAACTGTTTAAAGGTTTCCAAACCTTTTACAATACTAACAACAAAATGACCGAAGATAGTGAGTACAGACAGGCCTCAAGTGTAAACTATTTTCTTTCAAGAGTTCACTTAGAATTATTGGATATTTTGCCATATTAAACCATAACACATCATGTATCTGTGATAATTCTGACATCTTAACAGAGAACGCCTGGGATCTGAAAATGTGAGGGAGATAACATTAGTGTCCTGACTGGTGAGTCAGAACAAAGGCTATTATTCCACAAACCAATTCTGAACATGTCAACATGGAAGTGCATTCTGTTGATCAGGTGAGGATTTTTTTTAACCATGTAAGTATATTTAAGACTACACCACCTTTCTTCCACCTTCACCCCAATAAGTAACACTGAATATGTGTAATTTATCATATGTTCCTTCCTAGATTTTCACAATGGAGGAGCTCTAAATGCTATGGGTCTAACAGCTTTTATTGTCCACAACCACGACTATGATGACTGAGGATAATGTATACAATAATAAAACAACTGGAGACTCTTTACATTGGAAATTTTGATCCAATTTACATTTTTCTCTCTCCACACATAATGCCTTCATGTGTTGGTCTTTATGACAACTCAACAGTCTCCTGTTTCATCAGACACCATGAGGTTATCTTATGAGTCAGAACATCAACCATTAAGCTCAGTTTTGTCCATCTTCTGCATGTTCTTTGGCAACAACCTATACAACTTTCATTTAGACCATAATGTAGTAAGACCCAACAGATCTAAAGGGACCTATTTCTCAGAAAACCTGTGTAGGATTGCACTATAAGAAATAGACTTTATTGAGATGACTTGAATTAAACATAATCCTTTATTAAGTCTGTCCCTGCATGGACCTGACTGACTCCATTTTGAATAGGCCAGTCTGCATGTAATTATCATTTGCTGACATTCTCTATGCACCACCATATAATCCCAGGTGGGTCTTATCTTACTGTAACAAGCCTGGACCTGCCCTGATCTATTGTTCTGCTCTCTTGGATCATGTTGTGTTAATCCCTAGTTACATTTTGCTGAAAAATTGCAGCTAAGGCTGTTGTTAGGTTATCTTCAGCTAGAGCTAACAACTGCAACATTCACTGAATTCCCAACTGGACCCTCAAGCAGAGATGGAACTGGACGCTTAATCCCAAGAACAACTGATCCTTGCTATGGATCTCCTGTACTCTACTGAGATATAAATGTCTGTCAATTATGCCATCTAGGACAAAAGTGATATTAAAGAACAATGTTTTGCTTTATAATTTTTTTGTACTGCCTGAAATGTTATAGTATTTATATATGATTAATTCTGTTGATTAAGTGAAGCTTTATGTTTTGAGCTGAGGAAAATCTACATGGCTTCTTTTATCCCCTTAATGTCATTGTCTGCTTGTCAGAGTTACTTAGACACCACCACCCAAAACTGCATGTGTATTGCTTACTCAACTGATAGTGTCAGTGACTAGATTATGGTGACTTTTAGGCTGGCTTTTTCAGTGGTAGAGTAAATTTAGAGTCAATTTTCAAGTAGTACAGCTTTCCAGTATCAAGATTAGGAACAATTTAATCTTGGTTGCCTGTGACGTAAGAATATGGAAAACAGAGTAAAACCCTTTAAAGAAGACCAAGGATAGCACACATACTAGGTTACAATCAAATTTTGACAAAACTAAAATTGGGGGTGCAAATGGAGGTTTCAATTTTGGTAAAACATCTGAAGAATTTCAGTAACAGCTCAAAGTGCTAGGAGAAGACAAGTAAAACTGGTGCGGAGGTATGTACACCAGGACACCTCAACTAAACATTAAGAAGAGATTCTCAATGGAAACAGCCATTCAGCAGTAGAATGGGTTTCCTTCGAAGGTGGTGCATTGCCCTTTATTAGAAGTTGTTAAGCGTACGCTAGAGGTCTCAGGAAAGCTCCCACTTGATTTCTTGCATCAGCAAGGGTGGATTATATGACCTTTTGGATCCCTTCCAACTCTACAATTCTATGATTTCATGATTCTATATTGTGATGCATACCACTAACTCATTCTTCATTTTGTAATACAAGATCTCAATTTCTGACCTAAAGATAAAATGTGAACCAAGCAGCTGGCAAATCCACTAATTAGAGGAAAAATCATTTGCCCAATAGCTGAGAGGAGCACCATATTTTCAACCCAACTTTTGCTTTCTTGTCCCTAATGCATTGATGAATATGCTATAATTGACCTCTCCTGCTTCTCTATATTAAATCTCATTGCATGGGTGGATGCACTAGAAATGAAGTGGAGGATGCCATCAACGCATAATTCTTCATTGATGAGCCCACTGATCCTAGAGTTGCCCCATCACCAGGAAGAAAGGGAAAGAACACTCCCATATGGTTCTTTCCATTTCCAGTGTTTCACAGGGAACTAAAAATAGTCTTGACCTAATAGTTCCTTGTGGGAGCAGGGAGGGAGCCTTCACATAACATTTAAAAGTAACTCTTGTTTCCCTTGATGATCCTGCCAAGTAAATAGACCCAGTTGTGAGAACACTTCTCTGACATAAAAGCTTGAAGACTGGACTTGATGGGATCAATGTAGTTCACCGAGGCCATTGAACAGCCATCGGGCGATAATAACTTTCTGCAAGCCAGATTTGAACTGGTGATCTAAACGAGAATGGCTTCTTAGCACTTTAATAATCCCTTAAGATGTCTTCTATGCCTTACAGCCAGCAAATCAGACCTTGCTGTCTGCCTGCCAGTTTCTGATCAAAGATCAAGCTAAAAGAAAAAAGAAAAAAAGAAAAGAAAAGAAAGAAAAAGCATAGCTTGGAGACTGACCTCACTGCAATCATTTAGATGCTGATTTTTCACTGTGTACATGAAGCAGAGTGCAGTAAATTAATACACATTATTTGCACCAGGGGACCTGGTATAAGTTCAATTGTATGTCCCGGTTATCCTGCTATTGTTAAATATGGTGCTTTTCCTAGCAAATAAGGAAAGGAGCACTAACTACTGATTGTTTTTTTTAAAATCTGTCACAAGGAAAGAGAAAACGTCAATACAACTGCGAAGCACAATGATGACGGTGGGCGAAAACATTGCCTGTTTGTTGCGTTTAATAAACTAGATGGATCTGGATTGTCCTCTTATCAGTTTTCAGTTCCCACTTTGCTTGCATGTGACCTCAAGAGTAGTGTCTTGTGACACTGGGCTGTGTTGCCATGGAAACCCCCAGGATATCATCAATAAATGCATGGCAAGGTTACATGGAAATAAACACCGGAACTTTGGGGGTATAAAAGAAATAAGACTGATATGACAAATTTCCAGCTCAGAAAATTGATTATGAAATAGCTATGTTTGTCAAAGAACAGCAATCTTTTTCAGTAGATTTATTCTAGCACAGGGCAGCTTGCAAGGCTTTCAGCTTAGATTCTTTAAACAGGATACAATATATTAACTGTATTTTTAAAGCTGCTTTGAACAACCCGGTGGAATGGGGTGGCTCAAGGAAGGCAGTGGTTTTCAATGAATCTGCTGTCATTTGCCAAACATGCTTACTTGCCGATTTCTGTGCTGTCCCTCTAAACTTCTTTGCAGCTCAGTGGGAGGACTGGGTTGCTCCATATTTTTTAGCACACCATCTGTGCCTTTAAGAAATTCAATTTGTGCAGCTCTTTCCCATCACACAGATCAAGCCAGTTGAAGGCAAATCTCTTCATTAGTCTGTGCATGCCTTCATTGTAGCTTCCAAAGCATTACTCTGTAAGTTGGCTGGACGTTTTCTGGCTGGACTGTTGTGGCTTTTCAGTGCAGCTATTAATTCAGGAAGTACAACTTTCCTTTTCAGGGCCTTCCCATACCGAGGAGACTGTGCCTGTTGTATTCCTGCCTGTCATATGTAGTGGTCCTTTCAGAACTACAGAGGAAGTATGCTTCTGAATGCCATTTGATGTGGAGAAACAATGGAGGAAGGTTGCCATGCGTGATTTGTGGTTATCTGGCTGACCACCGCTGGAATCAGAATATTTGGCTAAATATTCTTTAGTCTGAGCCAGCAAAATATTTCTTAGGTCCTTTTCTACCTAATTGTTTACCTTTACGTTTCACACGTACAAAGGCTTACAGTATCTCTAACCTGACCTTTCACCAAAAATCAGTGCCATAATGTTTTGTCACTCTGCAAGTATGCATAAAATGTCTACTCTTCATCTGCATTCTGGATTGATCTGTCCTGCAATAGGCCATCCTGCACTGATTCCTGAAGAAGAATATGCTACTGCTGGGCGCTATAACAATTTGCTTTCTAGAAAACAAAACAGAACTAATATTTCAGACAGTTTAATGGAATGTTTAACAGGATGCTCAGTCTCACAATGGAATCTGGTTGCACATCGATCATTCTAGACCAGACATCTCCAACTTCATGTCCTCCAGGTACTGTAGACTACAATTGCAGTCATGGCTGGGATGATGAGATTTGCAACCTAACACATTTGAAGGACAATAAGTTGGGAAAGAGTGCTCTATAAGCTGTTATGTATACAATTCAAGCGACTCAAGAACTCATGTTTACATTCCCTGTCTAGTAGCTACTCAGACTTCCAGTTAAATTGAAAGAAGAGGGCCAGAGTCTGGTTTTTGACCATAAAGAGGCTGCAGGAGTGAGGAATACATAATCCTCCTTCTGTTTCTTCCTCTCTCTGACCTTTCCTGTCTCCAGCCAAACTATGTTGCTGGCAGTGTGTGTGTTTGAATGAACAACATCTGGAAAGAGGAATCATGGGACGTTACACAATTGGCAGAGGAAGGGTCCAAGAACTTTTATCTGTGCAAATTTTATTGCAGAACAGACCACTCCTACATGTGTGCATGCACACAAACACATACATACTTTCTGTCTCTGTGTTGGGACTGTTCTCTGTGTCTGATGGGGACACAGAAGAGAGCCTTCTCTGTTGCTGCTCCCAGACTTTAGAATTCCCTCCCATAGGAGGCCAGACTGGCCCCATCTTTGCTTTGCTGTCCTTCTGCAAGTAGGCAAAGACCTTTCTCTTCAGGCAAGCCTTCCCTCAGTAATTAGCTACCTGTGTGAGATCTTTAGATGGATTGTTATGCATTACTGCTTTGACTGGATTTTTAGTACTCGTACTACTTGTGTTTTCCATTTTTGTGCTTTCCATTTCTCAGCGTGGCATTTGTTTTCTTCATTTTAATACTTGTATACTTTTTTTCCTTAGCTTTAATATTGCCTTTTAATGATGAAAGCTACCTATTTATACTCATTGCTCTTAGCTTTAAATATTGGCAGAGAAACCCCCTCCTTTATTTTTGTCTTCTTTTAAAAATATTTCTCTAATTGACACAGCACAATTCTAATATGATGCTAGATTTTTTGCATTTCTCTTTCAATGTGCCACTTACTTTATTTAACCTGCCCTCAAAACAGGAACGTCATCATGGCCTGCTGAATGTTGGCCATGGGAAATGGTGAGTAAGGGGTCTAGTTGACTCCATGGACTCCAGACCCACAAGGCAGCGCAACCCCAGCAGAGCCCCATCTGACTAGAAAGAGAGGAAAAGGGGGATTACTTCCCATTTATCTCCCCAATCTTCACCCCAATCTTTTCCCTCATGCCTCCACTGTCCGCTTCTGTTGCTGCCTCCTTTTTCACGAGTAAACTGACTAAACTTACATGCAAGTAAACCAGGTAAACCTTGACCATGAGTAAACCTGGTAAACCTGCTTGTGAGTAAACTGGTGCTTCCTATGTGGGTCCTGTGTGGACCCTTCTCACAGGGGAATAACATCTTCTGTGTGAATGGATGGATCGCTCAAATGAGAGATAAAATAGATTGCATTGAAGATACGAACTTTTAAAGCATGAACCAGATCACTCCAAATTCCCCTATCCAGACAGCCCTAAGTTTCTAGTAGACAGGGAGAGTATGGTTTACTTTCCAAAAGATTTTCCACCCTCAGTCTCTTTGAAACCTAGCCGGCTGTTCTGTCATCTTTGTATTAACACTCACTGTTCATTTAAGCCTTTGTTGTTTTAACATCGAAGTGATGCTATCCTGCTCTTTCAGAAAAGTATCTGCATCCTGCTCTCTAGAATATTATCTGTCTGGCTTACAGGGTTCCAAAAGTGGCTTCCTTTGTTTGCCTGCCTTCATATGATAATGACATGTTTATAGGGACCATTTAACCATGAACCCTAGCCATCAGGGTCATTTTAGGACTATGCTGATGAAATATAATTTATGTAGCAACATCACTGATTGGTTGGAGTTATTGTGTTTCGTTTCAGCAAGGCTTCTATGGATGGATGAGAATTATTGGTTTCTGGCTAGGAGATTTTTGAATCATAGCTCAAAAAAAGGAACTTCTCCAAGCTCAATATGTAATCTGATTCTCATCAGTTGGGTTGGCTCCCCATCAAAAAATTTTTTTTGTTTAAGTCTAAGAATTATGTAAAATAATATATAATGGCTGGGAATGTTACATGTTGTTGTTGTTTCAACTTAGATACCAGCTATAGTGCTAAAGCACTCTCTGGGTGGTTTACAATATAATTATGCAAACAATACTGCCCCCCCCCCCCCAGCCAGCTGGGTACTTATTTTACCGACCTCCAAAGGATGGAATGCTGAGTCAACTTTGAGCCAGCTGCTTGAATATGTCTTGCACCTACAGTGAAATGGTACACACAATAAGAATCTGGAAGCATTTTGAAAGGTATGTCATGGCTAATATTTAATCACAGTCGTTTATGGTTTGGCTTCATTCATAGTAATTATTTTTTCATTTCCATGATTGATAACTTGACTATAGTTATTTCAAATGGAAAATATACTAATCTAAGCTTTTTAGCAAATAGTTTATGCTATTATAAAGATGGTGAATTGGCCACAAATGGACAGTTCAGTGTTTTAGGGCTATGCTGATCAAAATGAAAGACAAACAACAAAACAGCATAAGCTTTATATCAATTTTTAAAAGTAAACATGACTTAGCTAATTACATTGTACATTTTACCTGCTTAAATAGAACTTTGGATTTCAGAGGATATGCAGAATTTCTTGCAGAAAAGGTGGTCTAGATGTTAGACTCTCTTCCACAGCCTCTTGTTGTTGTCATGCGCCATCAAGTCACTTCCAATTTATGATCATCCTAACAGAATATTTGAAGTATGTGAGATATACCCCTCATGATTTACTATGGCCAAGTGGAGATTTGAACCTAGGTTTCCGGAGGTCTAGTCTGACTCTGTCTACTACACCAGTGGTCCCCAACTGTAGGCATCCAGATGTTCTTGGACTTCAACTCCCAGAAATTCTGGCCAGCAGAGCTGGTGGTATAGGCTTCTGGGAGTTGTAGTCCAAGAACATCTGGAGGCCCAAGGTTGGGGACCACTGCACTACACCATACTACATCTTGGATTATCTGATTTTCATGGATTCAAAGGATAAGGATAGTACTCTATAGACTTACAGGAATTTAAACCCAGTGGAACACAGCCTCTTTCCTACTTTGTATGAATAGCAAAATAAGTTTCATCTCTAATTTAACTGATAGGACTAGTGAATCAGAATTTTTTGCTGATAGATCTAATTTCCTGATTAATGTGAACATCTAAGGCAGAAGAGTTGCCCAATTCAGATCTATTCAGGCTTCCAGACTATTGTAAAGAAGACATTGAACTGAGGAAATGGCCTGCATTGAAAATCAAGGATATTAATCTAGATAGATAAAAACTTCCTTATAGATCAGGATGGGCACTTTTTTTGTACCTGGAGGTGAAATTGTTGCAACCTCTACAGTTCTGAAAGAGCTACCTAAATGGCCAAAATAGGGCAATCAATGGGGATGGGGCCTGGAAATCCCCAGATGAACACTTCTGGTTTTGAAGGAATTGAGGAGGCATGAAATATCCCACTGACACCATCTTAAAGCAAAGCCTGCTTGAACCTCCAGGAATTTGGAACAGAAATATCCAAGGTGTTTTGCTGGCCCTATATCAGGTTGGAGATTCCCAGTTGGGATCATGGAGTTGTGGGGGCCTGGTAGGGGCATGTACTGCTTGTGGGGTTTCTGATGGGTTCCTTTAGTGGTCTTGCACTTGGGGAGCTGTATCCAAGTTGTTTGGCCAACCCTTGGTGACTCCACAAGGATGGTAAGACAGGCATTGGATGGCAGGTGGGTCATCCAATACAGGAATTCACTCCTTCATGTTGTACCAATACTATTCTGCTTGCGACCAATCAGAGCCATGGCCTGTCATTTATCCATAATCTGTTTAATAAAGTGCCTCTCAGTGCAAGTTGAAGTGTGTCTTTGGGGCAGGGAGGGGCAGGGCCTGGGGTTTTCTTGGCTGGACCCACAAAAGCCATTGCAAATGCAAATGTTTCTCCTTTATTATATGATAGGACTGCAGTATCCACAGGGGATCAGTTCCAAGCCCTGCAGATGTTGAAAAATGTGGAAATATTGAAAGTCATACATTGCATGATATCTGGCTCCCTCTATTGGCCAGTTCTGGTAAATACACCCTGAGGTTTTATTTATTTAATATTTTCAGGTAGTGGATAAGCAAATCAGCAGATACTGATCCTGCAGATAGGGGGGACCTACATGCAGGAACAGACTAACAAGGCTACCTTATTTGAGAAGAATGCACTGAAGTATGGATGGATAATGTGGCTGTTTTCAACTCCTTTCCTATGGCCTCTATTTTGTGTGATGATTAGAACCACCTTTATTCTACTTTATTCACAAACAAGGTAAGCACACTTTTAAAATACACATTCTTGATCCACATGTCTGGTTTTGACCTAAAAGATGTGGGAACAGAGCAAAATAAAATAAAATAAAATAAAAGCTGTTCACAAATTGAAAAAAAGAAGCCCCAAAACCTGCAGTTTGTATTAAAGTGGAACCCAGAGGGAGTTGAGTAGACTTAACTACATTAGACTCTACTAGGGTAATCTCAGCTCATATATGGGGATCTAAAAAATCAGAACAAAAAACATTTTCAGCGTTGTTTCTCCCCACAGATTTGCCTATACCCAGTCCCAGAAACGTACTGATGAAAATCAAAATTTGCTTACTACTTTGTGGCATTCCAGTCAGTGCTAATAAAGGTATTAACCTTCTGCGACTTCTGGATATTTGCAAAGGGATCAGCAATGACTATTTACATAAAATGTCTCTTGCACTTGAGAAAATAGTAAACTAACTAGTCTTTAAAGAGCTGTAAGGCTTTTAAATAATTGTCACCATAGTAAACGAGAGTCATATCAATGCTGGCTTTGTGAGAAGATAGAGGAAGTGGGATTTTGATTTCCACAACTGAAAACTGGAAGATTTACTTTCTTAAAAAAATCCCATTGTAACAGGTGTAATTTGAAATATCTTCTCCAGGGTTTTTATAGGACTTTACTCTCAGCTTAGGTTGTACATGCTTTCACCCAGAGTATGTAACTCCGGACAACAATTTGTCCTCAAAGCCAACTTATTTTCCCTGTTTTTCTTACTGGCATAATTTCTCCTGTGTCTTAATAACAGACACAATTCTGCAGGTCACCAGCTTGAAACAATCCAGTGTGCTGATCCTGAAAACAGTTTTTCACAGTAACCTTTGACGTGATAGTGTTTTCAAGTCTTTAAAGGAGATAGTAAAGGCAATTGTGAAGAGATCATAAAACCATACAATCATAGAATAATTGAACTGAAAGGGGTCTATAAAGCCATTGAGTCCAACCCCCTACCCAATGCAGGAATCCAAATCAAAGCAGATCTGACAGATAGTAGGTCAATTTTCTCTTGAATGCCTCCAGTGTTTGAGTGCTCACCACTTCTTGAGGTAGTTGGTTCCATTGCCATACCAATGGAGGATGGGGAAGTTCATACTTACATTTCTGGAAGCTTGTTTTCTTCCCTGCACCTTCCTTTTTTTGACGTGGGGCTTTTGATGCATAATGTTGGCCAACATAGAGGCATGTATGCAGTAAGGTAAAGGTTCCCCTTGACATTTAGTCCAGTCGTGTCCGACTCTAGGGCGCGGTGCTCATCCCCGTTTCCAAGCCATAGAGCCAGCGTTTTGTCCGAAGACAGTTTCTGTGGTCACATGGCCAGCGCGACTAAACACGGAACGCCGTTACCTTCCCACCGAGGTGGTACCTATTTATCTACTCGCATTTTTACATGCTTTCAAACTGCTAGGTTGGCAGGAGCTGGGACAAGCAACGGGAGCTCACTCCGTCACGTGGATTCGATCTTATGACTGCTGGTCTTCTGACCTTGCAGCACAGAGGCTTCTGCGGTTTAACCCGCAGCACCACTACATCCCCTATGCATGCAGCAGCTGAGGACAACTAATCTCTCAGGCATTCTTCAGCAAAATGTGGGTAGAAAGACCTTCTCTCACAGCAGGCTTTGAAAAATTACTTCTTTGGATTTCTGCTGAAGTTGTAATCCAAAAAAAATGAGTTTTCCAACTCCTGGGCCCAAATCATTATACTTCACTTCTGCTTATTTAACATAAGCAGAAGTGGGCAAAAGCACTAGATGAAAGTGGAGTGACAGAAGAATTATATCTATTCATTGACTACTTTATCTTTCCATACAGTAGGAATGGCCTCTGCACCCACACGAACTTGAATATGATGAACCAATTAGGACAGTCATTTTATTCCTTATATTGTAGTTAGGAGGTAGTTTTTCATCTCGTGACCCTAGATCATCCACCTTCCTTGCTTGCTCTTTCAAAGTAACTCTCCTGCTGTGGCAACTGAATGAGAGAATCTTTTCCTTCTAGGTAGCTAGTCAGCCACTGAAGTCTCCATCTTATTTCTCTTCCTAGAGATTCTTAGTGCCAAAATTGCAGAGGCGGTGTCCTAAATAATGAAGAAGGACCCAAGGGCAAAATAATAGGTGAGGGCCAGCTCAAGTAAGCTTCACTGTAAACTTCCCAGTGGCTTCAGGTAGACAAATCTTAGGAACTTTAATCTGTGGATTACATATCCCAGAATCCCCAGATAGAGTGGTCTATGGCCCTCTGTCTAAGCAAGTCTGGGAAGTGCAGCCCCTGAAATAGGTTTTCCAACCTTTGAGTACAGCAGGCGGCAAAAATTTCTACAGCTTTGCATTTCTAGGTGCTGCCACACTTCTGTGAACTTGTCAGAAGTAAGAAATCCAGTTCTGCGCGTTAGAGCATTGCCAGCTTTCTGTTTCTGTGAAGAAGCCCCCACACCATCATTTCCAAAGGAGGTGATGTGCCTGAGAATGGTTGCTATCACACAGAAATCACTTTATCTCCAACCCCACACCCCAGTCATTTGCAGAAGATACAAAGTGTTATTATTTTGTTTGCTGAAGGGAGGAGGATTGAGTTCCCCTTTTCTCTAGTGTTCATATGCTCTCCCTGTCTAGAGGACTTTTTGCCTTGGAATTCAGCGTCCCAGCAGGGGAGGGACTGAACATATTTAAGAGGCCAAGGGCAGCCCAGGGCTATTGACTGGTCGGTGAAAGCCGGTGGAAGGGCTGTCTTGTTGGTCCCCAGGCAGCCAATCAATGCTAATTCCCTGCTGATTCTTGCAGCCGCTGGCCCATAGCTCAAGTGAGAGTGCTGCTCTGCTGAGCAATGATTTGTGGGATATAATTGGCTTAATGCTTGGCTTGGTCGTTTAGTGTTACTAAATGACATAACATCAGCTGCCTTCCAGCTTCACCAGGAATAAATCTCTGCAAGCAAGCAAAACATCGGGGAAATGGTCAACTTTTCTTGCAGAGGACAAACAAAAGCATTTTTAAGCCACTGAGGTCTAGGTTTGGCAATTTCCATCAAGGTTAAATGATGGCCAAGATGGAGCTCTGATGACTCACCTTCCATCAAAGCCACTTAGGTTCACATGGTATGAGTTTGGCTTGGCCCTGCAGAATGCAGACTCATCTTAATGTTCCTCTACTCAGATAGTTATGCTGGTTCTACTGGCATGAGCTTTCACAGGATGTAGTCTATCCGAGGAAACTTTTATAGCCCTGTTTGATTGGCTAAACAGGTTTGTCAATTTAAGGACTGGGGCTTGGAATCCTCCTAAATCTATGTACATTGATCTGATTTTTATGCATAGTACCTAGACTCTCTCCTCATGCACATATCCTGCATCTCCAGGGCTTCAGGATCATGCATAAAGAGCATTATATGCATATAGGATGTACAGTTTAAAACAACATTGTTTGGACGACATGATTCATTTCACTATATTTTATTACTAGTGGTGTGCTCCAGTATATACATATACAAACATACTGTACATACATATAAAGGCTGCATGCTTGACTGTACATACATATAAAGGCTGCTTACTGGCTCACCAATTCAATGTGGATCTGAATGGGGCATACAGATCGGGACTCAATTTGCCGCATAACTTTCTGGAGATAGTCCAATCTGTGGCCATGTCTGTGCTCATATTTTTGTATTTCCATATATCGGAGGGGAGGGCGGTCCCATTCCCTCAAAAATGAAAACACAGCCATAAGTGGTAGGGGTTGTCACCACACCATCTGAATTATTTCTGCTAGAATGATTTTCTTACCTCCAGCTCAAGGAATACAAAAAAAGAGAGAGAGAAAAAAAGAGAGAGGAAGGAGACAGCTATTATACATTTTGATAGCAGTAGCATGGTACCACCATACCAACAAGAAAACTAACATTCCAAGTTGAAGTTCTGACCAAACCATTCATAACCCAGACAAACTCACTCTGAGTAGTGTTAGTACCTTGCTGCTTTGAACTTGTTTTTTTTTTTAATTGCTTTTGTTTAACATTTCTCAGAGTGGTATTTGTTTATTCCTTTTTTAATATTTGTATACTCATTGTTTTCAACTTTCAATATTATATTTTAATGATGTAAGCCACCTTGGGTCCTTTTTAAGAAGAAAGATGATATAAAAATATTTTAAATAAATAAATAAAATAAGCAAGGTCTTGAAAAGACAGAAAATGTGTGAATGCAATAAAGGCACAGACACTCAGTTAGTACCAATGAAAGATGCTACAGTCACGCATTTAGCAATGCAGCTAAGCCATGTGCCACAGAGGAATATTGTTGCAAACGAATATATAGTCTGGTAACTTGAGTCACAGACTCGTCCTAGCGCCTCGGCCAGTGTGCAATAGAGATCTTTGGGCTTCACAGGGTGGTGGGGAGGATTTAACTGCCATCCTCTCTTTCTGTCGAGGTCATTTCAAACCATCTTGGCATCCTTCTCACATTTTCCATAAGGTATTAATTGTGTCTTGTTCCCCTTCTGTACTTTTATTTGCATCATGACTTTTCTTTAAAAAGCAACCTCCTGAAATCTAAGTATAAACAGAGGGATCCGTGAGGCTGCTGCTTGACTCCATGACCTGCTTTGACTTCATTGCTGTGATCCATGACTGCCACGCCTGCAGCTATCATTTTGATCAAGTTAGGTGTTTCAGAATTGGGCCAAATTCAGTGAACAACCTTAATATATAGAAAAATCAACATGAACTTGGTTAGTTTTCTTCCCCAAATCTATCAAAATGTTCCATTTTTCTACAACGGCAGGTGAGAAGATGGGGGTTGGAAATGATTTCAGTAGGAGCACACAAAGCTTTTATTGCCCCTCTGTGGTAGCTGGTAGTGGCAGCAACTCCAGAAAGAGCCTAAGCCTCTTTTCTGGCCTATTGTCTGCAGATATAGAGCCATATTTTTTCATTAAAGACCATCTTTCTTCATGTCATGCCACCATGAGGGCAACGAAGGTTGATAGTGAGTGAGGATGTTCACCTTTAGTGACATTACCTTATAGTCAAATCTGATCAGCTACATGACAGCAACACTACTCCTAGGCAGAATCAAGATGAGACTGGAGGAAAAAAGTTGTCATATATATGTGTCAGGGCAGCAGAGTGATGTAAAAAAAGACCAAGCTTAAAAAATAAATAAAAAAATAAAAAGCAAAGAAAGCTTTAAAACTTTTTTTAAAAAAATCAATCAATCAATCAAACACATTTTTCTTACCCTTTTTAATTTTTTCCAAAAAAAGAGAGACAATTCACAGACATTCAGCAAAACCACAGTATTTGTGTAGCCTCATGTGGGTTTGGAATTCAATGGTATTTCCCCCCTTATCATTAGCATTTTGCATCTGCTCTTCCAAGTACTTAGAAATAAGGAAATGTACAAGACAAATAGTTGCATGCAGGTCAGTTCCACACAAGTAAGAGCCAAACACAGGATCAGAATTTAGGAGGTCCCAGACAGTCAATGAATCTCTGTCCTTAAGACAGGGGTGAACAATATAGCTGCATGTGGCCCCTAGGCATTTTAGTGACCTCTTTGCCCATTGCCATCCTTTGGAAGCTCCCTGGTTTAAAAAAAAAGAGTTGGACATCTTGTTTTGAAAGGAATAATGCTCTCAGAGGGTGTCTAGTTTCATCTAAACTAGAGCACACTGAGAAGAAAACACCGCATCTTACAACCTGATACAAAACAAGAGAGGGAAGGAAATGCAAGTGGGATTCAGAGAAACACAACAAAACCAAAATAGATTGTCTCCCATCCCAAAGCCAGACACTATTGTCTTCCATGTGTACCCGTTCCATGCTTGCCCAGGGTTTCTTTTACCTTTTTTGCTTTCCTCAAAAGTAAATCTGTTACAGGGAAAGAGATGGATCAATGCACAACAGAATGGAATAGGAATACGTAAAAATGGCACAGACAGGAAATAGATTAACTAATAACTTAACCAAAAAGACATTCTTTTAAGGTTTTTGCTGGTCAGACTTGTCTGCAATGGAATGCCATAGTTTTAGTCACAGTTTGTTTTGTCTCAGAAGTGTGATTTATTCAACATTGCATTGATTGGAACTCTATGGGATACTGGGCTCAGCAGCCTAGGAAAGCTTGAAGAGCACATAATCCGAGTCAGAGTGACCCTTGATTAAGTGAAAAATCCATTGCCCTTATTTTTTGTGTGTTGTTTAGAGGAATAGGTGACCACATCAGCCTGTTGCACCAAAATGAAAAATGAACCTATGGCACCAAAAATTCAGAAGTGTTATTTCACTTAAGCTTTCATGGACTCCATCCTGCATCATCAGATGAATCTGATTACCGTAAGTGCGATGCAGTCCACAAAATTTTATGCCAAATAAAAGTCTTGGCTTTAAGATGGCTTAAGGCCCTTTCTTATGATCCTTTGCATTATCATAGTTGAAAATCAACAGATCAACATTCAAGATGCTTGATCAAGCCCTATAACTTTTGCCCTTTCTTCTTCTTTCTCTCATCTTACCACTTAGGGTCTAATCACACAAGCCAAAAGAACCCTAGTTCTTTTGATTGTTTTCATACCTCTGTTGTACTGAATCATGGTCACATGGTATATATACAAGTGGTAACATTCCCATTTGTTTTAACATTACTGATTCATTTCTTCCTATTTGAACCATTCTGGCAGGCTACACTACTCTTAATTTTGTATTGATGCATTTTCTCTACTGTTTCACGGGGGGCCCTTGCCCTTTTTATTAAATAACAAAAGTAATACATCGACAGTGCAATAAGAGAGGTCCTGGCTTTCTCTCCTCCCCTTTTCCAGAGAGAGGAGAAATAGGAAATGCATCTGCTCACGCCCTCTTTCAAAGGGAGGGGGCGGGGGAGAGGTTGTCTCCTTCAAGCTGTCTCCTGCTGTTTTTGCTGGCAGCAGTTACTTGACTATCTAAGGGATCGCCTGTCTCCTTACAAGCCAATTTGTTGATATACCTTTAAAAGAATTTAAAAAAAAGGGGGGGGGAAACAAGCACAGTGGCCATGAAGTGGCCACAGCGCCCAGAAACCCAACCCCTTTGCAAAGAAAATAAATTGATAGTAACATTCACACAGGCTGTAATGATAAAGAATGAAGCGATTTATTCTCAGTACAAAATAAAACAACCATCCCAGCGAGGGGGGAATAAACCAGAAATAAACCACTGACCAGGAAAATGAGTCAGTCAAGGCCCTGCATCATATGACCAGAAATTTATGAAACGATCTAACTGGAGTACAACTGAGGTTCATTTGGCTCCCTTAGCTGACATAGAGAGCTTTCTTTTGAAACTGAGCCCCAACTCTGGTTTTTCCTTTTTTCATAAGTTACAGAGATACACTAAGAAAACATATTTGTCAGCTTTTGCTCTATCTCGCACTGCACAATTAATCTCTTGTGTTGAATAACTCCTGTCAATTAATCTAAGATCTCATCATTTTATTGATTGATTGATTGATTGATTGATTGATTTTTATTTTATTTTAGTGTGAAGGACACTACAAAGCAATCCCCTGTACCCTTCAGGTATATTTATCTGTGAGATATCTCCAAACTCCCTTTAAGATAAAAATGTAAAATGTTCTCTCAAGCCAATAAAATGGCATTCAGGAATGCTGACTCTCAGGTCCAGCACTTTCTAAACATTTTACTTTAAGGGCAGGAACATCTTTAGAGGAAGCTCTGACTCTTGTTTTCTAACCCTTCTGTCTCTCACTCTTTCATTCTGCATACTTAATTTGCAAAGATGTTTTCAAGGAATGCTCCTATTTTCTAAACCTGTGAGCCAGTGGCAATCAAGGAAAAAGAAAGTCTACAGCTGACCATTCATACCGTGAAAGTACTGAATAGGATGCAAGGTGCATATGTAGCAAATAATCAATATGCTGGCATTGTTCTCTACAAAGAATCCCCAGAATGGCTATGCTCAGCAGAAGCATTTTTAGAAAATATATTCTTCCTGAAGATAATCCACACAACAGAAAGGATAAATGCCCAGAATTGATGTCATTGTTTGGCTAGGAAAGGCAAGATGATGATGGACCATGAAGGCACTTATTTTTTCTTCATTTCCCTTAACAATAAAATGAAGGCATTAACAGTCCATCCATTTAATGTGATGGTTTTTGTTAGGATAAGACTTGCAGGGAGGGGGCCACTGCTGATCGATAAGTCCATCATAGCAAAGATTTCCTTTCAGAGTCAGTCTACATATTATGCTGTAGGCAAAGGTAGGTTAGGATCACAGAATTCTCTTTTGTGCCGGTTCAGCCTGCAAGATTTTATTTTTATGAATGTTTTCCTATATTAAAGACAAGCAAGAAGTCGGTTTCTGTTGAATTTAGTAAGCTAGCACATTAAGGCAATGTTCATTGGACATCTAGAGTGTAAGATATTAATAAAAATCTTTTAAAGAAGTCACAAGATAAAAAGTGCACATTTTAAGGGCATGTGCAACTTACTTCTGATGTAATAATTGTGCAGGTACCTTAGAAATGACATTGCTCTGCTATGTAATTTCTTTAAAATAGTATTGTTTTTCCCTCCAAATCCAAAATAATGGACTGTATTTGGAATATGTGATTGTTACTTTACAGAATCATGACTTTGAGGACGGAAATGTGGATTGGGCATGACTAAATCGGTTCTATACAAAACAAGTCTCCATCTTAATTTATTCTATCTTAATTCTATATTAATTCTCCACAGAGAAATCTCCACAGTCAGGGGATAAGAGGGCAGGTCCTCTTATGGACTGAGAATTGGTTGAGAACCAGGAAACAGAGAGTAGGTGTCAATGGGCAATTTTCACAGTGGAGAGAGGTGAAAAGTGGTGTGCCCCAGGGGATCTGTCCTGGGACCGGTGCTTTTCAACCTGTTCATAAATGACCTGGAGACAGGGATAAGCAGTGAGGTGGCCAAGTTTGCAGATGACAATAAACTTTTCCGGGTGGTGAAGACCAGAAGGGATTGTAAAGAGTTCCAGAAGGATCTCTCCAAACCGGGAGAATGGGCGGCAAAATGGCAAATGTGTTTCAATATAAGAAAATGTAAAGTAATGCACATTGGGGCAAAAAAAAATCAAACTTTATTTATCAGCTAATGGGTTCTAATCTGTCTGTGACAGATCAGGAAAGAGACCTTGGTGTGCTGGTGGACAGCTCGATGAAAGAGTCAACCCAGTGTGCAGCGGCAGTTAAGAAGGCCAATTCCATGCTAGGTATCGTTAAAAAGGGGGTTGAAAATAAAACAGCCAACATTATAATGCCGTTGTACAAAATGCTGGCAAGGCTGCACCTGGAGTATTGCATACAGTTCTGGTCACCGCACCTCAAAAAAGACATAGTGGAACTGGAAAAGGTGCAGAAGAGAGCAACTAAAATGATGACTGGGTTGGACACCTCCCTTATGAGGAAAGGCTACAGCGTTTGGGGCTTTTTAGTCTAGAGACAAGGCGCCTGAGGGGGGACATAATGGATAAAGTCGATAGAGGGAAGCTCTTTTCCCTCTCACGCAATACCAGAACCAGAGGACATCCACTCCAATTGAGTGTTGGGAGAGTGAGAACAGACAAAAGAAAATATTTCTTTACCCAGCATGTTGTTAGTCTGTGGAACTCCTTGCCACAGGATATGGTGATGACATCTGGCCTTGATGCCTTTAAAAGGAGATTGGACAGATTTCTGGAGGAAAAGTCCATCACAGGTTACAAGCCATGATGGGGATGTATAATCTCCAGGCTCAAAAGGCAGGTACCTCCAAATGCCAGATGCAGGGGAGGGGGTATCAGGAGACAGGAATCCATTTGTTTCATGTGCTCCCAGAGGCATCTGGTGGGACCACTGTGAGATACAGGGAGCTGGACTAGATGGGCCCTTGGTCATTTACTGGTAAAACAGACATGATTCATTGGCCACATCAATTTACAAGTTACAGTCTGAATCCACATCCTCTAGTGATAACGTGTGCCATTTTATAGCAATGATCAGATAATAGGTGGAGATTTGGTGCAATCTGTTCTATGCATCCTGGTCTGATAGAAGGAAATCATTTGTTTGTTTGATTTACATACCACCCATTTACCCAATCGATACTCTGGGCGATTTACCACAAAAATATAAAACGTAAATTATATAATTGCTACAGACACTAAAAAGTAGCACATATAAAAAACAGCAAGACCCATAATGGAACATACACAATAAAATAAAATAAAATAAAATAAAATAAAATAAATAGAAATGATACAATAGTGAAATCTCTGATGGTATGCAAATAGTTTAGAAAGAAACCAAGTTTTTATCAACATATTGTTCCTAATAACTCTCTTGTTTTAGGCAGTGTGTAGCCTGAACAGCTTGATTTTAGTAAGGGTGAATACCAGAAGCCAGGTGTGAAGGCATACCCGCCTCTCAACATGGACCAATATTAAGGAAGTCTAAGTCACATTGTTCCAGCATCAAACATGAAGCTGAGACTTTAGAACCCCACCAAGAACAGAAATGTATACCGTCTGCAAGAATGGTCTACTCATGAGGAATGTCTTATTGACAAGTATCCTTTTGCTCATGAGCAGTATGTATTCCTCCAGCAGGAACATTTGCATCTTACAACCAAGAGAGCTGTATCTTTAAGCACTTTCAGGTGGGAGGATTTTATTTTGTGAATGATCTCTTATGTTCCTATCTGTAATTCAGATTGGGTCTTCCTGTAAAGTCGTCCCAGCAGCAGAGGTTTTCAATAATTTAAAGACTTCCTCTTGCCATCCTGCAGCTCTTTCCCAATGAAAGCAATTAATTAAAAAAGAAGAAGCCCCTGCTGATTATATAATCCACCTTGCACTACGTATGTTACAGAACAGGATTTCAGCTAGAGTGTTGGCTATTCCCATTCTGAAGGCTGTTTTTATACCTGTGCTGCATGAGTACCACCTAGCACACAGCTTCAGGTGTTTAAGTAGATATGAACTGGATATTCCTGGAAGATCCCACTTGTGAGGAGATCACCTACTCACAAGAGAGCTCCTTTGCAGCTGGGCATTTCCTCTTGGGATTCAAACTGGGGCTGTGCTTTCAGCCTTTTTTTCTCCCAAGGACTGGGTGAGGGTTCCATCTGCTCCTTAGATGCAGCTCCTGAGCCCTCGCCAACCACAGACTCAGGCTCCTGTTTCTCTAAGGGTCCAGAATCTGTAAAGCCAGGCAGCTCTTCCACCCTATTTGACTGGAGCATCAGGGACTCCTCTACTGAGGTCATGGACCTCCTCAGACATAGACTGCTCTTCCACACAATTTCACTCCAGAAGTTTCAGATTATTCTCCAGAAGGGATTCCACCAGCAGGGATGTGACAGAAACTCCATGAACATCCCAACTGCTTTTTGGCAGTTTCTCAAGCAAAGTCAGTATTTGAGAATGAAATATTCTGCCAATTTACCAGTGACAGTGGGCATGCTTCCCACCACTGTTTAGCATATCCTCTTGCCCTTGTTTTTGTTGGAGTTATATTTACAACCTCACATGCTGTCTGCAGTTTGAAAGACCGGGAGGAGATTTTTTGCACTGGAGTGATTGTCTGTCTATATAGCACTAATCTATTGTTTATTCCAGCTTTTGAAATTCAGAGAAATCCCTGCCTCTCTGCTGAGTGTTGTATCCCTCTCTTTCATCAGTTGGGGGGCAGTTGTTTTGTTGCTGTTGACCTGCTTTGTTGGTTGCTAGTATGTGTGCAGTAAAGAAAACAATGTACACAAGTCAGTAATTTCAAGAAACTGTAAGTAAAGAAATGTTTTTATATATTCTTTATTCTATAAATCTTTCTGAGTTATTGAGACTTTAAGTGCCAGATAATAAGAACAGAATGGACTCTGGGGAACTATTGCAGCTGTTCCCCTCTGTGGATCTCTGTACTACTGTGTAGAAAAAAAGAGAATTTTATCAGAAATTCCAAAACTCTGCAAGAGTTATTTCACAACATTTCGGTGAACAAGAAGAACCATTGTTCTCATTCTGATTCGACACTATACAGTACAGCCAATCAGATTTTGATATATAATGTTATCTAGCCAAGTCATAGAAGGAAAGCATGCAATCTTATTCACCCTCATTTGGGTGTCACGTTTAGCCAAACAAAGGAGAGGGTGGGATTGCTCTGAGCACTGCTGGTGACCCACAGCTGCTACAACAGTAAACAGATATTGGAAAGTGGAGTCCAAAATGACAAGTGAGGCAAGAAGCTTCTGTGAAACATTTCCACCTTCCCAGATCCCCTTCTGGAAACAGTGTCACAGCCCCCGCAACACACAGAGCAAAGAACTCGTGTTCCAATGTCTTAGGGCCTGAAACATTTCTACAACTACAATCCATAAAGAAACTATTAACTTCAACAATGAAGCTATGCAACCAGAACTAAAACTGCCCTTACATCTCATATTGCAAACAGTGAAAGACGCAATGAAATCTAAAGCTTTGTTCAGGTGGTGAAATAAATGTGGAAGAGCGCCAGGATGGTATCACTTGAATCTACACATTGTGTAAAAATATGAAACCATGAAAAGCCTGGCAGAACAGAAAGATAGCAGAGATAGTTGTTTCTTCTCTTTGATAGTGATACACTGTAGAAAGCATTGGCTGAGAGGAAAACAAAAAGAAATGGTTGATGCAACACAGAGGAACGAGCTCTTCTTTCCGACAGTGTTTTTACCCGATGCTTACATAGAAAATAATAATTGGAGAATGCACTGAATGGCAAAAACCACTCATTATTAACTTGATAGATTTTCAGAAAGCATTTGTCCGCAGCTTGCATTGTAATTCATTATGGAGCATTTTGAAGTGTTCTGGTATGCCAGAAAAACTAATTAACATCTTTAAGGTAGAGCCTGAGGATTGGAGTGAAGATTCAGGGTAGATATTGGCATGAAAACAAAAGGTGCATTATAATCCTTTCTTGTGTTTTACAGTGTTTACATTCCTTGAATGTATTCCCCTCCAGCTTGATTTAATCATGGACTCCTCTCCCTAAACTGAACAATGTAATTTAACTATAACATGAAATGCAAAAAAGTAAAGGTCAATATTTAAATATATCACCAAATATTACTAAGGGTTTTTTTTTACAATTTCAGGTTTCTTTGTGTCCCCAATACACTTTGTGCAGTATTATTCTATAAAATCCAATTCTCTCCCTGCCCAAAAGTTTTTTTATATTGTCTCTGTAATCCATGCATCTGTCCTAAGGAAATCATAAAATGTAGAAGATGGTATTGTGTCACATAGAAGTCATCACTGCATGAGGGTCCTGTTATCATTTTTTCTTTTCTGGGTTTCACCATTTTCCATAATCACTAGCCAAAATCCTATTGCACAACTACATGTGTGTATCTCAAGGTTGCATGGGCACTGAGATGGAAGTGCTGTCCCCGGAGCATAGCTGCTACCACATTATGCAACGGGTCCCAGCCATATAATATGTGGTGGCGTAGCATAAAGGCTTAAATGGGGTACTGGCCAATGTATCCATGTAAGTGTTGAAATCTGCTTCAGCGCTTTCCTGCCTTGCTCAATATCTCTTCTAGTTACTGATTGCATTAAGGAGATTAAATGTCTATGTACGTAACTGATTTTCATTTGTACCAATGAATAAAGAGAATAATATGAGGTAAGTATAATTTCAATTTTTTTGCCCTGTCATGCACTGGATTAACTTAAGTTTATCTTCCCAGTATATTTTTCCCTGGGGCATTCCAGCCACATATGATGAAGGGTCCTGGTACTTAAACAGCCTCTCCACCACCGTGTTGTATTTTGACATTTTTATTAGGCTTAGATGCTACCTACATGCTATTTTGAGTGTTATTCAGGAATTGATTTAAATGGAGGGGTTGGCCATATTTTGTTCCAAGCAATTTTTGCCTTGATTGTAATCTCAGATTTTGTACCTGCCACTCAAGAATATATTTTGCATAGTTGTCATCCTCTTGTGTTTGTGTGTTTGTTGCACATTTCCTCAAAAGGTGATGGCTCTAACATTTAAAACCCTAAACAGTTTGGGACCTCGGTACCTGGAAGCTGTAGAGCCAGAGGTTGGGAGTTCAATTCCCCACTGTGCTTCCTTGACAGGGGCTGGACTTGTTGATCCATAGGGTCAATTCCAGCTCTGCAGTTCTAATATGATGAACAGAATACCTTCTTCCAGTGAGAACTGCTCATCCTACTCACTTGTCCCATCTGAGCATGCTGACCCGAGAGAGACCCAGAGGGAGAAAGCTAGGAACTGGGCCTTTTCGGTGGTCACTTCCTGACTCTGGAATCAACTTCCTCTGGAGATTTGCCTGACCCCCTCACTGGCATTTTTTAAGAAGCTTTTTAAAACTTGGCTGTTCTGAAAGGCAGTTCATTTTCACTCACCAATGGAACCTGGTGAAACTATTAGCCAATACGATCTTTAATATGAAGCTTCAACACAGAGTTTCCTGGAGACATCCAAGATTGAAGCATTGGCATCAGCTCGATTTGATCCTCACTAGATACTCTAGCCTTCCTAGTATTACGGTCACACACAGTTATCAGAGTGCTGATTGCGATACTGATCACTCCTTGGTGTGTAGTAGAGTAAAACTGCGAACAAAGAGATTGTATCACATGAAAAAGGAAGGAAGACCATGTATTGACATCAGCAAGACTCGTGATCAAAGAAAAGTGGAGGAATTTGCCCAAGCGCTTGAGGAAACACTTCCAGGCCCAGCTAATGCAAATGCACCTGAACGATGGGAACATTTCAAGAACACTGTTTATAACACCGCCTTGTCCACATTTGGCAAGAAGACCAAAAAGACGGCAGACTGGTTCGAAGCCCATTTGGAGGAGTTGATGCCAGCCATCAAGGAAAAGAGGAGAGCTCTAGCAGCATACAAAGCCTGTCCTAGTGAGTACAACTTGCAGGCTCTTCGAGTTGCTCGTAGTAAAGTCCAACAGGCTGCCAGGAGATGTTCTAACGATTATTGGCTTCAGCTCTGCTCTCAGATACAGATAGCAGTGGACACAGGTAACATCAAGGGAATGTATGATGGTATCAAGCAGGCTTTAGGTCCAATACAGAAGAAATCTGCTCCTTTGAAGTCTGCTACAGGCGTGATCATCCAGGACCGAGCACAGCAGATGGAACGCTGGGTGCAGCACTACTCTGAGCTATATTCTAGAGAGAATGTAGTAACCGAAGAGGCATTAAATAACTTTGAGTGCCTGCCTGTCTTGGAAGAGTTGGACAGCAAACCAACTTTAGCAGAAATAAAAGCGGCCTTGGATTCCCTCACCTCCGGCAAGGCATCTGGGAAGGATAACATCCCTGTTGAAGTGCTGAAGTGCTGTAAAGAGATCATCACCACCAAGCTGTATGAAATCTTTTGTCTTTGCTGGAGGGAAGGTGGAGTACCACAGGACATGAAGGATGCAAACAACAAAGGAGACAGGGGTGACTGCAGTAACTACTGTGGCATCTCTCTTCTCAGCGTTGTAGGGAAGCTGCTTGCCCGTGTCGTGCTGAAGAGGCTCTAGGTGCTTGCAGACAGAGTCTATCCAGAATCACAGTGTGGATTTCGAGCTAATAGATCCACAACTGACATGGTATTCTCCCTCAGACAGTTGCAGGAGAAATGTAGGGAACAACAACAGCCACTCTTTGTGGCCTTCATAGATCTCACAAAGGCCTTTGATTTGGTTAGCAGGGACGGCCTTTTTAAAATAATTCCCAATCTTGGATGTCCGCCTCGACTCCTTAACATCATCAGGTCCTTTCACGAGGAAATGAAGGGCACTGTAGTTTTTGATGGGTCAACATCAGATCCCGTTGACATCTGAAGCAGAGTGAAACAGGGCTGTGTCCTCACGCCAACCCTGTTTGGGATTTTTTTTGCTGTCATGCTGAAGCACACTTTTGGAACTGCAACAGAAGGTGTCTATCTCTGAAATAGATCAGATGGAAAGCTCTTTAATCTCTCTAGATTGAGAGCGAAGACCAAAGTCCAGCTGAAATGCATGCAGGACTTCCTCTTTGCCGATGATGCAGCTGTTGTTGCCCATTCTGCTGAAGACCTCCAACAACTCATGAATCGTTTTAGCAAAGCCTGCCAAGACTTTAGATTAACAATCAGCCTGAAGAAAACACAAGTCATGGGCCTGGGCGTGGACTCACCTGCCTCTATTACCATCTCCACACAAGAATTGGAGGTTGTTCATGACTTTGGGTACCTTGGCTCAACAATCTCTGACACTCTCTCTCTAGATGTCAAGCTGGATAAACACATTGGCAAAGAAGCTACCACATTCTCTAGACTCACAACAACAGTATGGCTTAATAAGAAGCTGATGGCATATACCAAGAGCCAGGTCTATAGAGCCTGTGTCCTGAGTACACTCCTTTACTGCAGTGAGTCCTGGACCCTTCGTGCACAGCAGGAGAGGAAGCTGAACATGTTCCATATGCGTTGTCTCTGACACATTTTTGGTATCACCTGGCAGGACAAAGTTCCAAATAGAGTAGTCCTAGAATGAGCTGGAATTTTTAGCATGTATACATTACTGAAACAGTGACATCTATGTTGGCTCGGGCATGTCGTGAGAATGGCTGACGGTCGGATTCCAAAAGATCTCCTGTATGGAGAATTAGTGCAGGGAAATCGCCCCAGAGGGAGACCACAGCTGCGATACAAGGATATCTGCAAGCGGGATCTGAAGGCCTTAGGAATGGACCTCAACAGATGGGAAACCTTGACATCTGAGCATTCAGCCTGGAGGCAGGCAGTGCAGCATGGCCTCTCCCATTTTGAAGAGGCACTTGTCCAGCAGGCCGAGGCAAAGAGGCAGTCCTGCAAACCAGAGGCAAACCAGCAAAATCAGGGAGCTGGACAGGGGACAGATTGTATTTGTCTTCAGTGTGGGAGGGATTGTCACTCTCGAATTGGCCTTCTCAACCACATTAGACGCTGTTCCAAGTCCTCTATTCAGAGCATGTTACCATCGTCCCTCGAGACTGAAGGATGCCTAATCTAATTAGCCAATAGGATAATCAGGGCATCATTTTAAATGCTTAAATGTTTTAATGTTGCTGTATGTCATGATGATTTATTAGGTTACATTTGTTTTGCTCTACACCACCCAGAGTAGCCTCTGGTTAGATGGGTGGTGTGTGTCTGTCTGTCTGTCTGTCTGTCTGTCTATCTGTCTATCTATCTATCTATCTATCTATCTATCTATCTATCTATCTATCTATCTATCTATCTATCTATCTATCTATCTATCTATCTATCTAAGTAAGTAAGTAAGTAAGTAAGTAAGTAAGTAAGTAAGTAAGTAAATAAATAAATAAATAAAGTGTTATTGCTGTGTGTGACTTTCTATGTCCATCCTTCAAAGGTGCACATTCTGGGAGATGAATCAGGCCCCTGGAGCTGAGATTGTGTACATCCTATGGAGAGGCTTAAGAGGTGCAAGCTGAAGCAAGCCCAGGAAGCCTTGGACCTCTTTTAGAGTCCTGCCACATCCCTAGTTGTGCCAGGGTTTTCCTGGTACAAGGCAGTCAGCAAACATGTTCAGTAAACTCCCTCAGGCCTTGCAGACAGAGCCTGGGAAGAAAATAGAGTAGGGCTGCTGAACTGTAGCACTCCTGGTTCAAAGAAATGAGAGGAAGCTTCAAGCAATTGTCCTTCCCCCCCCCCCCCTCTATAAGCACAAAGCACAAAAAGAATGTACACACAAAGAAGAACGGTCCGCTTCTGTCTCTATACACAGCTCAGCCTGCTGTGCACCCACCATTTGCACTTCTCATTCTGCCCCATTTACTATGTTTAGCGTGCTCTGGGTGACCTAAGTTCAAAATGCCATTATCTGGGCACCCGTAGGCTCTTTTGGAAATCACTGTCTTTGTCCAGAAAATTAATGATTAATAAAGGGATGTTGCCAGGACATTTGTTTCCTGTATGATACAAGTAGCATCCTGCTTGCAATCAAATACGGTTGACTGAACTAATGCACCCTATCCTGCTGGCAAAACCAGCAGGAAATTTTAAGGGCAAGGAAGTGATTTCCACCCATCCACCAATCAACACAAAAGTACAGCCCATTGATGTAAGGTCATTTCTCCTCCTGCAGGCCTTTTCTCCTTCCAGACAAGAGGAAAGAAGCCAGACTGCCATGGCTTTTTGCACAAAATAGGCTCTGCAATATTTACTGTTTGCCCTCACTGTTGAGCATCCATATCCATCTATTTGAGGAACTCCAGGCTAAATTCTCCAAACAATTCCCAACTCTACTCAAAGGGGGGAAAGAGTACATCTCTCAGGCCTCAATGACTTTTCTCCAAATCCGTCTCTTGGAAGCACCATTTAGAAAAGGGAGCATGAAAAGTCTCAGGAATTTGAAATATTCTGTATCCTAGGCAATTAGAGCAGCAAAACCTAGAAAAGTGACTTTTTTATATATATAATACAATTCCCAGTACTGATCAGTAGGTTCTGGGCACCCCAAAGATCAAGCTCTGACCTACAGCTCTCAGAATCCTCTCCAGCACTATCACTGTATTTTTCAGTCTGAAAAGTAACTTTTCCCAGCTATGCCTTGCAGATATGAGGACAGAAGCATAATGGAAAAATTGCGTCCTTCTAGCCCAGGGTAGGCTCAAGGCATTTTGAGGATGCATTAACAGAAGTACAATCATGTGAAGAAGAAAGTACTCCCTTTTTGAATTCTGTGGTTTTACCTATCAGGACATAATAAAAATCATTTGGTCCTTAGCAGGTCTGAAAATTAGGCAAATACAACCGCAGATGAACAACAGCATGTAGATTTTCTTTAGTTGTTTTATTTTTATGTATATTAATAAAAATATTTTTTTAAAAGATCATGACATGGTGTAATATGTCATGTGTTGTTGTTCATCTGAAGTTGTATTTACCTAATTTTCAGACCTGCTAAGGCCAGATGATTTTTATTATGTCCTGATACATGAAACCATAGAATGCAAAAAGGGTGTACTTTCTTTTTCACATGACGGTATAGTCTCCAAATCCTGTGAGGTACTAGTTCCCCTGTATTCAGCACTGGTTAGGATTCAGCTAGAGTACTGCATCTAGTTCTGGACACCACACTTTAAGAAGGATGTCAACAAACTGGAGCAAGTTCAAAGGAGGGCAACAAGGATGATCAGAGGACTTGAAAACAAGCCCTGTGAGGAAAGACTGAAAGAACTGGGCATGTTTAACTTGAAAAAAGGAGACAGAGGGGAGATATGATAGCATTTTTCAAATACCTGAAAGGTAGTCATACAGAGGAGAGGCAGGATAGGTAGTCATACAGAGGAGAGGCTTGGTCATCCCAGAGTGCAGGACACGTAACAATGGGCTCAAGTTACAGGAAGCCAGATTTATGCTGAATATCATGAAAAATGTCCTTAACTGTTAGAGCAGTATAACAATGGAACCAATTACCTCAGGATGTGGTGAGTGCTCCAAAGCTGCAGGCATTCAAGAGAAAATTGGGTAACATCTGTCAGATCTTTGACTTGGATTCCTATATTGAGCAGGGAGTTGGGCTCAATGGCCTTATAGGTCCCTTCCAATTCAATTGTTCTATGATTTTTTCTTCTACCCAGAGGTAGAAGAACAATGGCCACCAGCTCTCCATAGGTTGTGATGCACAGTACTCAAAGCAAGTCAAGTTCAGGTTTCCACATCCGTGGCAGAAAATCCTGTAAGGGCAGTACTAAGGGGATGGGTGTGACCAAAGAGGCTAATTTGTATTCTTATTTTTTTAAAAAAAAAAAAAAGTAATGCTGTGGCTATGTACTGTACAGTTTGCTACAATGAGTTTTTGTTAGCTGAAATTTTGGTTTAACTTTTAAAAGGGTGATATATGAGGGTATGGATGTTCCAGGGGTGCTGAAGGCTCCTCTAAAATATACCAGATTTGCACTTATGAGTCCACTCATTGACAGGACATAGAAAAGTTCTTTTTAGGAGAAGAAGAAAAATATTGGGAAGGGGGTCTGGGGAAACAAGCAAGTTTTCCAGGTTCTTTTATTTACAAGAATGGATAGTTCTCTTAACCTTTGTTATTATTTTTTAACCCATCTACCTGATTGATTTTTCTGTGTTTTAGTTCACAGGTCTTCAACCCAAAGAAATCACTCAGACTTCATCAGATAGATCAATCAAAAGTTGGTTGTCTTTTAGTTTTATTCATTCAAGACATTTCTATTTCACTTCCCATGTCCACAAAGTGGCATGCAAAGATAGAAAAATAAAACAAGAATCAAATAAAAGGCAGGCAGGCATAATACAGAGCACGGCTTTAGGATGTATTCTGATGTATCTGGTTGTGTGATATAAAACTTGCAATACATAACTTACTCTTTTTTTTTGTAATTTTAGGTCAAACTGCCACTACTGTGCCATTTATTGTGAAACAGCTGGAAATGGGATTCAGAACTATGGCATTCTATTGGAAACAGCCCATGTGCCAGGAGGAGTGGGTCCCATTCTAAGCGTAAAAATTAAAACAAGACTCTTGCACCATGCAGTCAAAAGAATTACATCCAATTTGAGGCACTGTAGGAGCCAATACTGTCCACCTCTAGAACGATGCACTGAGTTTCAGGTTTTTTGCATGTCCACAGCAGTGGTTGCTGCTGTGGCAGCTGCAGTTGCCGGTTCTGCTGCTACCTGAGTGAATGAACTTAAGGGAGCTGAATGTGAAAGAGACACTTTTAAACCCTCCGAACATGTGAACTGGATGGGTGGGGAGAAATGAGAATTACATGATTTTTTTAACCTTCCTCTTGGGAGATCCCAAAAAACTTACTTTAATTTACACTTACTTACTTGTGTGCTGTCAAGTTGATTCTGACCTGTGGTGACCCTTTCCAGGATTTTCCAGGACGAAGATACTCAGAAGTGATTTACCATTCCCTTCTCCTGGGACTGTGCAGCTATCTCATTGACTGTAAAGACTGGCTCCTTCCCCAGGAGACACAGTGAGGAATTGAACTCCCAACCTCTGGCTCCTAAACCATTGAACTATCCAGCCAGCTTAATTTGCATGCCTCCCAATAAACAAATCTTCAGAACTGTATTTAGGAGGTTGGAGCCCTATAAAGACTCATGACTCAGTTGATTCCCATTGATTTCAAGGGACCTACTCCAGGTATGATTATGTCTGGTTCCAGCTCATTACATATGATGATGATTACAGTCTCTCATGCATGCTCTGGAAAGGAATTGGGATGGAATTCTCCATTGGCAATTGCACTTCCTTAATATTATGACACAGTTCTAAGCTCAAATACAGGTCAAGATATTTAAAAAATATGTAAAGAAAATATTGGATTGTCTCATCATAGGGTTTTTGAGATAAGAAAACACTGAATTCACAAGAGCAGAGCAGGGAGTTGAGGACAGGACATTTTGGAGATGACTCATTCATAGGGCTGCTCTGAGTTGGAGGCAACCAGACAGCACATAACAACAAAGAAATCACATTAAGCGGGGGGGGGGGGGATTCATATATATGTATACTGTATATATATTGTATATATACTGTATATATAAATCTAATGAAATAAGATTTGTTTCAGTGTGCACACTTTAAAACAAAATGCAGATTAAGAAGAGAGAAATGGAACAGACTTCTGGTTGACACATGTGAACACAACATGAACCATAAATAGACTGATGTGACCATTAGTAGCTTTTTCTAGATCTAACTTTACTTACTTTCATGGAAGTTGCTATAACATTTGATCATACGCTAGCACTGGGATTTAAGCAAAGTTTCAATAAGTTAATTTTTAAACTGGAAATCTCAGAATCAGCCATCATCATGGTCATTGGCAGTCTCCCCCTTTTTGTAAGCCATGTTGAACTGGATAGAATTGTTTTTCATCTTTTTTAAAAACTGCATTCAGTGACTTCATCAAAAACTTTAGATAACATACACTGATTAACTTATATTCACAATATTAATTTTAATTTCTGTAAACAACAAGAAATTACTGGGCTTTTACCCCTTCTCTATGTGAGTTATATAATTTTGTATTTACCATGAAAATGAGTCTAGGTGAGGACTAGAGTTAGCTTGTGCACTGAGTGGGAGGCTCAGTCCAAATTTGTGGGGAGGGAAGCTGCCATGGTCACAAGCTATCGACAATAAGGACAATAGAATGAGACTGGGACCACAACAGAGAACCATATGATACGAGCACGTCATTGAGGATTTAAGCAAAAGAGCTGCATTCCACTTTAAAAACAGCAAGTTCTGGCTTGTGTTCCCACTGCTTCTGTCTGATGATAATCTGGTCTGGCTCTTTCCCCACAACCAAACTGTCTTTGCCTGTTTGACATTCTCAGAAGGAATTAAAGTGCTGGAATGTTTGAGAGCTGCATCTCACTGCCCCAGGCAAGAGTATTGATCAGTCAGTAACCCGAGAAGGAGGGCACCTGCTGACTTGGTTAAAAGAAGAAGCAAAAATAGATGGTGATAAATTGGATTATAATTATCAGTGGGTACCTTTGTTTGCAAAGTTGATACAGCAAAAGCTGTGATGAGGAATTAGAGGAATACAGGATGGCTTTATCGAGAGCCTGTCCTTGCAGCGTGAACACTTTCAGTTTTTACAGTGATATGTCAGATTTATGCAAATTTATGCTTCGGGCCCTCCTCTCTCTAGCATACTCATTATAGACATCGAGCAAAACATCATGAGATTTAAAAGTATACAAGGGAGGGATGAGATAAAATGTTGCTTAGTCTTCATGTTTAAGTTAACCTAATACAACTCCTAGATCAACATGAAGATTAAAATAGGGATTTACACACCAATGACATCTGCACTTGCAAACTTCCTTCTGTTCTCCCCTCCACATCTGTTCTCCCCTCCATGCATGCTTCAATCCCATGGTTTCCCTTTACAGTCCTAAAACTCCTTTTTCTTCACTGCGAGCTTTAGGAAAATATGTTTTTGAGAGCATTTTCCAAGTTGCATGCATAGCTTGCAGACACCTCTCTCCCAACTGACCCTGGATTACAGTATGTTTGTTTTCTATTGTGTTTTTTCCCCAGGTGCACTTCCCAAACATCTGTATTTTATGGCCCTACAATGACCCAATGATGTGCAGTTTCCAGAATGTAAAATGTATCTGGACTGTATCTGGTCCAAATAGGGTAGACCCGAGACAGTCCAAGCAAGCAAATTCCTTGCACATCTCAAGAAGGCCGAAAAAGATATTAACAAAGCCTAACAATGAAGTAAAGACATTTCCGCCCTTGGCTTCATTGAAGCCCCATCCTGAGACCAATGCCACAAATCCCTTAGAGGCAGGAAGAAGAAGCATAAAAAAAAGATAATTAAAAAAGGAAAGAGTTATGGCCTGGCTACTCCTGACGGGAGATATGGAAGCTTGAGCAATTTGCAAGAGCTGTTAACACTGAGGGAGAAGAGGAATTAGTCTGGTACAGTGGAGTTTATCATCCTGCAGTACGGTACAATCACAATAAGGCTGATACAAACTCATGCCAAAAGAATGCAGTGTCACTCACTGCATAGGATCGGTATTGGTCTTCTTCCAAGGAAAGAGGCAATGTTCATATCCTAGTAATTTGAGGAAGTTATCAAAAATACTTGATGAAGAGTTTCACTTTCCATTCATTCAGTCCTAAATTAGAATATTCATACAATAAGAACTGAAGACATTTTCTGCAGAACACTGATTCTGAAAGTGGCTGAGCTGAGAATCAGTGTAAAGTGAATCAGTTTCCATTCTCTTCCTACATGAACTGGCCCGATTCCCCCACCCCTCTGGCCTTCTGGCTGGTGGGCTCATGGTATAAAATAGGATCTGTGAGACACCACTGCACAGAAGTGGATCACCTAAAGATGCTCATGATGGGAGACAGTTTGTGGGAGAGCAAAATTTATAGGAAAGCTATGTCTTTAATCCTAGGTACCTAAAAACTCAGCAGTGGCCAGAGGATTGGAAAAGATCAGTCTACATCCCAATCCCAAAGAAGGGCAGTGCCAAAGAATGCTCCAACTACCGGACAATTGCACTAATTTCACACACTAGCAAGGTTATGCTCAAAATCCTACAAGGTAGGCTTCAGCAGTACGTGGACCGAGAACTCCCAGAAGTACAAGCTGGATTTCGAAGGGGCAGAGGAACTAGAGACCAAATTGCTAACATGCACTGGATTATGTAGAAAGCCAGAGAGAGTTCCAGAAAAACATCTACTTCTGCTTCATTGACTATGCAAAAGCCTTTGACTGTGTGGACCACAACAAACGATGGCAAGTTCTTAAAGAAATGGGAGTGCCTGACCACCTTATCTATCTCCTGAGAAATCTCTATGTGGGACAGGAAGCAACAGTTAGAACTGGATATGGAACAACTGATTGATTCAAAATTGGGAAAGGAGTACGACAAGGCTGTATATTGTCCCCCTGCTTATTTAACTTATATGCAGAATACATCATGCGAAAGGCTGGACTGGAGGAATCCCAAAATGGAATTAAGATTGCCGGAAGAAATATCAACAACCTCAGATATGCAGATGATACCACTCTGATGGCAGAAAGTGAGGAGGAATTAAAGAACCTCTTAATGAGGGTGAAAGAGGAGAGCGCCAAAAATGGTCTGAAGCACAACATCAAAAAAACTAAGATCATGGCCACTGGTCCCATCACCTCCTGGCAAATAGAAGGGGAAGATATGGAGGCAGGGACAGATTTTACTTTCTTGGGCTCCATGATCACTGCAGATGATGACAGCAGCCATGAAATTAAAAGACACCTGCTTCTTGGGAGGAAAGCAATGACAAACCTAGACAGCATCTTAAAAAGCCGAGACATCACCTTGCCGACAAAGGTCTGCAAGCCATGCTCAAAGCTATGGTTTTTCCAGTAGCGATGTATGGAAGTGAGAGCTGGACCATAAAGAAGGCTGACCGCCGAAGAATTGATGCTTTTGAACTGTGGTGCTGGAGGAGACTCTTGAGAGTCCCCTGGACTGCAAAGAGAACAAACCTATCCATTTTGAAGGAAATCAACCCTGAGTGCTCACTGGAAGGACAGATCCTGAAGCTGAGGCTCCAATACTTTGGCCATCTCATGAGAAGAGAAGGCTCCCTGGAAAAGACCCTGATGTTGGGAAAGTGTGATGGCAAGAGAAGAAGGGGACGACAGAGGACGAGATGGTTGGACAGTGTCATCGAAGCTACCAACATGAATTTGACCAAACTCCGGGAGGCAGTGGAAGACAGGAGGGCCTGGCGTGCTCTGGTCCATGGGGTCACGAAGAGTTGGACATGACTTAACGAGTAAACAACAACAACCTAAAAACTCTATCTCTGTGTTTATAACCCATTTAAAACAATTCTAAAAACAATGGCAACACCATTGGGGTACCCTTAGCAGGCTTGCCTTTGGACTCTTTTTCTTTTCCTTTTTCCCTCATTGCTAGTCCAGATCCGTTCATTTTGCCTTTGTTCATTCTTATCCCCAAGACCAAAGCTCCTATCTGGGCACAAAATAGTTGCCTTTTGTGGGCACTACCAGTAGATGCAACACCATTTTTGAAGCTGCTGGAGTGGGAGGCAATGAGGTCTTCAAACCAATCTAAATGACATAGGTGTAAGGAAGGCATCTCCTGCTTTATTTTGTTTTTTAAGATATATTCTAAAGTCTCACATGCCAGGAGGAGACATTTTCAGCCCCTCAAAATATTTCTGTAGAATCCACATGGGATTGGACCCTCCGTGTAGGCATTCTGCATCACTGTCTTCTAATCAGCTGGAAAATGTTCCACCAACAATTTCAGCCACTTGCCATAAACAAGTCTTTTGTCTGGACCTTATTTGTCAAACAAAATCCAGGCAGAATGAAAGAGGTCCCAACGTTCTATTGATTTTGGCTATCAGGAAAAATTTTGTCACCAAAATGTAATGTATGGTATCAACAGCAGCAACAACAAAATGACCCATGCTATTTTTTTGTTAAACTATGATGTAATGAAGCAGAGGTGATGTATTCTGGTTGCCAATGCTTTGGACCCATTTAGAGGAAATGAGAATTTCTTCCTTTGGGGGCACACTGAAATTCACATGGGGTACTTTAATCACAATGCAAACTTTGACCTTAACACTAATCACAACCCTAACCCTGAACTTAACCTTCAACATATTGAGATTCTCTTGGGGGGGTCAGAAAATGCCTGACAACTTACACAGGTTTTAACTTTTCCCAGTTGTGCTGAAGAATTTAGGGTTAGGCAAGAGGCAAGTGTGCGGAACCTAATGCTGCAATATTGATGGAGGATATGAGGAATAATCACTAATATTCCAAATTTACTTGTATCTGTATTCTGCCATAGACTACCTGTCTAATTCTCTCATCTTGGATCATTGTTTATTTAGTAATATATTGTTAGGATTTTAAATTGTTAAATTGTTACATGATATGTTGTTACCCGCCCAGAGTAGTCTATATGACTAGATGGGTGGGCTATAAATTTAATAAATAAATAAATAAATAAATAAATAAATAAATAAATAAATAAATATATAATCATGGCTACCTGCAGTTTCCTGTTAGCTTATAAAGCCACTATAAAACCACCATAATCACAATCACTTCTGCCAAGTATTTTGTCAATGCTTTAGAATGTTTAAAGGGTATGGTAAGCAGAATCCATAGATCTGCTGCAGCTCATTGATAAACAAAGTACGAAACAGAGGCAAGGCAGTGAGTGACCTTGGAGGCACTGCGTTTATATACACTCCAGTCTATGGTCTATTGCTTCCAATGATCTTAACTCCCATTTAATCAAAGTCCTATATTATGTACTCAAGCAATTCCTCTAGGCCTTCCTTATGTTCCATCTATTAAAGGTATAGTTTTTTGGTAAAACTAGTGGAGTTATTTGGAAGGACGCATACACAGCAGCTACCCCAAAGAGCTGGTTAGAACCAAAATCATGTATTTAGAGAGAGAAAAACACAAAATTTTTACTAAGTCTTGATAAGATCCTGCATCCCCCCCAAAAAAACCCCACAAGATTTGGTTTTTATTACTCAGTTTACATAAATAGAAATCCATGTCAATTCAACTAGAGTTCAAGGAGTTTGACTTATTGTCCTTCTGCAGAGGCATCAGCCTCCAGAAGCTCACCTGTGAAAACCCTTGCTGGTTTCAAAACAGGGAAAGAGAGAAGACAAGGGAGTGGGGAGGAGTTTTGAATGCCATAGAATGTATGAACTAGGGCAGAGTCCCCACTAGCTATCTGGTTTAACTCTTCTCTCTCTATTGCATGTGAGGTTACAATACTTATATTCAATGCTATCAAAGAAACCATGGTGTGAGACAAAAATATTTCCCCTCTCTCCATTTGAGTTTTCTCAAAGGACCTGAGCAGATGGATACATGGACTGGTATATGGATATTTGTTGGTACAGTTTGGTTTGAACCAAATTGTGTCATTACATGTGTTTCTACTTAGATTGATCCATCCTGCCCCTTAAAGAGCTGTCCTGCTCCTTTCTAGCACAGCCCTAGAAAGCTCTGGGCAGCATTAACTGAGAAGACAACTCTGTGACATATTTGTTGGGTTGGAGAAACCCCCTCCTCTATTTCCATCTTCATTTATCTTTTGGACCCAATGAAGTTTCCTAACATGGCCCCACATAGAGTGTGATAAGTAATCCAGATGGGATGTAACTAAGGCATGTGTCACTGTCGCAAGGTCAGGCCTTTCCAAGAATGGGTGCAGCTAGCACACAAGTTTTAGTTGTACAAATGCACACCTGGCCACCACCAAAACCTGGGCATCCAGGCTCAGAGACTATTCCAGGAGCATCCCCAAGCTGTGCACCTGTGTTTTCAGGGGGAGTATAACCCCATCCAGCACAGGCTGCATCCCTATTCCCTGATCTGCCTTTCGACTGATCAGGAGCATCTCTGTCTTGTCTGGATCAAGTTTCAGTTCTTATGTATATATTACGTATTTAGTATCAACTATATACATTTGAAGCAGTTGCAATCTCAGTTGTGGTTATAGTCAAGTTGTATGTTGAGAAACTCACTGTCATATCTGACATCTGAATCGCAGGTTCAGTGTTGTCCATAGTTTTGTTGCCATCACAGTAAAACCAAGAGCAATTACACATTTTCTAATATCATCCAACAACACAACAGGAAAGATTCAGCATGTTTTATTGAGCTGTAAGGTTCACCACATTGCAATAAGAGATGCCTCCCATAAAAATAAGGGTAAATAGAATAAAAGTTCCATTTATGGGGGAAAGGGTCCTAAAGATGTGTTGCTGATGACTTTGATGTACTATTCTATGGCACATAAACTTTCCTCATGCTACCAGCAGTAAGGATCTTTGTTATAGGGAAAAACAAAGAGTTTATGGAACCTTAAAGACTAACAAGTTTTATTGGGAATAAGCTTTCATGTTCTGTTCCCCAGTTCTTCAGACCTCTTCTCCCATTGAAAATGTCAAACTCACAGTATGTTGCTAAGTTTTTTAAACAACTGACAGATTTCACATTTTATCCCACCCTTATGTCTAGAAGCACAAAGTATCATATATGCCTGTCTCCACATTTTGCCTGCACAGTAACCCTACAAGATAAGTTAGGGTGAGAGATACATAGACTTGTTCAAGGTAACCCACTGAGTTTCATGACTAAGATGGGATCTGAACCTGCATCTCCCAAGGTCTTATTCATTCTGGCCTTCCACTGACTACACTATACACTATAAAGATGCTGATCAACCATCACACAGGTTCTTGCTCCATTCAGGAGGCAGGGCAACTCAGTTGTGATTTTCAAAGATAATTTAATCATTAACACTCATAAAGATATTTCTTGAGGTCAGATCATGTACACTAGAGATGATAAAGTTCTACAAGGGGTTAACTCCTGTGTCACTGTCTCCTGGACTAATGATGTGCCCAGATGGCACACAGAGAACATTATTTACTGAGGACACCAAGCAGGCAATTGTTCTTTGGAAGAAAGTAATAAATCTAGTCACATTTCAGTGAGTCCATCGCTGTTACTCAGAGCTGCAATGATGCAGAGCTCTGTTTATCTCTTCCCCTTGAATATTGATGCTGTATAGGAAGGCTTCACTCTCTCCACCCAGCCAATCTGGGAGGGCACTTGTGAGTTTTCAGTTGAATGTTGTTGGCAGAAGTAAGTAGTGAAATTTCATTAGAACTATAGCTGTATTTTCAGGCAGCATCATGCATTACAAGTGTTCACCAGTTACCTTGACTTCTTTGGGACAAAGATATCCACTGAGCCATAGAACAAATGCATGGTTAACCTTGCTATGATTCAGACATCTGATCTCTGACCAAACAACTCTTGCAAGCCTTGATCTGTATCATTCTTTCCTGTGCCTATATTTCTCATATTATCAAGAGGGGAGCACTGGGGCTGGGAATATACCTCTGCATTCTGGGCCAAGGAGGCAAACTCCCAAATTCCTTCAGAGAACTGCAAAGGCGTTAAAGTTCTCTGTGATTAGTCCAGAGGGAGTCATTTCCTCTCTCCAAAAAACCTAAATCCCTTATTCTCACAAGAAGGTCCCACTGGTCTTCACAAATGTTATGTCCTGCCTTTGTGTGTGCTTATGTGATGGAACTAGAGTTTTAAAAATCTCTGGGAATAACGGGTCTAATTTCCTGCAATGCCAGGAAATAGGCACCTAAGCAAGTATTTTTTGTGGATGCTTGGGAGTTGTTACAAGTAGGAACACTCTGCTAGTATTATCAATTGATTCAGTGGCTAACAACCTGTTGTCTAGTAAACCAAACTAGAGCAGGCCCATTGAATCAATGGGGATTTAATGAGTTGAGTCCTCTGTAAGTTCCATTGGTTCAAATGGGCCTACTGTAACTGTGACTTACTAAGTCGTGCTATGCTTCCTTTAGCATAATAAGACAGAGTTAGAATAGCCCCATTTGAATCGAATGAACTTACAGAGGACTTGGCTCACTAAATCCCCATTAATTCATTGGGCATATTCTACTATGATTTACTATGCTAAGCAGCAGGATTTTGACCACTATCTTTCAGGACCGCCTCCATTATTCCACCACTTGCTTCTTGTTTTGGATATACAGTGAATAGCACTCAAAGATTCTGCTGGAAGAAACCAAAGGTTTACCAGGCCTACATTCTGTTTGATACAGTGGCCAAGCAGTAGCCCACAGAAGCCATAATGCCAGATACAAACAAAAGAACAACTCTCTGTTCAAATTCAGAGCAATGGTAAATATTTGTTCAAGTATTGGTAAATTTCCATTTCTCCCTGTGGGACCGGCAAGCCCCCCCCCCACAAGAGTGGGCTCTCCACCTTCCTGAGAGTAAGGGTGAGATTCCCAACACACAGTTCACCTGTGAACTGGGGTGTTTGCAAGGAAGACACAGATGACACCCCCGAGGCCACAGGTTATAGCCATGGCAGGGCTGGTATTTAAGGAGGAGAGCAATGCAAGAGAGGACAGTTGGGCCAATGTCATAGACTGGAAAATGTGTGTGGCCCAGGACGTACTGCCACTGCTGGAGAGGTTGAAGGCTGGATGGAAGACCGTCTGCCACCATGATCGTGAGCCTGTGGTCTTGAAACCAAGTTGCTAGTACCATCAGATGAAGCCACCTGGGTCCATCAGGACCAGGCCAAGCATCAAGAAGCTAGGAGGATTGAGAACCAGCATTGAGCATGCTGCTGGCAGAAGAAGAAGCAGGGACAAGCAGCCCCATCACAGAGACCTCTCTGTCAACCTTCCTATGGATATTTGGAAGACTGGCCTCCAGTTCCTCCCCACTCTATGCCTTGCTAAATGGGAGAGACCAGCCAGGTCCCTGTAGAGTTTGGCTGTACCTCTCAAGAGGATTATCATATCTATGGAGAAGTAGCAGGGAAAGGAGCTTTGGCACTTGCCTCCAGGGACAGCTGAACAGTTGCAAACAGCACCTTGTTGTGGCACAACATGTTTGCCATGCTCCTAGGACTGGTAGAGGAGGTGGGGCCCTACTCCTCCCAATTAAAGAGGTTTGAGGGGCACATCCCTGGTCCCTAAGCACTTAAGTTTTATGGTTAGGTCCGGTTGGCCCTTTAAAAGTTGTGTTGCTCCAATAAAAACCCTGTTCTAGCAATTATTCTTTGTGTCATCAAACTCCCATAGTCAAATTTTGCCAGTGTGGGTAAACTGGGATTTTTAAAAAGAAGGGAAACAATATGTTTACCCCTCTGTAATTCAGTGGCATGCTGTCTTTGTGACAGGAGGTAATATATTGCCATTATGAATATATTCCATGGTCCCTTTTTAATGCCACCTGAATCAGGGACTCTCCCTTTGCTTCAATAGCATAAGTAGCCTATTTGTTTCAGGATTGTACCAGATGTTCTGATGACTCGATCAATGCCACTAGCAATTGGACAAAGTGGAGTGCAGGTCAGCAAGCAAATTAACAGGAAGGAGACTGAGATTTTGTAATTCAACAGTCTTTTTTTGCTTTTTTAAGATAGAAAAATAATGTATCCAATCAAATTATCTTCATTAGAGCAGAGTGATAGAATCACATGTGGCTAGGGCATTGCTCCTAGGCAGTGTGTATTTCAAAGTAATTGGTAAGTGTCCTTTGGTATGGAAATAACACGACTAAGGTGCTAATCAATCACAAAAAGGACCATCCCTTGCCAAGGCATTTACCCTTTCCTGACCTTATTGGCCCATTGGTATGTTTGAAGTGATAAACAAAAGTCTCAGTTCTTTAATCTTGGATAGAACCACCACTTGGAGAATTTTTAAAGCATATTAAGTGAAGTCTAGCTTCAAAGGAAGTAGTCTCAGTTCACCTGACCATGAGAGTCTTGTTAGCACAAGCTAAGGCTAAACATTAGCATTTCAAATTAGTGCAATTCTTTGAAGTTGATTGGGCCAATACTCCAGGGGGCTAAGATCCTCCCTTAACTCCCAGATCTTTGGAAAGGAATATCTGCAGGACAGAGTCTGTGGTTGCTTCCAAGGAATTTCTCTCCACCTGAATTTATCAGCATAAATGCTTAAGGTCAGAATTTGGCTGGGGATAATCTGGGACTTGTCAACCAAAAAATTGCCCTTCCAAATTGTGCTTAATACTTTAGGGGACGTGGTGGCGCTGTGGGTTAAACCGCAGAAGCCTCTGTGCTGCAGGGTCAGAAGACCAGCAGTCGTAAGATCGAATCCACGCGACAGAGTGAGCTCCCGTCGCTTGTCCCAGCTCCTGCCAACCTAGCAGTTTGAAAGCATGCAAATGCATGTAAATAAATAGGTACCACCTCGGTGGGAAGGTAATGGCATTCCATGTCTAGTCGCGCTGGCCACGTGACCACGGAAACTGTCTTCAGACAAACGCTGGCTCTACGGCTTGGAAACGGGGATGATCACCGCCCCCTAGAGTCAGACACGACTGGACTAAATGTCAAGGGGAACCTTTACCTTTACCTTACTTTAGGTCAGGCAAGAGATTGCTCCCAGCTGCTCCCAGAATCTGGAACTCCCTCCCACAGGAGGCCAGACTGGCCCCATCTTTGCTGTCCTTCCACAAGCAGGCAAAGACCTTTCTGTTCAGGCAAGCTTTCCCTCAGTGACTGTCTGCCTAACTGCAATTTTTAAATGGATTGTTATGCATTAATGTTTTGAATGTGTTTTAGTATTGCTTTTGTTTACTATTTCTAAGAATAGGATTTGTTTGTTCCTTTTAAATATTTTGTATATACTTGTTTTTATCTTTAAGTATTGTCTCTTAATGATGTAAGGTGCCTTTCTATACTCATTGTTTTTAGCTTTGAATACTATTTTTTTAATGATGTAAGCCATGTGGGGTCCTTTTTAAAGAGAAAAGTGGTGTATGTATAAATAAATAAATAAATAAATAAATAAATGAATGAATGAATGAATGAATGAATGAATGAATGAATGAATGGTGTGAGGGCACCTGAAGCTGTGGGACCGTTGAAGGCAAGTGTGGGCCTGACTAATCTTCAGGAAGTGAAGCTACTTAGTTCCATGTAAAAGCAGAATAAAAATGTAAGTTAAAAAAAAGGACAGCATGGATGAGTTATATGAGTTATAGCAGTCTTGAAGCAAGCCTTTTGTTAGAATTGTGCTTTGCATTATGTTCTGATTTTCTTTCATTTCCAGGTGTTCATATTTGGCATATCTGATTTCTTCATATGTTATCAATAAAAAAATACTTCCTCTCTTTTTGGAATGATCAGATGTTATTGGATTGTACCATTTGTTGTGCTGGTTAGGGATAATGAGTCCACCATCCCCTGGATGACCACAATTGCCAATCACGATCTTGATCATTGCAAATCTGTTTATTAACCAAGGTTCTGAGCTGTTCTGCAACCTTATCAAAATGAGAGATAGAAGTGAAAGGGAAAGCTGTGGCTAAAGAGATGGAGGGGCCATACTACTTTGGCCAACAGATGTCAAAACCTCTTCATTTAGGCACATCTCCCTCCTAAGGACTTGTAAAGAAACTGGAGACACCCAGCAATTATGGGGCATAGCCCAAGAATGAAACGTTGTTCAGAGAAACACAGAAATCACTGCAGAAAAGGGAAATCTATCTCTCAGGTAAGCCAGATATATAAAAAATATCTCTCCTTGAAGATATGGTTATCTTGCTTGAGTTAAAGTTTTCCCTCTCTTTTCGGGCAACTCAGGGTTCCAGTATTTTTGCTGCTGTTCCCAACATGAAGCTCTCTGATGCTATTCTTCTTTAGATAATTCCGGTTGGTGATTTCCATGACTGAACTTTGAAAAAACCATTGAACTTTTCCACAGCCTTTCACTCATCATTCATTCATTCATCTGGCCCTATCACTCCATCATATTCCACCAGATGCATGTACATCTTGTGTACCTCCAGCCCTGGAGGCTCTACATTTCCAGATGTAGCTTCTGAAATCACACCATTCTCTTTATCAGCTGAATCATATGTTTGGACAAGAACACATGATTGAATCTTGGGAACTATTTATTTGACTTTTATACTGCCCACCTGGCTGCCAAGGCCACTCTATTAGATATTTAACTTTAAAATCTAATTTCTTCAATCAATAAACAATATTCTTTGTTTGGACTGATCCTGAAAATATCAGTGCTACTTATGGTTCACCTGCACTAGTAGTATGAATGTGAAAAAATCTTAACAATGTCTCATGTATAGTCAAGACAGCCTAGGAAAGATTCTCCAACCATTCCATCAGTTCTTGCCTCTAGCATGAGACAGACACAAGGCCAAGTGCTTCTTTTTGTTAGAAGTTTGCACAATTTGAATGAAAAGTTTACAGCACATTTTCCCTTTCTGAAGTACAGACACACAGAGAGAACAAGCATGAAAAGGCAGGTGATTACTCACCAAGATGCAAACAATCTATTTAATGCTTTGGCACAAGTTACATTGCTTAAGTAGCAGTTGTCCTTGTTTCAAGTTTTGCAAAACTGCACAAAGATCAGTCTTCAAATCTACAAATTTTGCTGAGTAACAGGGAAAAAAATCCTATCACTCACAGCCAAGGGGGAAAAAAGTGTGATAGCCTGTTTATTACATGAGAATGAACAAGGGCATGATTTACATCCCTACTTAATGCATTTTGAGACAGAAATCCTAGAATTACTAGTGGCCCATACCAAATTAACCCCAAACTGCTAATGATCCATGATATGTCATTTACCTTTAGAAGCTGACCATCACTGCATGAGATTTCCTTGTCCAGCTTTTTGGATGGAACTTTATTTACATTGAAACAGAATGGACATAACAGGAGAAGCAGCAGATGGAAAAGATATTGATGCCAAAGCTTGTGCCAAGAGTTGAAGGCTGTACACAGCAGTCTGTGCTGATGAAAGAGGGAGCATAATACCACCTCACTAAATGTAACCTATTCAGTGCCTCGTGGGGGCAGTTATTAATTACACTGAGAAAGATAAACGGCCACTAACTTCATCTCCAAAGTACAATAACTCTGCTAATAATGAGGCCCAACTCCCTAATAGTGATCTTTGATAACTGCAAAGTTGCATAATGAATGATATTTCATTAAGCAAGTGTGGAATGCCAGTAATAAATACTGAGACCATTAAGATTGCTCACCAAAGATTGACATCTCAAGAAAGTTCAAAATCAGCCTTTTCTCCTCACAGAAGATCTTGAAAGTTCTGTCATGCTGCTTTCTTCAAAGAACATCTCAGTTTCTGATAGCTTTCACTTTTCCTTTGTTTGAAGAAATAATACTACAGCCAAAGATAATTATCATAGTAACTTTTAAGCCCAAATTCTGTTTCCACATTATTAATTCCATTATTCTGTTCCTATAAGGTTTCTGCCATTAGGGGAATAAGCAAATAAAAGTATGTTCATGTAGTAAAAATTACAGAGTATATAAAGTGAAGGGAAATCCACAGAGAAAACCCACTTAAAAACCTGTGTGGCTGTCAGGAAAGAGCCAAAATGAGGTGGGGCATCTCTGTCCAGATACAGTTTAAACAGAAGAAGTTAACAGCTGTATTCTTAATTGTCCGCCGTTTATGTGGTAAATGCATGGTGGTGAGAGAAAGACTGCACATACTAGTCCAGTCCATGCCACTGCCAGGTCTCCACAATATTTCTATACATTTAGGGCCTGTCAGAAATGTATATCAATCACAAAAAAAGCCCTATTGAGCCATTACTTACATTCTTAGAGAGAAGCAACCAGCCCCTCCCCTCTCCATTGTCATTTTCTCGACATGAAGAGTGGTGTGTCTGAGCAGGAGAAATGCCTGCTCCCTTGCAGGCTCTGTGTGCAAGCATTCGTCCTGGTGTGTAGTCTCTCCACTCCATTGGAATACATAGGGAGACAAGGTAGTATAGAACTTATACATTTAACAGCACTCAAACTTCTTTCTGAATTCTGCTGAATGAGTAGAAATTAGGGGAAGGATGGACTTGAAGGTGTGCAGATAATTGAGGCACAGCCAGTAAGGCCTTCCCCCTCACTCTCCCACAAGTATTCTATGGAAGGGCTGAAGAGTAAATGGCCCTTAGGCTTTCAAGACTATAATGTACAGCCAAGCGAAGATAAGGAAAAGAGGAGAATTCAAGGTTGACTTGGAATCTCCATTTCATTGGGCAACCAGATGTGTAGTCAATGGGAGACCTGTTCTCTATACAACAGGGAGGGCAAAGTACAGCAGTGGCACCCAAAGGCTTTTCTTTTCTCAAACATTCTCCTGGCTGTAGTAACTGGTAGTTTAGGACCAATCAGAACCCCAAAGAGTTTCTGTTCATTGAGTCCTGACTCCTGATGGAATTAGAAAGTCTCTAGTGCCTTAGAAGGTTAATTCTATACAAGGTTGCCATGTATGCCAGCATGATGCAGTATAGCAAGAAGAAACATGCAGTGACCCTCACACATTGCCACCTCCACCCCCCAGTTCATCTGTGCAGGGTTCCTACAGAAGCATTTGCCATATGCATGACCATAGCCTCCCCCCTTGGCCAAGGGCTACCAAGATCTGATATCCAAAGGGTTTTTATACCCCTATCTCCCTAGTTTGACACTGGCAGGGAGAAATGGAAGACAATAGCTACCAACAACTCACTCCAGAGAAGGAAAATGCTCTATGCTAAGTAACATGAACTCCTTCTCTGACCAGGATAGCATGTTATCAAATGGATAAGATAAGGTTCTCTTAGAACAATGGGGTTGTAAATACAGAAAGCTGCATGCAATTTCTTTCTGTATTAATGCCTCCTTCTAAGCTGGTGATATGATATTCATGGAATAATGTACAATTGTATTTTACATAGCAAATTTCCAATATACGTAATAGACTGGCCATCTCTTTTTTCAGAAAGAAAAGTTGAAATGTTACCTCTGGAAGCCTCTAGGAGTGGTGATTTGTATTTTTAATAGAATATAGTGCATGTACGGACACACGCACCTGCATTTTTAACAATGCAAAATACCACTTCCACCCATTTACAGCTTCTAATTCTGCTTTTTTTCACCCTGGCTCCCTTCCCTCCATTTTTGCATGCTTAATGGTTTATGCATTCCCCAGATGCATAATTTTCTGTCCTGATGGCAGAAAATTGCACCCAGATACACCATTTGTTTACTCTATACAAGCGCCATACATTTGGAGAGGTAATGAATGAGCACCGCTTCTTAGAGATGTATGCAGAGCAGTCAAATAATGTAGGGGAAGAAAGAGACATGAAATGGAAGGAAGGGTAACAAGGATGTGGTTTATGTCATTAAAGGGCAAGAGATCCAGTAGAGAGCAGTGTACAGAAAACTTCTTGATGGTTTGTAGAGAATTGTCAGGAATTTTGCTTTGACTAACAAGAAGAATCTTGAAGAATACAAGGCTAGGTAGAGATTAGTCTGTCAATTTGGGTTTCTCTCAGATTTTCTTTTTTCTAGACTTCATTTCATTACAATTCTGCATCCATTTCCCCCCCCCCCCAAATTTTAAGAAGGAAAGGCTTATTTATCCTTACAAGCAATTGTCCCTAATGTAATGGATTTTTATGCTTCCCTCCCCTCTGCTAGACACAATTTATGTATCCATTCCCCTACCACAAAATCTGGAGAAGAATAAGTATTAAAGGAAACTACACCATGGCTCTCATATTGGTTGAGGGAGTGAAAGGCTGGGGGAGTTGCCATCGAAGAATGAACACAATTAAAATTTCCCCCATACCTATTCTGGGCTAGTCCTATTTCTGTATCTGCTACTGATAGTGAAGGAATAATAAGAACCAGTGGAAAGTTCAATTAATTCACAGTGTGTACCTTCAAATAAGATACCTCTTGGGCAGGGTGTAAGAGTTTTCCCTATGCTCGGCCCTCAGCCATGAGGCTCTTTGTTTTGTATTTCCTTCCTTGCCTCAAACAAATTCAAATTTCAGGGAAATTTTTTCTTTTGCAAACACACATGAGCAGTTGCTCAAAATAAACGCCTCTTCTGGTCTCACTGAGCCTTAATGGAAATTTTTCTGCTTCATGTGTCAGCATCTGAAATTGTTTGAAGTGCCATGGCAAATTTCTTCTAGCAAAAAAAAAAAAAAAAATCAGCTTCAGAAAATCAAAACACTGGTGAACTTGCCAGTCGCAGAAAGATCTACTTCATGGATCCGTGGGTGGAGTGTTTCAAAGAAAGTACTCAATGGATGTGACATAATGGTGCAAATTTATAGTGCAGTTTATTACACTAAGCAAGAGGAGTTTGGCTTATAATTTATTGTTCTGTTTTTTATCAATGTCCTGTGTTGCGATACAGCACCCCTCCATGCAGGAAGACATTAGAAACAGCAATGAACACTGGGAAATTAAAGGGTTCTGCAGCTTACCCTTTCTCTCATGGTGCCATTAATCTGTGTACACACATTTGACCATTTCAGGAAGCTGTAATACATGACTCCTCTAGCTTCCTTTGCATGTCTCCCAGTCACAAAGGTTAGGAATGTAAGAACACCCATGATGGTTCTTACATTGTAACCCAATGTAACCAGATCTAATCCAGCATTCTGTTTTTACAGTGGCCAACCAACTGTATACTGGAAGCCTCTTGCAGGGCATGAATGTGCCTGAATCCTTCATCTCTCACTTCTCAGCAGCTGATATAAGGGGACATACTGCCTTGAGTACTAGACAGTTATGCAGGCAAGGCTGGGAGGACTGTTCACTTCAGGGTTACAGAGTCATTGTCAGGCAAAATAGACAACAGTGGGCCAGACACACTAAGGGTCAGAGTGAAGCTGCTGTACTGAGTCGGAACAACTGAGACCCATTAGACGTGGCATTCATTGAGTGAATGCCATTAATGTGCTGATGTTTCTATTATGCAAGCAGTGGACAAGGAGGATCCAGAACCACTGCCCAGAGATAAACAATTAATCTGCCTCTTTCCTGTCTGTGAGATCCTGAGGTTGCTCAAAATTCCCATAAGTAGCTAAATAATATTAAATATTATTAAATAATGAAAAAAAAAAACCATGCATGTCTATTCCATCCGGTTGAAGAGGTAGGCAAGTTCCCTGGAAGGCGATGGCCTGACCCTGACCCTGTTTGCACTAAGGGACCAGCTATTACTGCCCCCCACATCTCCACTTAAAAGGGACCTAAAGAAAGGTAAGAATGAACTCCATGTTAGACCCTGTGAGGTTACTGTCTGTTATAACTGACAACATTTCTCCTAGATGGACCTCTGCTTTGATTTTGATTAAGGCATTTTCACACGTACCAACTAGTGCTTTTGTTCTCTTGCAACAGTGAAGGGGTCCCTGAGTTCACTGAGCCAGCAATTTGTCAGTGAGCAATTCGGGTTACATTTGTTTATTTTATTGTTTCCTTTGTTTATTTTATTGGGTATCTGTGTAAATCCCCAGGCCCTTCATGGGCAGCAGAACATGAAAGGGGACTATGGGTGTGGCCACAAGGATATCAAAGACCAAGTTCTACTGTCAACCATCACATTTATATCCAGATAGCCTTTCCAGGTGCAGAACCTTATCCTCCTGCATTCTCTCAGGTTGGTTTTTCTCACCCACTGCATCTCAGTGCCAGAATGGGTCCTGGGTGGTTCTCTTCACCTGAAGATCCTTGAGGTGAGGTAGTCCTCCAGTTGCTAGCAGGACACCACAATCATTACACACACCATCTTTAGTCTTCCTGCACCTGTAGGCTTCTCAAGTTGGCAGAGAAATGCCATTGCCTCATTGTGAACCCGGATCAGCACCACTTTAGTAGGAGGATTCCTTAAGGTGGATGTGTCAGTTTCCTTTCCAGGGGTTCCATAGATAATTTACAGCCTTGAAGACTTCATGGTCAAAAGACCATGAAACGAGCGAAGTGGTATATTGGAAATAAGAAGTTCGGAGCTCGTTGAGATCGCCTATTTGAGAATGCCTCTTTCACACATATCAGCAACTAGAGACTGTTTATTCCAAGCATTATCATGAACTAAAAATGGACATTTGACATACTATGTGCACTTTGGATTCTTAATGTGTAGTATGTAGTAGTATACATTTATTGATTTGTATACAATACTTCAGAGTTTGTTATATTATTTGTTATATATTATTTTATGGTGGACTTGTAGACAATTGCTTATGCAGTTATAAATAATTACAATCTTTATGTTAGATATGTTCATTTTATTGAGTTCTACATTACTGGAGTTCCTGTGTAGCACACTATATGGAGCTTCTTTCAATGGTTGTTTTTGCTTTCCGTACTCCCTAGTTGTTACATTGGGTAGGACAAAGGCAGTCAAAGTTTTCATAACTAAAATAGGAGGGCATATTAGGGTTCCAGGAGTTGATAGTGTGGCGTTCTCACCTTGTGGCCCCTGCCTGACTCCCCAAACACAGAGCACACGAAGGCAAACCAATACTCCTTTTTACCCGCTGCCACCAGTTGATCACTAAATCAACATACTTTACTTATGGAAGGATGAAGATGAAGGTCCAAACCTCACTGTCTTTTAAATAAAACAAGTTTATTGATTACAGATGTTTGATAATTAATCATAAGTAACTTCTACAGGTTTATTTATCATCAGTCTCAACCTTCTATTTGTTATAACAGTATTTATTCACTCTTCTCACTAATCACACCTCAGATCTCCCAAATACCACACTCTATCTCCCTCTCCACAATCTCACTCTCTGACTGACTCTCCTTTTTTACTCCATGACTCCGCCTCTTTATTACATATATCTCGGCTCCGCCTCTCAGCAACATTAGCCTGCAACATGAATATGCATGACTACTTAACATAATAAGGGTGAACGCTACAGATAGTCCTATACAAAACATCACTCCATACCTCTGCCTCCCTAGCATTTTCCTCCTCATGGCCACTTCCTCCTCCCCAGGCTGGGATCCGTCCTCTTTACAGCCTTCTGCCCCAGCCATCAACCCTTCTCTCCCTCCTTCACTGCCTCGGTCCCCAATGTAGCCAGGGCTGCAACCATTGTTGAATTCAAGGCCTCAACCTGTCAAGGGTACAGCCCCACTGGAATCGGCCACACATCTCCCCCAGTTGGCTGCCTGGCAGTCATTCACCCCCTGTGGAAAGTCTCCAGGGAGGATGTGGAGGTCAGCCCTAGCTCCAGTTTGTCGTCCACCCACTCACAGCATCCAAGGATTAATACCATCCAATCTATTAACAATCGTATGATTGTCCTTTCATTATAAGAAAGCTTTCATCCCTCTTTACCATCCACTCCACTCATTGCTATCCTTAACATGGAACCATGGAAAAATGAGATGCCTCATTGCTCTATGTACCAAATTTTCTAATTCAGTTATTGCAGTCTGTTTTCCCCCCTGGCAATGAGAGCAATGAGACAATAGAGCAAGGCCATGATCACCATAATTGGCCAGGATGTTTATATAATGTTGCATATTTCCCCACAAGTACATAGACTCCTTCTAAAAGAAAGGGTTGTTTGAAAGACCTTTTACAATAAATTCAACAAATCTCCACTTACGACTGTAACTATTCATGGCTCAGTTAACTCTCCACACATTTTATGGATCTCTAGTAATACAGAGTGAGTCAAGGGCAGGCTGTTTTTAAACCCCTTGTTTTCCCATTAATTCACTTTATTCCTGGGTAACAGCCCATATAATGCAAAGCTAAATGTGTGTTTATGAACACACAGCACTGGCAAAATCTAAAGAACTATGAGTGCAAAGTCAGAGGCCAACAACTGTGATGCACATGCTTGAGAAACTTTACAACTCATCTATTTATAGTAAACCTTTGCTGCATGAACTTATCCATGTGAGACAAGGCCAACCCTAACGTAAGACAAAGTGAGACAATTGCCTCAAGTGGGAGATGCTGAGGGTGTGGTAGCAGCAACAATCTCTTGGCTGTTCCCATTGAGTCCTCTACCAATTTCTATTGCTAGATGACAGAGTTGTGTGTGCCACAAAGAATACTAAAATAGACTGGCACCGTCAGATGAGGTCTTATTATTATCAGTATAGAAGTAAGATTCAGAAGGGAATGCAGGCAGCTTCTGCATGTGCAGTGAAAGGGGCAATACCATCTTGTCCTTTGCCTCAGGCAGCAAAATGTCTTGGGCTGCACACGTTTCATTCTACTTGATCAAGTGAAAGTCCTGTTCCCTTGTTTTGTCTGATGAACTGATGTGGAACTCATCATTAACTCCATCCTTGTCCAAGAAAACAAATGCATCTGGAGGATATGACTGCGGAACATGTAGGGTGTAATCCAAAAAGGTACATTTTTCCAAGCTCCAGGTAGCACATGTTGGGGGCACTGGCTGTTATATTTATGAGTGAAGGAGAAGGCTGTAGCTCCATTCAGTGATTTCTATATCGGGGAGAAAGGGGATGAGCCCCTTTTACCATTTTTTTAAACCAATTTTACTCCTTCTGGTATGTCTCTATCCTGTGGGAGACCAAGATTCTAATTTTGCACAGTGAGCATAATCATATGTGAAAGGCTTCCAGTTGCAGATGTCCAGTCCTCAGCATTCCAAGGAGCAGTGATGGAAGTATATAACAGAGGGTAGCAACAATGGACTTCTCTCTCCTTTCCCTTGCAATGGTAATTGGGGTGTGTGTGTGATGAGGAAATAGTACTGGTATCAAACAGCTTCCGAGGAAATGAAAAACAGACATCATTGTTACACCCTGTTTTCCTAGGTTAATTTTACAGTGCACTAACCAACAGCAATTATTGTCTGTATGGAGGTCTATACTCAGTGGCCATGGTTTGCTCAGCAGACAGATGGCTCCAGTCTTTGGCGTCTTTTGAGAGAACTAGGACAACTTTCCATCTGAAACACTGGGGAGTTTCTGCTAGTCATTGTGGATGCTGGGCTACATAGATTGACTCAACTAAGCTCCTTGCATTCTTATCATGGCTGGAACCACTGATAGTCCCTGAAATCAAGAATAAATTCAGTCCTTTTTGTCCACAAAGAAGACTCCTTGAATAGGCCTTTCATGTTTCTGCCCAAGCTGGCAGTTCAAAGTGAGAAATGAAACAGTGTAATGTTGACTTCAGCCTGTTCAAGGACAGGGACGGTGAGCTCAAACACATTCTGGAGAACCTTTGTATGTAAAAACAGCTGTGATAGTGTTTGATAAATGCTTCAGGATTAAGTATGGACTCCTTGATCTCTCTGACCAGCTTGTTTCAAACTGGGTCCAGCTGAGAAGCACTGATAATGGTGAGGTCCTTTCTGTTGTGTTTGTAAGAACATTTCCATTTAAATGCATATTCTGACCTTCCACTCAGGCAGAATAAATAACCAATAAATTATTCAAGCAAGTGTTTAACATAGCTGGAAATTAACACTCTTTCAACACTGCCCACGCTGACAATCAGCTACAAGGTGTGAGGAAGAATGGAACGACCAGTTGCCGTGTTGAGCTGATAGATCAGCTTACCTCAGAAACAATATTCACTCCAGTTCATCTACTCCATATATGGTGTCACCTCAGAAAAGGGGAATTATAGCCCTCTGTCATCATATGAGAGGCTGGGTCATTTTATGAAATTGACTGCTACTAAGATATTCAGACAAAAAAGGAAGCAGTTATTCACACAGCATATAGATAGTTTTAATTTATCCACACAAGATGGCTGCTGAGGTACACTAAAATCACATATGATGTTCATGACATGTTATGCAGCTCATGAACATGCTTTCGCTTTACACTAAATTAGGTGTATGGATCTCACCACCACCACCAATCTGCATCATGACCTCCACATTTGAGGGGAAGTTTAATCTCCTCATCACCCAATATTTTCTTCTTCAAAAGCCCTTCCTGTTCAGTTAAGAAAGAAAAAAAAGAAAGAAAGAAAACTCCATTGTAAAGTTTTAAGATAGAGAGAAGTTGGGAGTGAAGGACTACAGTTGTCTATATCTGATGCTCCTGACTTCTGGACTGAGGTACCACACAATTACTTCAGTCCAAAACAAAAACAGACACAGAGGTTGTCTGAAGAATTGGGATTTGATATCCAATCCACATCTGCCTAAGCTGTAACTTTAAAATAACATCTCTAATGCAGCCTGCATCTTTCCTGACTTACACCTAAGAAAAGGGTACCTGGTGAAATCCACCTTGCCAAGAACTTTTGGACTTTACGTCTAAGAGTAACTTTCCTAGCAAAATCCATCTTGCTATGAACTTTTGGACTTTATGTTCTTCACACCAGTAAATGCCTGACAAAGTGATCCTGATCCACAAAAGCTAGCAGATTGTATGATTATTTTTTTTAGTGGTCTATAAAGTTATTGCCTACTCTTGCATTTGTATTTTGTAATGACCACATCACTCCCTTTTATTTCTATAGAATTATACTCTGTCTCTCTAATGTAACATTTAAAGTGGATTACACAAATTGACAGAGGGCAAAGATATCAGTGAATAACTAATAGGTATGAAAGCTCAGTTCCAGTTGCTGCAGAGGAACTGTGGAAGATTCTTATTTCTCCTACATCCTGTTTGGAGTCTTCCTATGGGAAAGGGAATGCTGGATTGGTTTGAGCCTGCACTGCTGTTATTTTCCTCAAGGATAGTTGTAAGCAACCTGTCCAGGGAAAGTGAGGAGGAAACATCAGCCCCATTCCTGTTGTGCAAAGGAAGAAAATAGACCCACCATCCATTCTTCATTAATTAAAAACACTATACAACAAATTACACATCCATGAAGAACCAATTAATCATACAACTGATTCATGCAGTTTCTGGTTTGTTTGACCAGAATTCAGTGAAACTACCTTCAAATGTTTTCCATCAAGACTTTGGAGTGTAACAATCTTGGAGTAGGCTGTGAAGTTCTGTAAGTAGATTTTAAGTGGTATCAAAATTATAGAAATTGCTCCTAGTCAGTCACAAGGCAAATCAGAGGATAGGGATCCAACCTGTTTTGGACAGGATTACACTCTCCCCGAAAAGTCAGGTTGGCATCTTGGGTGTGCTCCTGTACTCAACCCTGACCTTGGATGCACAAGTCTCACCAGTAGTCAGGAATGCCTTTGCACAGTTAGAGATGGTGTGCCAGATGCACCCATTCCTTGAGATGTCCTATCTGGCCATGGTGACACATGCCTTAGTTATATCCCATTTGGACTACTGCAACACACACTATGTGGGACTCTGTCAGCATTTTGTTTAAAATAAATATGCAATTGTCTTGTAGAATTATGGGAAACTGAAAAAAGGCTGAGTCATTCAGGTTGGCCTTGGCCAGGAAAATCATGTGACACTTCCGCACATGTGCAAAGTTCAATTTGCTGCATCATGCTTATGTAATGCAACAGTATATAAGTAAGTTGCTGACTAGGCTTGTTTGTTGGGTTAATGTATGGAGGAGCAGCCAGTCACTTTGTCAGAAGGAATCGTGAGAATCTGCCAGTTCTGAAGTGCTAGGTATGTATATTTTTGTAAATACATTCTTGGTGAAGGGAACGTATCCTGTGTCCTGCGTCTTTGGTTTTTGCTCTCAGTTTGGAGATTGTTGAAGAAAATCTCAAACAGCATAACAACAGTGCTGTGCACTCTCAACAGACTCTCATTGAAGAGTGTTCAGAAACTTCAGTTGGTTTTTAATCTTGGTCAATGTTTGTTTTTAATATACAATTTTGTATAGTATTTTAACTGTTATTATTGTACAATTTTAATTGTTATGAGCCACTTCAGGTACCCTGTAGGGAGAAAGATGGCATATATATTTCCTTTAAACTGTTTACATTGTTTGTTTTGTTTGTTATAATCTGTGTTAAAACACTTTGCTGTGCCCCAACCTGAGATCATGCAACACAAGGTGGCATATAAATATTCAGAATAAATAAATTAAATAAATATGTGTAATGATGGATGGACTGTCAGATGATACCATGATGAGGCCCCTGGGACACTGCAGCTTGTCAAAGGCCACACAGGCTGGGTCTTCTCAGAGGCACGGTGGGGATTTGAACTCCTAACCTTTGGCTCTGCAGCCAGATACCTAGTGTAAGATTTTTAAGAGTGGAAAGGTTGGACATTTAAAGACATGTTTTGATTGAAACATAGTGTCAAAAAACAAGTAATTAATGTAAGCAGTAAGAAGTGATTTGAGCTGCCCATGCAAATGACTGAATTAGAGGAAGGATCACCAAAACCATGAATGAGAGTAATCTATTGAGGAACACTTCAACTAGATGTAGCCTGAGATTTAGAACATTGGTTTGCTATCCTTTCTGTAGCTCTTAAGCAGGAGTGGAGTTCCAGTGGCCTCTTAGCCTATATCCAGCCACCAGGGGCTTTTTTGCAGTCCATATGCCCAGCCAGGTCTCCTCAAGGCACTGGAGGGGGGTGAGGGTGCTGGTGAGGAAGAGGAGCAGCAGCAGCAATTTGGTTTTGTTTGCTTTCCTGAAAAAAGACAAAAAAAATTAGTTTTATAAAAGTGAAAACAGATTTGTATTCTCGAAGGCTTTCACAGCCGGGATCCGATGGTTGTTGTAGGTTTTTCGGGCTATTTGGCCGTGTTCTGGAGATTTTTCTTCCTAACATTTCACCAGTCTCTGTGGCCTCCTAACATTTCACCAGTCTCTGTGGCCAGCATCTTCATAGGACAGGAGTTAGAACTCTGTCTGCGTTCTGGTGTAGTGTGTGTACACCAGAACACAGACAGTGTTCTAACTCCTGTCCTCTGAAGATGCCGGCCACAGAGACTGGCAAAATGTTAGGAAAACCTCCAGAACATGGCCAAACAGCCTGAAAAACCTACAACAACCATGAAAACATATTGTCCACTTCTGGTTTTGGATTTGGGGGCTGATGCAGGCCTCAGTGAATGGAGGGGAGGCAAAACAGTGGCACATATAGCTCTCTTCTTTCCTTGTGAGATGGGTCAGGTTGAAAGTAACTGGTCTTAAATTTCCCATTGAATTTTATAACCAGGGAGGGATTTGAACTCGGGTCTTCCAAGTTCTAAACCACCACTCTAAACACTATACAGTTGTATTTGGTACATGTTTACACATATAAGTCAGGGATACATTATTTTGGTTAGTTGCTCTAATACTTTAGCTACTTACATACTTAATGATTTTTTTTATATTTATTGTATAATGATGTTTTTATAATATTTGTAAGCCGCCCCAAGTAGACTTTGTCTAGGGGGGGCGGGGTAAAAATCCAATAAATAAATAAATAAATAAATAAAACTGACCCCCGGGCCTTTGGTGTTTGCTTGCCTCTACCCTAAAGATACAGGATGAAATCTCTCCAGTCTGGAGAAAAAGACTTTCTATGGGAATGCATCATTGAAAATAATGCTTATCCTCCCCTGCTAATGTTACTAACCTGGTCCAGTAGGCCATCTTGAATTTGTTCTGTTCAACCAAAAATCCATTAGGAATTCCCTTCACAAATTATAGACCCTAATCAGAAGGGAACCTCTCTCAGGAGGGAAACAGGAAACAAGAGAATATACACAACATCTTTAGAATTTCCCTCCAAATGGTTCTGGGACAACACAGATAATCATACAAGAAGATGCAATGACTGTGAAGTGGTTGAAATGGGTAGAGGAGGAAAGTGTAAAAGAAGATGAATTGTCAAGTACACATTTTCCTTCTTAGATATGAAGTCAGCCTTTTACTGCTTGACTTTCACCCAGACTTGTCTGGCTCAAAACACTTATTCTGTTTTACTGTACCCATAATGGTGATATTCTTGAAAACACTGGAGGTGAATAAACAAAAAGATTGATATTTAAAATAATTCTTTCCAACATCCAGTGAACACGTTCATACAGTGGGCTGCTGACTTGACTTGACCAAAAGCATGTGCCCTCAGAAACCTAGACTTGCTGCAAGACCATGAGTAGAAGTGGCAACAGGTTAAAGCATAAAGACAGAACACATTCCTAGGTCAGTGACAAACAAAAGGCAGCCCTCTCAAGGTGAACAGACGGCAACTCCAATCAGCCCTAGACAGCATAGCCAATGGTAAGGACTGCTGAGAGCTGCCAACTGGTAACATCTGCAGAGCTGTAACTGTCCTTACCATTCTAAGTACATCATTGTAACTCAGTGGTAAAGCACTCTCTTTGTGTTCCAATGGCCCCAGGTTCTGTTCTTGGCTTTTCTTATTTGGAAAGGATCACACTGCTAATAAAATGTAAAATATGTGCTTGAGATCTCAGAGAATTGTTGCCAGTCAGAGCAGATTGTCCAGAGGTAGGTGGAAGGACAGGTGAACCTGGAGCAGCTCATGGCTCAAGTTGGGAGAGGGATTTCAGCACCACATGTCTGTATCAGTCACCCCTGTGCTTGGACCAGAGGCCACTTGCAGTTGGAAAAGAATTTTCTATGTCCTTTTGACACTGCTGAGATTGATTAAGCCATGTCAATCTTCTGTTACTACTATTATTTGAGCCCTATCATTTTTATTTTTATTTTTACAATATAGGTATCTGTAATATAAGGATTGTCCTTCTCAATCAAAAGTACATATGGCTCAAAATTCTTGTCTCAACAGAGGCCAACCAGATGTTCACAACCAGAGCAGGATGGAGATTGCACTTTCTTTTGTTTGCTTTCAACATGAGATAATAAGAGATTCGCAAAGGAAAATGAAAGGTGAAGAGGGATCTTTAATTAAACCTTCAGCTTCTTGTAGTTTACCCATTCCTATCACTACATATTTTAAACTCAGCTACAATTCCTTTACAGGTGGGATGACATTACAGGCCAATGTCTGACCCTGCAGACATTGTTTGGTCCCAACTCCAGTTGGCCTGATAGGAATTGTAGTCTAGTGACATATGGAAGGTCACACATTCTCAATCTGTTTTATAGCTAACTACCCTGATTAAAACACTTATGGACAACAGTCTGGATTTCACAGCCTAAACCATGAATTACTTGGGTGGGGACATATTACTGATTTCTTGGCAGTGTGATGGACACAACTGTAGAGGAGAGGGATTGAAGATGAAGGGGTATAACCAAAGAGGTTAATTTGCACATTTAATTCTTGTATTAATTTCAACTCCATCTCCACGCAAGAATTGGAGGTTGTTCATGACTTTGTGTACCTTGGCTCAATGATCTCTGACACTCTCTCCCTAGATGTCGAGCTGGATAAATGCATTGGCAAAGCAGCTACCATGTTCTCTAGACTCACAAAGAGAGTATGGCTCAATAAGAAGCTGACGGCATATACCAAGATCCAGGTCTATATAGCCTGTGTCCTGAGCACACTCCTTTACTGCAGTGAGTCCTGGACCCTTTGTGCACGGCAGGAGAGGAAGTTGAACATGTTCCATATGCGTTGTCTCCAACGCATTTTTGGTATCACCTGGCAGGACAAAGTTCCAAATAGAGTAGTCCTAGAACGAGCTGGAATTTTTAGCATGTATACATTACTGAAACAGCGACGTCTACGTTGGCTTGGGCATGTCGTGAGAATGGCTGACGGTCGGATTCCAAAAGATCTCCTGTATGGAGAATAAGTGCAGGGAAATCACCCCAGAGGGAGACCACAGCTGCGATACAAGGATATCTGCAAGCGGGATATGAAGGCCTTAGGAATGGACCTCAACAGGAAACCTTGACATCTGAGCGTTCAGCATGGAGGCAGGCGGTGCATCATGGCCTCTCTCAATTTGAAGAGACCCTTGTCCAGCAGGCCAAGGCAAAGACGCAGTCCCAAAAGCAGCAAAATCAAGGAGCTAGACAGGGGACAGATTGTATTTGTCTTCAGTGTGGAAGGGATTGTCACTCTCGAATTGGCCTTCTCAGCCACACTAGATGCTGTTCCAAGACCTCTATTCAGAGCACGTTACCATAGTCTCTCAAGACTGAAGGATGCCTAATCTAAAATTTCAACTCTTTTGTAAACTTCACTGTAATGTGTTTCTGTTCACTGGAAAGTGGGTTTCACTTTTTAAACTGTCTCTTTTTAAACTGGAATAGTCCCCTTGAGCCCCTAGAGGGCAAAAGTTTTTTCAATTACTGTATCCCCCCCCCCCCCCCAGTATGGGGGCTACTAGCATTGCTGGGGGCCTTCATAACACAACAAAGTTTTCCCCACACTTTCTAGAGGACTAAAAGGGACTTTTCTGAGTATTTTTAATTTTTTAAAAAAGTAGAGCTGGGAGAAAGGCTGGAGTACCTGGGGTGCTGAAAGCAAAAATGCTCCTGGAGGTTTCATTCAGCTTATGGGCTGCATTTTCTCCATTCCCGGCTTGGACCTAAGTCTGCCTGTGATGCACTGTAGCTTCCTCCAGCTTATCTTATTGCATCACTCTCCTCACCTTTCCCTATTCCTCAGCAGACACCTTTATTAAGAACAGTCACTGCCTTATCCTTCTTAACTCATAGTTTTGCATCAGGTTCCTGTAGGTTAATTAAGGCTTAGAGAAGCTGATATTCAAGAGGAAGTATGGTCACCTTTCCATACAACAAAATGAGAGTTGGTTTCTGACAGTTTTAATATGGGGCACTTATCTCATCAGGGACAGTTTTATGCACTTGAGAGCAGGCAATCTTATAGCTGAATGCTATCTGCCCAACTTCCCTCCTTCCCAGTTCTCCCTGTTGTTTAGTATGAGATCTTTAATAACTGCTTTGTACTCTCCCTGTTCTTCACCTCTTATCTCAATGCCATTTCAGGTTTGGTGATTTATCTGTTGCCGATAAGTTAAAACTCTTGGTACATACCATTCTGCCAGGACTGTGAAAATCTGACATGACTAGAAATTCAGGTAAGCACAAGATGACAGACACACCTTGAGCTAACTCTACAAAGAACTTTGAACAATATTCTGTGCTATTTGTATCTGGAGCTGGCTTTTTCCTGCAAGGTATTAACTCCTGTCCAGTCAGCATTGCAGTTTACCTTACTTCATTGTGATGCAGTTCACTACATCATTGTGATGCTGTTCACTATACATGAGCCATGGTTATGAACTGAAGTTGAAACTAAAGGACTGAAGATGAAACTGAGCATGTTTCAGTTTGGAAAGTGCCTAGATGGAAGATCTCATAGGAACCCTATGTATAATTGCATAGAAGGAAGCTGAGATATAAACAACTTTCCTTTCATTACCTACTGCTCCTGTGCTTTTATATCTGAGCTATATCTTCCTTCACAGTATCCGTACCTTAATGTTCTAAAGATGACAAGTTGTGATCCAAGGTATGCTGTTCTACTCAACCATCTTCTGACTTCCTCTTTTTAAGCAAATGTTAAGTGAAAGACTTAATATTAAAAGGAACACAAGATTCCTAACACTCTAAAACAGGATGACAGCAGCCAATGTGTTTGCCAAATGCATTCAATGGTGAAAAAACAACTCTTGAACCTGATCATCAGTCATAAAGAAAAAGGTCTCCTTCCTGGGTATGTGTGTATCACATTTGGTAGTGCAATAAAATGAGAAAAGAAAGCAGAAGGAAAGTGAAAATCACAAGGAAAGCTTGTCTACTGGGATTGCCGGGTTTCAGGGCATCAGCTGAAATTTTTGAGGATTGCTACGCATCTCCAGGTCTCCAAGCGAAGAGACAAATCTCAGGGTGAGTGGCAACAGAGGAGGAGATAGTTGAGATTTTCTGTGTCAGTCTCCCCATCTCCACTCATTCCTAGCTGGCAAAGGATTTACAGGCTCAGTCTAAAGCCATTTGTGTGCGTGTTCCTTAAGTGAAACAAGGAGTCCATGTGCCTGCACCCACTGGCTCTTTTCACAGTCCCTCCTTCACCTCTTGTTTTTTGTTTGTTTGTTTGTTTGTTGTTGTTGTTTTGCATACTCAGATTAGATTAGGCATCCTTCAGTCTCGAGAGACGATGGTAACATGCTCTGAATAGAGGACTTGGAACAGAGTCTAGTGTGGCTGAGAAGGCCAATTCGAGAGTGATAATCCCTTCCACACTGAAGACAAATACAATCTGTCCCCTGTCCAGCTCCCTGATTTTGCTGGTTTCGGGACTGCCTCTTTGCCTCGGCCTGCTGGACAAGTATCTCTTCAAAAACGGGAGAGGCCATGCTGCACCGCCTGCCTCCAGGCTGAACGCTCAGATGTCAAGGTTTCCCATCTGTTGAGGTCCATTCCTAAGGCCTTCAGATCCCGCTTGCAGATATCCTTGTATCGCAGCTGTGGTCTCTCTCCGGGGCGCTTTCCGTGCTCTAATTCTCCATACAGGAGATCTTTTGGAATCCGACCGTCAGCCATTCTCACGACATGCTCAAGCCAACGTAGATGTTGCTGTTTCAGTAATGTATACATGCTAAAAATCCCAGCTCATTCTAGGACTACTCTATTTGGAACTTTGTCCTGCCAGGTGATACCAAAAATGGCATACTCATATATGGCCTATCAAACTATCTGGAAGAAGGCTAACAAGCATCAATGTAATAACTCTTTAGCATTCTTGCTGCACAAGTTCTGGCAATAGTATCAGCAAGCCTGGGAAGAAACTTTCCCCTCCTGACCCTTGCTTGCCAACCTCTGTGACATCACACTTATTTGCCTCCTGATCTTAAGTTTGGGCCCTGGGGTCTAGAGACAACAAACATTGTGACTACATTAGAAATATAACAGAGAATTGTGTGTTAACTTCATTATATTTTACTATTGTAGATACTTCAGGTTCGTTCTGCATTTTATTGACTACATGTTACTGCAAATGAGTAGTGCAGACAAGGCTTTATTCTTGGATCCAAAAAGCTGCCAGGTTAATGATATGTGAAATGTAGGATTTGAGCATTTATTTTCCAAGTGGGAAAAATCATCAAGTAAGGTACAAATTAGAGCTGTGCAACAGCTTTGACTGAATACCAAATTCTGAGTCAAACTGAGGCTATTTGTCAACCTTGTGCATGGCATGGATTTAAATGGATGGGCCAGGCTAGTTTTGGTGAAGATCAGGGCTAACCTTGATTGCTCCGGGGGGGGGGGGAGCATTTGAGGGGTTAACAAAGAAAAAGAAACATCAAAAACCAGGGAACGAGAAACGTGAATCAAAGAGGCAACAAAAGGTTCCACAATAATATACAAGTGCTGACATAAAATGAGATGAGGGGGCAGGGGATTAGGCTTCCATTACTGACAATTTCATCTCCCAGTGCAGGGGCAGGATCTCTTCAGCATCCTCCAGTTTCTGAGAGTGAGGGGAGGGCCACTGCCCAAGGTCATTAGGCTGCATATTGCCTCCCACACCATGTTTCTGCTCATTTCACTGAGGTTAGGGTAGATTAGGACAAGTCCTACATTAGCTTGTTGACAGTTGGTTTCATGTTGACTTACTTCAACTGACACTGAAATCCAGAAACCACAGTAGGACAAGATGGATGGTAGATGTGGAGCACCCAGTCGCAAAGGCAGAAGGACATGAGCATTCTGCATCTTCCAGACAGACAGTCAATGCAATTTTAGGACCGAATGTGTATCCAACTGTGTTAGCTGCTATGCATTCTTATCTAGGCTTTGAATAAATAAGCTCCAGTTTTAGCATGGTAGAGTCTGTCTTCCTCTCCACCATTCTTCTTTCCTACAGGTTTCATGGTATCCTTCTTCCATTTGTTACCAGGATTTTACCTCACCGCATTGGGATCTTCAACCTGGCATAAGCCAAAGCAAACTTTTTCCAGCATTATCCCCAGAGAGGGAATATTGCATAAGGGTCTCTGGTTTTTTCTTCCTTCTTCTTCTACCCTACACTGGTGTGTACATGTGTGTGTGTGTGTGTGTGTGAGAGAGAGACATTCTTGCCAAACATTAAGCTTTCTTTCAAGGTGGCCTGCCTCCATACCTGAAAAGCTGCAAACTGCAATCTGCAATCTGGCACAGTGAATTCTGTAGTTCTGTTCTATGACATTGCCATGTTTCCAACTTTTCATGCATAATCCCCAAAAAGAGCATATCCTGTCTGCATATTTCACCCAGTTTTGACAAAGGGGGAAAAATATAATCGATTGTTGATTTTGAGTGACAGCCAATGAACACCCAACAATTTAGATTTTACCTGTCAGGTAAATGCTAAGAAATGCTTCTTTCCCTTCTCTGTTTCCTACAGCCTGGCCAATGGCTCCCTGCCTCAGGCTCTTCACTTGCCCCAGGGAACGTGTTGCCCCAGCCCTGTGCTGTGCATTTTGTATTGTCTGCATGCAGTGCCACAAGATAAGCATGTTTAATTGTGCAGAGAGAATACACACACTTTTGCAAGGCGGAGGATTAATGAGGACTGCTCAATGTGTGATTTTTCATTTCCCTGGGATCGAAGTCTATTTAATGTGTCTGTCTCTGTGTGGAGTGTGACACACAGCCCTTCCCATTTTACACAAACCTGTCTCCACGTATGCCGTAGCTTTTTTGGATTGCTGCCAATATTGAGGTTTCTTAAAGTCGGATGTGCTTTTGTCCCCTTCATTCTCACAGTCTCTTCCTCCCTCTCTCTGGTAGAACAGTGAATAATAATCTAGATGCAGGACACAGAGGAGCTTACTGCTGCCATTTCCTTTGTCCTCAGGATGGTTCCTGATAGCAACTGTGCTAATTTAATCCAACACAGACCCCTTCTTTGCTTTATCTATCAGTATAGGTTACGGCTATGTATGTTATGGGGACTGCCCTCCATTCATACAAGGGTGATTGGGGAAACACTTGCCACCAGGTGGAGATGCATTTTTAGAGATGTATTGAATGCAAAGGAATCCAATAGAAAGTGGAGAATAAAAGGGAAAGAACTGTACACAGATTCTGGAAAAAATGCTACATTTTCTGAGCTGTCCTCTGCCCTCCCAGCTGTATCTATTCCACTTCTTTTTTTTAAAAAAAACCTACATTCTTTCTCCTTTTTTCTTGTTCACACTTTAATTCATTCAGCCAAGTCCTTTTCATTGTCACTTTGATTCCCTTGATCTTCAGCAGAATAATAAGCACGTCAGTTGCACAGTCCTGGACACAGAGGCAGAAGCAGGGAAGGCATGGCAGGTGGGTGCAGTGAGGCACGGCCTCTCGCTCCCTGCTGATAGAAACTGCTGATAGAAACACCTGGCTGGCAGTCAAAGGCTGAAAGTGGAGCAGGTCATAGCAGAAGGAAAAGGATAAAGGTGATGATTATACTATTTCTATGAAATGGGTAAGTTCAAGAATGAGACTGTGATTGGATTAAATCTGTGTGAATTCATCAGCAATTTTCTTTTTCTTTGTTAATTACAGAATCACAGGCCAAAGTCCTGTTGCATAGTAACACTACTATACATGAAATGACAACTCAGACTGGCAAGTTGCCACTAATTAATAAATCTCTGCTTGGATTCCTCATTGTACACTAGTTGAATGGCTTGGAGCATGACCAGAAATCCATGTGGAAACTTGTTAATTAGTGGCAATTTACTGTAGTGAGTTATGCCATTTTCCTTTCATTAGAATAATTAAACCGTGGAATGTTGGCCATAGAACTTTGGGGCTGTTTGCTTACATAGGGTTAGTTTTAAGTGAAACTCAATTCAATATAGAATTTGATACACGAATTCAAGCTATTTTCCTGGAACAGCCATCATGGTTCTGCATTTGGAAACTCAGTTATATTTTAGATTCTGATGTCCCCCCCCCCCCCCGCCCCTGAATCCTGACACCTCCATGAGCTGCTAAATGCTGCTCCTACTGTCTTCCCTTTTCAAGTTCTTTCTCTCTACTGGCCTTCCCTGACTTAGGGCCTGTTTAGGCTGGCTGTTTTGGGTATGGGGTGTATCAGGCTACAAAGGGTCTGTTGAGATCAGGGGAAGGAGCGATGTGTCATTTGACATGCTCTTCCCATCTGAACTGCAAATGGCTGAGCAGTGGAACAATGGGTCCCAAAGCATCATACTTCTCCTCAGTTATAGACGGCTTCAGTCTGTCATTATGTTATGTTCCTTCTTGTGAGAACTACAGAATTATAGAATTGGGACCCACTGCTGAAGTTGGAAATCCACACAACAAAACCATCTCTATCAGGTGATCATCTAACACTATTTAAAAACCTTGAACAAAAGAGAACAGTTGGTTCTTTTTGCAAACAACTCTTACTCTCATAAAGATCTTCCTAATGTTTAATCAAAACCTCATTTATTCTTCAAAGGCAATTTCCAAGGTCTGCCAAATGCCAGTTTAAACACTACTTAAATATACATATTTACGTGCCTTTAAAGGAAATATAATGCAGAAAGAGATAGAATGCATTTATGAAAGAACATAGGCAAGATTGACAGAGACCTGAGAAAGACTTATCTTTCCATTCTTGGGTGGGAAGTTATGGTAGCAGTAGCACACAGGGAGGTCTGAAGACCCTAATGGCTTCATTTCCCACCCCCTTTAAAAATGCAAGGTATAGCCTTGCTTCAAAATGTCTGCCATATTTTGGGAACCTGACTGCATTTGTAAGAACTCAAACTCTTTTTCTAAACCTAGAATGTTTAAATACAGAATTTTAGGCCCAGTTATCATAATTTTGTATGGTTTCATGGCACTTTGCTCCTTATGTCTAGTATAGTTAGGTAGAAATTCAAAGATCCATCCCTCTCCCCAAGGTCACATTCTGAGTGTACATTCAGTGTGCAGTATATATCCTGTTTTTGTGCCAATGTCTTGTTTAGTTTGAAGAGTGCAAAAGCCATAATGAATGCTCCAACTAACAAGCGGCACCTCATGCCTCCAGTGTTGTTGTCTCACTGCAGGAATTTGGCTTGTTGGAAACACCTGTAGGCAATCTTTAAAGTATATTACTAATTCAGAAAAATAGAGCAGGAGTCTCCAAGTGATATGTTCTACTAAAATAAAACAACCATACAACTACATTCTACAGTTTCCCTTACATTTTATGAAAGCTGTCTCCAGTCAGTAGTAATCTACAGCCTCTAGCAAACCATCATATTGCAGACCAGTTAACTGTAAAAAGAGTATCAATGAAGTCAGCCTTGATTGTGTAAGAGGTGTGAAGGGGGAAGACATCTCAGAGAGATTGTGGATAGATTGTGATTTCAGTATCCCCGCTTGAGCAGTCTTGCCTGCTGCTCCTAGCCGCATGTCAATGGCTGCAGCAATCCTTCAGACAATGAAGAGGAAAGTGTAAAAAGAGAGCTGGGTTTTCATGGAGGGAAATATTGCCAAATGTGAAGAAGGGATAATCAGAAGCAGCACCCTGATCCAGTTGGAGAAATGATCCAGAATGAACCAGAGGTATACAAAGCTGAATTGCTTCTCACTCAAGGAGGAATGAGAAGAACAGTAAACTCAAGGAAGGAAGGAAGGAAGGAAGGAAGGAAGGAAGGAAGGAAGGAAGGAAGGAAGGAAGGAAGGAAGGAAGGAAGGAAGGAAGGATATATATATATCCTTTTCGTTTTGGCTTGATATTCCCTTCTTTGAAATTAAAGGTGTGATCAGACTGCAAGAAAGGATTATATCTGATCACACTGGAAAGGGAATCTTAAAGTGACCCTTCTGTCCATCAGAGAACTGTTCCAGCCCAGCCATGAGTAGTCCTGCCACTAGACCAAAAAGATCCAGCTTGGGCACAGTGTGAGTTGGGCTAGAGTGCTATTCCCTGCACATTGTATGATTACTGAGAAATAGATCACACTGGACCATTCCACAAGAAGTCCAAAATGCAAGCTATATTCTTGTCTGGTTGCAACCTAACCAGAGAGGAGTATGGTTTGGCAGTTCAGCCCAGTTTGGCATTGTGCCCAGAGGAGGCAGGGGAGGGAAGCACACGGCACCTACAGGCGTTCTGCAGGTGCCGTGTGCTTCCCTCCCCTGCCTCCTCTGGGTGATTGCCCACTCACCAGAAGGAGTGTGCTTCCCTCCTCCGCCTCCTCAAGCAATCACCCACTCAAATGAGGAGGCTGAGCAGGGAAGTATGTGCTCCTGCTGGTGAGCAGAGGATCACCCGAGGAGGCAGAGGGGGCAAGTCTGCATTCCTGTAGGTGAGTGGGTAATTGCCCAAAGAAATGGGGGAGGGAAGTGCACAGTGCCCATGGAACACCTGCGCAGGTGCCACAGTGAACTGGGCTGAACCATTGTTCATGCCCATCTCTAGCCCTAATTTATTTCTGTCTACACTGCACAACTAGAAGCAATTTGATAACTGTTTCAACTATCAGGATTCCATCTTATGGCATCCAGGATGTGTAGCTTGAAGAGGTACTTCGAATATTGAGTTATAGCATTACAGATCTCCAGTAGAGAATTCTAAGTACATCACCAAATCACAAATGTCAGGATTCTAAAGGATGGAGTTGTGACTGTGACATCAGACTGCTGTACATGTGTAGTACAGGTCAGTCCTTCAGATTCCAAACTTGATTTTGGGTGATCCTCTCCATCCCATTTGTTCAGGAGGCACCTCTGATCCAGAGCCTTTTGTTGTACAGGTTAGTGCAGGGAGGAGGAGAGGATGGGAATGTTCTGTCTGTTCACTTTCTTAAGTTAACTTTGATTATGATCCAAACCAATGCTATTTCACAGAAGTAGTAAAAATGTATCAGAATGTACCATCATCTTATATAACTAGCAGTGATCAACTTCTTTTGTACAAACTAGCAACTTCAGCTCAGACCATAATTTTCACAAGTTCCTATTATGGATATGTGCACATTTTACAGAGTGGAAGTGTCTATACAACAGACGTGAACTTTTTACTTCCAGAATAAAACAATGCTCAGTACTTTTCATCCTTGTCTTGCATATCAAACAATACACATAGGTAAGGATGAAAAGATTTGTCTCTTTCAGATAATTTTGTTTTTACACATGCAAAACTATCAGAGAATCTCATCCCTGGGGAATATTTGGTGAAACCCCCTCCCTCTCCAATTTTGCCACTTGCAAACAGTGCAGGGAATTTTTTGAAGGCCAATTAAACATTGCTCTGTGATCCTCCTAGACTCCTGCTCAGTCCCACCCTTGCTGCACTAGCCTTTTAGACTGTGTTGGTGTTTATTAATTCTAATTATTTTAGTTTGCAATTATGCTTGCCAACTGCTATAAGCATTTTTAACATGAAAAGAATATTTAATAATGTAATAAGTGAAGACATAAAAAGATTTCTATCCCAAAGGTATGTACCAGAAAGAAAACACAAAGGCAAGAATGGATCTTGTTAAAAATCACCATCCAGGGAATCAAATATTACCTGAAAAGCAGGTTGTTCTTTGTGGTTAAATGGCTCTTTGTTTGTCTGTTTGTTTCTCCCTGATACAGCTAGCTGCCAGTGTTGTTGGTTTGTGCAAATGAGGATGCAAGCACAGTTTGCCTGCTCATAAGTCTGGGAAGGGGGTTCACCTGAACTCTGGACTGCTGCATGAGAAACTAGACTCCTGTATAGCAAAGGACAGATTATTCTTCTAAGGTGGTTCTCAAGGTTGTCTGCCCAGTATCATGCAGAGTTTTAACTGAGCAAAAAGACTTACTAACATAGAAACATGGGGTTGCTACTTACGCAAGCATTGCCATCATGGATGTAGAAAATCTGCCCCCTGTTTACACACCGACAACATTTGCACACACAGTGGAATCCCCTGTTCTGGAGGGAAATTGCACTCAGCAGAAACTCACTTGGATACTGGTTTCTCTGTCTCTGCTACGTGTTCCCAGTCCTAGTCTTCCGTCTCGGTCTCTCTCTTTTATTCATCATCTGCAAAGTTGCTAGGGCTGCTGAAATTGGTTTTCCATTTTATTCCCACTGACCTCTGTGGGATACGCTTCTGAAGAAACATGCAGCTGGGGAGAAAGAGATGATTGGAAGTTTAATATAATAGCAAGAGCCAGTGTGATATAGTAGAGAGAACGATGGGCTGGGACTCAGGAGACTTGGGTTTGAATCCCTGCTCAACCATGGTAACTCATGTGGAGTGGTAATGGTAAAACCACTCCTTAAGTACCTCACATAACCTGATTAGGGTCGCTGTAAGTTGAATGTGACTTGACAACACATAACAACAATGCAATAGCATTTTCTATTTTCAGGCTGATAACATTATACAAAGAAAGTCACTGAATGAAATTTACCTCCTCCTCCTACGAGAAACAAATGAATTGTGCACAATTTGATGATGAAAAGGTAGAGATTGGACATTATTTATTTATACCAAGCCTGTTTAGATTGCCTTTTCATGCCGACAGAGTAATCTCAACATCCAGACCCCATCTGTTTTCACCTTTCTATTTGTTTTCCCTTCTCTAAATCTTCCACTGGTATGACTGACAATTGATGTTGATTATGTTGTGGTAGGAGAGGGCCTCATAGCTAACTAGCAGGAAATCATCATTATCATCATCATCATCTTAGAAGTGCAGAGCTGGAAGGAACCCTATGGATCACCAAACCCAGACAGAACTTTGCAACCTCCTGATATCACCAAAATGTGATATCCCCACTGTTATGGAATATTACAAAAAAAAAAAAAAAAAAAAGGGAAAAAATCCCAAATAAACATATTCAACAGAAGACTTGAATATTTTGGCAAAGTTTATTCATTTATTTTATTTACATTCTGCCTTTTTCCAAGTGTAGGATGCAAGGTGGCTCCCATCATGTATTTTAAAATGGACATAGCTAAATTATACAAATTTTAATATTACGTTTGCCAGCTTTTCAAAGGCTGACAGAGCCACAGTATTCCACAGGAACTCTACTACTGTTGTATTTTAGTGGAATAATTCATCATAGTTATCACACCACTGACATTTCCACCAAGCATTAGCTTTTAAAGATATAGGGTTTTCATTATTTATCATTTCTATAGCACTTTCATATGCAAAGTGCTTGTCACCCACCCCACCCCCCAGTAATAGTCCTTGGTGAGATATATATTGTTTTGGGAGATAGTGACTTGCTCATGGCTACATGTGTCCAGAACACTTCAGTAGAAAGGCAGGATATTCATTAAGAAAGAAATATATACATTTGCACATGAATTTTCCATCCAAATCATTTTATCCATTTCACCACACTGGTGAAATTGTTGTGTTAATTCTTTAAAATTAGCTGTCGTTCTTTAAAATTTAGTTCTTATTTTTCCATTGTTCTTTTTACAGGAAGAAGCTGTTTGTCAGCCACTTTCTCATTTTCAGATAATTCTATTTGAATTCTAATTCTTAAATGAGTTCCATTCATTAGAAAAATGACTGGCAGACAGGAAATAGAGAGAACTGATGGTTGTTGTGGGTTTTTCGGGCTCTTTGGCCGTGTTCTGAAGGTTGTTCTTCCTAACGTTTCGCCAGTCTCTGTGGCCGGCATCTTCAGAGGACAGGAGTCAGAACTCTGTCTGTGCTCTGGTGCAGTTTGTTTGGATAGTTGAGTATACCCACAACAACCATCAGATCCCAGCCATGAAAGCCTTCGAGAATACATAGAGAGAACTGCTATGTGACTAACTAGCATGCGACCAGCATCTAGGATGTGACAACAAGACTAACAGGGCAAGTAACCAATGTCCTAAAAAGCAACAGTGATGCAAACCTGACTGCCTGAACAGAAGCACAACTGCCATTTGCCGTGGTCATAAACAAAGAAAGGAAATTAAGAAAACTCTATTTCAGGTGCAAAGATAATCTTTCACATGAAATTTGATGACAACATGGTGTGAAGGAGGTGGTGCATCCCTCTCTTTCTGGTGGGCAGTAGCAGTGGGAGAGCAGACTATCTTGTTCCTTCTCTGAGTAAGCAGCAGCATCAACCAAACATGACATCACAATGGACAGAGTTTTTTCATAAAGCTGGTGGCACAATTAGAATGATATCACAATGGCTGGTTTTTCTTCTTTAAGTTGGCAGCATGAGCAAGGAGATACATGGTCAATCTCTCACTGAAGCAGGCAGCAGGAACAGGTGTGCACAGCATTTCTATATACACCAGAACTGGTGGAAGCAAAGCCATGCTGGCACAATCTATCTTTCCAAAAGTGAGGTGTGCAGTAGCAATGTGAAGATACAGAGACCACCAAAGGCTCTCTCCCTAAAATGAGCACTACTATACGGATAGAAAATTAAGCAGCAAGAGATGGAAAGTTAACAGCAGTGTGGCTATACTTCTACCCCTGCAGCATAAGAGAAGCAGCAAAACACTCATCATCTGATCCTTAGAGGTAATGTCACCATCATTTGTATTTTCATGACACTTCATGTCTTGTATAGGTGAAAATTTGAAATGAGGTGTTGATGGAGAATGATAAATTCCTTTTCAGAGCTTACTACCTGAACATTTGATGAACTATGATAGAACAATGAAAAGGACATCATTGGATGAATAAAAGTGATCACAATATAATTTTCACAAAGAGAAGAATTCATTTGCCCAGCTTTACCTCTGAGGGGTTTTTCCCCCCTGAGTTCTTATTGCAATTGCTAAAATCCAATAGATAAAAAAGAAAGAAAAACAGTAAAGAGAAGAGGATACCACTGTTTAGTATTCTGTGATAAATGTAGTGGATCAAAAAATGTGCTGCTAATTGCTATCCTAATCAATTTCCTGTGTATAAGGTAGCCAATTCAAAGACCATTCTCCTGTAGAAACATTGCACAATTTTCTACAGATAAGACTGCTCAATCCTATCGTATGCCTTTTCAGCATACAAAAACAAAAACAACTTTCATCAAAACTTAGTTTGTCATTCATTAAAAAACATTTAAATAATTTTTACAATCAGATAAAACCTTGTCTGGTCCTCTTTATACTTCCCAGTTACTTTGCATAATAGATTTGCTAATGATGCAAACAAAAATATAAAATCTTAAGAAATCCATGGTCTATATCAGAGTGTGCAGTTGGTCTACATCAGGGTTGGGGAGATTGTACATAAATTGGGGAACGTTTCATCTTTCCCTAATTTATGAGAAATAACCATGTGGGTTTTTTTGCATGACCAGGATATTATTCATTATCATATATTATGCCATGTTTTTTTTTTGTTTGTTTGTTTGTTTTGCAATTGTTCAATTAATATATTCTGAATTATTTAAAATTCTATAGGAATTTGGTTATATTTCTCTCACTGCAAAAGGCCTATGTTTTGGTTAGCAAATTTAGGAAGATTAGTGAGCTGTAGGAAGAGTAAAGAGATTGACTCTTTAGATTATCTTTAATGCATAATCTAAACATTATAAAGGTATGGCAAAATACTATATCTCAGTTTACCTGGGCAGTAAAACCACCTAGAACATCTAAGAAAACATTGCATGACTCAAAACAATAAGGAGCTTTAAGGTATTAAAAAGTATTATTAAGCCTCAAAATTTGCAATGGTAGATGATCGGCTTAGGCAAGATCAAACAAGATTAGAACAAGAAGAAATTAAATTTCCTTAATATGTCTTTTATGGCATGTGACAGAAAGAATATGGTGGGGAGAGAAGAGAGGGGGAATTAAGTTGTTAATATTAAACAGAAATTATATTAGTAGTCTGATGTAAATTTAAAAATAAATTACCACAGGCTTTTATTTATTATTATTATTTATTGGATTTATACCCCGCACCATCTGGCAACCAGGCCACACTGGGCGGCTAACAACAAGATAAAATAGTACAATATCAAAACAGGATAAAAATAAAATAGTAAATACATTCAACAAATATAATAACTTCTTTACTTCTCACTTTAATTTTTCTGAATCACAAGCACATATATGAATGAAAGGTTTTAGTGGATCTGGCTAAACAGTATGGTAGGGTAAACAAATTAGCACTTTAACCTATAATAACCTGATTTCAACATACTAAAAGGTTACAGATTTACTTAACAGATTTAGTTAGTATTTGATGTGCATATAAATCTGTGTGTAACTGTAGGCATCCTTCAATCTCGAGAGACTATGGTAACATGCTCTGAATAGATGTCTCGGAACAGCGTCTATTGTGGCTGAGAAGGCCAATTCGAGAGTAACAAATCCCCTTCCATATAAAATCAGTAGAACACATATTTTCATGGCAATACACATTCTTAAGTATTAGTTTCTTTATTGTGATGCTAGTAAGTATCTAGATAAAAGTCATGGACAACTTTAAAAAGAATTTTAAAACTGGAAAAGATTTCATTTCAGAGCTTCCCTTAAACTCTTTATGAATGAGTTTAATGTCATGCATTGAACAGGTTTCTGTTTTGGACTCCATCTCCCAGAATCCACAGCTGGCATGATCAAGTTTGTTGTGTGTATTTTCTTTATTTTATATATCCTGTCATCCTTCTGTACTCTTGATAACTGACTGCAATTCCTGAAAAGCCAACAGAGGGGTTTCCAAAGCATAATAGTCACAGATGAACATTTTGGAAGGTGAGGAGTATATGTGCATCCTGTCTCTATACTGTGAAGACAGGGGGCTAAGTCCAGTATTTATTAGATGTAGAGTAGACCAATTCAAATGAATGAACTCATTAGTTGCTGGTTTGTTGTTGTTGTTGTTGTTGTTTAGTCGTTAAGTCGTGTCCGACTCTTCGTGACCCCATGGACCAGAGCACGCCAGGCCCTCCTGTCTTCCACTGCCTCCCGGAGTTGGGTCAAATTCATGTTGGTAGCTTCGATGACACTGTCCAACCATCTCGTCCTCTGTCGTCCCCTTCTCCTCTTGCCTTCACACTTTCCCAACATCAGGGTCTTTTCCAGGGAGTCTTCTCTTCTCATGAGATGGCCAAAGTATTGGAGCCTCAGCTTCAGGATCTGTCCTTCCAGTGAGCACTCAGGGCTGACTTAATTCTCATGGATTTCAGTGGGTTTACTTTAGGTAGGACTAACAATGGATTTAGCCCAGATTATGGCTTTCCTTCCAGTGGACAGTGGCTTGGGGAAACAACTTGCCCATTTTCTGCTTCAAGTAAGCACCGTCATCCCAATGTCATCACAATGGCTGGTCTTTCTCTTTCAGTCAGCAACATCAACATGATGTCACAATGGCCAGTCTTTCTTCATCAGAATGGTAGCATGAGGAAGACAACACATAGGATACCCTTTCTTTTAAGTAGCAGAGTTGGCACAAGGAGTCCTGTGGTGCAGTGGTTAAATTGCAGGACAGCAGCCAAGTCTCTGCTCACAACCTGAGTTTGATCCTGATGGATTCAGGAAGCTGGCTCAAGATTAACTCCATCTTTCCAAGGTTAGTGAAATGAGTACCCATCTCACTGGGGGGCAAAGAGTTGTTTGCATAATTATGTTGTACTGCTCACAGAGTGCTTTAGCACTATGGGGCAGTATACAAGCAGAAACAAAAACCACCACAATGACAATGTCTTTCCTGCAGATGCACAACAGAGCAGGCAGAAGCAGGACTGAATGGTCTCCATCTCTTCTTCTTAAGAGGAGCATATTCAGAAATATGTGGACATAATGTCTCATTCTTAGATGGAAATAGGCAGCAGAGGGTGGATAAAATATATATTAGCACACAAACTCAGCCACTGTAGCGTTCACCCTTTGTTAGGTATAAGTCATGTATTATTCATGTTCTATGCTAATGTGGTTGAGAGGCGGAGCTGAGAGAGAGGTTAAAAGGCGGAGCCTGAGAGGAGTCAGTCAGTCAGAGTGAGTCAGAGTGGTGAGTTAGTCAGAGGAGTTACTTAGTCAGAGTCAGAGAGTCAGAGAGAGAGAGAGAGAGAGAGAGAGAGAGAGTTAGATAGAGATAGAGTTAGAGACTGGTTAAGATAAATAGAGAAGGTGGAAATTATATGGCATGAGAATAGTATGTACACCCCTCCCGCGCGCACGCATGCGCGAACAAGTGCAATGGCAGTGCGCGCTTGTGCGGGCCCGCACGCACCCACGCGTATGCGCAAATGGCGGTGCGGCGCTCGTGCAGGCATTCCAGCACGCTCGCGCAGGCGCAAACGGGCTGCGCAGGGGTGAGTGCGCGCGGGGAGGTCTCTCTTGCCGGCCCGGTCTGGGCCAGGCCAGGGACCGGCACCAGGCCGGGGACCGGGGGTTGGGAATCACTGCCCTAAACGGTTTAGGACCTCGATACCTAGCAGAACGCCTTCTCCCACCTAGATCTACTCGAGTCACTCGCTATAGCCAGGAAAGACGGCTGAGGGGCCTAACGCCGAGAGAGGCCCGGAAAGAAAGAACAAGAACAAGAAACCGGGCCTTCTCGGAAGTGGCCCCTCGACTTTGGAATAGCCTGCCATCAGAGATCTGCCTGGCACCCTCGCTGGGTGTTTTTAAGAGCCAATTAAAGACTTGGCTCTTTAGGCAGGCCTTCCCTCCTGTCAATACTTGACTTTTACTTTCTACTTAATCTTTTGTTTCATATTTTCCATCTTGATTAATACTAATATTGTCAATGTAAATTGTTGTTTTAATTGTTTTTATGAATAATTTTATTGTGAGCCGCCCTGAGTAGACATATGTCTAGAAGGGCGGGATAAAAATCTAATAAATAAATAAATAAATAAATAAATAATGGAGGTAATTGATCCTCAAGAGGCACAAAGTTTACCTCAGGAAGTGGAGGGAAATGGAGACCCTCTAGCTGTGGAACAGGAGGAGACTCATGAGGGTGCCTCAGGGAGAGAAGGTGTTCTAAGCTCCCCAGATTTTGAAAAATGGAAGCTGGAACAGGAATTTAAATTGAAGGAGCTAGCCATGAAAAACAAATTAGAATTGGAAAAAGCAAAGGAAAAGGAGAGAGCTGAGGCCAGACAAATAGAATTAAGAGAGAAAGAAATGGCATTTGAGCAGGAAAAAAGACAAATAGAGATGAGAGAAAAAGCTGAGCAAGAAAACAGACAAATGGAGTTGGAGTTAAAACAAATGGAATTTCAAATGGAAATGAAAAGATTAGAATTGGCTGCTCAAAACAATAATAGTAATAACAATAACTACTCTAGTGAGGGAAATCTCTCAAAAATCGACTTAAAGAGATTTCCACAATATAGAAAAGGAGACTGCCCTGAATCTTTTCTCATATCATTTGAAAGAGCATGCTGGGACTTTAATGTTAAGGATGATGAAAGGATGATAGTTTTGAGATCCCAAATAAGTGGAGATTTAGCTGAGCTGTATTCTCAGATGCCTCTGGAGCAGGCTAGAGATTTTGAAGCATATAGAAAATTGGTATATTCTAGATTTGGCATCAATGCAGAACACCTGAGGAGAAAATTTCATTCCCTTACCAAAAAGCCTGAGGAATCTTATTCCCAGATAGGGGCTAAACTTCTTCAATGTTTAGACAAATGGATGGAACGTGAGAATGTCACTTCTCTAGAGCAGATGAAAAATGTCATTGGGTTAGAACAATTTTATTCTCTTTTGCCTGGGGAATTACGTTATTTAGTTAAAGATAAAAATCCTAAAAATCTATTAGAAGCAGGTGAAACAGCTGATTACATTGGGGAGATTCGAAACCACAGGTTCTCTGAGGTAAATTTTAACAGGCAAAACTGGGACAACCATAAGAAACCCTTTAATAAAAATTTCCTCAGCAAAACATCAGGAAAAGAAGGCCAGAGTGGTGCCTCATCTAAATTAGCATGGCCTAGTTCTCAGATCCAAATGAATCTTGAGGGAAAGTTTAACAGATCTCCTCAGAATGAGAGAAGGTCTTACAAATGTTACAAATGTGGCGAGTCTGGGCATTTACAATTCAATTGTATGAAAAACAAAAGTAAATATGTGAAAGATGATAATCAGACCAAGAAAGTATACTGTTTAAAACCCATAGAAACCTCTGAGGGGAGCAGTAACCATAGTTCTGTCTCTGTGGCAACAACGGCAGCTGAGCCGGAGGACATTCCTGTAGCCCCTATAGTCCATTGTTTTTACATCAAAAATGACAATACTCTTCTTAAAAATGCTGGGGAAGAGATAGTTGTGGGTGGAAAGAAGTACATTGCTCTAAGGGACACAGGTTCTCAAATTTCCATCGCACATTCAGATCTGATAGCTCAGGACAACATAATTCCAAGCAGAACTATGACCCTAAAAGGAATTGGGAAGGAAACTGTAGTGTTGAAAGTGGCAGAGGTTCAAATAACTTATGGGAATTGGTCTGGAAAGTGGCAAGTGGCCATTTCAGATGAAATACCAGCTGCTTTTCTCATTGGATGGGACTTAATAGAGCATGTTAAGAGTGCTTTTGTACTTACATGCTCAAAGGGGGCCCAGAAATCACCCACTGCAGCAGAAATGGATACAGTAACAGAGGGAAGCCTGGCAGGAGAAAGCTCCTTAGAAAGTCAGTTTAATAGCCATCCAGAAGCCGAGATTATGATTCTGAAGAATCCAAATAAAAATAGTTTTGCTCAGGAGCAGAAGGAGGACTTTAGTTTGGTGAGTTGCTTTGAGGCGACCAGTTCACCCATGTTATTGTCTCCTGAGTGTCCTGAGAGATTTTTGCATGGATAAAGAACTTTTGTATAGGGAGGTTTTAGCCACCCCATACAGAGGAAAAGGAGAACTCCAAAAGCAATTAGTGGTCCCAAATAAATACAGAGAAGAAATCATAAATCAAGCTCACAGTAGTTTGTTTGGAGCACACATGGGGATCACACAAACCAAAAGAAGGGTTGCTCAGAACTTCTTTTGGCCAGGCATGGGTAAACAGATTACCTATTACTGCAAGACTTGTGACATATGTCAGAGAAGGGGGACAGGGCAGGACAAAACCAAAGCAAGATTATGTCCTTTGCCAGTCATCACTACCTCATTCCAAAGGCTAGGGATCGAGCTGGTAGGTCCACTGCCTAAAGCCACCAGGCGAGGGAATAAATACATCTTGACGATTATGGACTTTGCCACCAGATATCCTGAGGCAATTCCATTACGTAACATAGAAACTGACACGGTGGCAGATGCCTTAATAAATTATATGAGCCTATTAGGATTCGTGAGTGAAATAGTCAGTGATTTGGGAACCAGTTTCACTTCCAAACTCATAAACAGGTTATGGAAGGCCTGTGGAATCACCCAAATCAATTCTACACCATATCATCCCGAGACTAATGGGCTAATTGAAAAATTCAATGGCACATTAGTACGCATGATCAAAGCTTATGTGGCAGAGAACCCAAATGATTAGGATAGCAAAATACAACCCCTATTATACGCCTACAGGAGCATTCCTCAAGAAAGCACCGGGTTCAGTCCTTTTGAATTGTTACTAGGACGGGGGGTGTGAGGACCTCTAGATTTGCTCCGTATGAATTGGGAAGACTATAGGGAGAGTGACCCAGAATCAGTCATCAAATATATGAACAGGTTGCAAAACACCCTGCAAAAGTCCATGGAGATAGCAGGAGAGAACCTAAGGGCTGCCCAGACCAAGCAGAAGACCTGGTATGACAAAAAAGCCCAGGAAAGAACTTTTGGGCCTGATGAAGTCCTTTTACTTAGGCCAGTCAAGGGTCACAAGTTACAATTAGCTTGGGAAGGTCCCTATAAAATAGTATCAAAAATGAGTAATGTAAATTATGTGATACAGAAAGAAGAAGAGGGTCACAAGGCAGTGCATGTCAACATGCTCAAGCCTTATTATAGAAGAAATCTCTGGACCCTATATGCGATCAGAGAGGACCCAGGCGATAAAGAAGAATTTATGTGTTGGGAAGGGAGAGGGGAACAGCATTTTAACCCTGATGAAGTAAACCTAGGTCACTCCCTTACCATACAACAGAGGAAGGAAGTAGCTGAGATCCTTCAAAAATACCAACCCGTATTTACTAAAATACCTGGGAAAGCGAAGGGGGTAGTCCACCGAATTGACACCGGGGATGCCAGTCCCATAGCTGTCACCCCTTATAGAATCACCGGGGATTACGTCAAAAAAGTGTGACGGGAAGTCCAAGAGATGCTACAGGCAGGCATAATCACCCCATCTGAGAGTCCCTGGGCTGCTCCCATAGTACTAATTGACAAGCCCGATGGTAGCATAAGATTTTGCGTAGACTACCGAAAACTAAACCATGTCACCAAGGCTGATGCCTATCCCATGCCACGCCTGGATGACTTGATTGAGACGATAGGAGGGTGCCATTACATCACATACATTGATATGACCAAGGGGTTTTGGCAAATTCAGATGCACCCTGAGGACCAGGAGAAAACTGCTTTTAGGAGTCCTCTAGGCTTGTTTGAATTCCGAGTCATGGCCTTTGGGTTAAAAAATGGGCCTGCGTCCTTCCAAAGATTAATGGACAAAACATTACATGGCCTGGGAGAATTTACTGTTGCCTACATGGATGACATCGGCATTTTTAGTCAAACATGGGCTGAGCACAAGGAACATTTAAATCAAGTGCTGCAAAGAATCCAGAGAGCCAGTTTGACTGTAAAAGCCAGTAAATGCCACATTGGAGATTCTGAATTAAAATACTTGGGACATTTAGTGGGTGGGGGAGTGATCAAACCTCTGGACTCTAAGATCGAGGCTATCACAAAATGGCCAAACCCCACTTCCAAAAAGCAAGTCCGATCTTTTCTAGGACTAGCAGGTTATTATCAGCGGTTCATCCCACACTTCTCTGCCCTGTTGTCGGACCTCACTAGGAAGAAGGAGCCGGAGAGCATCAGATGGACTCCTGAGTGCCAGCAGTCGTTTGACCAGCTGAAGGAAGCATTAATGACCGGACCAGTCCTCAGCGCACCTGACTACAGCTGGGAGTTCATCATCTTCACAGATGCATTGAACGTTGGACTAGGAGCGGTGCTTTGCCAAGCGGATGGAGAAGGGACTTTGCATCCAGTAATGTATATTAGTAAGAAGTTGCAACCGAGAGAGAAACATCTGGCAACTATTGAAAAGGAGTGCCTGGCGATTGTTTGGTCTTTGCAGAAACTCAAACCATATATCTGGGGACGCAAATTTACACTATGTACTGACCATTCACCTTTACTGTGGATGCGGTCAATGAAAACTAATAGTAAACTGATGAGATGGGCTGTTCTGCTGCAGGACCTTGATTTTGAAATAAAAAGCATAAAGGGAGCCCACAACATTGTCGCAGATGCACTATCCAGGAGGCCAGGTGAAGGATGCAAGGACTTCTAAAATAAATTGGAATGGACTATTGATTAACTGTTTAATTATCTATGTAATATGTTCATGAAAATGTTATATTTCTGTAGGATTGTAAAATTAAATGTCGTAAGTGTACATCAAAAGGTAAAGTATATTATTGAATTGTATTGGAATGTTTAAAGTGAGAAGATATTGTGTTATGTATATATGATGTTGTATTGTTTACAAAATTGTGCCCGAGGGTAAGTAGTTTTTATGCAATGATACCTGTTTGTTTAGGATGAAAAACGTGTTTCCCCTCCCAAACAAACATATTTAAGGGGGGAGGTATGTAGCGTTCACCCTTTGTTAGGTATAAGTCATGTATTATTCATGTTCTATGCTAATGTGGTTGAGAGGCGGAGCCGAGAGAGAGGTTAAAAGGCGGAGCCTGAGAGGAGTCAGTCAGTCAGAGTGAGTCAGAGTGGTGAGTTAGTCAGAGGAGTTACTTAGTCAGAGTCAGAGAGTCAGAGAGAGAGTTAGATAGAGATAGAGTTAGAGACTGGTTAAGATAAATGGATAGAGAAGGTGGAAATTATATGGCATGAGAATAGTATGTACATCTGTAGAACTTCTGTGATTATTAAATTGGCTTCACTTTAATAAATAAGTTTTGTTTGCTTTCACAATACAAGTGTCTGATCAAACGTCATTTATTTTGTGGATTGAGGTAATCCACTGGTGGCAGTGAGAGGAAAACACGACTGGAACCTTTGTGAGGGCATAAAACAGGTGCCTCAAAGAGGTGAACGTCACAGCCACCTTGTTACTAAAGTAAATTGCAAAACTTACAATATTCCAAAAAATAAAAATAAAGAAGACAAAAACGGGGCATCTTGAAGACTGCTACATTTTAATATGAGCTTTTGTGGACAAGTCCACTTCCTCAGACATATTGCTCAGTAAACCAGGCTCTGGAGGCAGCATCCACATAGAAGGCTGCTCTATCATGGGTAGATCAGGCTCACCTGTTGGAAGGCATGTCTGCCTGAGACTTGGGCAGACCAGACCTCTGGTCTGAACAGATACAGAAAGTTAGCTTATTACTATATATGATAAACTAAACAATATGTACACTTTTTCTGTGTTCTCATGGTGCTGCTGTTCCACTGTGGAGGTGGGGAGATCCTGGCAAGGAGTTCATTGTTGTAATTACTTCACTGTATTATTTTCACATCATGAATTACATGGTTGGTTGGCGTGTGCATTTTTTGCTGCTTGCTTCAGCTGCCAAAAATGCTAGTTAGAACTCTGAAGGCAATACATTCTCTGCCAGAGTTGTTTTGTAAAAAAATGTTGTTGTTGTTGTCGTTGTTGTTGTCGTCATTGTTGTCTTTGTCATTGTTTTCTTGGTGATGCATCACTTTGCCCATCCCTAACAACATCTTCTTAGTCAGTACTCGTGTCAAAGTGGAATTGTGGCAAAGTAAAACAACAAACTGAAACAAAGGCATTGTGTCACAGAGGTGATTTCCTGTAGCAGCTGGAGAGCATTCTGGGGTAGGTTCATACCAGGAGGAACAGTTAAATATTGTCTCAGACAAGGTTCCGTTAATGGTGGCCAATTTCTAAGCAGTAAACTAGGCACACTATTTGGAATTAGAGCTTTTGGCTATGAGGAACACAAGCAGCATAAATCACTGCAAGAGCAAAACCCTGTTAAAGGTTCAGTACTTAATGTCATTTCTACACAGACAGGTATGCACACATTCCTGCATGGACCTGTCAACAAATTAGAATTTTTGCAAGACTTTTGAAACTTGGCAGGAACAGATTCAATCCTTATCAACTGAATTTCAGCAAAAGCAAAATCTGAGATAGATTTGCAAGGCTGGGTACAGATGAGGCACCTGTAGAGCTTTCTTCAGATAAGTGAAATTTTTTTTTATACAATTAGTATTAGTTCTCTAGGACATTTCATGCATCTTTTCACAGTTTATAATTTTCATACAGAACTTCAGTTTTTGGTTGAGAATGAATGTGATTCTTTCTAGACACTCTTTCATTCTTTCTCTATCTTAAAAGTACCACATCCAGCTAATTGAGGCCACAGTTTTTGACTTGGCATTTACTCCATTTTGAAAATTTAAACACATTTCAATGCATTTTTTATTTCTAGTGGTTCCTTAGATCTCTTGGTATGCTAAACATCACACCCATTCTGGTTATTAGAATATGCTAGAAATTTAAATCTGCAGTTGAAAATAAATCCCCATATAACCTTTTCTTCATTCATTTCAGATATGCTTATGGTGTTCCATGCTGATAATCTGGTGAATGTCATATTTATTAGAAGGGAGCTTCTCTGAATATATGTGCTGTACGTAGATCTCCAAATGCTAATAAATAAATAATCATGTGCTATCAAGTCAATTCTGACTTGTGGCAACCCCTTTCAGGGATTTCCAGGTAGAGAATACTCAGAAGTAGTTTACCATTCCCTTTTCTCAGTGGGTATCCTGGGACTTTGCAGCTTGCCCATGACTCCATAGACTGGCTTTTTCCTGGGAGGCACAGGGGGGGAATCAAACTCTTAACTTCTGACTTCATGGCTAGATACCTAAATCACTGAACTATCTAGTCAAATATTAAGCATTAAGGATATCTACTCATTTCACAAATATCTGCTGTTAAGCTGAGGACTGGTTCTGTTGCTTCTTTAAGTAAAGTCAGTTCCTCTTAGAAGTTACTAGAACTGAAAGTGGAGCCCAGTTAAAATTTTCTGCAGGCTTTTGGCTGTGAAAAAGCAGCAGAGAAACAAACAAAAACACTCTTTCTCTTCAGGTTTTATTTCTATAAAAATGCCAGAGATTGGGAAGAGATGGGAAGGACAGAGGGAGGCTGAGTGATTAAAAGGTCTACCTTCTAATCTGAGAGCATGTTTTATGAGGCACCAACCACCTCCACTCAGCAATTGGTACATTGGAAAGGCTTAATGCATTCAAAGAAACAAAGATCACACATTTTAAAATGTGAATGGCTAAAATGTCTATAATGGTGAGGGAAGAAGGTGCACAAACATGCATTAGTCAACCAGATGTGTACGTGCAAAAACTGTATAAAATGCATAAAGGATTGTGTCCATTCCATTCGAACATCCCTCCCTCAAAAGTCTCTTAAGCCAATGAGAATCGAGGTCAGAAAGAAAATGTAGATAGGATTTGGGAAACAATGAAATTATTTCCATGTCCCTGCTGTGTATAAAAGAAATAATTCTAATGAACCTATAGAAAATTACTACAGAAACACAGAAACACACATACCATGCCAACATTAATTACTGGTAGAGATGGACACGAATTAAAAAATGAATCACCAAATTCACTCAAAACTTGCTAATTCATCAACTCTTAGCAATTTTTGATTTGTTGATTTATTGGGCTGTAAAATGCTCCCCAGGCACCTAGTGACACCAAAATTGCAGAGAAGTTTCTACTGACTCTCCACTACAATCCCTCCAAGTTTGGGGAATATTGGGTTTCCCTAAGCCAACTGCTAAAGGGAGCTTTCCTGGGGTGACTCACTTCAAGGGTGTATAACTTGGATGCCTGAAACCCAAACTCCACCAAAGTTGAAGGGCTTGTAGGGGAGAGCCAGGGGAAGCTTCTCTGCAAACATGGTGTCTCTAGGTGCTTGAGGGAACATTTTATAGGGTTTTAAAGTTAAAAAATGAATTAACAAATCAATTCATTGACTTATCAGAAAAAAAATCATAAATTTGGAATTTGTGATTTGTTGACCTTGACAAATCATGAACCAAAGTGAATCACCATTTTTCTGATTCATGCCCATCTCTAATTATTTGCTTATTAAAGAAATGAGGTGATCAAGACACTGTCTTGGGAAACTACCGATGTACGTAGAATTTTTACCAGTGTATAAACCGTAGTGTGTGGATCCTTTCAGCTGAAAGCTGAGCTCTCCCATCCTTTCTCCCCACTTCAAGAAAGCAAGGGAAAATGATATATTGTGTTATGGCAAAGAACACAAACAATCCTAGATTGTGTGTTGCTTTGTGTTAACAGCAGTCTTTAATACACGACTGTAGCAAAAGGCTCTGCTAGGAAAAAAAAAAGTAGGGAAAGAGAAACAAAAGGGAGACAAGATGTCTTTTCTTTTTCCTTAATTAATTTTGGAAGATGATGACATCTCAGGATGAAAAATGAGTAGTAAATGCCCTGCTAACAGCCCTTCATAAAGATCTATCTCTTTGACAAATGAGCTCGAAGGCATAGGACTCGGGAACTGAGCGCTGTCAGTACATTAGTGGGGGCTCTACAGTCAAAAGAAAGGAAGCAAGGAAAGATGGGTGTGAAAGGGATTCAAAATGAAAGTCTCCCATTGATGTTTCTCCAGCCTTTTTGTTGAGAGCTTCCCTTCTTTCTGTAGCATTGTTTTGCTTAGCGCCTGATCAGCAAAAGTTCTCCATACTGGCAACATTTCCAGGAATTGATTATCTGCATTTTTGTAAAACAAAGGTTCAAAGGTGACAGGATATTGATATTGCTTCCCAAGTAACAGCTGGGAGGGAAGTTTGGATCTAGAAAACTGGGACAAATGCACACATGAATATATGAGAATAAATTTATTAAAAGTTTATTACAGTTTCCATGCAGATTCTGACTAACAAATGAACTGAAATGTGCAAAAATGGAAAGGACCCCAAATTAAGAGATTTTTGCACCCATATGCATTGGATAAGATTGTTTATTTTATTTTATTTTATTTCATTTCATTTTTGTACCATCCATTTGGCCAAAGGCAACTCTGAACGGTTTACAACATGAAAAAAACCAGGAATCAATCAATGTAAGACATAATTAACTACATGACTAAAACTTCAAAATAACCAAAGTTAAAAGACCATGTCATTTAAAACATTAAAAAATACATAAACCAGTGAGCAGGAATTGTGGTCATCCAAAATACCTGGAGGGCACCCTCTCATAGAAGCACATACTCTCAGAGTTTGATATAACTTCTTCAGAAATGTTCATACACACCTAATGTGTTTGACATAATATATGAAGTGTCCAGTGATAGTGCAAGGGGACTCCTTATCCTTTTATGTTGGAAATAAGATTACGATTGCTGATCTATTATTTTATCAGTAGGGGGGCGAATTTGCGGGAGAACCAGTAATAGGGAAAGATAACCAGGGGAAACCAGAAAGTCTTGTTAATAAGGGAGAAGACTGGCATGGAGAGAGGCTCAGAATGGAGAGAGTGGAGAAACCACTGGGAATAAGAAATTTTGCAAGTGTTCATCACAATCTTTCTTGGGACTCAGTCAGGTTGGGAAAGTGCCAGTTGAGAAGGGCATTCATTCCTTCTATTTCAGATCAGTGATCAGAGATAGCAAGGATGGCTGCTCTACCACTTAGCTGGGAGGGAAAGGCTTACTGGGGAGCCTCCAGAGGCTGGATTGGGAAACTCTGGAGGCTGATCTAGGACTATGGGCTGGATTTGTCACTTTCTCTACTTCAGAGAATGAGGTGGAAAGAAAACAAGCCATAGAATTCTTTTTAAAATTAGAATAGTTTTAAATATTTACTTGTTTTTAATTATTCAATTGTATTTTAATTAGCATATAGTGTTTTTTTTAATGTTTAACTTATTGTTTTTAATTCTGTTATTTTCAATATTGTGAGCCACCTTGGGTCCCCTGATCATGAGAAAGGTGGCCTATAAATAAAAATAATAATAAATAGAACAGTGTCCTAAGGGCCACAGAAAAGGCCCTGCTTCCTCATGTGGCTGTGTTTTTATGCTGGTAAATGGCTGTAGCAAGAAGCTCTGGGAGAAATGTGCTAGCAAGTGGAACAGAGCAGAAGAGTTTTTCAATGAACAGCAGAAAATTCCAAAATATTCATGATTTGGCCTGCATGTTCAAAGCTGGAATGGCCTCTAGGAGATGGTGTGTTGCAATTCTTTACTAATTAATATGCATTATTTATTATTATTTATTATTTATTGGGATGCTTGTTTGTCAAGTGTCCACTTCATACTAATAAATATAAAACAAAGCAACATTTCAAAGATGGAAGGTCTTGTAACATATTGTCCTACAAAGACACTGGTTCAGTGTCACTTAAACCCGGGAGGCCAGAAACATCTCATCTTGAAATAAGATCACTAAGATAAACTACTTATGGGGGTCAAATCATCTGACGATCCTGTCTGCTCAACATCTTGTGGAGGGAGGCATTTCCACATGGATGCCATTTCAAGTGGTTTTCTTCTAACTTGTGTCACGTGAAGATGTTACAGAGCAAAGTGTAAAAAAAAAGAAAGTTCAAAAAAAGTTTTTTGGATTAAAATTCAAAGAATCCCAGTGATCATGGCCATTGGCCACAGACGTCTAGATGTTGTCGTTGAAAAAAATGTATTTTTTCCTAAACTGTAGCTGCAAGCTACTGCAAGTGTTTCCTGGATCTAATATATATATTACACACACAATACACACACACACACACACACACACACACACATTTGGGGGAAGGTTGACTCTTTGTTTATACTGATAAACCCTGGCAGACCACTTAATTTTGGGGAAACACAGTGATGTAACGACAGTCGACCTCTCCTCTCTCCTCCTAATAACCTCAACTAAAGAAGTGAAGACCCATAAAAGCCATTCCCACAGGACAACCACAACTATAAAGTTTATTACCCAATAAAGAATGATCTGCAAATTTAGAGGCTTTTTACTGATCAATAAAAGCAGCATTAACTAAATGATCAGTGCTTACTAACCCTCTCCTTCGCTCTTCATGTCAGCCCATCCCAGCTATGCTGAAATCAGACTCCATCTTTTGGGCAAAGTCCAAATTTCCCTTTAATCAGCTCTGGAAGATGTAAGTAATGTCTAATGTGCAAATGAGTAGCTAGTTGCCTGCAAGGCTGGTATAATGATGTTGAAACAACCATCAGGTCTATAATTCTGTTCAGGAGGGGAGGCCAAGCCTTCCTTTTTGCATGATGGACAATGGCACAGCCAAGTATTATTTTGTCCAGCAGCTATGACTTTCCATGATCTGATCAAGGGACCTATGGATTTCTGACCATAATCAGCCAAACAAGGAACAGTTCCACATTCTGCTCTAACGTGTGTCAACAAAGCTCCTTTACCTGCAAGGTGTAGCAGGTCTGGGCATTGCGGCTGAGGGATTTAAAAAAAAAAGCTTTATTATTCCAAACTTATTGTTATAATTCTTTTCTTTCCAAAATTTTTGGTTTTCATTTCATTTATGTGTTCTTCACTCCCTCGTATTCCAAATTTCAGTTTGAGTTTTGGACATTTTTCATTTCAATGGGATGGATGGAGGAAACCATCCCTTGAAAGACTACAATGTGGTTTGAGTGAGTAGAAACCCACTGAGAACCATGTCAATAAATATAAAAGAAAATCCCTAAATAATAACTTTAAAAGACATTCATTTTTAGTGTATTCTTATTGCATTTAATCTGTAATTATGTATGGAGCTCTTCTGTGTTTATTCTTCTTTCTCATGAAACAAATGTACCTTGCTAGTCGATAACAGTCACTAATCTTACTATAACACCACATCTAGCTCTCTTTTGTTTCTGATCAGGGTGTCAAATGTTTGCTTCTCAGAACTGTTTCACAAACATGTCCAGTTCCTTTCTGAGGACTGGCTGGTGATGTCTTGGCATTTTTTCCTCTCCACAAGCTGAACTGAATTTATAGGATTTTTAGAACCCCTATTTTTCTTTGCCTTCAGGCTTGAAAGTTAAATGCTATGTAAACACAAGGGTGCATAAATAATGAAGGTTACAGAGCAACCTAACATCCATGAAGTGGCTTGCTTAGTGGATAAGATTGCTCTTAGCTTGCTCTTATGTTCAATTTGTCTTATAGCATTGCAGAATGGGGCTATAATCTGGAGTGATCTTGGGTCATGCCAGGACATAAAAGAAGAACTCAGATAGGGTAGCAGCTGATGGAGTAAGTAGTTTATATTCAGAGAGTCAAGTATTAATGTGAGTTTCCTGAAGGATTTTGGAGAACATCTGGATAAAATGGGGAAAAAAAGGTATTTTCTGTTGTAGCAAATAAATTTAAAACATTTTATCCTTATGAATGGTCAACTGATCATTCAGTTTCTAAATCAAGCAAGCCATAGGGCTGCTTGGAATCTGGCTCTAACAGCATCTTCCAAACATATCCCACAAACATATTGTACCATCTCCCCACTTCTAAGGAGAGGTGTTGTTTCCTGAAGGTACTCAATCTTGTCTTAACTTTCATGTTTCAGAATTTAGTGAATAAAAACTGAGATTGACAGGTCCTAACATGAAGCTGTCTTGAACCTTCTTTTCCACCACTTTGTGTGGTGTGACTGCAGGCAACAAAAGTATAGCAGGAGTGCTTTCAGCCACAGGAATGTCATGGAGTATTAATCATAGCATCCCATAGGTGTGGAGTTGATTCCATTAGAAAAGAATTGATAAGATTAATGTGAAGTCAGAATTATTTGTTCACAAAGGACTAAACGTTGGCTCTGCAGGACAGCATCATGGTAGGTAATGATAGAATAGCTGAATCAGACCACATAGTTTCAAGAAACAAAAATGCCCTCAGTATAGAACACTGAATGATAAAAACATCCCTCCCCTCCCCTAACTAGGGATGTAAATCTTCACTTTGTTCATAAAGGTGAGAATTTTTTTAAAAAAAATCAAACTTTTTTCACCTTAGTATGTAAGATTACACTAATGTGCTCTTCCTTTTTTATTATTTTTCTTTCCTCCTTTCTTTCCTTTTTGCATTTTAGGACTTCTGAAAAATGCAAACATATTTTTGTGGGGTGGGAGACCTCTTGTCTTTTCAGCACAAAAAAAAACCCACGCTTGTATTGCACAATGAATTGGTTTTCGTTTGTTTATTTGCTTTTTGCAAACATTACATTGCACAAAACCTTTGTATTTTTTTCACAGTGTAATATTTGTCCTAAAAACTTGCAAGGTTTTCTCTATTGTTCACAAGCAAAAGTTTCACAGCAGTGGACCATATTTTTTTTCAATGGTGTGTCTCTTGAGACATCCTTTTTTGTTTGGGACAGGAAAATTTGTAAGTGTTTCTTACATTCTTAACTCAGTCACTGATCTAATGTAACATGCCACAATCAAAGAAAAGCATCCTGCTGTACCCTATAGATAGAAGACAAATCAAAGCATGCTGCATTTTTTTTTTTAAATCATTGCTCGGAACCCAGCCTAAGGGTTCTTCCTTTCTTCCTTTCTGCCTCTCTTCCATTCTTCACTGTTTATTTTGCTGATGGTTACAATCATCTGCCTGGAGATCATTTTCACATTTCTTTCCTTTTTTGTGAAAATGTCTGCAATGTTAATTTGCTGACAACATTTGTGTTGTTTTATGAACATGAGGGGGCAGGGAGTGAGATTTAGGAGGCAAAAAACACACTTCTAGCACAGTTCATGGTCTGCATAGAACCTCTGTTTATGCAACCGTACTCCTGCAGAATGCTTTGCTCGCCAGTAGGAATCATGCAAAAACAGAGTTCCTGAGCACAAATGGAGCCCAATGTACATACAACTGCTGACAAGTGTGCTTTATTCAGATGTGGAAGTAAATATGCTTAGGTCAAGGGTGAAAGGGCTTGCCATCAGTCTCACTTCTCTTCCATGCATTCGTAGAGCCTGTGGAGTTGGCTTTAGCAGTAGTTCATTCCAAGGGAAAGAATTTTCCAGTTCACAACAAAAGATGTGAAGAAACTCTCTGATATATGTCGATCACTTGCCAATATGATTTTCCAGTGCAAAACCTGGTAGGGATGAGATCTTCTTGAATATATATCTGATGATTGGAGAAACCAGCTGAACACCTAAATATTCATTCAGGCATGCTGGAAGCAGCAAGTCACCTCCTGCAGCGAAGTGACTGCTAGCATCCTAACAGGCTTCGGTTTAACAAAGCCAGCTTCTAATAGGTGTGAAACGAAGCTGCATACAAAAATGTGAGCTGCTCCCTCGAAATGCTGAGCTTCATTACATACTGGGGGCAGCGGTAAATTGTGCAGAAAAGAAAGAAAATAATGTTTACTCAAAGGTGTTTTCATGGGCAACAAGCAGTGTTTAGATGCTGAGTACCAAGATTAACTCAGGTGTGAAAAGAAAAAAGGCAAACATTGCTAGCGATAAAATGCATCGGCTCCTGGAAATTTCCAAAGGCAGTTGGGATAGGCACTGAACATGGATGTTGGCTATCTGGCATTCCCCTGCCACACTCTGATGTTTTAAATCAAAAAGCCTAAAGTCCTTGGCATTAGCCATGCTTCCTGGGGCAGCTGGGAGATGCGATCTGAAACATCTGGAGGGCACTGAGTTGTCATCCTCTGACTGAATGTATGGAGGCAAGGAAAGAAGCTTACATCCCTATTTGACCAGATACATGGGTCCCAATTCATGTGTAGTCTTAATGACTAATCACATTATACAAGTTGGAGTCATTTTTGATGTATGGAAGTGTTTCACAATTTAAGAATGAAAGCTAAATTCATTGAGTAGGATCTACATTCAGTCACATGTAGAATTATGGGGATTTAGGTCAGTCATGTCTAACATGTCATTTTCACACCAGATTCTTTAGTGCCAGAATTTTCCATTTTCATTTCCTATCGAAGTAACGCACAAGGACCGATCTATGTTGTCACGATCACCTCTCCCTAAAGGTATAATTATCTTGGGCGAGGAGTCACTTTGGATGCAAAACTACCACTTTTATTACCTGAGGTAGGTCCTTTAAGCCTCAGAAGTGTGTAGATCTTACTCCATGGACAAGCTCAACCTTAAAAAGTACCCTTGCTTACTTTCAAAGCAATCAACCATGGACTGTGTGCTCTCTTGGACAGCACAACAGACTGGCTAGGTAGGACCTCTCTATATTACAGTAGCAATGAGTGACCTTCTTCCTCTCCTCTGGATTTAGGTGCAATCCTGCTGTTCAAGAGACAAGTCTTTCAATTAAGAATAAATGTTTTATTAAGAAAATAAAGTAGTTTTATTCAAACACAGTTGTAGCCTTAAAAGGCATAAAGCATTAGGCATATCCAGCAGTTACCACGATTCAAATAAGCTTACTATTCCTAGGTAAAATAAGAACAACTAAAACTAAACGAAGTAATCATCTTTGCTCTCTCTACATGTTCGCACCTAGAAGCTGGGCTATTTCTCCCCCCTCTTCTCCTTCAAAAAGCAAACCTCCCTCCTCTCACATTCCACAACATCCCCCCACAAGCGAATGGCTCTTCACATACATGAACAACCATTTTCTACATGCTTCTGGACCATCCTCCTTATGACACTTCTAAGGTGTTGACCAATTAAGTCCAAGTGGGTGTAATACAGTTCACCGCCCAGATTTCACATGAGAAGTTTCCAAAGCCAGGTGGCTTATCTTTCTCCCAATTAAGCGGTCTCCTTCTGGGCCTCTTCGGCCTTGCATCCTTATCTCCATGCCAGGTAAAGCAACTGTGCACAACAGTCTCATACATTCCGTTGCTTTTAAATTCATCTTATACAGAACCTAACAAACTCCATCTTTGTATGACTACAAGTTCCAGTTTCCTTCAATTTCCTCACATATGTCAAGAATTAAGATGTTTGCCTTTAACCTGAAGGTCCTATAATTAAAAATGGCCCTTCCTAATAAAAAATAGTCACCTCCCAAACTGACAAAGCTTCGGCTGCACCAACTATCAGGTAATGCTTGCCGCCCCAAGTATGTTAAATTCACAAACCACTTATTGGTCTTATTTTCCAGCAGGGGTGACCTTTTTTTCTTTTTCTTTTTGGTCCATAACTAGAAATGAATAATCTGAGCACTACTGCACTAAAGTGAGCACTGGGTAAAAATACTACAGCCATTTTACTTCCTCGGTGTTCATTTAGGGAGCAGTCACCTCATTTCTTGTTTAAAAAGTCTTTCACCAGGGATTTAAAAAAAGAAGTTTAGGAATTACGGCTTTTTCAGATGCAACATTTCCACCAACTCAATCTCCTCCAAGTGATGTTCAGTGACAGAGAACTGTAATTAACAGTCTTTGCACCTTCATCAAACTCCTGGTGTAATTCCCATGAAATCCTCACTACTAGATCTGCTCTTTGAAGAAAGCAGGAATACAATGGAGCCATGGAGCTGACATGTCTCCATCTCAGTACCTCCTAGGAAATGTCAGGAGAAGAATTCAGAAGTATGGGGGAACTGGATCTCCACAGCATTTATCCCAAGCCTCCACTTGCCATTCTAAACTACACCTCGCTTTCCAAATATTCTATTCTTGTTTTTATATATTTTATTGAAGATATTTTTATCCCACCTTTCTTCTTAAAAAAAGACCCAAGGCAGCTTACATAACTAAAAAAAAAACAGTATTTAACATTAACAATGGTGAGGATACAAATACAAAAGGATCAGACAAATGCCATACAAAAAAAACATTAGAAAGCAGTAAGGTGCAACAATCCATTTAAAAACCCCACTCAGGAAGCCAGTCACTCAGGGAAAGCTTGCCTGAAGAGAAAGATCTTCACTTGTTTGTGGAAGGACAGCGAAGACAGGGCCAGTCTACCTTCTTTGTATCTTTGTTTATTATTACAGAGAACAAAGATACAGATGCAGATATCAGTGTAGGCAGAATACATATTTTTCCTATAAGAGGAAAGGAGCAGTAATTTTGTATTTGAGAACTGCTACAAGCAAAGACTTGGGTTCTTTTCTCTCTTTTTTTGAAGTCATCAAATATAGTCCACCCATTTTGCTTCAACAGACCCTACCTCTTACCTCCACAACTTTATCCCCATTGAAGAGCACAGTCACGTTATAGAAATACTGCAGAATAAGTCGCAGTGTTATTGAAAGTGATTTAAAGTGAGGTGGCAGCCATGTTGTATTTGGATTGCTATTTGTATTCCCTTGGGGGGTACTTTGAAGCTATTGCTTGAGGAGATGGGGCTGGAGGGGGTATCCTATGGGGACATTTTGGGTATCAGGAAGAGAAGGAGGAAAAATGTAGACAGAAAGGAAGGGGGATTGACCGCCATGTGGCAGATCTCTCCCTCCTCAAAAGTAACATAATTGAAAAATGGTGCAAAGGGAACAAAGCTGTGTGGACAGGGCCTACTTCCATGTAAGTGTGCTCAGGAATGTAGCCTGGATACCTGTCCTCCTGGTACTTCCAGCTCAGAGCTAGCTTGGATCCCTGTGCCATGTGCAAAGCTCACTGTACCAAAGGCAAAATGAGAAGCACTGACCTTGCAGCACCCCTGCCTCACCAGATTGTCTCCCCATTCCGGGCAGGAGTAGTGGCAGAAGCTGGACACCTCTGCAAAGGAGCCATCCACTTTCCCAGATTGGCGCTAGTGGAGGATGTGGTGTGTGAGTAGCGAAGCTAGTGCTCTCCCTTCCTTTTCTTTCTGCCATCTACCCCAAATCCAGTTTGCCCAGTTGTCATCTCAGGATCAATTCCCCCAGTCCCAACCCTCTTCAGGAGAAATTTATACCAACAGAGGTGTTCACATTGGACAAATTGATTGAAATTACACCAGTGTAATATAGTGGATAAAGTGATGGATTAGAACTCTGAAGAACAGGGTTTGAATCCCCATCGAGTCATGGAAACTCACTGGGGGACTGGAACTGGTAAAACCACTCTTTAAATGTCTCACTTATCTTGACAGCCCTGTTAGGGTCACCGTAAGTAAGTTCTGACTTGACAGCACATAACAACAACAACAACTGGTAGAAGAGTAAAATATCTCACTTCCATTCAAAAAAGCCCAATTCCTGACAAAACAATCTGCTCTTCCATGTAGTCACCTTTTAAACTTTGATTTAAAACATGCTAAACCTGATTTAAAACCCAGTTTTTTATTAATGTAACCATACCCTATGTCTAAGAATCAAATTACACAAGAAGGGAAGGTATATGTCCTGCTCCTAAATATTTCCCCTAAAGTCACAAAATTCCTTCAAAACTCCACGTCTGAGTTATCGGACTTGCAAATGAGGATTGTGTTTATCTCCCAATAGCTAATCACTAAAGAAAAAGGAGGGTCATTTGCATGTGGAATGAAGAAAGCTTGCAGTAGAATAAATATCTTTTAGAACTTCAGAGAAAACTACTTCTGATTATTTTGAAACTACACCATCTAGTATGAGCTAAAGAGTATCTGCTGACTCTACACAGCCAAAACAGAATACTCCCCAAGGGAAATGGGAGTATATACATTTTAAAAGATATTACGAAAAGTAAAATGTCAGTTACAACTTGCATATACCCTCTATGCAACTACATCTCTATTTACACTATTGGGTAATTAAAGGCAAGCAGCACACATGCCAAATGACAGTCCTTACCCTCTGAATACAGAATAATCCTGAGAATCTGAAAGAAATCTTTGGTTTTATTACTCATCACTGACTACACATTAAAACCAGCGCCTGCTGTAATAATGCTTTTCTTCATCTTCAGCCGACCATTATCGGCACAGGTGGGAAAACCAACTCTAAAACACTAAAAGCTGCAATCAAAATTATTGATGCCATTCTAAATGAAACGAAGGAAGCAGGCAAGAGACAAATAAATTATAGCCATCATGACTGGGGCCTAATACATTTTTTCCCCTGGTGTTTTATGTCTAACTCCATTTTGTATGCTTTGACTGCTACTATTTCAAGGCTTGGTCTTAATTACTGGAGTCCAATTAGCAGGTTTTAAATGTTTTCTTTTAGTACGGAATGTTTTCAAGAATAGCAACAAAAAGTAAAAGACCATGAACAACAGCATAACATAAACAACGTTGGCAGGGGGAGACACCTAATGTTGATGTCAAAGCAACGTCAATAACAATTAGCAGATTCTTTATGGATCTAGGACATCCTATTCCACAACAGAATAGAAAACCCAATAGGCTGTTAGTATAACATCATGAGACTTTACCAAATCGAAGTGTGGTGGAAGCAGAGTAAAATATATCTCAGGGACAGAAGAGAAAAATGTCCAAGACCCTGTATGTTTTTTGGGGAAATTTTCTTGGAACCCAGGATTGGTAGAGCTGTTCTCAGCAGCCACTCAACACAAGCTGTCAGCTGACTTACCAGATTTTACCAGGAAACTCCCAAATAACACAACAGATGGAGCATTTGAGCTCGGTGGTTTAGGTATTTGGTTGAGAAACCAGAGGTTGAGAATTTGATTCCCCACTATGCTCCTTGGGACTCGATGATCCATAGGATGATTGGAAAATGCATGGCTGTCTGGAAGCTAAGAGTGGGGTTACTGCCACCACTTCAAAGACAGGCTGCAGTTTACAAAAGATTATGTCAAATGAAATGAGTTTTTAAGCACCCATAAGACCCTTTGTTCTTTGGACAAGGGGGAGAAAACATGTGTCATGGAAATAAATGTAATTTTTAGGAATGATTAATTTAATAAAATAAGTTTAAACCAAAACAAGTGTAACAACAACACGGGGCAAAAAAAAGCTTGCATACATCAGAGGGGGAAATGGGATGACTTATGTTGAGGAAAAGAACAAAAAATGAAATCCTAGCACCTTTAAAAATCCTTTGTATTTTTTCCAATACAGTCCACTTTTCAGAGTGTCAGGTACAAAAGCATAGAATCCTTTTAAATGTTTTCTGTCAGCTAGAGGAGAGGAAATCCTACTCACTTTGCTGTGAAGTGTCAATAGTTAATGTCTGTAAATACAGCTGGATTCTAGCCGGGGTGGATCCTGGACTCATGGGGTAAGAGGGTCTTGTCCCAAAATTTCAGGAAGAGCTCTCTCTACTCAAGTCCCAATTTGTCTAGACTGTTCGGAGTACTTGTTTCTTTACAGTGCCACTTAACTTCTCCCTCACCCCTGTTATTCTGAAGTCTTAACTAAATTTGAAAAAGAAACCTAAGATTTTACTTGATTACAAACATTGCTAGCCCAAGATCTGTGCTCTATTGGAAAGATGGTTCTTTTTCATAGTTATGTTTTTATGTATAGGAAGACGTGAGGTTATCTAGCAAGCAAGGTCAGAAATGACCAGGGAGTTTTCATTTATAACTATGCCCTAAATGGTAAAACCCACAGTTCTTTGCCCCCTTACCCTGGAATAAATACGCAAGACCAGAAATATGGATTAAACACGGGCCACACTTTATTGAATACAATCATTGTTGCCAATCCTTTGGAAAAGGGGGGTCCTGCCGTAGTGCGGATTCAGGTTTCAAACATAGGTCTAAACGGACCCTTCTAACCAACCAATGTGCTAGTCCCTGGCCCTAGTTCTCCCAGTCCTGAAGACAGTGGAAACTCTGCCGGCCCAAATTTGACCACCCCGGACCTCGAGCCACTCTCTCCATGTTGACTGTTGGTCCGGGTGTGTCCCCAGCACATCTTTTCCCCCAAGCACTGTAATCGCACGATCCGCAGTGCTGGAAGTTAAGATGAGCTATAATTACCTACTATTGCTATGGGACTCCCCAAAATACCTGTTTAATCCGCACTAACCGCCAGTGTGAACGAATTTCCACCTCCAAATTGCCAGCGCACCTCCTCCAGTGTGGGATAGGCAAAAAATCCCCACCTCCAAGGGCCAATCAGGAGACGGGTCAAAAATTCCTATCCAGCCCCAAAGGCAACCAGTTCAACTCACACTAGGATATAGGGCGGGCGGGTGGGATGCTGACAAGAAAGAGGAAGCGAAGAGGGGGGAATGGTCCCTTATATATCCTATCGTTCCCCCCTCTTCCACAGCAAATCATGCGAGAGTAAGCAGAGGTCTTGCATCCTCCGGGAAGACGGCAAAGGTAAGCCATGCTGCCGAAGCCTCGGCTCTGCAGCGGCTTAATCATTGGTTAAACCTGCTCCCCAGTTCTAGGATTCAAAGGAGAGTACTGGCAGCAAAATACAGATTGGTGAACTATTGCAGAAGAGCTCATCCTGCTGAGCAAAGGCATATCCTGTTCTGTACACCCCACATATTCCATCCTGAGTTCCTTGAAAGAAGTGCAGGGTACCTATTTGACTGTAACTAAGCTGAGCACCCATATCCCCTGATATCTTTGTGATATCTCAGCATTCATCTGCAGAAAGCTTCCAGGACCTGTAGTCTAAATAGTACCAACACAGGTTCACTCAAAGTGGCTGTTTCAGTGCACCTTTTTGACACAGATGTGCTTCCCAGCCCACTCTTACAGTCTTACCTCTGTTAAATAGAATCCATGTCTCCCTAGCGGCACATCCTTCAGTGATTATGCTTTGGCTGCTATTGCTCTTCTACTGTGATGCAACATGTGAGAGAAGTTTTCACAGAGAATTATTCTCTTGCTATACAATGGTTTCAAGTTACTTGCCTTGAACATTTCTAATCTGTGCAGAAGCTGGTTTACAACCTCAAAAGAATGTGAAACCTAAGGAAAAATGAAAATTAAACACAATTATGCTTAAGCATATAAAACATGCATAAAACAGTAGAAAACAGCAACACAGATAGCTCAGAAGCCTTGTTGATACAATTGCTGTAGCTTTACTTCTGCAGCTATAAAGTAGAATTGGTTGCCTTTGCTGACCTCCTCCCTAAGGAATGAATTATACACACTTAACAACCCACCCTAGACACCCATTGACTCACACTTCTTTTGGTTATGAGATCCAGATGTGAGCATAAGAAGCAGGAGCACTTATATGGAAGAAGATATTCTGTACAATAATCTAGATCTAAACTCTTTTATGTTTGTAGGTGAAAAGTAATAGGTTAGGTGGTCTGCCCCTTAGGCACACTAGTAACAAGGCTCCTTCTGCCGCCGCGGCTGCAGGGGCAGGAGCTCTTTGCTGCCCGCCTGGCTGAGGCAAGCATAGGAGGCTGGTACGGTGGCCAAGAAGGGAGGGCGAGAGTGAGCCTTTATTAAGGTTGCTTGCCCGATGTGCTGCCTCTTGCCGGCGAGATCGTCACCCACCCACCCTGTAAGAACGAGAGTAACTGGTCGCTTCGGGGGCAGATGGGAATTTTTGACCTGTCCCTAAATTTCACCCATCCCATTCTTACTTGTTGACATATTTGTCAAAGGGTTCTTCTTGTAGCGAGCATTCTATTTGGTCACACTGGCGGGTAGTGAGGAAGGCATGAGTTGTTAGGTGAGTTACAAGGGGCACCCAAGAGGGGTGTAAGCTAGCCCACCTCCCTGCTTTGAAGATCAGGAGGTTTTTGGGCTGGGAGGGGGAGAAGCAAAGGGATCCACAGGGCCCAGACTGTCTACAGTCAGGAGCCTCAGATGGGCTCTGGGGATACCCTGACATTTTGAGAACTCACCATCAGGAGATCTGGGTCTGGGGTAAGGCCGGCCCCAAATTCAGATTATGATTCCGCACTACCGTAGGCCTCCTTTAGTAAGGGGATGTTGGTTTCCAGTTAATTAATAAAGTGTGGCCCAGTTTTCAACCCACCTCTTGTGTCTTGTCTCGTTATTCCGGGCTGGCTTGAGCAATGCCACTAACCAAGAATTGATATATATTCTCTATTCCCCTTTCAAATGACATCACAATTTCTAGACAGCTTTTGAGAGAAATCCCGTACATCAGAGCTGCATAAGATATAGTCCTGGGCCAGCAAATGCCCCATAGCTGCTCCTTGTGTTATTCCCAAACATGATCTCTCGCTACCTACCCTTCTCTGCAACCCAGCCAAGCAACCGTTGCTAGTAGCAGTGTGCAAACAGTAATCCCAACAGAAGTGGCTGGTGGATAGGAGTGTGATGAAATGGGGGCTAGGGAGAGATGGTATGTGCATTTGAAAGCCTTTTGGCACAGTGGTTAAACTGCAGTAGCACAGCCAAAACACTAGTCAAGACCCAGGTTCAATCCCAGGTAGACAGCTCAAAGTTCACTCAGCCTTCCATCCTTCCAAGGTCAGTAAATTGAGTACCCAGCTCACAGGGGGGGGGGCAATGTGTAGCCTGAGTAATTAAATTGTAGACCACCCAGAGAGTGCTTTAAGTGCTATGGGATGGTATATAAGCAGCATACTTTGCTTTGAAAACAATACACATATGCCCCCCATCTACCTCAGCTGAAACCAAATGTAGCCTTTGCAGCTTAAAATGTTTTTCCTCCGGCCATGTCTAGAATGGATTACAGTAGGGGCAGTAGATAGAGTTGCAAACTACTTGGTAGTCCTGTGTTTGAATCTCTACTCCACTATGGAAATTCACTGGGGTGATGTGGAACCAGTAAAGCCACTCCTCAAATATCTCACCTACCTTGAAAGCTCTATCAGAGCTGCAGTAAATCATTCCAGCTTGATGGCACATAAGATGCGCACAGGTAATGTACACAGTTACTAAACTATGGTAGTAAGGACTTTTGCCTTTGTAAAGGGGCACTAACAGTGTAAGAAATATAATGACAAAGTGTAACCAACTCTGCAAGGCCTCACTCCATGGTGCCCTGAAAACTAGAAGAGCAGTATCTTAAAGGCCAGAGAAAATGCAGTTTTCTAGTTTGCCCACCCATTTTGTATGTCATTAAGCACCCTAGAAATCCCACAACTCTTTGTGCCTAGAGTATTCCTTGTGCCTAGGAAATTACATTTCTCAGCATGCTCTGTATCTTGAATACTGCCATTCAAGCATTCAAGGTACCAAAGAGGGAGGGCGTAAGCACTTGGTGCTAATTCAAGCTGAAAAGAATTTAGGATTGTTGCTCTCCTCAGCTTGAACATTAGGACCTAGGCAAGTTCATAGTCCAAGACAGGTAAATGTGGAGGGACATTTAAGCTTGCTATTTAAAGCTAACTGAAAGCAAACAAGATAAGCCAGAGTGGAGAGGATACTTAGTATATGGAAGAAACAGAAAACAGAGCAATAAGGAGGGGGAAAATGTAAGTTGGGAAGAAAGAAGTACACTCTCCACCTGCCTTTCCTTTCAATTAGGGAACATGGCTCGAACTGTAAGATAGCAGCAGGCTGGCCAACTGAAGACAGCTACAACCAGTGGGTGAAAAATTTACTTTTTTTGAAGTATCGCTCCCAGTATGCCCCAGTCAGCATAATCTCATGCACAAGAAAAGCCAAAGGAAACCACAAAGGAGACAATTATCAGAAATGGGAGGCTGTAGAACCTCACCACCGCTCTCCGTCTGGCATCTCGCATGTTTCTTCTTTTTGTTTCTGGCTATTGATAAACTTGAAACTAAAACCTAAGTCACCCAGCTTTAGACTTGATATGTTTGGATAGATCCTTGCGCGCACACACCCAGCTACACAGCCCTGTTCATTGTAAAGCTTTTCCTAACAGCAATCCAATGAGACCCTTGCCCCTTTCTCTGATTTACTTCCTCCTCCTCAAGCAGCCAGGCATTAATCTTTGTTCCTGAAGTTGTGGTGTCATCCTACAGAGACATATGGCAATGGGAATCATGAAGCCCCATAAATAAGAAATGATTCAAGAACTATTCATCTTCCCTCCTATACATTGTCTTAGCCATACCAAGGTCTTCGCTGAATTCAGTCTTCTTTCCAGAATGCGGCACTGAATCAGGGACAAGATGGCTCTGCTGTCATCAGACACCTTGGCCTTTTTTGAGGTGGGCATTAGTAAATAAAAGAGGTTCAAGATGGTACAACAGATTTGAGGGTTGGGACTATCTTAGTTGCATATAGCACTTTACCTTTCTTTTGCTACAAAGACCTAAGAGCAAACGGGGACCCCTTTTCTTTCCTCTTGTACAGCCAAAAGAGAGAAGGTGTACTGCTCCCAGATACAGTTTTGGTTTCCGATTTCTCTGCCAAAATATGGGAACTGAAAAGCAATTGTCTAAAGTCTGATCCTATGTTCTTTTCCTTGCAAAATTCAAGGCATGTTTCTTGAGACTGAGATGTGAATTAGGTGATACGCTTAGCACATGAGTAGAAACAGCAGTCTGTTTGTGATAACATAGGCTTTTATTCACCTCTGTATCTGGTATTTTGGCATTCTTTGTTTCATGATTGGTCACTTGAAGATAAATACATTGCTGAGGCATACCTCTTTGAAGAAATCTCATCCCTACAGAGTAAAAGAGGATGCATAAAGCTTGCATAGAATTGCATATGCTTGCTTAAATGTACAAGACTAAAAGTGATTTTTTAAAATGCATGCCTTCACGTTTTTTAAATAATGGAGATACTGGTAGATGTGAATTCTGCTTTATTTAATAAGACCTGCTTTGTGTGATAAGAATTAACCAACATTTGTAGTTTTTTCACAGTTGGAAGGGGGGGCGGGAAATCTAGAGATTTACATTAAAAAAAAAAACATATGTGAGAAAACAATAATCCATTCAGGCTGATGGCTCTGAATGCTTTGATCTCAAAAGTCTGGCTTTGAATCACTGTGTATTCAAATATGTTCATGCCACTGAATTAAGATTACCACATCTCCTTCTTAGGGTTTGTCTACATGGAGGCAAAAATATATGGTACCCTGCTGTTCCGTTTTGTCATTTTCCTCACTAGCCAGCCAATGTAAGGCTGAATTTGCTGAGATCCACGTTTTTCCTTATCCCTTTCATGCTTTTTTCCTCATCCTTGGGAGGCTTATGTTAAAATCAAGCTTTCTTTCTCAACTCAGTCCTACAGCAATCGGTTATGTACAGATCAGTTCCCTTTCAGAAATCCTAGTTCGTACAACTTCAATCAGCCTTTTAATTGGCTTTAAAATGGAGGGAGGGCCTACAGATGCAAAGCTGCAGTGAGGAAGGGTTTTTCCCCCACTGCTTCTCTGGGAAGCCTAGAGAAGCAGTGCTGAGGTTCCTGGCATTTGTAGTGCAATGCAGACATGAACATTTGTAAGCACTGGTCTTCTTTGAGAGGAACCATACTGACCTGTGCATATTTGCTGTGGTTCTTTTACCTGTCTGGGTGAGCCCTGACAGACTGCTTGTTTAACAGCTACAAGGCAGGCAAATAACATACAACATCTGCCATGTTGGTGTATAACTGTACACAGACATATGTTTAATTCATTTTTAATAACTATTCAAGAAGTGAAATTTCTGTATCAATTTCTGGGGGGAGGGAAATTCAGATTTAAAAAATGTGAAAGTGAAACTAACATGTTTGTCTTTCCTAAGAACAGGGAAGGGTTTTGCCAGGTAAATGTATTATCCTAATGTTCTATCTGATTGTCCCACTATTCTCCCAGAAAGGAAGTGCCGGAGGAAGGGAAGAAAAGAAATAGAGGAGAGGAAAGTGAAAGAAAGAAAGAAAGAAAGAAAAAGAAAGTTCTGTGCTGCTAAGCATTTTGTCTCTACTACTCAATGGACCATCCTGGGCAACAAATGAGATTCAAAGGGACACTTCAACCCCAGTGCTTGCTATTTTATAAAGTTAACATTGGTTCACTCTCTTTCTTTTGCTCTTCAAAATTTTGAAATGGGAAGCAGCTGTCTTTTGATAAAGTAATAACTCTCATCCTGAATGAAAGAAAAAGTGGATTTGCCTTCCCATTGTACTAATTATGCCACTTTAGGTCTCTGCTCTGATTGAAAGGCAAATATAGGTGAAACTGATAAATACATACTACCTAGATCTGCAACTCCCACCTCAGAATCAAATGGGTTGATGTTAGATGTGACCTAGAAAAGGAATCTTAGTGTCAAAGGGTTTAGCTGTGATCCTGTAAGAAGATTTGTGAGGTATTCAACCAGGTATTAAAAGAGATACTAAATAAAAGTCTAGTATGTTTCAGTCACTGCTTGGAAAAGTTAATTTTCTGGAGTACAAATCCCAGAATCCCCAAGCTAGAATGGCCATTGGTCATTCTCCAAGACCAAGGCCAATGGTCAGTCAAAGACTTTATCTGCAACTCTGATTATATTCGAATGAAAGTCATGAAGCTTTCGTCTTCTGCTTTGTTTGAGGTTTTCCCTCTTCTGTGTTGCACATAGACCTCTTTCTCACAAACATGATCTAATAATCACTTAAAATTCTTGTTCCATTTCCATTCAATCCTGGCCATCCCTGCCTTGCCATGGAGTGTCTTGATTGCAATGGCTGCATCCTAATCAATTGTTTTAGCCCATAGACCATGTTCCCTTGCTTTTCACAGTTTGAGCAAATCAAAGCAATTGCATGGGAAAAGCTTCTTGGAGTGGTGTTATTGACCTGTAGATCGTGGATAGCCATCACTAGCATAACACAACCAGGAAGAAAATCTTGTGTCCTGCATTATCCCCATTTTCTGGGAGCACACATGACTCCTTTCTGTGAGCTAGCACAGAAACAGCCATTTATTTGCCATTAATTTTTAAAGATGCCTTGTTTCCAACAAGAGCCTGTCTGTCTCTGTCTATTTGTTGCTTCTGAGGAGATTCATTACTTTGATGGATTTGTGTAATTTTTCTCAACTGCTGCAGGTGACAAACAATAAAATATATTTTATACAAGAAACAGAGACACAAAACCCTCACATTCTGCCATTACTGAGAAGGAAAGTTGCAGGGGGAAAAACAAGTTATGGCATGGATTCTCCTGAAGGAAGAGCTTCATAAATGTTATATTATCTAGAATGGAACTGAAAGCTATCTAATTTGTTTGTCAAGTTCCACTAAGATATGGCATAGACTGTTAGAGCTCTCAGCTCACCATTAGTAGCCTTTGAAGAGCACTTATTGGAACACTTATTTTTGGCACTACAACTCCCAAAATTCCCAGTCGGCACAGCTAGTGACTATGCTGGTTGGAGGATTCTCTGAGGATGTGATTCTACTGGCAATAAGAACCACAGTAAAATTGATTTAAGCATTATTTAAACTGATTTATAAAATCTTGTTTACACAATGCATGGGTGAAATTGATTTATTTGGGCTGCAAAGTGAGGGTTTTTTTTTTCACCTGACCAGCAGGGCCTTTTAAAAATACCTTGCTTCTAAATCAATTTAATTCAATTCAGTTTGGTGACTGTGGATGGTGCTGTCTATTTACTTTGTGCCCTGTTGAATTCAGTGGCATTGACACCAGTTTCCCCTCTCCTATTTTAAAAAAAATTATTACAGAAATATTTAGCAATGCATCGCTTAGTGTGCTGTCACCATAAAACTTTTTTGTCAGATGAATGCAGCTGTCAATTTATCACTGTGTAACTTTTTTAAAAAAAAGTCAAACAGTTCACAAAAAGCCTGCTCCTAAAAACAGAAAGGAAATTAGTCAATTTCACCAGTGTAACCACCAAAACCAGTTTTAATTAGCAGAAATATATTTTTTAAAAATTTCAGTCAAAATGAACATGGCTACCATCTGGACTGAACCCTATATAAAAAAAGTAGGAACAGGAATCAATTCAAATTGCCACTGAAACTGCACCTTCAGTTGTAGTCTAAGAAATTAACTTTCCCAGGCTTTGACCCCTGTCCAGGTCCAGGTCCAGATGCAATTGTCAGGTAACCTGCCTGCTGGTCAGTGGATCCCCTTCAGCTTGCTAGCTGAGTAAACTCAGGTGGTGACAGAAATCTGTGGCCCCACTAAGGCATGCATCAGGTGTATGTACCCCTTCTGCCCCTGGATGTGAGGCAGGCATCCTAGTTTCTGAGTTATAGTGGAACCTGGTAGGTTTTTCTCTATTTCTCTTATGGGGACACTCCCATTTTGGGAAGTGGAATGTCACATACCCCACTCATTCTACATTGGATCTAACCTAGTACCTTCAGAGCCAGCCATTTCTATTACAAAAGTAGATAATCAAGCAGAAAATAAAAAACAGGGAAAATCAAGAAGAGGAAGAACAATCCTATACTGACTACAACTCTCATGTCCACCCCTTTTCCAAGCCCACTTGTGGGGACACGACCAGCCTAATCTGCAAGCCATCACCAGGTAGAAGCAAAGGAGCACCTAATCATTGGGCAAAGAGCCAATTATGACTGCTGTTAGGGCTGCTACAGTCTTCTCACAGATTGTTGGTATCTTTCCTCTTCTCTTTCAGTTATGGAGTAGCCATATAGAGGAGTATGAGACTCTCTGTTGGACTATTCCATTTTGGTAGCTTGGAAGAATTATTGCTTTGAAGACGAAAGGCTCTCAGAGCATTTGCTATCTGCAAGCAAACACTTGTTTGAACAATGTTTACTCTCATATATCACTGCACTGACATATGTTATGGCCTGACACTGAAACGACGAGGATCTACTTTGTGTCAAAAAGAGTACAGCGTCACATTAACCCTATTTCAAACAACCCAGCGGGTCTTGATAAGGTCTGAAGCAAGGCTGCCATCACTAGATTGATCTGGTGCTGGAAAAAAAAATTCTGATAGTGTGCTTCTGATTAAAATCAAGAGGAAGAGTAGCTCCTTTGAAGGACAGTCATGGTTCCCCACACAAAAGCCCATTTCCAGTCTCCAAGGGAACGTGGCCATGATCTATGACTTGAATGGCCACAGAGCAAATGAAATGTTTTTGCTTTTCTTCCATGGCCTGAAAGCCAGCACAGAATGCCTTGTTGAGAAGAGAAATTACTTGCTCTCGCACTCCCATTCCCTGCCAAAAGAGTGGCCCGCCTGTTGTTTTCCTCATTTCATGGGCTCGTGAGATATGCCCAGGATGTACACACTTTTCAGTTTCTGGAGGCAGAGAAAGAAATAAAGGTGTGACAGTAATGCACACAGAGAGGAGGGCAGGGAAGCAACAAATCTGGTATTAGAAATGGAGGGAGGCAAAGAAAACAAGAGGGCTGGTTGAAAAATCAGAGACAACATACAATGTATGATAATGAGAGAAAGAGAGAGAGAGAGAATCTCCAGGTAATATAAGGAGGCTTAGAGAATTTAATCATCATGAATTCTGATATGTTAAAGGCAGTGAGTTAGGAAACTCTCTTACCCTGTTTCCCCGAAAATAAGACAGGGTCTTATATTAATTTTTGCTCCAAAAAACCACATTAGGGCTTATTTTCAGGGGATGTTTTATTTTTTTCATGTACAACAATCTACATTTATTCAAATACAGTCATGTCATCTTCTTCTGGCTGCTGCACAATGGTGGAGGGCGGGGTTTCACTTAATTGGGGCTTATTTTTGGGGTAGGGCTTATATTACGAGCATCCTGAAAAATCCTACTAAGGCTTATTTTCAGGTTAGGTCTTATTTTTGGGGAAACAGGGTACGTCTCGTTGTCTCTCAAAATTTTCACTTTCAAGCACCATTAAAAGTGTGTCTAATTTATACAAACTTTCAGTGCATAAGCAACTGTTTAATTTGACTTTGACCATTGCCCCTTTGTATTCCTTGCAATGTATTGTAGTAGATGTTTTCAATCTTCAGTCTTTGGCATTTGTAAATTTTGATGTGTGTTCAATCTGTAATTTCAGATACTTGTCCATTTTAACTGTATGTTTTTCTGTGGATTGGTCAGCAGTATCCTGTTACAAGGAAGGATAGGGTATAAATCAAATTTAATAATCATGATTATGGATGGGCACAAACTGAAATATGACCGTGAAAAACCTACTTACCAGGCTGGTTTGTAGTTCAGTTCATGGATCCTATTTTGCCAAAATGAAACAAAGCAGTTTTTTTTACCCGATACTTTGCTTTGCTTTGGCCTACCTCTCCCCCAGGCACAAACCCAAAAAAATGAATAATGAACCAGTCTGTTTTTTTCAGGGTATGGAGTGGTCCATGATTCAGGAATAACCACAAACCATCCTGATTTGTCATTTTTCTGGTTCATGCTCATCTCTAATCATAATCGTGATGATAACAGTGATAATGATAATACTGTATTTAAACGTTCAGCTTTTGTTTAAAAAATCTCTAGTGTGGAAATGGAAGGAATTTATTAGGTAAGATTATTTATTTATTTATTATATTTATATCCCGCCCATCTAGCCATTCGATTACTCTAGGAGGCGTACATCGAACAAAATAAACAATTAAAATAACATCAATATTCAAAAATAATAATTAACCATTCAAGATGGAAAAAGACAAAGAAGATAGATCAAATAGTGTTCGGAGGGAAGGCTTGCCTGAATAGCCAGGTTTTTAATTGGCTTTTAAAAATACCCAGCGAAGGGGCCATACGGATCTCTGGAGGTAGATTATTCCATAACCGAGGAGCCACTGCCGAGAAGGCCCGGTTTCTTGTTTTTTCCTTCCGGGCCTCCCTCGGCGTTAGGCTCCTCAGTCGCACCTCCTGACTAGATCAAGTGATACGGGTAGATTTTGGTGGGAGAAGGCGTTCCGTCAGATAGCGAGGTCCTAAACCGTTTAGAGCTTTGTATGTAATCATTAAAACTTTGAAATCGACGCGGAAGCGCACGGGCAGCCAGTGCAATGCAGCCAGAGTGGGAGAGATATGATGGTGTTTTCTCACCCCACTAAGAAGTCTGGCTGCCGCATTCTTCACCATTTGAAGCTTCCGCATCAGTCTCAAAGGTAGCCCCACGTAGAGCGCATTACAGTGGTCTAATCTCGAGATTACAAGTGCATGCACTAAAGTGGTGAGCGCCCCAGCATCAAGATAGGGACGCAGCTGGGCAATCCGCCAAAGGTAGAAATAGGCAGAGCGGACCACTGATGCCACCTGGGTTTCCATGATGAGCACCGGGTCCAGATGTATCCCCAAGCTACGAACCTCACTCTTCGCGGTGAGAGTTACCCCCCAAATGAGAGGGAGTTTCCCAAACTGCTGATGGTGGGGCCACCCACCCTCAGTACCTCCGTCTTGTCCGGGTTCAGCCTCAACCCATTTTCCTGCATCCATTGCAGAACAGCCTCCAAGCAGCGCTGAAGGGACAGAACGGCATCCACTGTAGTTGGAGAAAAGGAGATGTAGAGCTGTGTGTCATCAGCATACTGATGGCACGATGCCCCACATCCCCTGATGACCCCTCCCAGCGGCCTCATATAGATATTAAACAGCATTGGGGAGATGATCGAGCCCTGCGGAACCCCACAATTGAGGCTCCACGGGGCCGAAACCCTCTCCCCAAGCTGTACTCTCTGAGGACGGTCCTCCAAGAAGGATTGGAGCCAAGCAAATGCCAGGCCGCCAATTCCCAACTTGGAGAGCCTCCTCAGGAGGATACCGTGGTCAACGGTATCAAAGGCCACTGAGATATCGAGGAGGACCAACAGGGACGTTTTTCCCCCGTCAGCCTCCCTCAATAGGTCATCATACAGGGCGACCAATGCCGTTTCTGTACCATGACGCGGCCTGAAACCGGACTGGAATGGATCCAGGGCATTTGTTTCATCCAAGTGCACCTGAAGCTGATTGGCCACCACCCTCTCCACAACTTTGCTAATGAAAGAAACGTTGGCGACGGGCCTGTAATTGCCAATATCATCCGCCGCCAAATTTAGTTTCTTTCTTATGGGCCTAATGAGTGTCTCCTTGAGGGCAAGGGGAACCCTGCCCTCAAGGAAATACCCATTAATTATCACCGTTGCCCATTCTGTTGTTATAGGCCTGGCTGCTTTGATTAGCCAGGCCGGGCAAGGGTCAAGAGATGAGGTGGTGGCACGACAGCGATCAAGTGCCTTGTCCACAATCTCTGGTGTCACCGGCTGAAAATGATCAATTCTCACCGGGCAAGGCGGAGTGCTGGACATCTCTGCTCGACTCACTCTGTCCAAAAAAGGAGAAAGTTCCCGGCGGATGGCCTCCACTTTAGATTTTAAAAATGCCGCAAATTGGTCTGGTGAGATACTAGGGGGAGGCCCATCACCTAGACCAATTCCGGATAGGTCGCGAACTATGCGGAAAAGCTCCGCCTGCTGATTTGAAGCTTCGCTTATCCGGTCAGCGAAGTGTGCTCGCCTAGCAGCCTTTACCTTAGCAAGGTAAAGGTTAGTCACGACCCTGACAGCTACTCGATTCTGAACCGTCGGGTCTCTTCTCCACTTGCACTCTAGCCTTCTCCTAGTTTGCTTCATCGCTCCCAGGTCCTGGTTAAACCAGGACGCAGGCCGAGCTCTGCACTGGAGAGGGCGTTTAGGAGCGATCGTGTCTACAGCCCTGGTGATGGCGGTAAACCATCCATCGACCAGAGCCTCGACAGGAGCACCAGTCAGGTCAGTTGAAATCCCTCTCATGGCATCCTGGAATCCTATGGGCTCCAGTAGCCTTCGAGGGCGGACCATAGAAATAGGTCCATGCTCCCTGCGAGGAGGGAGAGCCACTGAGAGGTTACATTTTATAATACCTATGTGAACACAACCTAGTATGAACATAACTCACAGAACACATTCTATGGTTCTTAGCTTTGAGGAGATGGGGAGGAGGATAATTAGGAATGAAATGAATAGATTTCTGAATATTAACTGATTAATTTTGTATTTGCCATACTTTTCTCATACTCATGAGTACTACTCCCATACTCAGTTCACATGCTGTTATCCCTGAAGTACCAGCCCTCTTGTTTTCTTTGCCTCCCTCCATTATCCCTGAAGCACATCTGCCTTTTTTTTCTACAGTACTCACATAGCCTATCTTTGTGCTGTTCTGTCATACACAGAATGCCACACACAGATTTCAAACAATTGAGCTTCATTGGCCTCAGCCCTGCCCCCCATCCCTGCCTTCTCTCAAATATAACTGATGGTGGACACATTGGCACAGCAGCATCTGTGTATTTGTGTGGAAGGTATAGATGGGCAATGTGGCGATCGCCTGCGTCACTCATGCCATTCATATTCATGAGCTGATTTGCATGAACCTATGAGAGGTCTGGAGAGGCGGAGTCAGCAGTTACATGAGGCTTGGCAGGAGAAGGAGGAGTCAGATAGAGATTGGGATGAGAGGCAGATAGAGATAGGGCTGGTTAGTCAGAGAGAGAGGGAACAGATACTGAGAGAGATAGGGCTGGTTAGTCAGAGAGATAGAGATTGGGATGAGATACTGAGAGAGATAGAGCTGGTTAGGAAAATAGGTAGAGAAGGTGGTAGTGATATAGCAAGAGAAAAGAAGTATGTACTGAGAGGACTGTTGATGATTTGCTTATGTATAATGTGTATCTGAGAAACTTCTGTTATTATTCAATCTGCTTCACTTCAATAAATAAGTTCTGATTCTGTTCACAAGTCAAGTGTTCGGACAAACGTCATTTATATTGTGGATTGAGGTAATCCACTGGTGGCAGCGAGAAGAAAACACGATGTGAGCCTTTGTGAGGGAAAGACAAGCAGGGGCCACAAGGGCAAACGCCACAGGCACAAATTGGAAAAATGATGAATCAGAGTGGTTTGTGGTTTGTGGGCAGTCACAAACCATGAACCACTTACAAAAACCATTAACCACTTACAAACCCTGGAAAAATGAACCAGTTTGTGGTTTGTTTTTTGCCAGTTAATGCCTGGGGGAGGGGAACCTTATGCCTCCACTCCTCTGCCACCCACCCACCCCCTTCCCATTGCCCTTGTCACCTCCCCACCTGGTCTTGCCACTGCCACCTCTTTGTCCTCTGCTGCCCTCGTCTTTAGAGATAGCGGCCCTGCTTCCCTTCTAGAAGCTGGATGAGCTGTCTCTGTGCATGCACGTGTCAATCTAGGCATGCACATGGGCAGAGACAGGTGGTTCAGATCCCAGAAGGGAAGCCAGACTGCCATCTCTGAAGATGGCGGTGATGGAAGATGAAGAGGAGGAGGCAGCAGGACCAGATAAGGAGGTGATGGGAGCAGTGGGAAGGGCATCCATTTTGCCAAAAACGAAGCATTGAACAGAGAAAGGGTTGGCGTTTCATTTTGTTTCAGCAAAATAGGATCCCCAAACTGAACTACAAACCAAATTACGAACCAGCCTGATTCATGGGGTTTTTCACTTCATAGTTCGATTCATGTCCATCTCTAGGGGAGGAATCAAATCTGCAGCCCGTGCTTTTGATCATAACCTTCTCGCCTTTCTATAACCACCATCTGGACTTAGCCTATTATCCAAAGTTAGCTCTAGTTCTGAAATTTGAGTCAAACTATACATTAGGTAAAATGCATATTACCTGCTAATCAGTGAGCTTTTTTCTCTCACCTCCCATGGCATGGTTTCTGAGAAAATTCAGGGTCTGGGCAATGAGAACTGAAAATGAGGCCTGTGTTTACCTTCTACTAACTAGTCACGAAACAATGCTCTCCAAAATGCAAAATACAGACCTGATGTGTTTCCATGCTGGCAGTGAATAATCCCAAAGTACTTAAAAGTCTATCTACTTATTTACATAAGGAACCTATAAAATGAACTTTTGTGCATGCTGTTATGGCACCACACATAGCTGTTCAGGAATCACACAGAAACATCAGTTCCAAGTAGAAATAATATCATGTAATTTGGCCCTTAGCTGGCTGGTAGCTCAGTGAGTTATGTATCTGGCTGCAGACCCAGAGGTTGCAAGTTCAATTCCCCACTGTGCATCCCAGAAGAGCCAGCCTATGTGACCTTCGGCAAGCTGAACAGTCTCAGGGTGCCTCCAGAAGAAGGGAATGGCAAAACACTTCTGAGTTCTCTCTACCTAGAAAACCCAGAAAAGGGCCACCATAATGGACTTGGTGGTACACAATTATTATTATTAATAATTTGGCTCCCAAATGTCTACATTTTCCATTAAAAGAAGAAATGTTAACGCTGAGGTGATTTTGTCCTTAATGCTTCTACAAAACTTTGTGTATGAACTTAAGCCTGTGAATAGGGCTCATTGATTTACAAGTCAGCATATACTTAAACACCAAAGTGTCCTGGGAACAACTACCTTGAAAAAGGATTTATTTTTGAGTTTGAGAATAAACCAGGCACTTCTACTTTGAAAATAATGTAATACCATGGAGAGAAATCTGATTACTTAAAATTGCTCCGTCAGATATGTGATTCCAGACGGAAAATCAAGTGTGTACAATTTCATAGCCTTTACAAAACACTCATTTTTGTTTGTTTTCTTGTTCATTTCATTTTTAATGCTATCTGCTTGGACTGGTGATGAGAAGAAAACCATTTGCTAGTGGACAAGAACTATCAATTATTTTTATCCCAGCTGTCCAGTCCTTATTCTATCCAATTACAAAATCCAATAAATAAAGGAATTCTAGCCCTGAATAATGTGTATTATTTTCAGTAGTGCTGTATCCCCTAGATAATTTGAATTTTACTCGCCTTGGGGCAACATTATACTGGGCAAAACTTATTAGCATCTACGTAACCTGCCATAACTATGATCAAACTGTGAGGGGGAACCAACTTGTTTTGAGACTGGAGGGGATGGTGATTAGACATTGAATTTATTTATTGGAAAAGTACATAGAGTGTTGCAACCAGAATAACTTTAAAACTAAAAAGAAAACTTTGCAGAAATGGCTAGCTAAATGGAAGCTTTTAAATCCTCACTTAGACATACAAGGAAATGGCCCCATTACACATGTATTGATCACAGCAGTTAAAAGAAAACGGGATCTTGACAAGCACTCAAGTGTTTGTGGAAATGAGCCACTTATTTAGATGTCAAAATACAGACATAGGCATGTAAACCTTGGCCCCCTCCATTAAAAATATATGTTGGCTTCTCTTTCTAGTAGTGAAGGTTGCTGCTTTCTAGAAAGCCTATTTTTCTGTCTTTATCAGACATCGCAGACTTGAAAGCTGGCTGGAAACATGGGCAAACTCCCCTCGTTCACCCTCCTGCCTGTTTACATTGTGCTTTGCCTTTCTGTGAAATATTTGTTGAGGTCTTTATAATTCAAACCTCTCTGCTTTTACTTGCAAGTAAGTGCCACTGTGTTCAGTGGGGGTTACTCCCAGACAAGTGTGCCAAGGGTTGCAACTGTAGAGAGTGTTTGCTTTTTGTTTATAATGTGTGAAAACACTTGCACACACTATGACATGAATTTTCCCACATCCCTGAAAAGGCATACAGTTTAGCACTATTTACCACATTTCACACAGGAAGCTGAGAGAACTCGTCCAAAGTGAATTCATGATCACACTGAGCCTAAGGTCAACGTATCACTTTTTCTGCTACTAGTTTCCCCTGCTAATCTCCTGGCATAACCTCCTTAACACTGATCTTAGTGTTACTTATTGAAAAGGACCTAGTATTATTCTTTGTAAAGAACCAGGTGGTTACTCCTTGGAAATGGCACATTTGCCTTTTTTAAAAAAATTATTTTGTTCTCATAGTGTGGCCTGACAGGGTTCTTGGGTGAGCTTATTATGTTGGGAGTCCACAAAGAGACTAGAGATTGGGAGGAATCTAATTTCAAACCAAAGTTCAACAGGGCATCAACTCACCAGACTTCTAAAACTCTCCATAGGGGAGATGCAATTCATGTTCCATCATCTTCATTAGTAATGGATGTCCATGGACACGTATTTCCTTGATTGTATGTTTGAAGTGAGTGAATAGAACAATTTGCAGAAAACGCCACCCATAATTCAGTCTTTAGTTGCAATACAGTGGTGCCTTGAGTTGCAAACTTAATCCGTTCCAGAATGATGGTCGTAACTCAAGTTGGTTGTAACTCAAAGCACCATTTCCCATAGGAATACATTGAAATGCGATTAATCTGTTCCGGCCGGAAAATAAAACCCACTTAAAAACCCACTAAAAAACACACTGCAAGACCCATCAAAGCACAGAAACATACCCCCCCCCCCCCAGAATCAAACAAACCCATTTCAGCAGGGACTAAAAAACACACTGCAAGACCCATCAGAAACGCGATTAATCCATTCCAGACCCCCCACTAAACCCCCCTCCACTAAAAAAAACACTAAAAAACACACTGCAAGACCCATCGAAGCATAGAAACATAACCCCCCCCCCCGCCCAGCCGAAACCGGAGCAGCCACAGAATTAAAAAAAAAAAACATTCCAGCAAACCCCCCGCCCAGCCCAAACCCACGCTGTAAAACCCCAGTACTCACCTAGAACAGGCAGTCTTTCCGTTTTAAAAAAAAAAAGTCAAAAAGCAAAAATAAAAGCAGTACCAGGCAGTCCGAAGCCTCTCTCAGAACGCACACACTCTATTTATTTATTTATTTATTTATTTATTAGATTTGTATCCTGCCCATCTAGACTATGTCTACTCTGGGCAGCTTACAGCAAAAACATGAAAAACAACATATAAACAATTAAAACGACAATTTAAATCAATAATATTAGTGGCATTCAAGATGGAAAAGCAAAATGGGAGTTAGGATAGAAAAGAAAATCAAGTAATGACCGGAGGGAAGGCCTGCCTAAAGAGCCAGGTCTTAGGTTGGCTCTTAAAAACACCCAGCGAGGGTGCCAGGCGAATTTCCAACGGGAGTTTGTTCCAAAGTCGAGGGGCCACTGCAGAGAAGGCCCGGTTTCTTGTTCTTTCTTTCCGGGCCTCCCTCGGCGTTAGGCCCCTCAACTGCCTTTCCTGGCTGTATCGAGTGATTCGAGTAGATCTAGGTGGGAGAAGGCGTTCCGCTAGGTATCGAGGTCCTAAACCGTTTAGGGCTTTATATGTCAGCATGAACACTTTGAATTCAATGCGGAAACGAATGGGCAGCCAATGCAAGGCAGCCAGAGTGGGAGAAATATGCTGATGTCTTCTCATCCCACTAAGAAGTCTGGCCGCCGCATTCTGCACCATCTGGAGCTTCCGCATCAATCTCAAAGGTAGCCCCATGTAGAGTGCATTACAGTGGTCTAATCTCGAGATTACAAGCGCATGGATGAGAGTGGTGAGGGCCCCGCCATCAAGATAGGGACGCAGCTGGGCAATCCGCCACAGATGGAAATAGATTTCTCTAACCGCTGGGGCGAAAGAGCGACAAAGAAGCAGCCTCTTCGCCGACCAACGGTTAGCAGTTTAAATTCCCCGCCTTTTTCCCTGCCTTTTTTCTGATCGTATCTCAAAGCTCCAGTCTCAAGTCAAAGCAAAATTTTGCGACCGGAGCGGTCGTAACTCGATTTGGTCATAAGTCAGGACGGTCGTAATTCGAGGCACCACTGTAGTTGCACGTGAATTGACATGGACAAACACATCTCTGTAAAGTTTGTCAAAGTCAAGAAAGTTCCAAGTTCTTATTGAATATTTCCCAGTAGTCCTTGTTAATTCCTTAAGACTTTCCCCACCTCTTCTCAAAGTCTAATGTTCAAAGACACAGAACGGAGCTGTCTCATCAGTTTTCTCTTATTTTCTGCGGTGCTCAATCAAGTCCATTAACTGCCTTCTCTCACATTTTCTGTAGCCTTCCTTGAAGGAAAGTGGCCCTGGTTTTCAGTCAAGGCTGCCAGGCAGAGCTGTCAGGAGAATTTGCTCCTTTATCCTGTTCCAGGAGCTGTCCCCATGCTTTTCTTCACAGATGCTGAGTCCATCTGCTTCACCCTCATGAAATCCATGCCCTCAAACCTCGGCTTCTTATCACACAAAAGCACAGCAATCTCCATGTTCAACTGCAAGCTTCAGTTTTGCTGTAATAAGGTGTTGGGGGACAAACACCAAAGAACCACATGAAGGGTGCTTCTTTCCAGCATTTGAACAAGCAGTTTTTATGTTTGTCAAAGGAAATTGCATCGCCTCTAAAGCTTGGCTTCAGTGTAGAGTTTGTGCCTGGGGCTTTCCCCATGCTACATTTGTCTGACTTTGTAGTATAGTTTTAAAAGTATGTAGTTCCTTACATGTGGTATGTACTCTATTATTATTATTATTATCATTATCTGTCCACCTGCTACACTGTTCCCACTAGACTAAGCATGGCAGATATGCTCACCTTAAAATTCTGTTAGTGGATTTTTTTAATTTTTATTTTTATTTATGTTTTTACTATACAATAATGGCAATTTTTCACCAAACTAGGGATGCAGGCCCTCGTTTGTCTTGTCTTCGCTGAAACTGCTCCATTTTCCTTCTCAGTCAAGGTTGGCAAAAAATGTGCAGGCAGTGTTGATACTGTTGCAGCAGCTAAGGTGATGTTTTGTGCAAATTATGCAGTTTGCATAACATTAGGACAACTGCTCCTTTGTTTCAGTTCTAAGAACTGAAGCATTGGATGGGTTGTTTCTATCTTTCTTCACAGTTAGCTAGTCCTTTTCCTGTGTATGTTTGCTCTTCACTTCACAAAGGCAAAGAGCACTAGTTTTGGGCTGGATAAAATGCACAAATTATGGGGACCATGAGAGGTGGAGAAGCTCCCACTCTTAGCTGGAAGTGAGGGCAGGGCTTTGAAATTCTTTATTCATGTGCCCCTTTGAGTTGAGACAGCCTAAATGAACAAGCATAAGTAATATAGTGGATATTCTTGGCTTTGCTGCTCCAGACTTACCAAAATTAGTTTAGGATCTCAGTTACATCAGGAGTATGATTTTATTATTATTTATTTGAGTTTTATCACACTTTTTCCTTAGAACTAGAATTCAAGGCTGCTTACAAAGTTAAGACAAAGACAAAAACAGGTGCACATAAGAGCATACATAAAGGTATCACTGTTAAAATGCAATTAAATTAATTATAATATTATTACAGTAATGAATTAACAGCCATTTAAAGCTGATCAATCTTTTAAAAAGTGATAAAAACAGGACAACACATTCATTTAAAACCCTTGCCTTTCCAGACTGTAACTCTGTTGTGGTTGTACAGATTGCACACTTGAACAAACTGGGACAGCTGTTTGACTTCCTTCTTGGAAACACTTCCACAATTATGTATCTCTCTCCTTGCCATCTGCTGCATATGAAGCTGGGACTCAGAGGCAAGAAAACTCATTAGTAATGGAGGCTTGTCTCTTAGGGTAAGTGGAACACTGCCCCAGCACAGTCTCTGTCCAGGCTACTTCTAGCCAGGCCATTCCTGCCTGCCACTTTAGCAGAGGCAGAAAATCAGGGCCCTACTTATGTTCCCCTCATAGCGTGTGTGAATGCTTATATATCTGCCTGCTTTTGTATATGACAGATCTGATACACAGTTTTGGATTTCTAGTTAATCACCTCTGCTGTGCAGCAGAAGCGCAGGGATTCACAAAGCAGAGTGGCTTCCAGTTCCCCAGAGTAGTCTACCCCTTTTCTCATTAACTGGTGCTTACAGTCTCAAAAACCATTTTTTTTAACTTACAGATCAACAGCAGTCATGACAAACGTGACTGCTTTCAGCAACAGACTCTAGAGAGGAGAAAAAGACACTGAGCAGAGAGATGGGCTGTCTTTGAATTCAGAGGCAGAAAATCTCTTCAGTGCTGGAGAGATTGACAATCACTCCAGCCCAGAAATGTCCCTCCTAGCCTAACAAACTACAAGTAGCATGCAAGGTTGCAAAAACTCCAAACAGGACCTACTATCTTTTCTTTCCCCCATCTTACTTCCTATTTGTCTATGTATTTTATCAACTGATTTATTGCACTTTTAAACTAACCACTAACTACAGTTCTCTGGATAATGTATGTTGTACACGAATAGCCACGTTGGCTCCTGGCTCAGCACGTCACCTCTGATTCCACTCACCACTGACTACTGTGCCTTTCACCCCTTTAACCAAAATGAGCATCAGCTGGGCATTCTGTCCCTTCTTTAGGTGAGCAAGCATAGAGACATTTTGGGTGACCTGGGCTCCATCACTCATCCCTAGGTATAGGTCTCTGCCCAATATGCTAAGGAGCATCAGGGTCACACTGTAGAAGCTATTACATACAGAGATATCTCTTGGTTATGATACACCTAGCTTCATTAAAGTATTGCATAAACTAAAGACTTCTGGGCAGGCCAGATGTGGTTAGTGTAAGAGTGGGACAAGTCTCACTGCCACAGAATTTGAAGGAGGTGCCTCCACCCAGACAGACTCCTAATTCCAGAATCTAGCAGCATTTCTAATGTGCAGGTCTAGCTATGCTTACCTGTTTTTCTATCCCTGGTAAGAACAGAAGGTCTGAGGCTTGTCTTTTATAGACCATTACTGATTTATCTAAGCATTATATTTATCTAAAATCTAACAAACCTTTACATTATCAGCCCATTGGAGCACTTTGTTCAGGACCAATTCACATGATAATCATACTGGATAGAACTTACAGCTTTCCATGGGATAATCTGCAGGTATGTCATGATTGCTGCATCATTATTAAGAGGTTGCTATCACAGATCATCTCCTCTTATCCCATCTTGATGATCTGTGATAGCTGATCAGTTGTAATGACTTCACACAAATGAGCAATCAAATGTTTATCAAGAAAAAAGCTGCAAATTCCATCCCATAACCAGACTGTGTAAATTAGACCTGTGATTCTGAGGAAAACACCCATTATTGTGAGGTATCTGATAGAGGTGTTACAGCTTTATCCCTTTCTGAACAGCTGAGATGTCATTCTTAGATAGTACGAATAATTCCTAGGATAGTTCCCTAAAGAGATAACTCTTATAATAGAAAAGGAATAGAAGGATTTCCAAATCCTACAATTCCTTTGAATATATAAGGGAATTTGTTCTCCATATTCAATCAACAATTGCTCTCTAGACATTAGCTTACTCATTCATTTTTCATGGATGGAGAAAGTAGGTACACCCCCCAAAATCTTGCATCTTTGGTATGTATTTGGTAGGATTCTTCACCTAGAATATAAAGGGCTTCCAGTCACTAGATACTTATGTGTATATAGCTTTGGATGTGAGAAATCTAATCACTGAGTTCATTTCAACTGAGGCAGGCCTTCTGGACACTGCAAGATAGAATGTCAATAATTTTTCAGCTCTTCCAACACAAGGGAATTCAAGTGAATTTTTTCACGTTTTCAATTTGTGTAAAAACGTCTTTGGGCAAAACTAGTACAGTGGTGCCTCGACTTACGAACGTCCCGACTTACGACCATTTCGAGTTACGACCAGCTCTGGCCGCAAAATTTTGCTTCGACTTGCGGCCGGAGCTTCCAGTTATGAACACAAAAAGGCAGGGGGGAAAGGCGGGAAATTCAAATTGCTAACTGTTGGTGGCAAAGAGGCTGCTTCTTTGTAGCTCTTTCGCCCCAGCAGTTAGAGAGTGTGCGATCGGAGGAGGCTTGGGACTGCGTGGCTTCTGCTTCTGAGTGAGAGTGTGTGCGTTTGCAGGGAGGCTTCGGACTGCCTGGTAAGGTAAGGTGCTGCTTTCTGCTTTTTAAAAACTGCCTGTTCTGGGTGGGTTTTGCAGGGTGGGTTTGGGCTGGGGGGGGGGTTATGTTTCTGTGCTGTGTTGTTGTTTTGTTTTTTGGTGTTTTTTTTTTTGTTTGTTTGTTTTTTGCAGCCCCAGCGCCTTCAGGGCTTGCTCCGTGGTTTATTTTTGGTTTTGTTTTGTTTTTAAAGCCCCAGCGCTTTCGGGGCTTGCTCTGTGGTTTATTTTTGGTGTGTGTTTTTTTAAGCCCCAGCGCCTTCGGGGCTTGCTCTGTGGTTTATTTTTGGTTTTTGGTTTTTTTAAAAGCCCCAGCGCCTTCGGGGCTTGCTCCCTGGTTTATTTTTGGTTGTTGTTGTTTTTAAAAGCCCCAGCGCCTTCGGGGCTTGCTCCCTGGTTTATTTTTGGTTGTTGTTGTTTTTAAAAGCCCCAGCGCCTTCGGGGCTTGCTCCCTGGTTTATTTTTGGTTGTTGTTGTTTTTGCAGCCCCAGCGCATTCCTATGGGGCTTGCAGTGTTTTATTTTTATTTTATTTTGGGGGGGGGGGTTCTTTCTTCTGGAACGGATTAATCGTGTTCCAATGCATTTCAATGGGAAATGGTGCTTCGACTTACGACCATTTCGAGTTACGTCCATCTTCTGGAACGGATTATGGTCATAAGTCGAGGCACCACTGTATCTTGAAGCTCAGTGTGCACGTGCATATACACATACCCAGAGTGGGCACAAAAAGACAAACTGATTGATTGCTAGGACTCAAAGAATCTATCCAGTGCTACTACATGTATTAGTCTGTGCAACAAGTCTCCAACTAAGACAGTTTTAAATTTTGAGTATCTTGAAGAAATGCACAAAAATCAGTCTCAATAATGTGTAAGAGCTCTCCAGCAACAACAAAGCAACAACAAATCTTGCCATCTCACAGTGAGATCAAAAATCTAGATACGGCTGTACAGACAGACTCTCCTTTCCATTCTTCCACTGAATGATGCTGGCAGGGCCAAAAGGCATTCACATCAAAAGACATAGTTCCACTTTTACAACATGCACAGTAGTATTATATGTGGGGAGCTAAAGGGTGGACGGCTATTGCACACTTGGAAGTAACATACATGGTCATACAAAGAAAGAGGAAATAGAAATTAGGGTTTGGCTATCCTGGGTTGACGGAAGATGGGCTGGAATGGATTCTAGAGCTACGGTCAGTGCTGATAATATCCTCTTGCCTTTAATTAATTGATTTATGATGTTATAAAACACAGCACAGTAGAAACTTTATCAAGGATGGCTTAACATCATATATGCTGAAGGAAACTTGACATGTTTCCTCAAACTTACATACAACACTTTTTGATGGATTTTATGGAATTTGTGTTTGGTAGGAAAGCTCACAGTTCAGAGACATCAAAATTTTGAGAATGTATGTTTGTGAGGCATGGTTTATTCATTTTGCAGACACATCTCAAATCTGCTTGCTTGGGTAGCCTTTCCCTTTCCAGGCTTCTGTGAATTCAAAGCTCACACCTTTGCCCCTATCTCAACAGGAAATCCCTCACAATGCTGGTCTATGTGCTTGTAATCTCGAAAACAGGCTATTGCAATGCTCTCTACGTGGGGCTGCCCTTGAAGGAGGTGGGGAAGCTGCAGCTGGTGCAGAATGTTGATGCCAGGTTGGTCTCTGGAACATCTCAATATGACCATATAACTCCTGTCCTGGCCAGTCAGCAGTGGCTGCCTGTATGCTTCCGGGCCAAATTCAAGAGTGCTTATGTTAGCTTTTAAAGCCCTTGATGGTTTAGTATCTTGTTACCTGTAAGAGCACCTCTCCTTCAAAACATCCATCCAACTCATCCTCACCTCTTATATGGGAATGCTCCATGTGGCCACCAAGGGAGAGGCCCAAACGTCTTCCACCCACAATTGGGCCTTCTCTGTGATGGCTGCCTCACTCTGGAATTCCCTTCTGCTAGAGGTGCAGCTAGCTTCATCTCTCCTGGGTTTCAGGAGGCAACTTAAGACCCGGTTGTTTTCCCAAGCCTTTTTTAGTTCACCCCAAAGTAATTCTTGCGTTCGCCTCTTGGTCCACGTCCTGTTGTGGTTTTGTGTTTTGTTTTGTTTGCAGCCCATGGGCCTGTTGGAGATGATTGCACCCATCAGTTCTTGTGCATCATGATTCTGGGATTTTGTGTTTTTCCTATTTATGTTTTTTAAAAAGTTGTGTTCTATTATTGTTGTGTTTGCCACCCAAAGTAGTAGCTTCACTACTAGTTGGGCGGGATAAAAACGCAAATAAATAAATAAAGCCAGTGGAGCTGAGGAATAGGCCAGTGTGTGCCCTACTGTTGATTACCATTTACTTGTAGTTTTGCTGTGTGAATACCCCTATCCAGATGTCTGCATACAGAAAAACAAACAGGTCATCAGCAGGGTCGGTGGAATTAGCATCTGATCTTGTCCCTCCCAGCTGAGTCCAGTCGCAGCTGATATGTTAGCTAAGCAGATTGTATGGCACAATGATTGTGTGTTTTTTAAATGGGGACCTAGGCCTACCAAAAGTAAAATAAATATAAACAGCAGTATGTTTTTTGTGTGTCTGTGTGCGCAGGTGTCTGGTTGATTTTCAGGCCTACTGCTGAGAGAGGTTCAAGCAGAATATTTTCCCTGCCAGTAGAATTTAAGGCTGAAAATGAAGGAAAGTTTTTTTAAGCCATCAACCCCAATCTGCAATTCCATGCCAGTTCAAATGATGGGTGCTACTCTTCTTGACCACTCTGAATAGACCACTCTGGAACAAAATTACTTCTGAAATCACAGCTAAAATAATATTTCACTTATATTTATTCCTAGCTGTAGCTTCTCCGGGAAACTCAGCATGACAGCAGTTCTTACAAAGCTCCTGTTCATAGTTCTGCTACAATAGCACTATAAACAGGTAGTGGAGGAAAAAAATCAAGGCCTTCCTCCAATATGTATGTATCATCTAGTCAGAGGTTAGAAGTAACTCGTTAGAAATAACTACTTCTTGAAATTAATTCCTTTTTTCCTATAATGAAACTGAAATTTCGTTATATTAAAGTCGTAATGTGAGGATAAGATGACTTCACTCCCTTGGAATGTAACTGCAATTTTAGTTACTTTTATAGTAATAATGGCAGGGCCTCACTAAGTGATGGAGGACAACAGCATGGTTCAAATGCAGGCTTGCACAGTGATGCGATTTTCAAAGTGACAACAAATGAAAGCAAAGCAAAAATATGCTGCTTATATACTACCCCACAGCACTTAAAGCACTCTCTGGGCAGTTTAAAATTTAAATATGCACGCTACATATTGCCCCGCCCCCTGCCCAGCAAGCTGGGTATTCAACTTACTGACCTCAGAAGAATGGAAAGCTGAGTGAACCTCAAGCCAACTACCTAGGATTGAACCCCAAGTCATAAGCACAGTTTTGGCTGCAGTACAGCAGTGTAACCACTGCTCCACAAGGCTCCTTAAACAATTGTCTAGAATTAGCATAGTTATATGTAAGTGTGGCGGAATGCCATCACATCACGTCACTCCTGTCCATCATGTGGAGCTCAAGTGCAGGAGCCTATGATAGGACAGGAGGGGTGGAACCAAAAGAACAGTTGGAATCAGTGAGAGACAGTTAGAGAGAGAAGCAGAGGAGAGATAGGGAATTGAGAAGGTTAATACATAGATTGAACAGTTGGAGTGACAGAGAGAATAGGAGAAGAGTTATAAGAAATACAGAATAGTATATTGTTGTTGTGAATAAACATACGTTTAAACCAATGCATAACCAAATCCTATTTAATGAGTGATCCTGAACATCTGTGATTTTCCCTTTGTGATTTACATAACAATAAAAGAACATCTATAATTTACTCCTGTGATTCTCAAACTTAAAAGTTCAATCAACCTGTTATAGTTGGCAGCACATGTGTCTGAAATACATATTTGGTATTGTGAGAATAATACTTGGTGGCAGCGTGCAAAGAGGAAACGCATCCAGGGGGTGAACCTATGTTTAAGAGGGAATAAACAAGGGACACTGGGTGGACGCAACAAAGTGACCAGCGGCGGGATGCGATTACTAGTCCAGTAAGCCAAAGCCAAAGTGAATTTTCGGAGCTTAAGAGACCTGCTAATCAGAGACGGGTGTGAAGGAGTGGGAAACCCTCTGTTTTAGTGAATAGCTTAGGGACTCCAGATCACAGATCGTGAGAAAGACTAAAATAGGAAAAGGCTCTGAGGAAAATTCAATAGTTTAAGGTTACCTCACGCTTTAAGTGGAAAAGACCAGTAGGCTAGCTTGAGATCCCAAGCTCTAAGAAGGGAGCATTGAAAGGGACAAGTGGAGGCCAGGGTCATAAACAAAGCTGGGGTGATTGAAAACAATAAAGGCTGTGACTATTTCAAATAAATATTTCTGAACCCTTTCGGTGTCTAGAGGCAAATAGAAACATTGTCTCAGAATAAGGGACTGGCTGGGTGCCAGAAGAAGAAATATAGTAGCAAAGTCACTCCTGTCCATCATGTGGAGCTCAAGTGCAGGAGCCTATGATAGGACAGGAGGGGCAGAACCAAAAGAACAGTTGGGAATCAGTGAGAGACAGTTAGAGAGAGAAGCAGAGGGGAGAGATAGGGAATTGAGAAGGTTAATACATAGATTGAACAGTTGAAGTGATAGAGAGAATAGGGGAAGAGTTATAAGGAATAGAGAATAGTAAAAGTATATTGTTGTTGTGAATAAAAATACGTTTAAACCACTGTATTCAACTTACTGACCTCAGAAGAATGGAAAGCTGAGTGAACCTCAAGCCAATTACCTAGGATTGAACCCCAAGTTGTAAGCACGGTTTTGGCTGCAGTACAGCAGTGTAACCACTGCTCCACAAGGCTCCTTAAACAATTGTCTAGAATTAACATAGTTATATGTAAGTAATGCATTTTGAGTAATGAAGGCATAAAGTTACGTTTCAAAAGTAATACAATGAGTAGTTACAGCATTCCTTTTTGGTGAAATTACAGTACAGTGGAACCTCTACTTACGAACTTAATCCGTATTGGAATGGTGTTCTTAAGTTGAAACGTTCTTAAGTTGAAGCAAAATTTCCCATAGGAATGCATTGAAAACCGATTAATCCGTTCCGGCTGTTTTTTGTTCTTATGTAGAGGCGCGTTCGTACGTTGAAGCATTAGTTCCCATAGGAACTAATGCAAAACCGGTTAATCCGTACTCTACCACTAGGGGGAGAATTTTTTTTTAACCTAAGATGACCCAAGGTTAAAAAAAGGGCAGGAAAGTTTTTTTCCCCGTTCTTATCTTGGAGCTCCGTTCTCAAGTAGAAGCAAAATTTAGCGAACGGAACTGTTCTTAAGTTGGATCGTTCTTAAGTAGGGACGTTCTTAAGTAGAGGTTCCACTGTAACTGTTTTCTAATTATTTCCAAAACTTGCTTTTAAAGGGTATTCTAAGTCATTTTAGAGACATTTTGACAGGATTTTTAAAAAGTTTATACCATCTCTGGTCAATCTGAAGTGGCAAGAGAAGTCTTCTTTTGAGTAGTCTCATTGTTTATTTTTTATGTTTTTGTGGACAAAACTCTGCCAAAGGGAACCAAAGAGCCTTCCCGTGTACTCTGTGGTGCTGGTAAGGACAATGCAATACAATATATTAATAATGCACATTGCAATGAGCTACTCTTATGAACAAATCTACCATAACTCTTAGCTGCCTGACCCTAAAGTAACACAATGAGTTCTTTTTTATAATAACATCCCAGGCTCTGGAGTGTTTTGTGCCATAGACTAGTGACTTGAACCATTCATGCTGTTAAGAACAGGGCAACTAAACTTAATTATCCTAATTGCCTTTGAATAACATTCATAAGAGTAGCTTACTGCAATGTGTATTAAGATACCTTTAAAACTGCAGTTATAATGGGTACTATCTACTTTTGGGGCCTTGGAAATATAACAGTAACTAATTAATTACTTTTTGAAAGCAGCATTTCAAACTTCATCTGAATTGGATGCCTTATGTTAATGATTCCCAACCTGGGGTATATGTACCTTGAGGGATATGAACCAGGACATTGAAGGGTACATTTTTTTTAAAGGAAAAATTAGGGGAGGAAAGCACATACATCAGCAGTATAAGACAAGATTAGAGATGAGGACAAACCGCCAAAATGGTGGTTCATCCTGGTTTGTGGTCCATCAAGGTTAATGAACCACGAACTACAAATTTCCTGCCCAGGAACCGACAAACCACAAATCGGTTCACCAGTTCAGCTGGGTTGCGGTTTTTTTAGACAACCTCGGGCTGTCTTTAAAAAAAGAAGGAAACCCCCTTCCTTGGCTGCTGCCATCCATGCCCACTGTCTGTGCTGCCACTGCTGCCATCGCCGCCACCTGCCCAACACCGTGGCTTTCACCACCGCCTGCAGCCATCCACTGCAGCCTGAGCTGTAGCAGCCTGCGCTGCCACCCTCCACTGTGGTGCCCTCCACTGGGGCAGCCTGCAAAAGGTGGCCCTGTTTCCCTTATGGCAAGTTGCTCTTTGTTAAGCTGGCAGTGGAGGCTGGAGGCTGCAGCAACACAGCCAATAGTGGCGCAGGCAATGGCAACCAAGATAGGGAGGGGAAGGAGTGAGGGCAGGCTGTGGGGGTGGGGGGTTGTGGGGGGGCCCTCTCTGCCTATGGGTCTGCTGATCAGCTGTTCAGTGGGCCCGCAGGCAGATGGGGAAGGCAAGCCTTCCCTCTTTTCTTATGGGGGAAGAATAAAAATGGAAATATATTCGTCCTTTTGTATTTGTCAGGGTCTCTGGAATTGATAACTATGAAGGGATGAATATTAAACCAATCAGCCATTTTTAGCAAATATCACAATTCTTTGTTAATTCATCCCCATGTCCACTTCTTCAGATCCTCTCAGCAAGCAATAAGCACCTCCAATCCTCAAATGACTGAGTGAGGAGAGTGAACCTTGGAGCCCCATCAACTTCTTTGGATTCCCAGATGTAGCCATAGAGGGGAGTGGTAAGAGAAGAAGGTAGCGTCTGTGCAGCGTTGTCTTATTCAGACTAGGGAGGTAGAAGGAAGCATTCATAGAGATATGAAAAGATTAAAGTGGCAAACCTATTATCTTGAAATGGAATTTTCTGGTTTATTTTTCTCCTGACTTCTATAAAATCTATGATTCAAAAAGAACTATCATTCTACAGTTATCTATTTGAACTACATTTTATCTTGATTTACAGTTTGCCTTTGACAAAGGACATTTCCAAATCATACTCAGCTATATGTTAATTCGTAAACACACACGCTCTGAGAATTTTGTTCCTTTATTTTGTTTCCAGTACTCCCTGCCTCTTTTAATACCCCACCATAAATCTAAGGATCTCCAGTGTGATGCAGTCAGTGGATAGAGTGATTGACTAGTAGTCAGCAGACTTGGCTATGAATCCCCACTCAGCCATGGAAACTGACTGGGGGAGTAGAACTGGTAAAACCACTCCCTAAATATCTCATTTACCTTGAAAGCTCTATTAGGGTCATTACAAGTCAGTTATGACTTAATAACACATAACAACAGCATGGATCTAAAGATACCACACCAAATAAATTGGCAAAATATTGTGACACTTTAAAGGCTAACAAATTTCTTTCAGTGGGAGCTTCAGTGGATCAAAATCCACTTCTTCAAACATGGGAGGTGAAGTAGATTTTGGTCCACAAAAACTCCACTGAAAGAAATCTGTCAATGGACTGATTCTTTTGAAACATAATAAAGAAAAAGCACAACCCCCTGCTATCTTTCATTTGTTTTTGAGAGTGGACATATTGCTACCTAACAGCACCCAGCAACAATGTATTAATTAATGTAATATAGGGTGTGTGTTTTCATATATATACAGTGATGCATTTACTTGATTTGAATGTATATATGCACTGTCTGTTCACCTTATTATTCCATTACTTTTTAAGCCCATTATTGAGCTATTTAGTTAGTTACACCATATAAATTTGAAATAACAACAACCATAATATTAATAATAAAAATGATGATGATGATGATGTGCTATGAAGTCAATTCTGACTTATGGCAACTCTTTTCAATTTTTCCAGGTAGAAAAATACTCAGAAGTGGTTTACCATTCCCTTCTTCTGGAGGCACCCTGGGGTTCTGCAGTTTGCCCAAGGCTATACAGTCTGGCTTTATTCACAGAAGGCACAGTGGAGAACCAAACTCTCAACCTCTGGTTCCACAGCCAGACACCCAACCCACCGAGCTATCCAGCCAGCTTAGCAATCATATTAATTACAAACATTTTGCTAATAACAAGGGTACAATTTATGGAAATAGGCTGCCAAGGGGTAGGCAAGTGAAAAGAAGTTGAGAACCACTACCTTATGTGAACATCCAATAATGGAATTAGACAAAATGGGCTTCTGTATAATCAAGAAATGATGTGGTAAACTTGAAGCATTATCACAAGGTGGAAAAGGGGGCTGTGAGGGTTCAGGATCCGGTTCCAATTTTTCTTCAAATAAATTGACAGACTGTCCAGTCTCCCTTTCCAATAAGGGTACTGTATCTTCGTCCCGGTCATCTGTCCAGATCGGGTCTCGTGAGGGGGTATCCTCCGGGGGACCCCTCCGCAGCTGCTCCATCATCCACCATTCCAACCTCTCCCTTCTCTCTCTCTCCACCTTTTCCTTTTCCTTCCTTAATTTCCTCCTCCACTCTTTGGTCTCACGTTCTCCCCAATAGGAAGGTTTAGGGGTACTCTCACTTCTCCTTCGGGCATCCGCCTCTTCCTTGGGGACCCTTGACTTTTCCACCTTCCCAGTCCATGGGTCCTCCAACCAAATCCACTCCCAACCACGAGGCAGACTTTCTTCCCCCCCCTCTTTATATCTCCCAGCCCCACCTCCACTTCTACCCGGGGCTGGCATTCCACTCCCGCCAAAATGTTCCCGCTCTCTTTAACAGACATCCCCTTCAATTGCTCTTCCACGATCCCTGGGCTTGTCTGGGGTGGTCTTATCTTCCTGGGAGGGGGGATGGGTGGTGTTTGTACTTTCTTGTCGGCAGAGGGCGGGAGGGACGGCACTCCCGTGAGAGGAATCTTGCTCTCACCGACAGCCTCACAGGGGCTTGAGCTTGATTCGCCACAACTACAATGAGGCGTTAGATTATCAGACTCACAAGGCCCTAGCATCTTGTTTTGCCTTGCCTGCTTCAAAAGTCTTACAAAAATCCAGTGTCCAGATCTACAATGTTTCTTTTTAGGAAGAAGCTGCTAAAATTATGGCAAACCTGTTATGGCAAACCTAATCCCACAGTGCTAGTGGTCATTAGGCCAATGTTATAGAGTCACAGTTCTATGCACTCTTAGCAGCAAAGTGGAAAGCAACCAATTACTGAGAGCCACCCATTGCTTCATCTCATTTCTTTCATCTCTCTGGCCTTGTATCAGACCTTGCACTACCTGCGACCTTTGCCCCTGGCAGACCCAGTACCCTCAGCGAATTGATGAGCTCCCGTTCTCTGAAATGAGCCCACTCAGTACTGGGGTGTAAAGGATACTTGCTAAATTCTTCGTTCCTGTCAGTTTAAATTGTCTGGATTCAACAAGATGCTTCAACAAGGAATTCTCAAGTCCCACAACACACTTCAGGTTTTTCAAGTTTTATGAAGTCTTACTCTTACTCTAGGCAAGAGCAAGACCAGGAGCAATAATTTTTCTCAACAAGGTCTTAGTTGTTAGTGCAGACTATTTCTGCACAGAGCTACCGTCCTTCTCCTTTGGGAAGCACAGTATAGAATGAAAGACATAAGTACTTTCAGGCTTTGAGAATCCATAAAACAAACCAGCAGCCAACATCATTATGTGCAACATTGCCTTACTGTTGCAAATTTGCTTAATTTGTGTGGGAAAAAATGGTCTTCATTCTTGTTGTTCTATTGGGAGTGCCACAAAATACTGCACACATTTTTGCGTGAAGGAGAATAATTTTGCGGTTTCTCATTCTCACCTGGGAGGGCAAGGTGAGCAACAAGGAACATCCTTTGGTCAATCTCACTTAATGAAGTGGAACACTCAAGACTCACCAAGAAAAGAAGCTGTGTTTCCTATGACCATCCCAGTGTATTTGGAGGGAGTCTTGTCTTGGGGCAAGTTAATCGAAATACATTCTCGTATTTGAATAGAACATACTTTATCCATCTCCATGGGAGATACTGGTGCAACCTCTTGAATGAGAAATGGTTAATAAACCAGTGTGCAGTTTTCCTGAAGTGCAAGGAGCAAGGGAAAGGCCAGCCATAGCTATGAGTGCCTGAACATTTTGCACACTTGGGATGCTTATGGGTAATAGAGATGGAAAATACTGCTTGAGACATTGTGTCCCTCATCCTAGAGAAGCCTTCCCCTTCTTAACTTGCATTTTTGGTTCAAAATAAGAGATTTGGCATTTCTGATGGGCATTTATTTACATTTGATTCTACAGTACAGTACTCGTAAGTGGTTTGAAAGAACGTGGGTATTATTGGACTACTGAAATGTTGAGGTAAGGTCTTGGTCCACAAGCTGCTCCTCCTCCCTCTGTGCACATGTGCATGCATATCTATGTGTGTCTGGAAATGCCATGTGTCATGATATATGGGCAGCTTATCTCAGGCTGTCCACTGAGTTCAATGGTGGTGTTGTGTTTATCCCACTTCTTTCACTGACATACAGATTTGTATCCTGAGTCCACTCAAGCAAATGAGCTCATGGGCCATGTTGCACCCACCCTTAAAGTGAGCTGGGACATGGCTGTGGTGTGGAGATGCATGTTATGCTGGCAGGCAATGTAAAAGCTCCCCATACCCTGCACTGCTTATCTTGGTATGCTGTTCAGCACCCATCCATGGAACCACCAGGATCAGCACACATAACTCTACTGGCTGCTTTGAGGCTGAGTCAACATTTTGTGTATGTCACCTGATTGGCAATCATTGGGAAGGGTGCTTACCTTTGCACTGATCTGATAAAACAGGTGGGGAAAACTTGTGGCCCTCCAGGTATTGGTGGACTGCAAGTCCCATAACCTCTAGCAAACATAGCCAATTGTGAGGGGTCATGGGAGCTGCAGTCAAACAGCATTTGGAGAACCACATGCTTCTCAGCTGTATGTAAAGACATTAGGAGAGATTTGAAAGAAATGTGCAGTTGAAATGTTATCACAATGGGAGGAAAATGTAGTGTAGATGTCAGCGAGTGACTCATTGGTGAGCACCTCAGGGCATCCCTGTGGTGAAGGAGGATTATCTTGAATTGTCCGTTACAAACTGTGGACTCTGTAAATGAATCAAAAACCATAATTAAACTCTGTCAGTTTTTGCCCTTATGCTGGCAATGTCCTGTCAGAATAATGTCCGTTCTGGTATTGTGTGCCATCAGAGCAATGCCATTAATCCATCCATGCCAGAAAACGACATGGTGCTTCTATGCATTTCCAACAGATGCTATGTAAGGATAGAACAGTAATGTTGAGTAGGATTTTAATGCTGAATAAAAGGAAAGAAAGGAATATTTTTCATCCACTAAGCAAGCATCTGTGACGAAATGCCTACAGGTGACGTCATTCCTGCCTGTCAGTCACAGGAGCCCTAGAGGGAGGAGCCAAGGATAGAGCAGGAGGGGCGGAACCAAGGAGACAGTTAGACAGTTAGACAGTTGGGAAGTTGAAGCTTAGAGAGGAGAGTGAGTGATCTGGAGAGAGAGTTAGGAAAGTGAATTAAGAACAAGGTTATGAGATTGAACAAGCAGGAATGAGAACACCTAGAATAAGATAGATATTAGGTGATTGAAAGTATATAATAAAAGACTGAATATATGTCCCGTCCTATCCAAACCTAAACAAACCCCTGTTACAGTGATTACGTGATTTACTGTGTGATATGATTAATAATAAAAGATTATCTATTCCAACCAACTGCTTCTGAAGTTCAATAAGCCTTGCATTTGGCAGCACATGTGTCTAACACCCAGAGGTGGTATTAAGGAAATAATACCGGGTGACAGCGAGACCAATGTAAGAGGGAGAGAACCTTTGTGAGGGCCACAACAAACACAGCCACAAGGGTGATCCCCACAGCATCGTTTTGGACAAAGGTTGTAGCGTTCTCCTTTAAATGTGGTCATGGCTCAGGTTTAGTTAGAGTGAGTCATGCATATTTATGTTGCTGAAAGGCGGAGCCAAGAGGCAGAGTATAAGAGGCAGAGCCTGAGGGGGAGAAGAGATGAGAGTTTTGGAAGGAGTTTGATTAGCTGAGTTCAGAGATTTATAGGAGTGTGATTAGACTGATGGGAATAGTAGGAGATCTGAGAAGTGATTGACCAGTGATTGGAAGGGAGAAGGAATAGAACTGAATATTAAAATACTGAAACCAATAAGCAAATAAACAAGAGATCTTTCTATTTCCTTGGAGAGTGGACCTGATTCTTTCTAAAAGAGTGATGGGGATTTAGGGATCTCCTGGTGGCAGCAGTGGAAGAAAAAAGAGAGGAGTTTTGCCCTGGTGTGCTCTGAGGTCTGAGCCTAGGTGGACAGGCCAAGGCACGAGTGAGTCCAACGCCACATTGGTGCTAGCGGTGAGGGACGTCAAAAGGGTGAAAACGCTACATTGGTGGCAGCGGTGGGATACGAAGTAATCCAGTGAAGCCTATTGAAATAATCCAGTGAAGCCTTTATAAAAGAGTATTGAGTCAAGGGTACCTATTAGACAGGATCTGTGGCATGAGGTTTGGTTCCTGCTAGAGCTTTTGGGAAAAGCTTAGTAGCGGGGCCTCAGAACCCAGATCAGGGGGGTCTAAGATAGGGAACGCCTCTGTGAGGAAATTTCTGAGTTTTACCTCAGGATCTGAGGATCAGAGGGCTTGCTGTGAAATCCCAGGCTCTGAGATAGGAGAGCGCTGTGGATAAGCAAAGCAGAAGCCAGGTCATAGCAGATCTGAGGGAAAGTACTAAAAGAAAAGGCTTGGAAATTAAAGTTATATCAGTAACTGGAAGTAAACTAAGAAAGACAGGTCCTTCTAAAAATTTGTGAACGCTGCTCTAATCACCTCAGAGAAAGAAAAACAAAAAGGAAAAGATGCCTCCCAAACGCACCACAAGGGGGAGCCCTGAGTCTGAAGAGTTACCTCAGGAATTGGAGGGAAACCCTTTAATGTCAGGAGAACCAGAAATACTTGTGGAGGTTACCTCAGAGGGAAATAAGGATTTAAGCCCGCAGGAATTTGAGAGATGGAAACTGGAAAGGGAATTTAAATTTAAGGAACTACAGCTTAGGGCTGAAGCTGAGGCCAGAGAGAAACAAATGGCATTTGAGTCTGAAGCTAAACAAATAGAATTAAGACAGAGGGAAATGGATTATCAACTACAGATGAGACAACTAGAAATTTCTACTCTAAATAATAATCTTAATAATAACAACAGTGGGGGAGGAGGAATCCTGTCAAAGATAGATTTGAAGAAGTTTCCCCAGTACAAAAGAGGGGACTGTCCTGAATCCTTCCTCATAGCTTTTGAACGCACCTGCAATGACTTTGAAGTCAGAACTGAAGATAGAATGATAGTCCTTAGGGCGCAGGTTAGCGGAGAACTGGCAGAAATATATGCCCAGATGAATCCCGAGAAGGCAAGAGATTTTGAGGCATATAAAAAGATGGTTTATTCCAGATTTTGTCTGAACTCTGAACACCTGAGGCGAAAATTTTGCTCTCTCTCTAAAAAGCAGGATGAATCATACTCTCAGTTGGGAGCTAGATTGCAGCAAACTCTGGAGAAGTGGATTGAAAGAGAAGAAATCACTTCTTTTGAACAGTTGAGGGATTTGATTGGGCTAGAACAGTTTTACTCCCTATTACCTGGAGAACTACGTTATTTAGTAAGGGACAAGAATCCTAAAAATTTATGGGAAGCGGGAGAACAAACTGATTTGATTAATGCTTACAGGAACCCTAGATTTTCAGAGCTGAGAGTAAATAGACCTAACTGGGACAACAACTATAAAAAGCCTTTTAATAAAAATTACCTCAGCAGGAATCCTGAGAGAGAAGGTCAGGGCGGGACTTCCCCGAAGTTGCCAAGGGCTAGCCCGCCAAAACCATCAAAACCTGAGTCACGGTTCGCCAAAGTACCTCAGAATGATAAATGGAATTTTAAATGTTTTAATTGTGGGCAACCAGGTCACTCGCAATTCCAGTGTAGGCAACCATACCCCAACTTGCAGAAAAATGATTCTCTAACCAAAAAGGTGTACTGTGTCAAGCAAGTGGAATCAGGGGAGGAAAATAGTAGACAGAGACCTGATCCCATAACCACCACCACTTCTACTGACCATGAGGAGGAAGATTTTCCTATAGCCCAAGTAGTCCATTGTTTCTATATCAGCAATGACCAGACCCTTCTCAGAAACGCAGGTGAAGAGATAGTTGTGAAAGGAAAGAAGTACATAGCAATAAGAGATACAGGATCTCAAATCTCCATTGTCCATTCCGATCTAGTAGCCCAGGATGACATTATTCCAGGCAGAGAAATGTCTTTAAAGGGAATTGGGAAGGAAACCGTGGTTTTAAAAGTGGCTGAGATACCAGTAGAATACCAGAATTGGTCTGGAAAGTGGCAAGTGGCTGTTTCAGATGGAATACCAGCAGCTTTTCTCCTTGGTTGGGATTTAATAGAGCATGTCAAGTGTGTGTTGGTGCTTACCCGCTCAAAGGGGGGTCAAAACTCACCCTCTGCAGCTCAAACAGATACTGTAGCAGAGAGAAGCCTAGAGGGAGAGGTTACTGTGGAAACCCAGCTTGATGATAGGGCTGAGGCAGAACTCATGCTACTACAGAATCCCAAAACAAATAACAATTTTGCCCAGGAGCAGAAGGAGGACATTAGCTTGGGAGTTTGCTTTGAAGCTGCCAGGACTCCCACTGTTCTGTCTCCTGAGTGCCCTGAGAGCTTTAGCTTAACCAAAGACCTTCTGTACAGGGAAACGTTAGCTACTCCATACCGAGGAAAGGGGGAACCCTGAAAGCAATTAGTGGTCCCTAGTAAATACAGGGAGAAAATCATTAAACAAGCTCACAGCAGTTTATTTGGAGCTCACATGGGGATCACCAGAACCAAAAGATGGGTTGGCCAGAACTTCTTTTGGCCAGGTATGGGCAAACAGATTACTTGTTTCTGTAAAATGTGTGATGTCTGTCAGAGACGAGGGACAGGGCAGGACAGGACCAAAGCCAAATTATGTCCTTTGCCAGTCATCTCTACACCGTTCCAAAGGCTGGGAATCGATCTAGTGGGTCCCTTACCTAATGCCACCCGTAGGGGAAATAAATACATCTTGACCATAATGGATTTTGCCACTAGATATCCCGAGGCAATTCCTTTGCGCAACATGGAAACTGACACCGTGGCAGATGCCCTAATCAATTACATGAGCTGATTGGGATTTGCCAGCGAGATAGTCAGCGATTTGGGAATGAGTTTCACATCCAAACTGATCAAAAGGTTATGGAAGGCTTGTGGAATTACCCAAATCAACTCGACTCCATATCATCCAGAGACCAACGGGCTAGTTGAGAAATTCAATGGCACTTTGGTGCGCATGATTAAGGCGTATGTAGCAGAGAACCCAAATGATTGGGACTGCAAAATACAACCCTTATTTACGCTTACAGGAGCATCCCTCAAGAGAGCACGGGATTTAGTCCTTTTGAGTTACTGCTAGGACGAGAGGCACACGGACCTTTAGATTTGCTCCGCATGAATTGGGAAGACCACAGAGAAAATGACCCTGAGTCAGTAGTCGAATATGTATATAAGTTGCAAAACACCTTGCAACGTTCTGTGGAGCTGGCTGGGAGGAATTTAAGGGCTGCCCAGGCTAAGCAGAAGGCATGGTACGATAAGAAAGCCCGTGAAAGAACTTTTGGGCCAGAGGAGGAAGTTCTCTTGCTTAGGCCAGTCAGAGGACACAAGCTACAATTAGCTTGGGAGGGTCCCTATAAGGTAATTTCAAAAATGAATAATATCAACTATGTAATCCAGAAAGGGGATGAGGGTCGCAAGGTAGTGCACCTTAACATGATCAAACCCTATTACCGAAGAAATCAATGGACCCTATATGCTATTAGAGAGGACCCTAGCGATAAGGAAGAACTCATGTGCTGGGAAGGGAGAGGGGAACGACAATTTAATCCCGAGGAGGTAAATCTAGGCCACTCCCTTACCCCACAACAGAGAGAAGAGGTATGGAAGATAATGCTGAAGTATCACGCCCTCTTCACTAACAAACCTGGAAAGGCCAAAGGAGTAGTCCACCGAATTGACACTGGGGATGCCAGCCCCATAGCTGTTACCCCTTTTAGGATCACTGGGGACTATGTCGAGAAAGTATGACGGGAGGTCCAGGAGATGTTAAAGGCAGGGATAATTACCACATCAGAGAGTCCCTGGGCTGCACCCATAGTACTTATTGACAAGCCGGATGGTAGCATTAGATTCTGTGTGGACTACCGCAAATTAAACCATGTCACCAAGGCAGATGCCTATCCCATGCCACGCCTGGATGACTTAATTGAGCTCATAGGTAGATGCAATTTCATCACATGCATCGATCTGACCAAAAGGTTTTGGCAAATTCCGATGCACCCTGAGGATCAGGAGAAGACCGCTTTTCAAAGTCCCCTAGGGTTGTTCGAATTCCGGGTCATGGCATTTGGGTTAAAGAATGGTCCTGCTTCCTTTCAAAGACTAATAGACCGGACCTTACAGGGCATGGGCAATTTCACTGTAGCATACATGGATGACATAGGTATTTTCAGTCAAACATGGGCTGAGCACAAGGAGCATTTAAGCCTAGTGCTTCAAAGAATCCAGGAAGCCGGCTTAACTGTAAAAGCCAGTAAATGTCATGTTGGAGATTCGGAGCTTAAATATCTTGGACATTTGGTGGGTGGAGGAGTTATCAAACCCCTGGACTCTAAGGTTGAGGCGATTGCCAAGTGGCCAAACCCCACTTCAAAGAAGCAAGTCCGTTCCTTTTTAGGTCTGGCGGGCTATTATCGGAAGTTCATCCCTCACTTCGGTGCGATCGCTGCGCCATTGTTGGACCTCACTCGGAAAAGGGAGCCGGAGAACATCAGTTGGACACCTGAGTGCCAGCAGTCGTTTGACCAGCTGAAGGAGGCGTTGACAACTGGACCGGTCCTCATCGCACCTGATTTCACCCAAGAATTCACCATCTTCACTGACGCATCGAACATCGGACTAGGAGCAGTGCTGTGCCAAGCTGACGGAGGAGGAACTCTGCACCCCGTGATGTACATCAGTAAGAAACTGCAGCCGAGGGAGAAACATCTGGCAATGATTGAAAAAGAGTGTCTGTCGATTCTATGGTCCCTCCAAAGACTTAAACCCTACATCTGGGGGCGAAAATTCACCTTATGCACTGACCATTCGCCATTGCTGTGGCTGAGATCCATGAAGACTAACAGCAAATTGATGAGATGGGCTCTTTTGCTGCAAGACTTTGATTTCACGATAAAGAGCATAAAAGGATCTCACAATATTGTGGCAGATGCGCTGTCCAGAAGACCAGAAGAATGACTTAAAGAACTCTCAAAAAGAACCAAAATGGACTAGAATTCACCAGTAATTAATTGTGTAAATGTATTGATTGTAAATTCTGTAAAATGATAAGGTAATGTATATTATTGATTAGTAGATGATAAGGTAAAGTATTGTATTGATTATTAAATGATAAGGTAAGGTATTTGGTTGAAATTTCGTAAAAATATGAAAGGTAAAATGTTATGGGAAAAAAAAAAGTTTAAGCAATTGCACCTGTTTGTTCAGGAGGAAAAATGTGTTTCCCCTCCCAAACAAACCTAAGTAAGGGGGGAGGTCTGTAGCGTTCTCCTTTAAATGTGGTCATGGCTCAGGTTTAGTTAGAGTGAGTCATGCATATTTATGTTGCTGAGAGGCGGAGCCAAGAGGCAGAGTATAAGAGGCAGAGCCTGAGGGGGAGAAGAGATGAGAGTTTTGGAAGGAGTTTGATTAGCTGAGTTCAGAGATTTATAGGAGTGTGATTAGACTGATGGGAATAGTAGGAGATCTGAGAAGTGATTGACCAGTGATTGGAAGGGAGAAGGAATAGAACTGAATATTAAAATACTGAAACCAATAAGCAAATAAACAAGAGATCTTTCTATTTCCTTGGAGAGTGGACCTGATTCTTTCTAAAAGAGTGATGGGGATTTAGGGATCTCCTGGTGGCAGCAGTGGAAGAAAAAAGAGAGGAGTTTTGCCCTGGTGTGCTCTGAGGTCTGAGCCTAGGTGGACAGGCCAAGGCACGAGTGAGTCCAACGCCACATTGGTGCTAGCGGTGAGGGACATCAAAAGGGTGAAAATGCTACAAAGGTGTCCCGAACAGTCTGCAAAAGAAGGGAAATAAAATGTTGAGGATGCAAAGCAATATGTTTCAAAAGGGATGCAGATTCCAGGCCTTTCCTAGGCTTGCTTCTACTCTTGGATGGATTCTTTTCATATAATCAAAAGACTGGTGTGAACTCATGTGTGTTCACAAAGAGATATAGCCAACACCCTTTTGCAATGGCATATAATTCATCCGGACACAATTACGAATATGTCACATTTAGCTAATATGTTTTTGCAAAATTTCAATCAGTATCCTACTGCTAATCTCAATGACAGTAGATCCACTGATTCAATGGGATTGACATAATTATTAATGTATCATTCCACAGTTAGTTCAATGGGTCTACTGTCTAGTTGAGACTGGGACTAGGATCCTAGCTACAGTTTTGTAAGCAGCGGTTGGATGCTTTAAATACTTCTGTGCCCCACAGTTAAAGACTTCAAGTAAGCATGCTGTAATTAATAGCAGTATCATAGATGCTGTGCTTCTTCCAGAACCACAAGAATTAGATCTCTCAATGCCTGAATAGGTCATTTTGGTGTTTCACCCAGAGAGTTAATGCTGAGCAATTACACCAAGTATTAAAGAACCGTAACAGTGTTTGCTGCACATATTTAGAAAGCAGTTGTAACCTTTAGCCTGGTGGAGTACTTCTTTCTTTTCAGTATTGTATTGCAACAAAATAAAGAAAGAGAAGGAGAGAACATCTAGAGACATGAAGGTTAAGCCTATAAAAATAATTGTTTAAATTAATCGTTTTCCATGAGTCTGCAAATGTTTCCTCCTGAATGATGCTTTCACGACATTTTGAAGGAGTTGATCATTTTTATAAATGAATGGAACAATATAGAAATGCTGTTGTATGACTGTGGTAACTGATTTGCATGAAATGCATGAAGCAGTTTTGAAATCTTGCAACTTTTTACAATGACATTAATCTATTAGTCTTGGAAAGAAAGATGACTCCTTGAGGACATGAGGCTTAATACTTTATTTTTCGAACTACCATTCCCTGAAGCACCCCAGTAGAGTAAATGGCTTTAGGAAGGTAGTCTAAATGCCATCAATTGGCATCTTCTGATAAAGTTAGGTGGAGAGAGGAAAACAGCCATTAGATGCAGCCATTTAAACCTTTTTCATGGAGTCTAAAAGCAAAGATTTTTAAAAATTAATTTGTTCTGGTTCCTTTTAAGGAGATCTACAGCATGTGAACTGAAAAACCTTGATATGGCTCCCCACAGAGGTAGTTATGAACTAAGAATAACTAACACATATCATGTGAACTCATTCTCTGTCATTAGCTTCAAAAATTTCATTCAGCATTAGTTTAGCATTAGTGACCTCAAGTTATTATCACATTAATAACAAGAAATCTCTGTTCTGAAGCAGTTTGGTTTGCTATTTCTAAACCTACTGTGTTGGAAATGGAAAAAAGACATAAAATAGCATGGGCTCACCTCTCTTCTCCTGCAATCATTTGTCTTAGCTGCAGCACGAAATGAGAGCCTAGACTAAGGATGTGCACTGGCTCCTGTACCCAGTCTGTGCCTGAATAAGAGCCCACAGATAGATGCCTGCCCTGCACCCTTAGAGCAACACTCAACCCAGTCCACATTTGTACCAATATTTGTATGTTTCCGGACCCGGATTCCCACAAATGGAGAAATGTGAATAGCCGAGACTTGGTGAGGGTTATCCAATGGTGTCCAGTTATTTCTGGAAGAATCATTTCTCCACCTCCAGCTGAAGAAGAAAAAAGTCAGGAGACTGCTGTTATGAACTTTGCCAGTGACACCACCAAACCAACAAGAAAAGAGAAACCAAAATGGCACTGGGGGGAAGAGAGAAAGACAGGCCATAGCATCTTTAAGTGAAACATTCAAAATCCATGTTGGAGTAGAAGTACTCATCTGCATGCACATGCATGCAAATGGATGCACGCGCGAATGCGCGCGCACACACACACCTAGTCATTTTAAGGAGAGCAGAAAATTCAAGGACCCAACCCCAAACAATATCCAGTAGCAACAAGTCTTTTTCTTTGCACTGCAGTTTTAAAGAAAATGCAGCGTGGCTGCTGCAACCCAATGACCTCCCTCAGAAACCATCAGCAACTGCAGTGTGTGGGATTGGTCTTTGGGGAGGCCTGTCTCCTCCTTGGGCTCAGTATCTTCCTTATAAGATGTTGATATTTTCAGTTCCATTCTTTCACACCTCCAGTTACTAGGCTTTTTATTAAAAAAATTGTAACTCCTGAATGAACAGGAGAGGTGCGGAATGGGTGCCACTTTGCTCCATGAGTGTTTCAGGACTCATTGCTCTGCTCCATGGCCACTCGAAAGCACAGAATTATCCCACATTTATACACTGGTCCAAAGACTGCACATATCCCTGCATGGACCTATGTACATACTAGGGTGGCTGCTCAGTGCTCACATATCACCAAAAGGAGGACATGCCTTACTAAAAAAAAAAAGAGAGAGAGAGAGAGAGAGAGGGAGAGAGGAAAAAGAGGAGTGCATAAAATTACATTTGCTTATTTATATGTACAGATGCAGAACTGGAAATAGTGGCTGCAATCCAGTAGTAAGTCACAACCCAATATAACTTATGTAAGTGTCAACTCATCAACTCTCCACTGTTTCAGTGGCTCTACTCTACTTATAACTTACTATTGGATTTCAGCCTATGTTTGTAATTTAACAGAATTAATACATCACATTTGATTGGGGATGACAGCAATCAAGCAACTTGTATTTAAAGACCCTGCTGTCCAAGTGCTAACTGAAGATGGGCAATTTTAAGGTGCTTGATCTCCCTCCTTTTGGTCCTTTATCTTTAAATCAGATTTAGACTGCATTGGACTTCACTGGCCATTGTGGGCAGGGGGATCCTCGAACCAGTAGTCCAAAAGAATTGCTTTTCCAAGCTCTGGTTTTATATGTATATGCTTGTACAGTGGACCCTCGACTTATGGATTTAATCTGTACTGGAACGGTGGCTGCAGGTCAAAAGGTCCATAGGTCGAGGGCCCATTTCCCATAGGAATGCATTGAAAACCCATTAATCCGTAACCAGCCGAAGAAAAAATACCCCCCCACCAAAAAAAGAAAATAAAGGCAAAAGGCAGCACCTTACCGGTCCGAAGGGGTCCCTCGCCGCCGCCATCGCCGCTGCCAAAGCCCTCCAAGGGCTTCCCCCCCACTGCCGGAGGCCTCCGAGGGTTTCCCCGCCACTGCCGGAGGCCTCACGGGGGTCCCCGGCTGCCGCCGTCGCCGCTGCCAAAGCCCTCCGAGGGCTTTCCCGCCGCCATGGGAGGCCTCTCAGAGGTCGTCTGCCACCGCCGCCGGCTTTCCCAGGGTACACCGGGCCTACCAGGGGAGGGCTTCCCCTGGTAGGCCCGGTCTACCGCCCAGGAAGGCCTGATAGACCAGGCCTACCAGGGGAAGCCCTCCCCTGGTAGGCCCGGTGTACCCTGGGAAAGCCGGCGGCGGCGGACGACCTCCAGAGGCCTTCCAAGGCTTCTCTGTCGCCATGGAAGGCCTCCGGAGGTCCCCCCTCGCTGCCGATCGTGCCTCTGGAGCTTCTCCGGAGGCACGATCGGCGGCGAGGGGGGACCTCCAAGAGGCCTCCCATGGCGGCAGAGAAGCCCTGGAAGGCCTCCAGAGGCACGATCGGTGGCCTACGGACCGGAAGGGGGAGGCGGGGAAAGCACCAAATTTGAATTTGGCGCTTTCCCCGCCTCCCCCTTCCAGTCCGTAGGTCGATTCTCCGGCCGCGAGTCGATGGGAAATTTTGCGGCTGGAGAAGTCTGTAAGTCAAAAAGTCCGCAGGTGGAGCCGTCTGTAAGTTGAGGGTCCACTGTACGTATGTATTTTCCATGTCAAAATTGGTATACTGGTAATCGTTATACCTGAAGCAATTTCTAACCAAACTATTTTATGCACATCTTTCATTACTCACCTAGAGCACCTAAGATCAGGTACTATATAACTGAATTAAACTTCTATTAAATTCTGCACCAAAGAGGCAGTCTTTTGTTTTAAGTATGAGAGGAACCAAGAGGTGTGTCTCTGAAAAAAATCTGTGTCATAACTCACCAGTCTCACTGAGAGTTCTTCCATAAGGATGAAGGAATAGTCACTTTTAACAAGTTCCTTGTTCTACTCATCTTATTTGAAAATTAAGTAGGAAAACATATATTTACAGCCAAACAGGCCTGATCTAAGTGACTGTTCCTATCTTTATTTTATTTCTAACTCTTCTTTAAACACACATACACCAGCCTTCCATTTAAATTTCTTTAAAAAAAAACCTCCTTGACTAAGTGCCAATTCATCAATGCATTAGAAACAGAACATTAATCTGCCCCCTTCCCCAGCCCATGCCATAACTGTAACATTTTCCTTTTAATGAGGTGGAGCAAGCGAATGGGAAGGTAATTGCGCCAATACTGATGGAAGGTTTCTTTTATAATTTCCAGACTAATGATGACACGCAACTCTTATTGTTTATCTGCAGCAAGTGGCCTTTCTTCACAATGAGATGGATTAGTGGCAGAGTGGAGGCACCAAAACTACCTCAGCAACTGGCACACCCCCTAGATCACACACACACTTCCTTCTTGCACTCATAGCAAGATAATGAGCACTCATTTGTTAGCAACATGAAGGCATCAGACTTGACAAGCTGGATGAACAGAAAAGTAACTACTGGAAAAGATGCAAAGGGAAAAACTAAATGGATGCAAGCTGGCCAGCGTGAGACTATCATCCATATGCCGACCAACGGAACGGCTTTGAAGCCAGTGGACAAACCTGTCTTATGTCTCTTTCAGAAGCTTTGTGGATGGAAGAGGATTGCCACAATCAATTAAAGGAGATGTCCTGTTTGCCATAATCGAGATCATTTCTAGGGCACCGTACAACAATACTGAACAATCTTTTCCATCAGTATAACCTGCTGGCTGCAGCTGTTGTGCTGGGATAAGATCAGCATGCTCACTTTCAAAAATGAGAATAAAAACCAGGGCTATGTCTTTGGGGATGGGCAGGTTTGTGGGTTTCACTTTCACCCACATGAATTCCATGAATTTTAGTAAATTCTAATCAAAAGGAAATTCTCCTCTGTCTTTACTTTTGATTGATTGATTTGATTTATATACCACTCATTTAGCCAAAGGCCACTATGGACGGTTCACAACACAGAACAATAAACAACGAGCAAACTTCTTAAAACCTTACACAATAAACCAAAACTTCAAAATTAATATAAAATACAAATACAAAGCATCATAAAAACGTAACAGAAAACTTAAAACATTTGACATTCGAAATTGGGGCATTATAACCTTAATGGCTAATAATTTCACTAATTTTAAATAAATAAATAAATAAATAAATAAATAAATAAATAAATAAATAAATAAGACAGTGGTTCCCAGCCTTGGGTAATTCAGGTGTTCTTCGACTGCAACTCCCAGAAACCTCAGCCAACATAGCTGGTGGTAATGGCTTCTGAGAATTGCAGTTCAAGCACACCTGGTTACCCAAGGTTGAGAACCACTGCCCTACAGTGACACCTCATGGAGGACTAAGCTACAGTATTGAATACATGGCCCTTAAAGGATACACAGTAAAGGATCAGCCCCAAAACTCATATATGTGTGTTTACTATGCTAAGCAACAGGATTTTGGCCAATGTATCATTTTGCAATAATCCCTTTTCTAATGCCTATGTATACAGATTATTCTGCTAAAAATATTGTTCCTGCTTTCTGAAACAGCCTGGGCAAGGAGGTGAGATGTGTTATCCACAGAAGTCGACTTTTCTCCTTCAAAAAACAGGAAGAAGAGAGGAAAAGAAAGAAAGAAAGAAAGAAAGAAAGTCTTCTTCAGAACAGTCAAACCAGAAGTTCCTTCCTTATATTTATGTGTGACTCTATACATTTTTATCTTTTCTCACACACCCCTCAGAAGTATTTTTAAAACCACAGATAATTTTTTAAATCTTGTTCTAATTGTTTCATTGTTTTAACTTGGCTCTGTGACTGTATAATAAAGAATGGGCAGTAGAGTGGGCAGAAAGAGATATCTGCAAGTAAATGTCCGGCCAGATTTTCCCCACAGCTTTATGCCATCATGTGTGAAGATATTTCCCTAGCCAGATCAACTTCCCCATAGGATGTTATGACAGATCATAAGCAACTCAAGTGTTATTAAAGTTTTGTAATATAACTAGAGTTTATTCAATTGCTGAAGTCTGAAAGCTCTCAGGCACCAGATACATGGTATTTCTTTAGAAAATTAGATAAATCTATGATTTCTGATGGAACCAAAGTGGTTCTAAAAATACAGTGATTTATAAAACTCAGAAAAAAATGTATTAGACAGCAAGGAATGTGGGTGAAATAATTTAGTGGAAAGAGGAAGAATAGGAAAGTAAAAGAAAATAATGGCATGCAATGTGAATATTTCTGATCCTTTGTAAGAGAGCATGAAAACACACTTCTGTAAAAAAACAACCCTATTATTTCTTATACAAAGTGCTATCCAATCCACTTCATTCAGTAAAAGTTGTTGTCATCAGCACTGCTAATATTCATCATAAAATTGGTATATACTTGTACATTTTACCAACAGTTGTTATATGAGAGAGAAAGTTGAAGAATAAAGCAGCTAAATGCAAATTTCTTGGGTTTCTTAATGGTTCATCTCTATAGCAGTAGAAGAGATGGTGCATTTATTGTTAATATCTATAGTCATACAGTATTAGAAGAGTCATACTGCATCAGACCAATGGCTATTAGCTCAGCATCATGTTCACAAAATAGCCAAAGTACATCTCTTGGGAAACCCTCAACCTATAGAAAAACCAGTGCAGAGTATTGACACAATTGCAGCCTTCTGCTCATGCTCCACCGCCACTGATCTGTGAAGGCATGTCACCTTTGATACTGGAGGTAATAAATAACCATAATGACTAACTGTCATTGATAGTTTTATCCTACATGAATTTATCTTACTCTTTTACAGCTGCCCACATTAGGGCAGTAATGACATCTTTGGGTGAATCCACTATTTCACTATATGCCGTGTGAAGCACTCACTTAAACACATTCTGAATCTCCTACCATTCAAATTAATTGGATGACTCCAGGCTCTGACATTATGAGAAAGAGCATAAAACATCTTCTTAGCCACTTTCTCCAGAACATACATTGATTTACAAACTTCCATCATGGTCATCCTCACTCACATTTCTTCTAAACCAAAAAAACCCCAAACACTGTAAAATGTCCTCATAAGGGACCTGCTCCAATCCCTTGGCTATTTTGAGTAGCCTCTTCCACACTTTTCCAGCTCTTCTTTGAGATGCAGTGAGCAGAATGATAGACAATTTTCTGTGTGTGGTCACATGACAAACATGTATAAGAGGTGCCCAGGAGAGAAGAACTGAACACTTTTCTCAGTGTTGGGTAAGTCAAAGGTAAATAGACTGAGAGGAGCCAGAGCAATGCATCTGGAAGGAGACCATGTTAAAACAGAGCAAGAGTACTTACAATGATTTGCAAAAATTAAGAACAGACAATGGCTGAAAATGATATTTTACCTTACATACTTTACAGTTTTTTATAAAAACAAATTAATTTGGAAGCTGAGATGCATTAATATTCTACATTATCCTGTTATACACACACACACACACACACACACATTATATATACTGTATATAAACACTGTGTTGTGTGTGTGTACCCTGTGATGTAAAATATCAATTCATTTCTTAGCTTCCAAAATTAATTTATTTTAACAAAAATCTATGTTGAAAAATGATTTGGGGAAATACAGCATATAAAACATTTATCACCCCCTGGTCATTTCACCACCAGCACCCCAGCCAGTCAGGCCAAAGTTCTTCAGAGATTGTATTTGGCCCATGGGCTACCTTCCTTGTCAGACAAAATTAATGCTTGATGTGTAGCTGAGCCATGGAGCAAGCTTAGGTGGCCCCTAATCACATAATGAAAACAATAATTCTTGTAATGTAAACAGTAATGAATGCCAGATTAAAAGTCAACTTCCTAGACTCTGTAGCAGGAATGGGGAATGTTACTTTATAGCAGCAGCAGACACCAATACTCGATTAAATGAGTTCTTTGTCAGGAAGACAATGGAAATCTGATAGTCAGGGTAGGACTGCTTGGGGCCATGTGGGAGGAAGTGTGGAGCTTCAGTTTAATAACTTTTCAAGTTGATATCCATGAGACAGGCCATACAGACAAGAACATCAACACACAGCCATCAAAGAGGAAAACAGAAAAAGTACCATAACTTCATGAGTCTAGAACACAGCTGAAAACATCTGAACTTGAAACAGAAGTGTGGACTGGAGAAATATCAAAGAAAAAAATGTGTGCTGGAATGAGGTATGTCAAATCACTGAATTTCATGTACAGCATACAAATAAAAAACCATTTGTAGAAGGGTTTATTTGCCTAAGATCAGTCACCCGTGTTTGATCAAGAAAGTGAAATGTTCTTACCAGTAACACTAAAGCAAAAACTGGGGTTAGCACAAATTCCTCCTTAGAAAGGTAAATTTTCATGACAGTTTTTACAAGGCTGTTTAAAATGTTCAGCAACAAATAAAATGTAATAGCATTCTCAATCAAAGAACATATATACGGGAGGCCAGGATATGAATATACAGGTGATGTTTGGAGGGATAAATATTTTTGGAAACTCAATAGCTGGGTTGACTTGAAAATATTATTTTGTGGATTACACCCAGAATCTTCCAGGGATCAAAAGATATGCTGGCTGGGGAGTCTAGGAGTTTATATCCTGAAAAAGCACTTTTTCCAAGTTCCGATCTGAGCTACAGGTTTCTTCTTCTTAGTTTTTATTGGTGATACCCTCCACACGTGTCTTCCTGCTAGGATCACCAAGAGCAGGAGAACATCTTGAAGAAAAGGGATGATCTTACTGCTGGTCTCTCACACTGTGCTTTTCAATAATAAATAAATAAATAAATAAATAAATAAATAAATAAATAAATAAATAAATAATAATAATAGCCCTGTGCCATCAAGTCAGTTCTGACTTATGGTGACTTTTTTCTGGATTTTTCAGGTAAAGGATACTCAAAAGTGGTTTACCATTCCCATCTTCTGGAAATGCCCTGGGACTGTGCAGCTAGCCCAAGGCCGCACAGGCTGGCTCTACTTGCAGGAGGTACAGTGGGGAATTAAACTCCCAACCTCTGGCTCTACCTAAACCACTGAGCTATCCAGCCAGCTGTACTTTTCTAAAGCCATCCAATGGATGCCAGAAGAGAATCTGCTTTTTTAACGTACCCTTCATTTGAGAGGCTATACAGTCCATGTTTGATTTTAAGATAAAAGAACCATAAATAAAGATGGCCATAAACTGCAGTTCAGCGGTTCGGCCTAGTTTGGCGCAGCACCTTCACAGTTGTTGTGCGGGTGCCGTACACTCCTCTCTCCCACCTCCTCTGCATGCTTGCCCATTTCCTAGCTGAAGTGTGCTTACCTCCTCCACCTCCTCTGATGGCTGCCCACTCAGATGAGGGAGCAGGAAAGGGAAGCCCGTGGCTCTGCCTTTGAGTGGGTGGCTGCTGGAGAAGGCAGAGGAAGGAAGCATGCACAGTGATCAGTGAGTGGGCAGTCATGCTGAGGAGGAACAGGAGGGAAGTGCACTTCAGCTGGGGAATGGGCAAGCGCACAGAGAGGATGGGAAAGGGGGGTGCATGATGCCCATGTAAGACCTGTGAGGGCACTGTGCCAAACTGGGTTGAACTGCAAAACTGCAGTTCATGCCCGTCTCTAACCATAAGGAAGGAAATCAAGGACATAAAGCTGTCTATCCACAGTTATCACCTGGACAACAGACGTGACAGCCACACAGGTCACCTGGTCAGTTCTTTTTTACTCAGGTGTGACATATTATAATTCTGTTCAAATTACAAAAATCAGTTCACATTTTCTATTTGTTCATATAAATTATCATGTGGTCTTATATGCAAGTATATCCTCTTTTGTCCCTCTGTTCAGTATTTTGTGATGACCACCCTACCACAGTGGAAGGAAAGATTCAAATCAACCTGTGTTGCAGTTGTGGGTGGGTGGGTTGTGCCTAACTACCTTTTGGAATACCAAGAGGTCAGATGGAAATAACTATACTGGGGTGATTCCATTAATCACACGTGTTTAAATGTAGTTGGATCAACCAATTCCATATTACAAAATCCAAAAACAATATAAAAACGGCTAGTCACAATTGAGTACTAGTTTTTATGTAGCAAAATACTTTGCTGGTCTGCAGTGCAGCATGATGTGTTTAACTAACCATGAGTCTTGTCTCTCTCATTTCCTTTGTACATTCTTCTTTCTCAATGTATCCTCTTTGGCTTCCCCCCCTGCACTATTCCTGGAACTGTGACCTCATAGGTAGGCCACCAACTCATTAATGCCTTTGTGTTCATTTGATCTATGTTCTGTCCAAACTGTTCTCCAGACTGACTTCCCTTTTATTGTGCCTTGGTCATTAAAATATTGTAACATTCTTAAATTTCATCAGGTATTAAATCAAAGACTGGATGGTGAATGCCTACAGAGCCATATGATTTAAGTGACACCTCGCCCACCTACAAATAATTTACTGAACCTAGAAACAGACAAAATGCAAGAGCAGCTCATGAATATCTAGGATAATGATTGCTAATCTAAACAGAAAGAGAGGATTTTTTTGTTTATTCCCCATGTGTGGTACAAAAGAAACATAAACCACACAGCCATCTGGGTCATTATTGATTTCAGACAGCAAAAGACAGCCCAAAAGCACAAGAATACATGAAACATCTAAAACCTTATTGAGGCAACAATTTAAAGGATTTCAAAGTCTGTTTTTATAAGCCTTTTGGGACTCAGATGTAGTATATTGATTAAACTTCAGGAGCAGTTAAAGGCTGCTTCAGCATGGCTAATTAATACTGTGATGCCCTGATGCCCCTGCATGTTGTTTTACTGAGGTTTATTCTGTCAAATCAATTAATATTCATAGTGCCAAAGAAAGTAGCCAGTGTTTATCGTCTGATAAATTGATCGATGCATTGATCCATTTGAAATAATTAACTGTCTTGTCCTTTGGGAGTAACTCCTGCATTCCCAAAGTGTCTGAAGAAACCATCCATTGAAATGCAAAACATTAATGCAACACAAGGGAAATTAGACACAATACTTGTTGAGTCAACAATAGAAACAAGGGAGCTTCTAATGTCCATGAGTTTTCAACACCTAGCTTTTTAACTAATGCTCAGAGGACAGTCGGGGTGGTGTCTCTCTGCAAGAACAGATCTTTTTTGATGATGATTTTGAACATCTCTTCACTTTGATGTATATGATTCTTTTGACTATGCATTTTGTCTTTGCTTGGCATGGCTAATCAGAGCAGAGGCTGTACATTGGAAAGGATGAAAATGAATTCATTGGCATCATAACTACAGTCTAGTATGCATCTCTGCTCAGTTCAAGTCCTGGAATGGTTCAAGGGGAAAAGAACAAGCTTCTTTGACTTTCATTATTTGAATGATGGACTAGGAGAATTCACATACGGAAAAATGCAGATGGAAGGCGAGAACAAAGATATCAGCACCCCTGGTAAATAACAAAAGCCAATGGAGACTGTACTGACTGATTGGCTGAGGTGAAACCTGATGCCATCACATCTCAAGCTGATTCTTGAAGTTTGTAGCCTGCATCTTGGAACTCCAGCTGAACTTCAGATCATGTGGCTTCAGCAGCTAACCAGGGTGATATTTGGACTTTTCTGCTCCCATTCCTCCACCTCAGCTGAAAACTCTGCAATGCTCAGCCTGATGAAGAATGCTTAGTATAAAGCTCACCTATGAGGGATGTTGGTAGCCCAAAATTTGTATCACCCTAACCTCATTTTGGATCTTGTGGGTAGTGTTGCTTTGTATCCTTACCTCTCTCCTTTTATCTCTTTATATTCACCTTCTTTATGAAAATACTTGGTACTTTGGGAATGGAAGGTTCTTGAAGTGTTGTTGTTGTTGTTTAGTCGTTAAGTCGTATCCGACTCTTCATGACCCCATGGACCAGAGCACGCCAGGCCCTTCTGTCTTCCACTGCCTCCCGGAGTTGGGTCAAATTCATGTTGGTAGCTTCGGTGACACTGTCCAACCATCTCGTCCTCTGTCGTCCCCTTCTCCTCTTGCCTTCACACTTTCCCAACATCAGGGTCTTTTCCAGGGAGTCTTCTCTTCTCATGAGATGGCCAAAGTATTGGAGCCTCAGCTTCAGGATCTGTCCTTCCAGTGAGCACTCAGGGTTGATTTCCTTCAAAATGGATAGGTTTGTTCTCTTTGAAGTCCAGGGGACTCTCAAGAGTCTCCTCCAGCACCACAATTCAAAAGCATCAATTCTTCGGCGGTCAGCCTTCTTTATGGTCCAGCTCTCACTTCCATACATCGCTACTGGAAAAACCATAGCTTTGACTATGCGGACCTTTGTCGGCAAGGTGATGTCTCTGCTTTTTAAGATGCTGTCTAGGTTTGTCATCGCTTTCCTCCCAAGAAGCAGGCGTCTTTTAATTTTGTGGCTGCTGTCACCATTTGCAGTGATCATGGAGCCCAAGAAGGTAAAATCTGTCACTGCCTCCATATCTTCCCCTTCTATTTGCCAGGAGGTGATGGGACCAGTGGCCATGATCTTAGTTTTTTTGATGTTGAGCTTCAGACCATTTTTTGCGCTCTCCTCTTTCACCCTCATTAAGAGGTTCTTTAATTCCTCCTCACTTTCTGCCATCAGAGTGGTATCATCTGCATATCGGAGGTTGTTGATATTTCTTCGGGCAATCTTGATTCCGGTTTGGGATTCATCCAGTCCTGCCTTTCGCATGATGTATTCTGCATATAAGTTAAATAAGCAGGGAGACAATATACAGCCTTGTCGTACTCCTTTCCCAATTTTGAACCAATCAGTTTTTTCATATCCAGTTCTAACAGTTGCTTCCTGTCCCACGTATAGATTTCTCAGGAGATAGATAAGGTGGTCAGGCACTCCCATTTCTTTAAGAACTTGCCATAGTTTGCTGTGGTCCACACAGTCAAAGGCTTTTGCGTAGTCAATGAAGCAGAAGTAGATGTTTTTCTGGAACTCTCTGACTTTCTCCATAATCCAGCACATGTTAGCAATTTGGTCTCTAGTTCCTCTGCCCCTTCAAAATCCAGCTTGTACTTCTGAAGTAGAGTGCTGCAAATTCATATTTCCTTGCCTTGAGCTCAATGGCATATGTGTGTACAACTGGGTTGGGGAGATTTCCAGTCCTTTCTCCCCATGGAAACTGTTACAGCCCCCTGAAAACCAATGCAGATGGTCAGTGATTCTTCTGACTGGGGAGGAGTATGGTGCAGAAGGACAGGACAATCCTCCCTCCCTCCTCCATAGGTGGAGGGAGCTTCTATAAGCAGAGCCCTCCCCATAGCCTAAGGGTGGGCAGAATATGGCCTGTGAGTGACACACATCCTCATACATCAGGTTTCATGCAGATTCTCCCAAGGGTACTATAGTATTTCAGACAGGGGCTGTATGACAGTCAGGAGCATGATCTAGAAAAGGTCTACATTGCTTGGTATGGATAGGTGGCTGCACAACACCATGTGCAGGCCAAAACCAACCAACCAATCAGGGACTCAGATGGTAGGAATCCCAAGATGACAGCAATTGACACAAGACAAGAAGTGAGTTATGCTGAAATAAAATGGGAGAAAGGAAAGGGTTTCTGGACTGAATTCCTGCATTGTTTGCTAACTTAAAATATGTATACCTTGCGTTCTAGTCCACTGGAGACACAAAACCATTCAAGAAACAGAGCAAACAAAACAGAAACAATTATCAATCACAACTGGGGCTGGATCAGTCTGTCAACATAGTTTTCTCTTGGTTCTATTTTTTTAAAAATTCTTATTTCGTTCCTTCCCATTTTTACATCAATCTGTGATGTTAAAAATGTCTGTGCTAATATATATATATTAGCACAGACATTTTTAACATCATATATATACCCCCCGCTAATTTATTGATGGTTGGGGACATTTCACTGTTGTTTTTGTTGTTGTTGTTGTTGTTGTTGCCCAGAGAACAGCAGCACAACATTTTGAGCAATGCTATTACAGAAGGTTATTTGTAGAGTTGTTCAGGAAGTGTAAATCTGGTAAATGTTGCTTCAAAACACAAAGTGAACGGCCGAGGGGGGGGGGGAAACCTTGCATGTTGGGTCAAAACAATCTAAAGTAGAGTTTTCCCTCAGGCAATCAGTAAACCTGAAAGGCTATCTGGAAAAGAACCAGTAGTTAAACCAGAAACAAAGGAATGAGATTGACATGACAGTAAGAATGTCAAAATCTTGAGGCCTATTCTCACCTTCTTGCCATCATTCTCATCCCAATCTTAGTTCCATTTTGGCTTTCCTTCTCTCATATTTCTCACATGGAAATTCATGAGTATTTGGTAAACATTTTTCCTAATTGGTGCATTTTTCCAATTAATTAAATTAACTAAACGTGTCTGTTGCATTTTTCAAATATAATAATTCCTAATCGTGCACATTTGGTTTGTGCACCTTATTTGTGATATCAAATTGTGAGCATTGGAAATATATAGGCTTCTGAGGTAAGACATATTTTGTTCCACTGCTAATCTTAGGAGGTATAAAATGGCTGTTTCCCTTTTTTAATTAAAAAAATTATTTTATTTATATAATTAAATTTGAATAAATGAATGAACTAATTATGACACAGCCACAGCATGCCAAAATGTCAATTTCAAACATCTCAGTGTCATGACAAAATCATCATTCACCTGGGAAAACACAGATGTAAGAAATTTAATTTTTATCCCAACTAACTCAGACAAGGGTTTCTACAGTCCTGGTGCTGCCACCAAGAAGATCATGGCCCAGATAATTATGTTGCACCTAAGCTGCAAAGTGAGAATTATATCCCCAGCTAAAGCAGGCCAGATCTCTATCTAGTCTTGACCATTTCTCCAGCCAACAGGAATTCTATTTTGTCTGTATTACATTTGAGATTATTCACCCCTAACCTTCCTATCAATAACATAAGACATTTGCTCAGAACACCCTCTCCCTGCCTGGAATTAAACAGAGAGATAGAGGTTGGGTGTCATCAGCATATGAATGACACCTCACACTCTGAAATTTCAGAAAGGTTCACTTGGCTATTTCATTAAATAGCATGGGAGATAAGATACAATCCTGCAGAATCTCACCACCTGATGGCCACAGCACAGCCCCTGGACTCCACTTTCTCAGACCAACTCTGCTGGATGGACTGGAACTCTGAGCTCTCATTCATTCAAGCAAGAGATTCCAGACAAATACTATGGATTGATTGTGCTGAAGGCCATTGGAGATCCAAGTAGGGTAGACTGACCCTGTTACCAGTTCAGTTGTCCATCAATGTGCCCAGAGGAGATTCTGTCCCCCTAAAATCAACCTGACAGACAGAAAATGGCATCAAAGAATGGAAGGCTTTGAAACTTGTTTACATTTATGTGAAGTACTTCAACCCATTCCCAGGGTAGTAAAACAATTTTTTTTAAAAAAAAGAAAAATATATTTACTGGGTTTTTGTTTGATTTACAGCCTTGCCCTGTAAGAAACAGAACTGTCATAATATAAAAGAGAAAAATTCTTTTTCAAGAGCAACAAGCTGGTAAATGTTAAAGACTACAAAAAGATCTTGACCCATAAGCAATCGCTTTTGGAATGAAGTTGATTTGCAGCCATGTTACGATCATAGTGCTAAATTAAGATGATTATGCAACATATTACAGGAAACAGCACAAATAGATTTGCCTCAATCTCTATTTCTGTCTGTGTCTCTCTGTTTTGCTTATCTCCTCCATTTTAAAAAATGTGAAAATGGAAATGCATTTGGAGGCAGCTAAAGCAGCAGTGTGGTGTAGTGGATAGATGAACTAGGTAGGCCTCAAGAGACCTGGGTTTGAGTCCCCACTTGGCCATGGAAACTCATGGGTGGCGGGGAGTTGGAAACGGGAAAAACCCACTCCTTAAGTATCTCACTTACCTTTGAACTCGTTAGGCTCACTGTAAGTCAGTTCTGACTTAATGGCACACAAACAAAATAATACAGCCACCTTCCAAGAGGGAAAAACCTGCTCCCCTGTATGCAATACACCACCTCTAAAGCTTGAGAGTATTACTTTTCTGAACCACTGTTCCCAGAATCCCCCAACCAGCATGTACTCATTATTATTGGCACTTGACACTTTCCTGTCTATCAAAATGAAACTGACACACTGCAGGAAATTTAAAAGATGAGTGGTTATTAGAAGTCAGACCCTGTAGTTGGTTGGCATACAATGAAATGAACAATACATGTCTTGCTCAGTAAAGACATGCACAATCAGATTGTAAATGTTTACAATGTGTATAAATTCCCAATAAAAAAATATAATTCTTTTTTTTTTCATTGTGGGAGAATAGTGACAGGAATGCTGTTAGTTAAGAACAGAAGGAAAAAAAATAGGGATTGCTTCCTAGCAGCAGTATCACAGAGAAGCATCCTAAAGTAGCAGCAGTATCACAGGGAAGTATCTTGAGTGGGCTTTTTAAATGGATAGTTGTACCTTACTGTTTTGAATGTGTTTTGGTGTTGCTTTTGTTCACCTTTTTTTAGTACAGTATTAGATCCTTTTTAGTATTTGTATACTCAATTAGCTTTAAATACTGTCTTCTAATGATGTAAGCTGCTTTGGGTTCTTTTAATGATGTTGGCTGCCTAAGGAGAAAGGCAAGGTAAAAATGTTTTAAGAAATTAAATAAATAAACTGCCCTCTCACTGTTCAGTGGGACAATCACACAACCTCTTTTCTGCTCCTCTTTTGCCTGATAAACAAAGTTACAACTCAGTGTTTTCCTGAAATGATTAAGGCACTTCAAATGCATTAAGGCTCTCATAATTATAACAAAGCAATGTGATATTATTTATTGTGTTTGCTTGTTTTCCCCAAAGAATCTCAGAACCTGAACAACATGCAAAGGGTTTCTACTATTGATTCCCAAAAAACCCTAGACAGGCAGATTACATCAAGAGACCATGAATGGTACAATGTTAGCTAATGAATGTTGCTGTTGAACAAGGATTTGGACTCAGATCGCCCTAGTCTGAGTCAAACACTTTGTCCACTACATCATAGTGGTTCTCAAGTAGCAATGATCATCATGCCCATATTGGAGATCATTCATGTAGCTTACTTGTTTAAACTAGTGGAGTGAGTTTATGATTCCAGTGAGAGTTAAACTGGTAATTCTCAAGCTTCTTTATGCCATAGTAGCTCTCTAAAGAGAGGCAATGTGATGCATTTGTTGGAATGTTGGCCTAGAACCAAGGAGAGGAATTCAGATCCCTTACTCAAAAATGAAGCTTTTGAGCAATCTTGGACCAGTCATGACTTCTAACATTTCTTGCTGGCTTACAGTGAGTATAAGGACACCAATAGAGCAGATGTCAGCTTCATAAGTGGTAAAAACGTATCTCTTCAAATATGTATGTTTTTTCAAAGCTTCCATATCTATCTAATCACTGCAAGTATATCCCATGTTTTTTCCCTGAAGACCCACCACAGAATGAAAACAAAATAATTTGCAACTTGCAGAGCTGTGAAACATGATGGTAAGAAAAACTAACATCCTTAAATTGTTAAGGAACCTCTTTTTCTAACTGCAAAGCTGGTGTCTCATCTGTTTCTACAGGATGGAGTTGTGAGAGGACTGCGTAGGGTATCTTGAGCTCCTTGGAATGAAAGCAAAATGTAAATAAATAGAGCTCCAATTGTCAACACATTCAAATAATTTGCTGCTTAAAGTTACAACCAGTTCAACAATGAAAGCAATGTCTTTGGGGGTGGATGAGTTTTCCTACACTGGACATCTTCAAATGGAGGCTGGCAAGCCATCCGTTGGAGATGCTCTGGCCCTGGCCTTCATGCTTCAAGAGTAGTAGCCTAGCCCCCCCCCAAAAAAAGCCCCTCCCGATTCTCTATGACTTAAACAGGGATGAAGAACCTCTGGCCCCCAAAATGTTCCCAGACTATAACTCCCATCATCCCTGAGCAACTTTAATGTTGGATAGGTCTGACTGGAAGAGCTCCCGTACATTTGGAAGATTAGAGGTTCCACATTTCTGCTTTATGGAATCACAACTTATTTTAGCCAATTGGGTCTTCTCCTTCCTGCATTTCTTCCTCCATTTATTTTACCTTAACTTGTAAAGTTTAGCTTTACCTGAGCTTGCAATAGTCTGTGCTTCTTATGAGAGCATTACATGACTTAAATGTTGTAACTTTCTGCATTTCATTATTTCTTGGTTTACATGCATTCACTTTAACATTTCTTTGCTGGTCACCCTCTTGATCCCATACATTTTTAACACAATGCGATAAATCCACCTTGCAAATGCCTCTGTTCTTTACAGGCAGTTGCCTATGTCCGAGTTCACGATTTCATGCCATACTTTAGACCCGAGACGACATAGCCCTGGGCAATGTGCCTTCTCATAACCAGTTTTAATTCTTTTTTTGTTGCATATTGCAATCTTCGAATTAACGAAGCTGCTATGACGTCTATCAAACCCTGCCTAAATCATCCGGATTTAAAGCAGGATCGCGACTCCCGGAGCCTCTTCCCAGCCCTCCCAAACATCTGGAAGGAATCAACCCCTCCTCCTCTCCACGCTTCTGGATCCTGAAATATAAGCCTGACATGAAGCTTCCTCGCCTGATTAAGGGTAATTTGCACAGTCGGGAGGAAGCATCTGCCCCACCTGGCCCTAGAGCGGAACCCGTTAGATGTCCCCCCCCCCAAAAAAAAAGATCGAAAAGAGGGCGCCGGCAGCGAAAGGATCTATTTCTCTAGCCTTTCCTTCCTACTCTCAACTACAGAATCAGTGTTTCCGAATAGCCACCACTTTTCCTACTATTGCGGAAAAGGTGTGAAGAGCGACGCCGCCTCCCCCGCCCGCTGGACGGCCACCAATTTCCGGAATCGCGCCTTTGTTCTTGCGCTCATTTCCCCTCAATCGCAATTCTATTTTGCAAAACACAAGGCTGCCTTTGTGCGCGCGTGTTTGTTTGGTGGTTGTTCCTGAAAGCCCCAGCGCCGCCCCGGGAGGACAGAGCTTCCCTCCAGGCGGCAAAGGCGGGGGGGGGGGGAGTGGGGGGGGCGCGTTGAGGAGAGAGGCGAAGCGTCACAAAGGAACGGGAACGGGGGAGCCGCACCATGTCAACAGGCGGGGGTGGCCCAACATACGGAAGCGCCCCAAAGCCGCCTTAATTACTCTCCCGGCTTGGGCGCCCCATTGGCGGAGCCGCGCCAGCCTCCCAGCGCAGCCCCTTGTGATCCGTCTAATCAGGGTGGCGGCTTTGTAACAAGCTCGGCGGCCTGAGCCGGAGCGGCTTTGCTTGCTTGCGCCACTTTTCCTTTCTAATCTTTAATCGGAGCGGCTGCAAAGGTCAAGCATATTCTTCATTAACTCCCAGCCGGCGGAGCTCGAGACGTCTTCGAGTCGTTTGGCATTTGGGGGGAGGGGGCGCCGGGGGGGGGGGAAACGAAGAGAGCGGAAATAAGGGCACGAGAGTTGAATCCTAATTACCATCAAGGGTCAGCGCAAACCGTGCGAGGGGTGTGTGTGTGTGTGTGTGTGTGTAGAGCGGGAGTGACTTCTCTGTGAATAACTGGGACATATTGCTTGGTGCAGAGGAAGCAGGTAGCCTCCTGTAAAACCTGAGCTCTGGGACCTCATCGCCAGCTACAGGACCTATGTGACGTTTTTCAGGCTGGAGCCCTCTTCCCACTTACCCAGGAGGAAGTCCCACTCAGTTCACTGCAGCATAATCCTGCCAGCTAGAGCATGCCATTGCCTGAAATCACACCCGCAAAGGCTAAGAGGAGGGCAGGGCTTTATGACGTCAAGGAGAGGGTCTTTATGATGTCACAGACACAGGATAGACCACGGTTGGGAGGAAACTAAACACAACACGTAAAATACCTTTGCACTAAGGTGTTAAGCCCTGGCACTAGCCTTTAAAGCACTTAGAGCTAACTTTTTCCTCCTCCAGCATAGCTCACTGTCAGACTTCTCTCCCTTCCTGAAGACCAAGGGAAACATAGCAGTTCCTTCAGCTGGTACCCCAAGATCTGACTGGTCTAGTATATTTGTATACTCAAACATAAAAGAGGCAGGTAAACATTTCGCAATTTAAATCTAAACCTGGTGTAGTGAATGTGTGCCAGGAACGGTACCTATCTTTATAGCAGAACTTCAAAATAGTTGTGTTTTGTTGATCAAACTAAGCTTGGGAGTAAGTAGTGACAAGTAACATAGTTGACTGTAACTTGCTACTTTGGTGTATCACCACTAGTTATAATGTGTGTTGTTGTTTTTTCAGTGTAGTTAAGTAACCACTTAAGTTATGTAGGCTTAAGGAGAAACACCTAGTTAATTTACAAATTATTTTAAAACGCATTTTGAAGCATTTAAGCAGTATTTGGACAGGATATTCCAGGTTTTGAGCTGGTTGGATAGCTCAGTGGGATAAGCATCTGGCTGGGGAGTAGAGATGGGAACAAGCCGTGATTTGGCCCAGTTTGGCGCAACACCTGCTTCCCTCCCTGCCTCCTCCAGCAGCCACCCACTCAGATGAGGAGGTGGGGCAGGGGAGACTGTGGTGCTGCAGGTGAGTGGATGATCGCTCAGAGGAGGGAACCACACTACTCCTGGTGAATGAGTGAGCATGCAGAGGAGGCAAGGGAGGGAAGCGTGTGGCACCCACAGAACACCTGTGCAGGTGATGCGCCAAACCAGGCCAAATCGCCAAACCATCATTTGTGCCCTTCTCTACTGAGGAGCTGTTACCTGTAAATAAGGAAACAAACAGGACTGCCCACCCAGGAAACATCTTTTCCTGAATGGACAGTCCTATTTGTTTGTTTGTTTACTGCTTAACAAGCTCTACCAGCCAGAATGATAAGACATAGAAATAAGTGATTGAGGAAGGAAAGCCTTTTTAAGGCAGTTCCTTTGAACCACCCCACCTACAGACGCTTCAGAGAGAACTGAATTTAAAAGGCTCTTTTTTTCTCTGCTTGTGTGGCCGCTTATACCAAAGAGAACTGAATGCCCCAGTGTGACTTTACCATGAAGAAATGCAAGTTAATTCATATTTTCCTCACTGTGTAGTTGCACCCTTAATGTTGTGTGAAAAGATGAACTGGAGATGTGATTTATAATATGCTCGCTGGTGCTAAAATTATCGTGGCCAATAAAGGAAAAGGAAATGATGAGCCACCAGAACTGGCCTCAGAGGATCCAATATATGATGCTTACATGTAACATTACTTCCTCATACATATGGATTTATGAATAGGGGAAGCAATCATTTGTTGACTTTGACAGTTGGAAACATAGAACAGATAGTGTTCATGTTCAAATTGCCTTTATGATGATTATATTTTTAATCCCTCTTTTCAAATATATGCAAGCTCATGCAAGAAGGAAATACATTCTTACAGTGTTTTTCTGTTTTTCTGTTTTATAATAAAGGGCAACATTGTTTTGAAATGTGACACTAGTTCTTGAATGTAATTTAATCATTTGGAATTTAATGATAGCTTACCAGCTTTGTAACTGCGAAACTTGTACTATTCCAAAGGAACTGTACAAAAAGTGATGCCACCTTTCGTCATGATCTCTGTTGTAGCTAAAAATGTGAGAAAGGCATTGCTCCCTCATATTCTCCTTATCCAGAGGTTGAAAGTAACTAAGTACGAGTAACACAGCTAACTATAGCTAGTTAGTTTTGAGTGATACATAACAACTAGTAGTTATGAAGTGCAATTTTAATGAGACATTTTCAATTCAATCTTTATTACGGTCATTGACCAGCGTACAATGAGACATAAGTTATTTAGGTGAGGGTAGCAACATTAATTACCTCCAAAAGTTACTTTAAAAACTCTCCCTCTCTACATTTAAAAGGCACTTAAAAACTGCTCTACAGAGAGGCCTTTTTTGGCGACCCTGATACTTTTTTTCCTCTTCTGTTTCTCCAGTTTGATAGTTTGTTTAAATGCCTCACATTCCATGTCTTATTATTACAATTTATGCCTCTTGAAGGTTTATGCTTTTTAAACTGCTCATTTAATATTCTATTATTAAATGTTTTTAACTTCCATAAACCACCCAGAATAATGCATGGCACTAATGGGGTGGTACATAAATCTAACTAACTAACTAACTAACTAAAATAAATAAATAAATAAATAAATAAATAAATAAATAAAACACATGTAAAGCATTCTAGATACTTTGACAAAATGTTGCAAGTTTTATTCCATTCTCTTATTACTCTGCGGTGGCAAAATAAGTATTATAGTATTTGGTTTTGTCTTTTTATAAATATTCCCAAAGCACAATATCTGGAGAAAGGTGGTGTAGCGATCACCCTGCTTTGGCTCAGGTAGAAGATTATTGGCATGTACCAATGAGAGCTGTTGGGAGGCGGAGCCAGAGAAACTAGAAGGGAGGGGTGAGTCAGAGTGTAGTTAGTTCAGTCAGAGACAGAGTTTGGAGAAGGAGTTTGGGGGTTTGAGGTAGAGAGAGTGTTTAAGGAGTGATTAGTCAGAGTGTGACCTGTATTAATTAAGATAGAAGAGGTTAAAGTAAAATACTGAAGCTTGGTGTAACTTTAAGAATGTGCTTAAGAACTATTCCTAAAACAACTTGTAATCAATAAACCTGTTTCTGTTTAAAGTTCAGTACTAAATGAACCTCAGTCTTTCATAGGAAATATAGGTTGATAAAGAGATCAACTGGTGGCAGCATGTTAAAGGGCATGTTTGGATACCTTTGTGAGCTCTGTGTTTGGTGAAACAAGCAGGGGCCATGAGGTAAACGTCACAATTGGTGTCCAGCGGTGGGATATGAAATAATCCAGTAAAGCCAATGTTTAAAAAGTGAATTTTCTGGAGTCGTGGGTACCTTTTAGTCAGAGGTCTGTGGTGAAGAAGTGGGTGACCTGCTAGAGCTTTTGCGGAAAAGCTTAGTGGCGGGGCTTCTGAACCCAGATCTGGGGGGAACTAAAGATAGGGAACCGACTCTAAAGGAAAAATTCTTTTTGTTTACCTCAGGATTTGAGAGACCTAGTGGGCTAGCTTGAAATCCAAGGCTTTGAGAGATAAGAGAGCAGTGTTGGATAAGAGCGGAAGCCCAGGTTAGAGCAGATCTGAGGTGATAGGAAAATAAAAGCAGAGGCTTGAAAATAAAATTATTTTGGTGTCTGAGAGCAGGAATAGCTCAGACATAGAGACACAGTAACTAAAAGCTTGTGAGCTGGGATAAACAGCAGAAAGACAGGTCCTTTTTAAAAGCAGTACAGGCATTAAAGACTAATTCACTCAGACTTAAACATGCCACCCAAACGTAGCCAAAAAGGGATTAAGGAGGCAGAAAGTTTACCTCAGGAAGTGGAGGGAAATGGAGACCCTCTAGCTCCAGTGGAACAGGAGGAAACTGGTGAAAATGCCTCAGAAAGACAAGGTGTCCTAAGCTCCCAAGATTTTGAAAAATGGAAGTTGGAACAGGAATTTAGGCTTAGAGAAAAAGCCATGGAAATAGATTTGGAAATGGAGAAAGAAAGGGCCAGAGAAAAGGAGAGGGCTGAGGCCAGAGAAATAGAATTACGACAAATGGAATTCAGACAAAGAGAAATGGAATTTCAAATACAGATGAAACAATTAGAATTAGCTGCTCAAAATAACAATAATAATAACAACAACTCTAGTGAGGGAAATCTCTCAAAAATCGATCTAAAGAAATTTCCCCAATATAAGAAAGGAGATTGCCCTGAATCTTTCCTGATTTCATTTGAGAGAGCATGCTGGGACTTTGAGATTAAGGATGATGAAAGGATGATAGTTTTGAGATTACAAATAAGTGGAGATTTAGCTGAGCTTTATTCTCAGATGCCTCTGGAGCAAGCTAGAGATTTTGAGGCATATAGAAAAATAGTATATTCTAGATTTGGCATAAATGCAGAACACCTTAGAAGAAAATTTTGTTCCCTTACCAAAAAGCCTGAAGAATCTTTTGCCCAAGTGGGGGCTAGATTGATTCAATGTTTGGACAAATGGATGGAACGTGAAAATGTCACTTCTGTAGACCAAATGAAAAATGTGGTTGGTTTAGAACAATTTTATTCCATTTTGCCTGGGGAATTGCGTTATTTAGTCAAAGACAAAAATCCTAAAAATGTATTGTAGGCATCTGAATATGCTGATTCCATTAGTGAGATTAGAGATCCTAAGTTTTCTGAGGTAAAATTTTACAGGCAGAACTGGGACAACAGTAAGAACTCTTCAATAAAAATTACAACAGTAAAATTTCAGGGAAAGATGGCCAGCTTAGTACCTCACCTAGGTTGCCAGGGCCTAGTTCGCAGAAGCAAATGAACCCTGAGGAAAAGTTTGACAAATCTCCTCAGTATGATCGAAGGACTTACAGACAGTGTTATAACTGCGGCGAGTTTGGGCATGTTCAATCAAATTGTATGAAAAACAATAAAAATAAAAATGGAAAAGATGATAGTCAGACCAAAAAGGTTTACTGTATAAAACTAGTGGAAGCCACTGAAGGAGGTTGTAACAATGGTTCTGTCTCCATGGCAACTAGCACGACAGAAAATTCTGATCTGCCACAAGCCAGAGTCGTTCAGTGCTTTCTTATAAAGGCAGATAATATTTTACTACAGAACTCTGGAGGGAAAATTAGTATTAATGAGATATCTTATGTTGGAATTGTAGATACTTGTTCCCACATAACCCTGTGTCATCCTGATGTAGTTCCTAAAGAACAAATACTTCCAAATCAAACTGTTACCATCAAGGGAATAAGTTCTATGCCAGTGATTTTACCTACGGCTAAAGTAAAGATAAACTATAGAGACTGGGTTGGAATTTGGGATGTAGCAATTTCTGATCAAATACCCGCACCTTGTTTGATCAGATTAGATCTCACTAAGCATGTGCAGAGTGCTTTTGTAGTAACACATTCCCAAGGAGAGCAGTTAAGAATCCCTGAAGGAAAAAGGGAATCCCTAACTCATGGAAGTAACCTGGAAGGCCCCAGTTTAAAGGAAAACTCTGACATGGATGAAATGGCAGAAGTTATATTTATGAAGAATCCAAATAAAAATAGTTTTGCCCAGGAGCAGAAGGAGGACATTAGCTTGGTGGGTTGCTTTGAAGTGGCCAGTTCACCAACCTTATTGTCCCCTGAGTGCCCTGAGAGATTTTGCATAGACAAGGATCTCTTGTATAGGGAAGTTTTAGCCACCCCATACAGAGGAAAAGGAGAACCCCAAAGGCAATTAGTGGTCCCAAGTAAGTACCGAGAGAAAATCATACATCAAGCCCACAGTAGTTTGTTTGGAGCACATATGGGAATCACACGAACAAAAAAAAGGGTTGCCCAGAACTTCTTTTGGCCCGGTATGGGGAAACAGGTTATGTACTATTGCAAAACTTGTGATATATGTCAGAGAAGAGGGACAGGGCAGGACAGAACCAAAGCAACATTATGTCCTCTGCCAGTTATCTCTACACCATTCCAGAGGCTTGGGATCAGTCTGGTAGGTCCACTGCCTAAAACCACCAGATGGGGAAATAAGTATATATTGACCATCATGGACTTTGCCACAAGATATCCTGAGGCAGTTCCTTTACGCAACATAGAGACTGACACTGTGGCAGATGCCTTAATAAATTATATGAGCCGATTTGGATTTGCTAGTGAGATAGTGATTTGGGAACCAGCTTCACATCCAGGCTTATAAACAGGCTATGGAAAGCCTGTGGAATAACCCAAGTCAACTCTTCACCTTATCATTCTAAGACTAATGGGTTAATTGAGAAATTTAATGGCACGTTAGTATGTATGATCAAGGCCTATGTGGCAGAGAACCCAAATGATTGGGATTGCAAGATACAACCCCTGTTGTATGCCTATAGGAGTATTCCACAAGAAAGTACTGGATACAGTCCTTTCGAGCTGTTACTAGGACGGGGGGTGCGAGAACCTCTAGATTTGCTCCATATGAACTGGGAAGACCATAGAGAGAGTGACCCAGAATCTGTAATATGGACAAATTGCAGAACACCTTGCAAAGGTCTATGGAAATAGCAGGAGAGAACGTAAGGGCTGCCGAAGCCAAGCAGAAAACCTGGTATGATAGAAAGTCCAGGGAAAGAACTTTAGGCCTGACGATGAAGTTCTTTTACTTAGACCAGTCAATGGAAATAAGTTACAATTAGCATGGGAGGGTCCCTATAAAATAGTGTCGAAAATGAGCAATGTAAACTACGTGATCCAGAAGGGAGAGAAGAGTCGCAAGGTAGTGCATGTCAACATGCTCAAACCTTATTATAGGAGAAATCTCTGGACCCTATACTCTATCAGAGAGGACGCAGGTGAAAAAGAGGAACTTATGTGCTGGGAAGGGAGAGGTGAACAGTGCTTTAACCCAGAGGAAGTAAACCTAGGCCACTCCCTTACTATACCACAGAGGGAGGAAAAAGCCAAGATTTTGCAGAAATACAAAACCATTTTTACCAATATGCCTGGGAAAGCAAAGGGTGTAGTCCACCAAATTGACACAGGGGATGCTAGTCCCATAGCTGTCACACCTTATAGAATTACGGGGGATTATGTCTATAAAGTACAACGGGAGGTCCAGGAGATGCTCCTGGCAGGAATAATCACCCCATCTGAGAGTCCCTGGGCCGCGCCAATAGTACTAATAGACAAGCCCGATGGTGTCAGATTTTGTGTAGACTACCGCAAGTTGAACCATGTCACCAAGGTGGATGCATATCCCATGCCACGCCTAGATGACTTGATTGAAACAATAGGAGGTGCAATTTTATCTCATGCATTGATCTCACCAAAGGGTTTTGGCAGATTCAGATGTACCCCGAGGACCAAGAGAAAACTGCATTCTGAAGTCCTCTAGGCCTGTTTGAGTTCTGGATTATGGCATTCGGATTGAAAAATGGTCCTGCATCTTTCCAAAGATTGGTAGACAAGACATTACATGGCCTTGAAGATGTTACAGTCGCCTATATGGACGACATCGACATTTTCAGTCAGACATGGGCTGAGCACAAAGAACATTTAGAACAGGTGCTGCAAAGAATCCAGAGAGCCGGTTTGACTGTGAAATCGAGTAAATGCCAAATTGGAGACTCCAAATTAAAGTACCTTGGACATTTAGTGGGTGGGGGAGTAATCAAACCCCTGGACACCAAGATTGAGGCAATAATTAGATGGCCAAACCCCACTTCCAAAAAGCAGATCAGATCTTTCCTGGGACTGGTGGGCTATTATCGGCGATTCATCCCACACTTCAGTGAGATCTCTGCTCCATTGTTGGACCTCACGCAAAAGAAGGAGCCAGAGAACATCAGATGGACCCCTGAGTGCCAGCAGGCGTTTGACCAGCTGAAGGAGGCGTTAACGACCAGACCTGTTCTCAGCGCACCTGACTACAGCCGTGAGTTCACCATCTTCACTGATGCATCGAACGTTGGACTAGGAGCGGTGCTTTGCCAAGCAGACGGAGAAGGGACTTTACATCCGGTAACGTATATAAGTAAAAAATTACAACCGAGAGAGAGACATCTGTCAATCATTGAAAAAGAGTGCCTAGTGATTGTTTGGACTTTACAGAGACTCAAACCATATATTTGGGGATGCAAATTTACACTGTGTACTGACCATTCCCTGTTACTGTGGATGCGGTCGATGACAACCAATAGTAAATTGATGAGATGGGCCCTTCTACTGCAGGACTTTGACTTTGACTTAAAAAGTGTGAAGGGAGCCCACAACATTGTAGCAGATGCACTTTCCAGGAGGCCGAGCGAATGATTCACGGACTTTTAAAGTAAACCTGAATGGACTATAGTATAACTGTTTAACTGTTTATGTAAAAGTTTCATAACTATGTTATATTTCTGTAAGGTTGCAATGTTACATTTTGAAGGTATAAGTCATAAGGTAAAGTATATAATTAACTATACTGGATTGCAACAGTTGAAACAAGCTTTCTTCTTGCTTAGAGTGATAAGATATTGTGCTTGCTAGATAAGAAGTTGTTAATGCTTACAGAATTTTAGCTACAGAGTAAGTAGAGTTTCTGTACAATGATGCATGGTTGTTAGGATGGAAAGCGAGTTTTCCCTCCTAAACAAACATATTTAAGGGGGGAGGAATGTGGCGTTCACCCTAAGTTATGCATTATTCATAAGCTGTATGTTAATGTGGTTGTGAGGCGGGGCCAAGGGGGGTGCTGAGAGGTGGAGCCTGGGGGGAGAAGGAGTTCAGTTAGAGACAGAGAAGAGGGAAGATAGTTTGGGTTTGAGGCAGAGAGAGTGTTTAAGGAGTGATTAGTCAGAGTGTGACCTGTATTAATTAAGATAGAAGAGGTTAAAGTAAAATACTGAAGCTTTGTGTAATTTTAAGAATGTGCTTAAGAACTATTCCTAAAACAACTTGTAATCAATAAACCTGTTTCTGTTTAAAGTTCAGTACTAAATGAACCTCAGTCTTTCATAGGAAATATAGGTTGATAAAGAGATCAACTGGTGGCAGTGTGTTAAAGGGCATGTTGGGATACCTTTGTGAGCTCTGTGTTTGGTGAAACAAGCAGGGGCCACGAGGTAAACGTCAATCTGAAGGGGGGATAGGAAGCTTTCAATTCATTTAAATAAATTATTTTTGGTGCCCAATGTGGGATACACTGGCATAAAGTTATACAAAAGGATTTTGCCCAATATGTTAACAAGGCTCACTGGTTTAAGTACCTAGCTGCAGAGCCAGAGGTTAGGAATTCAATTCCCCACTGTGCTTCCTTGACTGAGGCTGGACTTGATGATCCATAGAGTCACTTCCAGCTCTGCAGTTCTAAGATGATGATGATGATGGGTTCCAATTGGTTTCTAGAATGTATTTGGGGGTTTTCTGGCTGATCTGGTTGGTGCTCCTGCTGATTGCCCACTGGTATTCATAAGCAGTAGACATGATCACTCCGTCTAGGATTGGCCCTCAAGGGAGAACTAGAACCAGTGAAGAAAACAGCCTCTAATCTCTAAACTCAATAGCCTTCCAAGAAGGATACCATGGTCAATGGTATCAAAGGCCACAGAAAGATCCTGGATGACCAACAAAGTTGCACTGCCCCTTTCTGCCTCCCTTAGACCATCTTGCAGTGTCATGCTGCACCCTACACTCTGAATGAAATGGATCCAGACTATCAGTTTCTTCCACGAATGCTTGCAACTGATCAGCTACTACCCTCTCAATTAACTATAGTTGTTCAAATCATCCATCACCAAACTAGTTTTCTTAAGAATGGACCCTACTATAGTTTCTTTTAAACAGGAGGGCACATGGCCTTCCTGAAGATAAGCTTTGATGACATGGGTGGCCCATTCTACCATCGATTTTGATGGGCAAGGATCTAAAGAAGAAATAGTAGCTTTAGAGCATGCAAGTGCCTTGTTTACAGCTTCAGGCCTTACAAACTAAAAATGATCCAATAAAACCTGACTAGACAATGCATTGGGTATCTCAATCTGATCTGGGATAAATAAGTCATGGTCCTAATGGATGCATTCAGTCTTGGATCTGAAATGGGCAGCCAGTTTGTTGAAATTCTCTGTACTTGGTTGTAATGATTGCATCTGTCCGGCATTTGTAAGGCAGCAAACGACTCGAAAGAGTTCCATCTGTTGGTTAGAGGCTGTATTAATCAATTTGGTATTATAGCGTCTTTTTGCTGCCTTAATTAAATTACAATTTTTGTCGGACATCTCCCTGACTGCAGCCAAATTGCATTCTGGGGGAGCTTTCTCAATCTTCCCTCTAACCCTTTTCTTAATTGCTTCATTGCCCTCAACTCTTCTGTAAACTGTAGTGAGGGTTGGGCTCTACAATGAAGAAGGTGTTTAGGAGTGATCATTTCTACTGTCCAGGTCACCTCTGATTACCAGTGGGCAACTGGGGCTTCAACAGGAATGCCAACCTAGAAAACCCCCAAGGACATCCAGACTTATTCAGAGCTGCCTTAAACAACTGATTTTCTCAGAAACAGTTAATTTTAACCCCCCACCTTTTTTTGAATGAATTTTTGTTCCATATTGTTAGATCAACACGTTGTTGAATGTAATTTGTTAGGTGTGGGGGGGGGTGGGGGTTTAAGTTTTAATGTGTAAACCACCCAGAGTTGTGCTTGAACTAATGGGGTAGTATATTAAACAAACAAACAAACCTTCTGCTCAGTTTTACTTTATTGTTATAATATAATTGGATGCATACTCTCACATCTTCTCATTTCCCTGAGATGAATCTTCCTTTATATAGCAGTGAAGTAGCCATGCCCACCTTTCTCATTCGGCTGGGTGAGGCATTTGCTTGACCCAGCGTATGATAAGTACAATGGAGGGATCCAATTTGTTGGTACTCCTGAGTGCCTGACCATTCTGTTTGTTGAAGAGCTGGGTATGCCACAGATCCTGTCCAGAGCTCCTTAAACTAGCACAGTCTCTCTTTTGTTGTAGAATATGTTATCATGTAACTAGCATTGAAGTAACCTTCTGATGCCAGTCTGATTAGCTTCTGCATGTGCAACAGAGAGGGGGCACCATGTTGTGCTTTTGTCTAATGTGGTGAATACTGTTAGACTGGCCCTGGCAGTAGCCGTGCCATATTCCAAACTCCTGTCTTTTCTATTCTTATGTGACATTCACACAGCATGAAAAAGTTACTTTTTCGTACTTTACCTTTTTAGAAACTCCCAGCCAGCACAACCACTGGGAATGCTGGCTGGATAATTCTGGGAGCTGTCATTGAAAAAAATAACTATGCCAAATTCTGGGCACTCATGACAAGACATAAATAACCTGCTTACAGAAATATATAGTACATCATGTCAGTTGTACAACTGGCAATTGCACAGGGAATCAGCTAAGCAATCAGCATAAATGTACTCCAGTGATTAAAAGAGCAAGACAATGCAGGGCTCCTGGACTAAGTCCATCTCAGTCCTGTTTGCCTATTGGATGACCCAAAAGTAAGAAGGCATGCTATGCCTGTCTGTTTGCTCCCCCTGCAACCATGTAACAAATTATGAGAAAGAAGCTCATAGTGGTCCAGTTCCATTTTTGTTCAGAGTAAATCCATTGAATCAATGTGATGCATGTAAGTGTTGAATTAACAAACCCCTTTCATTCTTTCATACTAGAGCAGGCCTATTGAATCAACAATATTTACATAAGTGTTGATGAACAATTGTATTCAACCCTAGATCTGTGATTAAGCTATTTTTAAATTTCTCAAGTGAAAACCAATCCTAGTACATTGATGTAGAATAAACATGCTTATTTACCACAGTTATTTACTTGAGTTCACGCTGCATGGGTTATGGGCGTTTGCCAATTGTTTCTCTGTGTGCAGCTGTTTACACATTTCTGGCCCAAAAGAAGGTGTCAATGGATTTGTTGAGGAGTCTGGATTTTGATAAGGTGTCACAATTTGGGGGTAATATTCATATCTGACAGACCTTCTATATTCAACATCAAAGTCAACTGCATTAAAATACAGTGGTGCCTTGACTTACGAACACCTTGACCTACAAACATTTTGACTTCCGAACAGCTCTGTTCGCAAAATTTTGCTTTGACTTGCGAACGGAGCTTTGACCTACGAACAAAAAAAGGCAGGGGAAAAGGGCGGGAAATTCAAACCATTGGTGGCGAAGAGGCTGCTTCTTTGTAGCTCTTTCACCCCAACGGTTCAGGAAAGGGATGCGGCGGGGGTGGCCCAGCATCGGAAGGCTTGAGCCTGGCCGGGGTGCTTTGGCCGCTGGCCTCCCGGCTGCGGCGGACGCAGTGGTGGCCCAGTGTCAGGAGGCTTGAGCCTGGCCAGGGTGCTTCAGCCGCTCGCTTCCCGGCTGGGCTCTCCCTCCCGGAGCCCGGCCGAGAAGCGAGCAGCAGGGACGGACCCTGCGCCGGGAGGCAGGAGCCCGGGAAATTCAAATGGCCTCCCGGCCGGGCTCTAGCTCCCAGTGCAGGGTCTGTCCCCGCTGCTCGCTTCCCAGCCGGGCTTTGCCTCCCGGAGCCTGGCCAGGAAGCGAGCAGCGGGGACGGACCCCATGGCGGGAGGCAGGAGCCCGGGAAATTCAAATGGCCTCCCAGCCAGGCTCTGGCTCCCAGCGCGGGGTCCGTCCCCACTGCTCGCTTCCCGGCCGGGCTCCGGGAGGCAGAGCCTGGCTGGGAAGCAAGCAGCGGGGACGGACCCCGCGTTGGGAGCTAGAGCCTGGCCGGGAGGCCATTTGAATTTCCTGCCATCGGCCCGTGGAGGGCGGCGAGGAGCGAGCGGGAGGCGAGCGGCCGAAGCACCCCGGCCAGGCTCAAGCCTCCCGGCCGCGGCGGTCGCAGCGGTGGTGGAAGCCCGGGAGGCTTCGGAGGCTTCGGACCGGTAAGTTGCTGCTTTTTAAAAAAGTTTTTGTTTTGTTGGTGGGGGGGGGGGATTGAGGGTCGGTGTTGTTTTGTTTTTGGTGATTTTTTTTTATTTATTTTTTTTGCAGTCCCAGCGTGGGACTTGCTCTGTTTATTTTTATTTTTATTTTGGCATATTTTTTTTTTAAATGCTGGAACGGATTAATCCCATTCCCATGCATTTCAATGGGAAATGCTGATTTGACTTACGAACGTTTTGACTTACGAACACCATTCCGGAACGGATTAAGTTCGTAAGTCAAGGCACCACTGTATTAAGAAGGAAATACAGATAGTAGGCACTGAGTTTTCCCAGTCTATTCATTAAGTTTAAGGAAAACAATGGATAGCTAATACCCATTAGTAATCTAGTGCTTCATCCAGTGGTCAGTCAGGCTGGATCCATATCAAAATCTTCCCTAAATTTCTAACCCAATAGCAGCTTAGTAAGGATGGATATCCAATGCTTCCTTTCAGATGGTTTCTCATTTCCATATGTAAGGAGTGAAGTCTCTCCACAATATAGGTCAGATCATTAAACACTAGCAGACAGAATTATTTATGAGATGTTACAGCTATGCAAATTGTGGCTCTTGAAGCACTTTCATAAGTATTTATGAGCAACCAAGGGGCTAGTGGATCATTAGGAGATGCCAACCAAGGTTGTGGGTTGCATTTTTCCCTCCCATGAGATCTTTGGTTTAATATTCTGGTATTTCACCTTCTGGGGGCTTGGGTTATTCTTTTTTCATCTTTAGGTTAAATGTCAGACTTAACCAAGTTACTGAAAGGTAAACTGTATTCTCAGATGTAAAACTTGTCTGAGGAGATACAGGAGAAGATTCACAGTTCCATATGCTGATGATCTCTTGATCATCTCCCAGTTTAGTTTGTCCTGCTTCATCTAAACCTGTAGTGAATTGTCCCCACTGTCTCTTGCCTTTCTTCATAACAACTGCAACTTCTGATTATGTTGCTAATGTTTATTCAGAGTAGTACTGTGGTATTTGCAGGATCAGTAGTCACGGTTTTACTTATCTGCTGCCTGAAAATATTAAATAACACCGTCTCCAAAATACGTGTGTCCAATGTGTATTACCAGAACTAGCCACTAGAGGGAACCAGAGACTATATACATATATATATAGCATTTCTATACCTGAGCTTTTTGGCATCCATCAGGGTGGGGGGGCTTGGAACCAATCCCCTGAGGATACTGTGACCCTACTGTACAATGTTGTGTGCCATCCAGAAAACCATTCCTCCATGAAGGGATGTGTTTTGATAGCATGGTTCATAGCCATGCGCATAACCCTATGGGCAGCCTGGACCACATGGGGTGAAAGCAGAGCTACAACGACTAGAATTTTCATGGACCATGCTGGCTGGGTGATCCTGGAAGTTGTAGTGCAAAAAACTAAGTTTTCCAAACTCTAGGTTCATGGGAGCAAAGAGAGGATGACAGCAATTGTCTCAGTTCAGTTAACACGGGTGGTTAAAGTGGTGCAAGAATACAGTGTTAAGCTCCTTTGCTGCTGCAAAAAGGCAAGCCCTAACCAAGAAAAGCATCTTGAAATGAGCAGTAAGTGTCTCTACTCTAAAAACACCTCTTCATTTCCTTCACACTGAAATCATTGCTTTCAGAATTAGTCTAAAAAGTACCACTCCCAGGCCTGGAGTAGATTCTGTAGAAAATCCTCTAGGCTATGCTATTTTAATTTCATACTATGATTGAAATAAATATACTTAAATATTCAACATTTTGTGTGGAACTGCTGGATGGCTCAGTTGTTCAGGTATATGACTATGGAGCTAAAGGTTGGGAGTTTGATTTCAAACTGTGCCTCCTTGACAGAGGCTGGACTCAATTACTTACTTACTTACTTACTTACTTACTTACTTACTTACTTACTTACTTACTTACTTACTTACTTACTTACTTACTTACTGCCCCATTAGTGTCAAAGCACTATTCTGGGTGGTTTACAAACATTTAAAATAGAACTACAGCAAAACAAAACACCAAACAATAAAATATACCTATAATAAAACAAAGTCTAAAAACTGGAAAACCCAATGGCACAGTCAATTCTCACTCTGAAGTGGATACAGAAGTTCAACCGGAGTCGGTGTGAAAGGGCTCTCTGAAGAGTAGTGTTTTTAGCTGCCTCCTAAATGAGTACAGGGAGGAGGCCTGGCACAGCTCCTCTGGGAGTTGGTTCATAACCTTAGTGCCATCACCAAGAAGGTCCTACCCCCAGTAGAAGATTTCTGGGCCTCTCTCTGGGTAGCTGCATGGAGGAGCCTGGCCTGGGAGGATCTGGTGGGTTGGGCAGATGACATAGAGGAAAGACGCTCCAACAGGTAATGTGGTCCCAATGTAATCCAAAGGGTCCCTTCCAGCTCTGCAGTTCTAATGTTCATAGAATCATAGAATCGCCGTAGGGTTGGAAGGGACCTTGGAGGTCTTCTAGTCCAACACCCTGCCCAATGCAGGAGACTTCATACCATCCCAGACCTCATACCATCCCAGACAGATGGCTGTCTAATCTTTTCTTGAAAACCTCCAGCAATGGGGCACTCGCGACATCGGGAGGCAAGCCATTCCACTGCTTAATGGTTCTCACCGTCAGGAAATTCCTCCTTATTTCCAGGTTGGATCTCCCTCTGACAAGATTCCACCCATTGGTTCTTGTCTTACCCTCAGGTGCAATGGAGAATAAATCGATGCCCTCTTCCCTGTGGCAACCCTTCAGATATTGGAAGACTGCTATCGGTTCATCTTCTTGTTGTTGTTGTTTCCATATTTTCATATAAAAGTTAAATTTGATTGAGATTTTTTTTCTTTTAATGAAGTTTTGCTTCAGAATTTTAGTCTCATGTACTTTAAACTTGTTGGTACCTTGTCAATGTTTAGATTTCAGTAGGCAAAAAGTATCAATTATTGTAAGATACCTGCTGGGATGTGTGTATATATATAAACATTGACAAGGTACCAACAACTTTTATAATGGTTGTATTTGCCATCAGGTACCAAGAAACAATAAACATCCTAATTTGCCCTATTAAGATGTGGGATTGCTCACATGATTAGGTAAATGGTGTGTCCACTGTCAGTTATTACGTTGGTGCTGGATTGACCTCTGCTGTATCAATGAATGCTTTAAAAGAGCCATCAGGGAAACCAGGATTTTTAAGAGTTCAGCACTCAAAGCCCTGAGTCTTGGTAGACAAGTCAGTCAGATTAGATTTCTCCCAAAAGCAAATCCCCTAACTCTCAAATTCTTTCTATTTCACACATAAAATAATTTGCAGATTTAGGAATATTCTTATTAAAAATGAAGTAAAAGGAAATCTTCACTCATTTCTAGGTACAACACAGTACATATGCATTTGAGCACCTTTTCTAAAACATATGGGTTACTGAATTAACAGGCAGGGGCTTAAGCTATAAAGTTACACTTTGCACACATTTTGCTTGAAGCCAACTTCACTGAAACAAAAGAGGGACATTCTTCTGAATAAATGTACATAGAATTGGGCCACATGGCATCTCCAAAGCAATGCTTCCTGAGGAGTCAGGGAAGCAAGGTATGCCACAGTAGAAACCTGGAAACATTGGCCAGAATCTTATTGATTTTCATATAAGATTTGTGTAACTTGTCATGGCTAATTGTGGCTAACTGATGAGGTACATTTTAGTTGTGTATCTGTCATGTGCTGGATTGCAGAACCAAGGTGCACTCTTGTGTCTCATCAATTAGGTACAATCAGTCACAGAAAGTTATGCAAACCTCACTTGAACACTATTAGCATTCCAGCCATTGGCTTTGTAAGACCCTGACTCTGAAAATTCCCCAGTGGGTGAATTCTGTGAATTGTAATTTTAAAAGTAATGATTCTGAGCTTCACACAGGCCACGCGTAAGGGGCAGAGGAATGCAGCTCTGTTTTTAAGAGGTAAAGGAACAATTTTTCCCATCGTCATTTAATCCTTTTATTCCTTTTCTCTCCTTTCCTTGCTGGCCCGAGTCTCCAGCTGTCTTTAAACTTTCACATAAGAAAGTAACCACTTCCAAGCAAGAATAAAACAAACAAGGTCATTTGAAAAAATGAAGAATAATGAGGGTTTTTTTTTTGCTAGGAATCCTTGCTCTTCATTTTGGCTTTCCCCTCCTCCCTTTCTTCTTTCATCTCACTCTGGAAAAATAAAAATAAATCTTTACTAATCCCTTTGGAGCCCTCGCTCCTGCTCTGCCTGTGATGTGAGAGGATGCCAAAAATAAAAGAACTTCATCAAATCAGAGGAAAGGAACGGCTCCTCCCCCTCCCACCTCAGGCCTTCTTCCGTTGCTCACACTGGGGTCTATGCACCACGTCCCTCATTGCCTCGGAGTGGGTCCACAGTCATGTAACTAGGTCGCGTTTACACATGGCTTAGACTCCATTGGGATTTCTCTTTCCGCCTTAATTTCTTTTCCTTTCAGTCTCAGGGATTTGGGAATTGATGAAAGTCTCAGAGCAGGATTTTAAATAGTTGATTAAATAGCAATCAGCAGAGAGTGAGCTAGGAAACAACCCTCTGAGAATAGGAGTGGCTTTTTCCAGGCAGATTTACTCTTCTAACTGCAGTCTCTTCTCAAAGAGCCACACTGTAGGCAAAACATACACGTTTACCATTCTTTCCACTTGTGGCAGAGAGAGAAATTGATGACTAATCCTGACTTGTTATCACTTGTACATGCAGATATAATACATGTTTCCAGAAGACACACTCATTTGCTAGAGGGGTGTCTTACAAAAATTATTTGAATATGTAACATGTTCTGTCTTTAAGCTGTCCAAAAAAAAGGGGAGGGATTTCAGTGGATTTGGTGGCCAAATTCTTGCCCTCAGACTCCAGCCACAGGCCACATTGGGCCTGGAAATGGCCAGAAACTGCCATTTTAAAACAAACAAACAAACAAACAAACAAGAAGTACTTGGACAGGCACTTTTGATTTCTGGGGAAGGAGGGTGATCTTTTGGGACTCAAAACTGCCACTTATTGGAGGCTTCTGGAAGCACAAATCAACCCTTTCTGGCAAAAGCAAAACAGAAAAAGGGAAAATGTGGGTATTCTTAGGAGCCTAAAATTTGGGATTCAGCTGAAGCTGGTGCCCAGCCCTAGTCTTTTCCACTGGGGAGTATGGGGTAGTCTTAGGAGGTGCAAAAATACCCCTGGGTGCTGCATGTGGTCTCTGGGCTGTATCTTGCCCACCTCTGTCTTAGGAGCTATTAGGAACAGCCCCAATATTAGGCACAGTGAAGCAACTGCTTCATGGAGTGAATTCTGAGTAGCAGGAAGGAGCTCAAAGATGATATTGGGCAGCAAGTGGCCATCATATAAGGAGCTTAACCCCCCCCCCCCAACTACCTTTTCTGGATTCATGTCATTCTTTGAAGAAAAAGCACATTTCACATGCTATCAGCAACACATAATTATGAATATTACTTACTGTGGAAAAACTTGTTCAGGATAGCAATTTTACTTTGTAATATATCATTGTTTTTCTTTTAGTGCTTTGAACATCTGGGATTCAGCTTATTCACCTTGAAGTAAAGTTTGCCCTGGGGCTATGCACCAGATTTATCCAAAGCAGAAATAACTAACCAAATTGGCTTGAATTGGACCAATGTGCATGAAGTCCAGATTGAAGCAGAATGGCCAGATTTGGTTCTGAAGCACAGCAAATGTACAAGTCGATTTGGATCCAAAGCACAAATTGAATTGGGTGTGACACAAATGGATTTTTAAAAACCCTACAAATTTTAAAAGGTCCTAGTACATAAAATTCTAGCTCTCTGAAATTCAGTAGCTTTGCTTCCATCTTTGGAATCTGTTATGCTTCTAAAATCCATATACACCAGTGCAAAAGCAATAAAGTTATAACCATTTTTGTTCACAAATTGATTTGCTTCTGGGGCAGAAATTGAAATGGATGGGACATAAATAGCTCCAAAACAAGTTGGGACCATTCCAAAGCACACTGAACTGACCTCTGAACTGAATTATGCACAAGCCCTGGTTTGCTCTTCATGTTTTCCCCCTCTGTTTTTTTTAATTGTTTGTTTGTTTGTTTGTTCGTTCATTTGTTCGTTCGTTCGTTCCTGGTGCTGCTGCTCATACAGAGCAAAGTATGGATGCCTGTACTTGTATCCCTTAAGCTAGCCTGATGTCCTCAGATGCATGGGAGGATGTGGTCCCATTACCAGTTTGGTCTGCTTTGTATGAGAGATCAAAGCAGACACCATCTTGCAAGAATGTGCCATTCAGATTTTCTGGGCTCCAGGTCCTGAAATCTCCAAGAATTCCCCGGCCATAATTTTGGGAGTTCCAGTCCACAGAGCCACACCTTCAGATACCTACATATAGTTCCCTCACCTGGAACAGGGCCTTCTCCACCTTCTCCACACTCTAGGCCTTCATATCCTGCCACAATGCTTCCTGGGAGGAACAGAAGCTGCCACAATATTTCCTGGTCTTGCTGCTCTTTCAGCTCTATAGAGGGCACCTCCTGAAGAACTATGATGTTCACGATACCCAAGTCGACACAAAGAGCCATGGCTGGCCTAGAATTTGGGATTCAGACAAAGCTGGTACCCAAACCTAGCTCTTGTTGTTGTTGTTTAGTCGTTCAGTCGTGTCCGACTCTTCGTGACCCCATGGACCAGAGCACGCCAGGCCCTCCTTTCTTCCACTGCCCCCGAAGCTGGGTCAAACCCATGTTGGTAGCTTCGGTGACACTGTCCATCCATCTCGTCCTCTGTTGTCCACTTCTCCTCTTGCCTTCACACTTTCCCAACATCAGGGTCTTTTCCAGGGAGTCTTCTCTTCTCATCAGATGGCCAAAGTACTGGAGCCTCAGCTTCAGGATCTGTCCTTCCAGTGAGCACTCAGGGTTGATTTCCTTCAAAATGGATAGGTTTGTTCTCTTTGCAGTCCAGGGGACTCTCAAGAGTCTCCTCCAGCACCACAATTCAAAAGTATCAATTCTTCAGCGGTCAGCCTTCTTTATGGTCCAGCTCTCACTTCCATACATCACTACAGGAAAAACATAGCTTTGACTATGCGGACCTTTGTCGGCAAGGTGATGTCTCTGCTTTTTAAGATGCTGTCTAGGTTTGTCATCGCTTTCCTCCCAAGAAGCAGGAGTCTTTTAATTTCGTGGCTGCTGTCACCATCTGCAGTGATCATGGAGCCCAAGAAGGTAAAATCTGTCACTGCCTCCATATCTTCCCCTTCTATTTGCCAGGAGGTGATGGGACCAGTGGCCATGATCTTTGTTTTTTTGATGTTGAGCTTCAGACCATTTTTTGCGCTCTCCTCTTTCACTCTCATTAAGAGGTTCTTTAATTCCTCCTCACTTTCTGCCATCAGAGTGGTATCATCTGCATATCTGAGGTTGTTGATATTTCTTCCGGCAATCTTAATTCCGGTTTGGGATTCATCCAGTCCAGCCTTTTGCATGATGTATTCTGCATACAAGTTAAATAAGCACGGGGACAATATACAGCCTTGTCGTACTCCTTTCCCAATTTTGAACCAATCAGTTGTTCCATATCCAGTTCTAACTGTTGCTTCCTGTCCCACATATAGATTTCTCAGGAGATAGATAAGGTGGTCAGTCACTCCCATTTCTTTAAGAACTTGCCATAGTTTGCTGTGGTCCACACAGTCAAAGGCTTTTGCGTAGTCAATGAAGCAGAAGTAGATGTTTTTCTGGAACTCTAGCTCTTACACTTCTGAATTTCTCTGTATATAGGTGAAGTAAGCATTGTTTCCCAAATATACACAGCTGACAGAAATAGGCATGAACTGAGTAGCTTGCATGGGTAGCTTCCCACCACTAGCACTATTATTGGTCAGCACCACAGAAACATGGGAAGCTACCTTAAACAGAGTCAGCCTATTGATCCATCTAGCTCAGCATGCTCAGTTTGGACTGCCAGACGAGATTCCCTCCTTTCTTCTCCTTTACATCCAATACACAAAAGACATGCATCTCAGGTACTTCAGGGAAGATTTTTTCCTAGGCATACTTGGAAATCCCTAGTATACTCTGGTGGTCAACCATTCAAGTGCTAGTGAGGTCTGCCTCTTGTTAGCTTCCAAAACCAGATTAAGATTGGGTATGTTCAGGGTGGTATGGTGGACACCATAAATAAATATTCTATTCTATTCTATTCTATTCTATTTGAATAGCCTGAGATGATCAGAACCTCACCACAGCTGCCTTTTTCCTGACATTTCAGCTCTTTCTATCCATGAAGGCTCTTTGTACAGTTTGAGACCTGAGAAAATCATGGTGCATGGAGAGATGAATTGTGCAGAGGCTGTCCAGTGCAGTCAAGCTTAGGCTTTTCCAGGTCAGCACCAACTCCTTCCCAGAGATTTCAAGACCAAAACATGAAGCCAGGTGTAGGCCCTTGTGATGTCATGTGGTAGTTTTGTGATGTCATATGAGTTATGTCTCAGGGATGCTCTGTGTGGTCTCCCAGAGGCACAGCAGGCAAGAACAAGGAGGATGCCAGAGCTGCTTGTGCACTAATCAACTCTGAAAATGGGGAAGATGGTGGTTCTGGATAAATCAAGATAAAAGCCCACCAACCAGGTAATGTGGCAATCCAGAATCAGGAAAACTTTTTTTCCTTCAGGTAGACAGGTGCAAAATGTACTTAGCAATATATTGACAGGTATTATTCTTGCTAAGGCTAATTTCCTATACTGCCATAGCTACAGTATACTGTACATGACACAGGTTAAGTTTTTCCAGGCTCTAAGCTGCTGCTGGGGCTTGTGGGAAGCACACTGTCAACCCTCAGGGAATTGTTTTTCCAAGCTCTGCATCTGTTCTGCCAAGGCTTGTGCAACACAATAGTTATGAATTATGACACTGATGCTCCCCTCCCTGCTGTGTTCTGTACACAATACAGTGTGCATCCACTGTCTCTCTCCTTAGTCCCCTCACCACCTTGCTCTTTGGATCTGCATACAACACACACACATGCACATCATTGTGCTGAACCAGAGTGCCTCAGTACTTCCTCACAATGGGTGCTGAAGTTGTAAAGCTTCCTCAACTGTAAAACTAGAAGTCTCTCCTCTTCCAGCACCACCTGTCCTGACATTTATCTCCCTGCCTGGAGACCCAGAGAAGGAAAGTAGTTCCGAAGACTACAGCTGGTGCCCTGCGATTGGGCATCCCTAGTCAACCTCAACACATTGATGACAATGGGATGGTGGAGAGCAGAATTCTCATGTTCCTATCCCTTCCACCTCCATATCAAAAGCTCCCTGTTGTAACAATGACTGAAGAAGACTTAAGTCTGAACGAAATAAGGTTGACGAGCTTCTGGAATGAGTTCACTGTTCATATTACACATGACCTAATAATAATGTGTCACCAAGTCAATTCTGACTTATGGTGACTGTGACGATTGCCCCACGTCACTCATGCTATTCATAGTCATGAGCTAATTTGCATGAGCCTATGAGAGAATTGGAGAGGTGGAGTCAGCAGCTACATAAGGTTTGGCAGGAGAAGGAGGAGTCAGATAGAGATAAGGACTGGTTAGTCAGAGAGAGAGAGAACAAATACTGAGAGATAAAACTGGTTAAGAAAATAGGTAGAGAAGGTGGTAATTATATTGCAAGAGAAAAGTATGTACTGAGAGAACTGTTAATGATTGGCTTGTGTACAATGTTTATCTGAAGAACGTCTGTGATTATTAAATCTGCTTTACTTCAATAAATAAGTTCTGTTTGTATTCACAAGACAAGTGTCCTGACAAACATCATTCATATTGTGGATTGAGGTAATCCACTGGTGGCAGCGAGAGGAAAACACGACTTGAGCCTTTGTGAGGGCAAAACACGCAGGTGCCACAAGGGTGAATGTCACAGTGACCCTTTTCAGGGTTTTCTAGGTAGAGAATGCTCAGAAGTGGTTTACCATTCCCTTCCTCTGGAGGTGCCCTGGGACTGTGCAGCTTGCGCAAAGCCACACAGGCTGGCTGTACTCACAGGAGGCACAGTGGGGAATTAAACTCCCAACCTCTGGCTCTGCAGCCAGATACCTAAATCACTGAGCTATCCAGCAATTCAATAATAATGTTAGAACTGCAGAGCTGGAAGGGACCCTATGGATCATCAAGTCCAGCCCCTGTCAAGGAGGCACAGCAGGGAACTGAATTCCCAACCTCTGGCTCTGTAGCCACATCCATTGAGCTATCCAGCCTTGCCAAACCTAAATTCCCAGAGGTTGGAAATGTTACTTTTTTGGACTTCAGCTTCCAAAATTCCCTAAGCTATCTGGCTGTGGGTGAGGGGAGGAATTGTTGGTGTTGTAGTCCAGAAAGGGGAACATTTCTAGGCTTTCTGAATTTTAGACATTGATTTGAAACAAAATGAAACACAGGCATTTATTTGAATCAAGGCTTCTAGTGTTCTTAACATTCACTTGTTATTGTGATTCAATCCTGGATAGATCAAAGGGCTGATCTTCAAACCTAGTTGTCATTCCTCCCACACCGTCATCTGTTTTATGATCTCAGCTTGGTTGTTCTGTAAAAATTACTGTGTTACCTACCCCTCAATCAGATGTCTTAGCTACTGTGTACCTGACTAATTTATGCACTGAAGAGTCCACTGCTCAGAGGTAACATGCACATGTTAATTCAGGTGCCTACTCTAACCTTGAGGTTAAGTACAAGGGCACACCAGACTTGATCTATTCCCAGTAGTTCCTTTTCCTTTCACTTTGGGTATCCATCTCAGATTTCATAACACAGATATGTTATCTAGAATGTCAGAATACCTTTCTGTTTGGAACAGGAGAGCAGGGTTTCTGTCATATCCCTAGCTACAGCCAAGGATCTGTTCATCTTTCAGCTGATACTCTGCCTATTACTTTGATTATGAAACTACTCACAGGTGTGCTTAACTGCTTACAATCTCATCATCTGTCTTGATACTGATCTATAAGTTTAGTTCTGTGTACTTTGGAAGAGTGTGTCACCTTGCAGAAGGACGAGCCCAAGCACATGTGAGATTTTGAGTTTTAGGTCATTTTTTTAAAAATCCCATCATGTGTGTGTGTGTGTGTGTGTGTGTGTGTGTGTGTTTATATAGTGAAGGTTCTTTGACACTTTTCAGAAGTGTTTTTTTCTCCTTCTTCTTAATGCGGTGCTATTTGTTACTGTCATCATCCCAAATGGGGGTACAAACTCTGCCCAGTTAAGGACAAATTGTTGTTTATGATGTTAAAAGAAATGGCCAATGTACATTTTAAAAGCTTTTTGACTTATGTCATTCTGTATGCATAATTTCTGGCTCTCCTGGAACAGGCCAAGTTTCTGGGAGTTAGGGAGGATCAAACTACATGATGTAGTTAATGTATCTTTAGAAATGGTACTTCCTTATGTGAATAAAGACATGATTGGTGTTTTCACTCAGTCCTGTTTTCCATTACAGATATATGTGTTTTTTGATTGGTGATTGGACAGTAATTATAGAACTGTGGCTGTCTCAGACAGATGGTGTCATTCTGCCAAGAATTCCTGTTCCTGGGTGGATTGCAGGTTACCAGAACTAAAGGGTGTCATTTCCTTTAATGGAAAGAGGGCAGTTTTTTTTGGCTCCAGACTGATTATCACATGTGATATCACCATGAGGTGACATCACTCCTTCGTACATGCATCCTTTAAATGAAGAAAGTTTTTCTCAGGTTTACTTTGTTTATTTAACATCTGTATACCTCGTTTTGGGGCAAAGCCTCCTAGGTTTCTTCTGATCCACCACCCTCTTATGAATTTTGGATGTTCAGATTTGTACATATTGATCTCTCAAAATTCTTTTTTGTGAATATAGAAGTGGGGGTGGCTATTTTACCAGTTGGAGTTTGATTGTTCCCTTTTTATTGTAGAGAAAAGCATTGACAGATCTGCCCAGTCTCATCATTTTTTCCCTTGCAAAAAGAAAAATGATCTATCTTCAGAGAGCAGAAAATGGAGGAGGGAGAAAAAGTGGCTAACAAATGAATCAATATGGAGGAAGGGGCAGTTTCAAAAACTTTGAGGAGTGGGGAAAACCTTCTGAGTTTAGTGGCACATACAGAGCGTACTCTTTACAGACACCCAGTGTCAAAGGACAAGCATGTAAGCTTGTATTTTTCCAACATTACCAAAGCTCCTGCAGGTGCTCATAAAGTAATGGGGTGGCAATCATAATAGAAAAACAAAAGTGTGTGTGTGTGTGTGTGTGTGTGTGAGAGAGAGAGAGAGAGAGAGAGAGAGAGAGAGAGAGAGAGAGAGAGAGAGAGAGAGAGGAGAATTAGAGGACATTTTTCCAACTGGCCTTTGTTTTCTAAGGTGGTGGTGTTATGTGCCTTTAAGTCACTTCAGACACATGTTGACTCTAATAGGGTTTTCAGGCTATATGAGATTTTAAGAAGTGGTTTCTATTTCTCCCCCCTCCCCCCAGGCAGTTCCCATGGCTGAATGGGGATTTAAACTCAAGTCTCCTGAGTCCTAATTCAACACTCTATTACTCATACAATTCTGACTCTATTACTTATACAATTCAGGGGAAGAGAGAGAGAAGAATTTTTTTTGAGATTCTTTCACAGAAAAGCTCTAGTTAGCATAGCATGTGCTGAAGAATGATGGGAAATATCCAAGAACATCTGAAGGATCTCACATTCCCCACCCCTGATTTAACTCATTTTTACCCTACTTCCTAGCCACGAAATCTCCCAAAGCCACTTACAAAGATCAACAATAAGAACCTGGCCTTAACCCCAACCTTCTCTCTATATAGTGGATATAGATATAGATATAGATATACACACATCTAACTTCCTCCTACTTCATCCCCTGGAATGGTTCGTCAGTTTTAAATAGTTTATAGGCTCAGCGTTGCAGCATGGACTGCTAATCAGATTAAAAACTAGACCTGCAAAGAAAATGTGTGAGTTTTCTTGGCTGAATGAAAAATCTATGCATTTCTGCAACAGCTGTAGCAAGAATATTCTCCACAGGAAAATGTTTCCTTGAGAGGCAACTAGATTCTCTCCCTCTCCCTCCCTCCCTCCCTCCCTCCCTCTGTGTGTGTATGGAGAGAGAGAGAGAGAGAGAGAGAGAGAGAGAGAGAGAACTGGTAACTTTCAATGAACTGCTCTGGCATGATTTTACATGAGACTGACCATTGTCTTCAGGCCAGTAAATGTCAAACCCTGTGCTTCTCTGTCTAGGTGATAAGCAGGTTACAGAGAACAGAGTATGCAGCATTACTAGGAATGGTACAGCTGAGCATCCAAGGTGGCAGCCTTCTCGTTACCGCACTTGTCAGCGAAAGCACATCCTCCTGGAGATGAAAGTACTTTTGGCTGGGTGTTCTCCTTTGCTCTCAGCTCCTGCCTCTTCATACTGGCACGTGTGCATGTCTCTATGTGTGTGTGTGTGTGTGTGTGTGTGTGAGAGAGAGAGAGAGAGCACAGTTTGTTTCTCCAGTTGCGCACTTTGCAAATCTGCCAGCATGACCTATTTACACCCATCATGCTAACCTGCAAGGAGGCAGGACCTTGGATGAAGACTGCCTGTGGTGCCTCGGGAGAAGGGATAAAAGCTTTCTGTTGAAATGGGGTTTTGAAGAGAAAGGCCTGGAAAAAAAGGGGGGGCAAGGGCAGAAACAAATGCAGGAACACCACAGCTGTTTTTATTTTTGTTCACTGAAACTGCTATGTCTTTTTTTTTTAAATTAAAATGTTTTTTTGAGGCTGATGTGGATGTGATTTATAATTCTCTGTCTTTTACTGAGGGACATTGTTCCCTATAGCTTTTAGCTCTGCATAATCCACAGGCTGCATCAAAAAGCTGAGCTTCCAAGTGAGGCGTTGAGACCCAGGTGTGCTCATGAGATCATCTATCCTTTCACAGCCTTGTGTGTTTTTGGAAATGGGAGAAAGAAGCAAAAAAGAGAGGTCACTCTTTTACTGTCAGTCAGATCCTCCTTGCAAGAAGATGAAGCAAAGAATATGTGTGTGGAGGGATTATTAACTAGAGGGATCTACATTTCCATTGTCTTCAGAAGGTATCTGCATACATCCTACAAAAAAACAGAGCCTGGAAAGTTCCTTTTGTGGGCTTGAGTTCCTTGAGTCACCCAAGTAGTATAATAGGTGATGGATTCTTGTAGTTCCCAAAATATAACTTTTTTCAACCTCTGTCAAGAATGTCAGCAGCAGCAATGCAATGAAAGGAAGTAGTGCCGGAGCAATCTCCATTTGCTACAGAGTACTGTATATGGCTTATTCTTATTCATCCATCAATAAATAGTGAAAAGGTCTAAATTCTTTTTCACAGAAACCCCCAAATGTAAACCCAGAAAATATTTGCTACAATGTTGCAGCAAACTTTCTTTGGGTTCATATTTGTTGGTTTTTTAAAAGAAATAATTTAGACTTTTTCCACATTCATGGATGGATGGATGGATGGATGGATAAATATTACAGACCTGCAGGGGATAGAGGGGGGGGGGGGAATTACCCAGACAATCATAGAAAAAACTCCAGTTTGCTCTGTGTTTCCAGTCACCAAAAGCACTTTGCCTCATGCTATACTGAAAAAAACCTTTATCATCACAGTGCACCTTCCCACACATCCATCCTGAAGCTGGAGGGTTTCATTTAGGAACAAAAAATCTGATTGTGATAAGTGGATTAAATGAGAGCAGAGAGACGGAATGAGTTCCACTGCACACACAAGCCTCTTGCTTGAAAAATCTGTGTTCATTATAACAGAACACAAAATACCCTGGCAGAATCCTGACCTAATGAAAAGCTTATTTGCCAGAGTCTCAGTTCATTACTGGACTTGTTGGATAGACAATATCCCTAAAGATACAAGGTACAGAACTGCTGAATGGAAGGGAGCAAGCAGGCCAAGTGGCGTGTGGAAAAGAGTATGATGTTGATACCTGAATGGAAGCTCTTTTGGATGAATGCCCATTCCCAAGGTCTTTCCATCCCCTTATAATGAACAACACTTTTATGAGTAAGAAGGTGGCTTTATTAGCTTCTTACTCCATCAGGTTTGGTGAAACATGATCTTTATAATCTCCGTTGCACATGCTACTGTACAAAGTGCTTCACAGTTCCTAACTCCCTTAACCTGTGAGTAATCCTTGGATGGATGTTAGTTGGAAGAGAATGATTGGTCCATAATACCCTACAAGTAAGGGTGCAGAGGAACTGTCTTCTGGTCCTTATTTATAAATGGATCAGTTCAGTTTAATCTAGATGTCCTAGATTAATAGAGTGAGGTAGATCAGAATTTGGGGGTCGAGTGCAGCCTTGTTCCAGTCCATGATTCACCATTGTAATATGCAGATCAAAACACCATTATCTGTCATGTTTCACAAACTGCAGTGCAATACCAGTTTGTGGTAGCAAACGCTACATTCATTTCATAATATATACATTAGAGGAAATTCCCTAGAAATGCATACAATCACCTTCATATTAAATAATGCTGCATAATATTTTTTTCACCTTTGTGTGTTTTGAAAAAAAACAATTGTCAGATGTATGCATGACTGAATACATGCAAAAGTTTCATGAACCAAATATAGACTGTGTTATACACCCCCCACAAATTGGACTGGTTTGTGGTTCGGTTCGTAGTTCAGTTTGGCAATCCTGTTCTGCTGAAACAAAATGAATTGCTGAATCTTCTCCCATTCAGTGCTTTGTTTCCAGGAACATGAATGTCACCCCCCCATTCCTGGTGTCCCTGTCACCTCCTTACTTGGTCCTGCTACCTCCTCCTCTTCATCCTCCACTGCCACCATCTTTAGAGACAGTGGCCTGGCTTCACTTCAGGGAGCCAGACCAGCTGTCTCTGCACATGCACACACCTTCAGGGGATGGGCGGGTGGCAGAAGTGGTGGAGGCGTTAGGTTCCTCTCCCCCAGGCATGAATCGGAAAAAAAGAATCACAAACCAGTTCATTTTTCTGGGGTATGTGGGTGGTTAAAGGTTCGTGGGGAGCCACAAACCCCAAACCACCCAATTTCATCATTTTTCTGGTTAGAGACTATGGTCTATTTCAGAGATAAGATGGTTGGATCAGATATTAAGTTTGTCTGGGACAAGAATTCACATCCTCTTCTCTGTCTGTGGTGTATATTATATGACTTATGTAATCACAGATAATATTTAGTTATACTAAAGCTTACCACAGGACCTGTTTGGCAACCTGCTTCTCCTGCACTTTCTCCCACCTTTTTTTTTTCTTTTTTTCTTTTTGACAAATATTAAAAATACAGCAGTACACAGGGTTGGGGTGAGATTTAATTCCACAGAAACAGTGAAGTGGAAATGTACCACATAGCTTATCATTGGACTAAAATTTGTTCCCTGTAGATGCACAAACTGACAAAAAGTCCACATGATGCTAAACTGATTTCTAAAAACCTGAACCAGCTCTCAGTTTCATTCAACAGTGTAGTCACACCCTCGGTCCCTATTTTAAATTCTTAGCATTGCTCGTTCTCTTTGTATTGTTTGATTTCCCCTAAAACAGCTTGGATATCTTCCAGTAACTTACATAAATAGATCTATAGAATTCAAGGGCCAGAAAGACTGAAACAACTGCAGGCCTCTGAATTCACAAAGCAGAAAATCGTTCAGTCCAGTAGAGGAGGGTGGCATAAAGAGAGGACGAAGTGGGAAAGTTAAACCACAGAATGTGAACATGCAAACATGGCCATCTTGTTTGATTTCCCTCCTTATTTTTCGATGCCAGGGTTGCTTTTGTGATGGCAGGCTGTGTGGCTACCAGTATATTGCACCTACCATTTAATTTCCTTTTCCAAGTTGCTAAGTTTAAACTGTAGTGATGTATATCTCTCTGACCTAGAGATGGGTGAAGTTATAATTGTGAACTACCACCACTAGCATTGATGGTGAACAAATTGGTTGTAGGAGACAAGAAGGTGTAGTCCAAATTTGGGCAGGAGAAAAAGGTAATTTTTGCCATCTCTCCTATGACTGCAAGCAATTATATTTTCCTCCTTAATTACAGATGAGGGATACACAGGGAAAAAAAGTGTACTGTTTAACATTTATTTTATTCATTTATTCCTTTAGTTTGTACCCTGCTTGTTTTGCTCAAACTGGGAGTCAAGGAAGCTACAACAAGAATTAAAAGTGGCACAGATGAGAACACACAAAAAATTTAAAAGCAGAGATTGGAGATATTAAGTTTCTGGACTACAGATTCTAGAATCCCTCAGCCAATGTGGCCATCAGACATGCTTGGCAGTGTTTCTGGGAGTTGCAAACCAAAAAGTAATCTTCCCAAGCACTGGTGAAAACAAAGATAAACTAATTACCATGTTAAAATACTGTTGAATTAAATTAAATTTTTAAAATGCATTGACCAAAAAAAAGTACAACACCCTGTGATGCCCAATTATATTTAAATGCATTGTTAATATGATTTAATAAATATGTGATATGAGGGGGTGAGTGAGGTGCATGGAATGTTGGTAAGAGTGGCTCTAATTGGCTGAGAGAAACAAGGGGAATAAGGTAGAGCAGTCTGGTGTAGAGAGATGAGGGAGAGGGTGATTCTGAGAGAGAGACAAGAGGAGCAGAAGAGGTGATAAAGTAAAGGCTTGTGCTGGATGAATTTAAAGTTTACAAATAAACAACAATCATTTTTACACTGTTATAGAAAAATAAAACCTTATTTGTTCTATTCAAACAGAGTGGCACTGTGTTCAATACCCAAGGGCTGGTTATGTGGAGGGTATTATTAGGATCTGAGGGAAGGGTTAAATACACACACACACACACACATCAGAGCAGCAAAAGGCCGGTGGTAGCAAAAGAGGAAGAGAGGAAATAAATGAAGGTTGTTAAAAGAAAACATATTTATTACTCTAGTGATTTAAAGAGACCATTACCTCAATAGACAAATGAGAAGACAAAAGGGGTTTTACATCAGTATCAGAGAAAAGGGGTGTGACACACCCACCTGTATAAAGCTCAAATGTCAAGGTGAACCAATCACAAGACTGGAAAAATGTAAGAAACCACAACAGAATCCCTATGCTACACTCACTAATAAGAATCGTGTGATATCAAGTCAATTCTGATCTATAATGACACTTTTCAGGGTTTTCCAGATAGAGAATACTCAGAAATGGTTTACCATTCCCTTCTTCTGGGGGCACCCTGGGACTATGTAGCTTGTCCAAGGACACATAGGCTGGTTCTTCTCCCAGGAGGCTCAGTGGGGAATCAAACTCCCAACCGATCCCTAAACCATAGAGCTATCCAGCCAGCCCACTACACTCACCAGCAGTGTAGAAAAACCCTTGTCATTGAGAGTTTAGCTGTTGCAGCAGCAGCAGCCGGTAAGCCAAAGGATGAGAGTAGTTCCTACTTTTCCAAAAAGAGAGTTGGATATTTTTAGATACAGATGCAGAAATTGCAGATAGATTTATTGTAACCATTTATATGCTCCTCTCTGTTCTTCAGGCGCTACTGTCACATATTTTAGCATTTGAACACATTATATAAAACAAAAGTTATTGCTCAATTCAAACTTGCACTCTCACTGACAAGAGTGTTGCCCTCCAGTGCAGAGTGAAAAAGTTATTTCTGAGTAAAGTCCACATCCCTCCCTTCTGCCCTGCCCATGTATATGGAATTCAGGTAAGAAACAGACATTATAAACAGCCTCCAGTCAAAGCTAAATGAATCGTAGTGTTGAAGAAACATGATAGAGGAAGTCTCCCACATTTGTGAAATTACACTCCAGAGAAGGCCACGCTTAAATTCTGAACACCAAACAAAGCTAGTTAATTTGCAAACTCTGAGAAGTGAAAGAAGTTCCTGCTGTTACACTCAGACAATCTCCTTAATTAAATATTTTCCTCTTCCAGTCACAGGCTATCTATAATATTTGTTTTTGGCCTCAGGAAAGAATGCTTTTTGAGAGAATACATCACATAGGGAATCAATGCCTTCTGTCTCAAACTACAAGGTCTTGTATTTGCTGGAGCACCTTCACTTGAGTCTGGAGAAAGACTTGTTCCAGTGTTCAGCATGTTGCTTGTTAGGTTATAATACCACTTCCAATTGCCTATGGCATATATCACATGGTCTAAACAATATATGCCTACATACATGGAAATATTTTTTTTATAAATGTCCTCCAGCATGTTTGAAAATTTAGGTTCTTTTTTTTTTCTTGATTGTAATGGGCCAAGGAGACCAGGATCTCTGAGCATCCAATAAAGTACACTTTTTAACCCTAGCTTCTGGTCTTGTCTGGACTTAATATTTTTTTTAGGTTTTCTGTTGTATTTACTGGCTTTTCTGACCTGCTGAAACTCTGATCAGATTGGCTTGCCAGGCAAGTAAAATATTAGGCAATCCCCAAACTTGATCCCCAATACAAGCAAGTCTTTGTTTAAAACATAAATGAAGCATCTGATGATTTTAGCCATACAATAGCTCAATATGTATAGCTAAAAATATATAGGTGAGAAAGGCACTGATAAATGAAAGATGTGAGCATTGGGTGGCCATATATTTGCTTTTAGGGGTATAGTTCTCAATTTGAAAGATTTCCAGTAGACCGCCTTCATTTTGAAGTTGTCCTTCATTTGATGTCCAGGTCTCATTTAAAGATAACAGAACATAAGATGGGGGATCAAGGTGACCCTGAAGTTGCTCATCAGCCATGAACACCTGGGTAGTAGGCACACAGATCACTTGGTCATAGGTTTCCTCACTTGAAGGAGAGGTTTTGTGATTCTGTTTCATTGATAAATATCACATCTCATTTTACATCTGTACATATAAATTGTAAATATGCAAATGTTTGCAAACCAGAGTCCTCTTTTATCCTCCCTTTAGATACTACATGTCCTCCTCCTAATGTGTAAGTGGCCACCCTAGATGGGAGATTGGTGGGCATCTCTGTTCTGCAATGGCTGGCTGGCTAGAAGAAGACCTTATATGTAGGATAGCAGGTAATATTCCAAACCCCAAAAAGGAGTTAAAAGTGTGTGCAGCAGAAGCAACGTGTGTAAGCCCAGCTGCACTTCTTAGCATTGCATGCCAACTTTCTCATCCCGTTTTCCTCTGTTGTAAGAAGGGTGCCGTTAATGTAACACATGTAGAGGTCTCTCGATGAAAAAGAATTCTTATGAATACTGGATCCACATCTGATATTTTTGAGGTAATAGAATGCTAATAGGATTCATTAGTGGTTGAGACACAGTTTATTAGTCCCATGTCATCTCTCCTACACAGGGCCAGTGAGTTCCTTTTTTATACATCATCCGTTTTATAAGGGAGGCTTTTAAATATAAAAATGATTATTTTCACTGGGTTATTTTTCTTTCATCTCCTAATTAGGCCCCTGAAGGTTCAAGATAAGTTTAGAGAAGTTTTTAATTTTAGCTAATTTTCAGACTAGACTGAGTTTTATTCCTTGCTGTTAAATGGCTTGCAACTAAAGATATTAGGCCTGTAGGTTCTTTGGTATCCCTTTCAGTTTTTTGTTTCTTTGTGTGACTTTGTTTTCTTCAAATTGTAATGGGGTAATCATAATAATCATAATAATACTAAACCTGCAGAGCTGGAAGGGATCCTATGGATCATCGAGTCTAGTCCCTATCAAAGAGACACAGTTGGGAATCAAACTCCCAAACTCTGGCTCCACAGCTAGAAACCCAAACAATTGAGCTATACAGCTATAGTGCAAGGGGTACAGAATCTTTGGCCTTCCATTTATTTTAGACTACAGCTTCCACATTGGCCATACTGGGTGGAGATTAAGGAAGTTGTTCTGCAAAATATCTCAAGGGTCAAAATTTCCCTATTCCTATAAAGTTAGTGGAAATGGACTTAATAAATAATGGAGTCAATATGTTTCCCTGAATGGGTGGAGCAAGTTGGAGCTAGTATATTAGGCATTTGAAGTTCTTTGCATTGTCAGGCTGTACAAATGATACAGTGTGTTTTCTTCCCTTCTTTTCTCAGTATTCCTTCAATGGCTTGCAATGCAAAAATGGAAAGATTTCAGTAGATAAACTACTGCCATTTGGTATGTTTAATAACTTCTATGTTTGACCACGTTCTTGGGTTTTCTGACCACACCCTTGACCACATCCTTATACTGATGCATTTCCATGTTGTATGGCCATATCCTTTAGAATTCACAGGTGTGCTCCTATTTTCAACTCTGGAATACTGACAGGTATAGTGCCACACCTAAATTCTGTCACTAGCGCCACCAAATTCCCCACAGTGGCAACACCTGCATTATCAAAAGAAGAGGAGACTTCTGGGAGCACTCTTAGAATTTCCAAGTCTCAGGGTGACAGTCAAAGTCTCAGAGAACTGTTGTGCTTCTTCAGGTCTTCAGGTAAGGAGGCAAATAACCGGTGCTGCTACAGTAAGTAAAACACGGGCTTTTGTCTGTGAGCTGATGTTAAATCTTCAACAGTAACCTCCCCCTGTTCCTGGCTGGCACCAGGACTCACTACTTCAGATTAAAAGTATTTGTATGCATGTTCCATTTGTGTAGTGTCCATGTCCAAAAATGTGTGTTGCATTTGTGCAGTGTTGGCATACAAAAATGCCAAGAGCAAGGGGAAAATTGTGGGTGGAGCAAGATGAAGGATGTGGACAGAGATCTGATGGCTGTGTGCAGTTGGGTCAGTCAAGTCTCAGGGAGCTTTTGGGAGCAAGGAAGGGTGTGGAGTGTCATTATTGTAACTCATGAGTTTTCATGTTGCCCGAATTTGCACACCTATATGTATACACACATTATTTTGCAACTGCTGCACAATGGGCCACCCCTTGCAGCATCACAAGGACCCATTCATATGATGTCTCCTTGCCCACTGAGCTGTTTTTGGACCTGAAATCTCAAAGCAGGGGAAGAGGCTGACCTGGCAACCCTAAGAAGCATTAGACTCAAAAGCTCATTTTGTAGCTGGTGCTCCAATCATGTCTATTTTTCTTGAAGAAAAAAGAAGAGGAAAAGCAGAAGTTTTTTTTTCTGCAGGTACTGTGGCTGATTCAGTGGCATTGGTGAGGAGTCATTGAGGAACATTAGAGGCCAACAAAAATGGCTCGGTTGTTTCTTGCTGTTCTAGATGATTTCTGACTTAATCTTTCTTGCCTATTCTAACTTGCTGCCAAAAGGAACATAGGGTGGCTTCTTGTTTCTGTGGATCACATAAATTGACATTATATTTACTGAAGAATCCATACAAGTTAATAGGACAGTAAGATATCGGTTCAGTTTCAGATATAACACTTTAATCATTTTCCAACCACCACTACAAGCACCAACCCTGCTGTTAGGTTCTGAATAACTCGCTACAGATAGTAATTATCCTGTGTGATGAAGATTGAATATCAGCTGGAAAAAAAACCTGTGTCTGCCTGGAACAATGTTAGCAGCTTAAGGCTTCTTGACTTCTAGTAACTGGATCATGTTGATAACAATAGAGAGTTGCCTTTGAATTCCTCCTCAGTTGGCATCTGGAATTGAAGCCCAGGTACCAGCTGGGTTGAGGCTTTTGTACAAGCCAAGCAGTAGCTAATCATCACTGACTTACAGGATTATAAGAAGGAGCATCTTAACACAGCACCACAATGTGACATGAGCTCTGCTTTTTGTGGCTCAAGCCTCCAATGCAACAATGCTTAAAAAAAAAGACCCTACCATGTACAGTTTCTTAGACATTCCTCTCCCCTACCCCCTCCCAAAGAGATTTTATCTTCTCTTCATGCTCCATGCAAGTGCAGGAAAAAAACTAAGGGCAGTAGAAGGAACCTCTGCCACCTTACTAGCTCCTTTCACCCCTTCCTCTACCTTCCAAATATCTGCAACTTTACAGAGAACAGAGAAAAAGGGGAGGGAGGCAAACAGTAGCAAAGTTAGTGACAAGTGCCTCCAGCTCTTTGGCAGACTGTCATGTTCTTGCCAAGCAATGCACTGGGTCTACATGTCTCAGGTGTTTGAGAAAAACAGGAAGCTAATCAACACAGTTTCTACTAGAACCTCCACTAGCACATTTATAGTGCTGGCATCTCAGCTCCAGAGACTTCTGGGAGAAAACGTCTTTCTAGATCTATTTCAGTCTGATGAATCAGAGATATTTCAATGATTCCTCTCTAGCTCCCTCTTCTTGCTATGGGACCATTAAAAATTTTCTTTCTTGCTACGTCTGCTCCTGTAAAATATGATTATTTATTTCTCCCAAATCCTGTTGTGTAGTTATGAACAGAAGGGCAATGGCATAACTCACAGCGGCAAATTGCTTCTAATTAATGGGTCCCTGTTTGGATTTTTGGTTACACACCAAGCCACCCAGCTGGTGTGCAATGACGACTCCAAAGCAGGGACTCCATTTGTTGCTTTGAGTAACACTGCTACTTGTCTATCAACATAACTTACACAACAAGATATTAGCCTTTATTTAGTATATGTTCACACCACCTTTCTGCCACTACACTCTATCCAGTAGTTCCAACAGTTCAGATCTTGGAACTGCAGAGCTGGAAGGGACCCTATGGATCATCAAATACAGCCCCTGTCAAGAAGGCACAGTGGGGAACTGAACTCCCAACTTCTGGCTCCACAAGCAGCTACCTAAACCGTTAGATTAATTTTTTTTTTTTTTTAATGAAAAATTAAGTTGAGAAGGCCCAAAAGATATAACAACTGAAGAGCGCTCTTTCAGGCTTTTGGTGGTATCTGAGTTATACACCCCTCCAGAAAAGGGGGGGGGGGACTAGTGTGACTGCCATCCTGCATACAGTGGCTGACATCCTGTTGCTAAGTCTAGTGAGTCATAAGTAGAGTAGGAGGAGTTGACTCACCAAATCCCCACCGATTCAATGGGCCTACCCTACTGTGATTTACTAGATTAAGCAACAAGACTTCAGCCAGTAAATCAAACAGGATATTGGTCTTAATTGAATGTAGTATGCCTGTACACATATCCTAAAATATACATTGTTACTTATATTTTATCTAGAAATTCTCATTTTGATATGCATTTTATTGAAGTTTTAGTAAAGCACAAAATTTGGTCCAGTATGTAAGTTGAAGAATAGCAGTTTCCCGATCCAGGCGAATGTGCACCTGGTGAGTTTGCTTGGAAATGAGGATCATGCAGAATCCTTTGGCATCCCTAATTTTCCACTGCAACACTCTGAATTGAAACCAAGAGTGGCCAGATTTAAATGTGAGGGATATGAGATCTTTGGAACTATGATGACTGTAATGAAGGACCTCCATTATGTCTTACAAAAGTATGGTGCTCTTAAACAAGCAGCAATTCTTTAAGGGAAGGAGAATACCTTTTAAAGGAAAAGGATCTGGCAGTGCTGTCAAGGCTAAACAAAAATTACAGCTGTAGTTGGGGCATAAAATAAATTGGAAAGTGTTCTAGAAGGTGGACATTTATTGAATTAAATATTAACATAAATAGCAAAATGACTGTAGAATTGGATGTGGTATTGATTTAAATATTTAATCAGGGAAAGGCAAGTATGAGGGGTGGAGGGAGTTGCCTGTGGTTCATTTTGCTCTGCTCCAGCTGCTGCATATGTTTAGGCTCTTCATGGGAATCAAAGCAGGAGATCAGAGGGTTTTGATGAACAGGGTCCTAATGGGGGTGGGGGGTAGCTGGGTTATGAATATCTTACAGAGGTTCATAGAGTGTTGCATCTGGAAAGGAAGGCAATTGTTCTATCGCCTCCTGTATCACAAAACATCACAGAAATCTGGCTCCTAAGAATATCTAAATGTGTTTATATATTCATCTGCCCATACTGAACAACATAATAATATAATTTAGGAGATATGATTGGTATAGATCATCTTTCTAATGAAAGTGCATTGCAGGATCCAACAGTCAAATGCCACAATCCAGGGGGGAAAACACACAATATAATTCAATCGATAGAGTTAATGTGTCACCCTTCTGATGCATTTGTCTTGCTTAGAGCAGCAGACAACAAAGCACCACAACCCACAATAAAACAATAATGCAATGATATTCTTTAGGAGATATAATTAATTTATTGATTTTATTTAAGGGAATATCCTCACCATCAGTAAAAGATACCTAAGTTGGTCAGCAAAGTAAAAATGTTCTTCTCCTGCTCTGCCATGATGGTGGTTGAAAAACGGACTCTTTTAGCATGCTTGCATATACGGCCATTATTTGTACTGGAGCAGTGCAAAGGTCTATAATAATAATATTATCATTAATATTTATTAATCATTGTCATCATTCATGCAGGACATTTCATCCAGAACATTTTATGCAATATTAGGATGGAGTGGAAATTTGGTAGATTCACATTTCCACATGGAAATATCCATTCTGAATCTCCCAAGACTCACAGGGGAAGAAGGTAAATCTTCTTGCCATGGAAATCTGCACCTTCACGAGGCTTATGATGTAGAAGAAAATATTCACAAATACATGTAACTGTATATTGAAAAAATTATGCACAGATAAAGAAGTCTATATTAGAAAAATCTGCACAGATACATTTTATCCTAAATGGTGGTTATGTTTACAGATAAATACATTATATATATAGTTCTATCCTCCCCCCTTACTAGGAGGGGGAGAGAGAACTGGTGCAGCAACTGGTAGATCCACTGGATGGGTGGAGGTGGAGCAAAGGGGTTCAGTTTTAAAAAAACTCTTTAAAAATGCTCACATTGTGCTGCTGAGACAGGTTGGAAAATTATCCTGTATTTGGTCCTCATCAGAAACAAACAGAAATTTAGAGTTAGGTATATTTTTATTCTTCTTCAGCCATCTTTTCAAATGGCTATTGCATCCACCATTTTGTTGCAGGGGTACACAGATCTAAAAAATTCCCTGGTGATGTAAGAAAGGTCAAATGAAAAAGGGGAACACAAAAGAGCATGGCATTTCTGTGTTCCTCTCTGACATGTAAATAGAAAATTCTTATCTTGGATGTGCTCTATCAGGAATGGATGAAAGAACACAAAAGTGAAAGTAAGGGCCTCTTTTGTGTTTTCCAATTCATTGCAACACAAAAATCCCTCCTCTGTGAGTGAGTGGGCACACAGGGCAGACCAGGTTACTGATTGGGGACACTGAGGGAACATCTTCCACATCATGAACATATGTTGTTCCTGAGCATGGTTCCCAGAGTTGGGAGACAAAAGAAAGGAAGCTAGTGGAAGCTCTGCCTACACCAGGGATGTTGGCAAGTCTTTGGGTCTGAGTCCCAAGTCTAAGTCTGACTCTTTGGTACCAAGCTCCAAAACCAAGTCCAAATCTTTGGTACTAATTCCTGAGTCCCAAACCCCAAGTCCAAGTCCCAATTAAAAACAAGTCCCCCCCCCCGAAAAAGATGGGTGGGTGGGTTCTATGTCACAATTCAAGTCTGAGTCATTGAAACAAAAACCTGAGTCAAGTCACTGATACAACTTAAGTCCAACTTGACAGCGAGTCCCATGACGTGAGTCCTCGTCCCTGGGTGGTACCACTGTGTAGCACCCACCATCTGAGGTCATAGCCTTTTGTTTTCACCAGTTGTATCTATCTGGAAACAAATCAGATTGGATGGTATTCACACACCTCTAGTAGTGAATATATCATCTAGTTTGACTTGGAGACAGGCCATTTTTTATATTTGTAGTATAATCTTCCTTTTGTATATCCACATAGCACTCAGTTTGTAACACAGGGCACTGTTTTTTCTATGTTAGAGTAATAATAGGAATGATAAGAGACATAAGATGACAGGTCCTTGATTTGCTGCAGACCACCCATGCTGAGATAAGATTTTAAGTAGCCTTGAAATCCATATGTCTGTCTTATATTACCATGCTGAATTTCATCTGTCTAGGTGTTTACCCTCTTCTTGTAACAGGAACAGGATCTTAGGCCCACCAAGTATGGTGTAGTAGATAGACTGTTGGACTAGGAGAGAGGAGAATTGAGTTTAAACACCCACTTGGCCATGGAAAATCCACCGAGGGGTGGCAGTGTCAAACCACTGCTTGACCATCTCACATACCTCAAAAACCCTATCATTGTTGCTAGAAGTCAGAAGTCACTTGACAGCATATCATGCAAAGACAATAGCATCATGTGGGTACTTTCTGAATTCTACTCCATTGCTTGGCATGTAGGAACAATGATCTACTTAAAGGTAAAACGCTTCGTTACTGTGGCTTAAATAAAGAGACATAACAAAACAAAGATGGACTTGCTAAATGATGTCTTAAAAGGGAAAACTCCTTCTCCATCTGCTTGAAATAAGCATAGACTTAATGTTTCTATCAACTGAATAAAATCTAGTTTGGATTATTATTATTATTTACACTCACATTACAAACATCTTCCAGCTGGGAGATGAAAACAGTAATATATGCATATTTGATTACTGATTGATTCTAACGATGATTGAATCGTAATGTTTGGATCTTCACTGGAGAACAGAGGGAAAAATAAAATGGAAAGAGGAGCATATTTAGCATCTGTGGGTTCATGTGATGTGGTTTTAAGGGGAAATATTGGAAGAGCAACAGAAAGCTAATCATACTCTGCATTGGACTTCGTGGTTTCTGCACATACCATCTGAATTTGAAAAGTATTCAAGGGAATAACATGTTCTACAACAAGAGAAAGTAAACAGTTGACGTTCGAGAGATGTTGCTTTGTTCAGAGACAGAGAAAAGAAAAAATGGACAATCAAGGATAGGAACATGACCATGTTTCACAAACACAGTTAAATGAAAAACATATTTTAAAACAAAAGAGCTGAAAATGATGGAGGGGAATTGAGCCTTTGATGTTAAACTCAAAATTTAACTTTTTGAGAAATCAAATAGAAACTCTGACAAATGTTCAAAACTCCAGAATGGAAAACACTGGGAGCTCCAGTCTTCATGTTAGAAAAATAAAACTAGTTTTCAAACTGAATAAACAAGAGCTTGTCACAAATAGTCTACACCAGTGGTCCCCAACCTTGGGCCTCCAGATGTTCTTGGACTTCAACTCCCAGAAATCCTGGCCAGCAGAGGTGGTGGTGAAGGCTTCGGGAGTTGTAGTCCAAGAACATCTGGAGGCCCCAGGTTGGGGACCACTGGTCTACACTATGCAATGAGTATTCCAACTCTTCAGTGGCACTGGGCACAACACAATTGTAGCACTGCTGCTGATAACATTGATGCAGAGAAACAGCTGGTCAAGACCAGGAAGCACCCTAAAGCAGTGTTGGTGGCTGCTCTGACTGGAGGATAAATGCATCTGAACAATTATCAGAGAGCACCTGACCATGAAAACCATTTCTTTGTATTGTACCAGATTTATGTTACTAGTATTTCTCCTGAAATGTTAATAGTATGTTTGTCTTGGCTACATTCAATTGTCAAAACCCCCCAAAATGCTTCTGTTTATGCATGTGGGATATTGTGCTTCTCTGTCTATGATTCAAAAAGCCAGGAGATGACCCAATATTGCTGTTATCATGCACAGATTGCCAGCAAGAAAAAGGATGTCCAACTTTACATAGCAAAGGGAAGCTTGAATGTTGTTGACTCCAATATCAGAAGTCAAGATGGTCTGCACAATAACCTCTTGTGTTCACTACTTTTCAAAAAGTGACATCACACAAGGGAAAATCCTGGAACCCAACTCCTTTTTTCATCAGTTAACCATTTCTCACCCAAAAACAAAGAAATTGTCAGGGCTGTTCTTCAACAAGTTCTCTAGGTATCTATACAGCCCAGTTTAAATGTTGTAATGTTTTGTTTGGGCTGCCCCTATTTTTAGAACTGCTTTGTAGAATGTTGATTTACTCTGCTGCACAGTATCAAAAAGGTGTGTGTGTGCTGCTTATATACCACCCCATAGCACTTAAAACACTCTCTGGGTGGTTTACAAGTTAATTGTGCTGGCTACACATTGCTCCCCGCCCCCAGCGAGCTGGGTACTCAATTTACTGACCTTGGAAGGATGGAAGGATGAGTGAACCTTCAGTCAACTACCTGGGATTGAACTCTAGGAAATGAGCACAGTTTTGGCTGCAGTACAACAGTTTAACCACTGCACCACGAGGTTCTAGTAATCGACTATCATGTACTTCTAATACATAACCTGGCAGTGGATTTTCATGGTCTCATACAGGCGTCTTTTCCAGTCCTGCTTGGAGATGCTCTAACCATGCTCTACCACTGGCTAAGGAACTGAAAATCTCTGTCTCAGTTTTGTTTCACTTCTCATAATGCACTTGTATATCAATCTCACCTTTGTTTCTTACTGGGTTGTGTGACTTAGTTTTTTCTTTTTTGTTTTTACTTGAAGTATATGCTTGTTTAAACATTCATATGCATTTTTCTCACTGACTAAAATACGTTTGTGCATATTTTTTTAGTTGAACTCATTTTAGCCATTTGCATTTTAAAATGTATGCATAGATCTGTGTTCATTTTGATTCTCAAAAATCCTATGTAAGCCTCACAAATGTCTAACGTCTGGAGGTTAAGTGCATTTTTTCTTGCAACAAGTTCTAGGAAGCATGGAAATGCTATTCTTTATCAAGACTATCTGATCCAACAAAATTCTTTTCCATCCCATGTTATGGCCCTTCCCAGCAGAGTAGCTTCTGAAGAATGTGAGTAGAATGTACTTTAGGAGGGGCAGTGCTTTCCCTCTGTCCGTTACAGGCCAGGTGGAATAAGGGTTGCGAGGTCAGCATTTCCTTCTCCCTGAAATTACAAGGCCAACATCTGGATCCAGACAGATGCCCCTGTGATGTCACAGAGAAGACCCTTCTATACTGATTCCATCATGTTTGGTGTCTGTGCAACAGAAGGCCAGGCAGCAAGAAGGCTCATGAGTTTGATGCTGGTGCCCTGCTCAGTGTCTTACTGCAAATGGCATGATGGACACAAATGTAAGAATACATGTGTGTTCTCACCAGCACTTTCCCCAATCCAGTTTTCTGATAACTTTGCTCCTGATTTTCCAATGTGCCAGCACTGCAAAAATGCAATATCCAGTTCTAACTGTTGCTTCCTGTCCCACATATAGATTTCTCAGGAGATAGATAAGGTGGTCAGGCACTCCCATTTCTTTAAGAACTTGCAATAGTTTGTTGTGGTCCACACAGTCAAAGGCTTTTGCGTAGTCAATGAAGCAGAAGTAGATGTTTTTCTGGAACTCTCTGGCTTTCTCCATAATCCAGCGCATGTTAGCAATTTGGTCTCTAGTTCCTCTGCCCCTTCGAAATCCAGCTTGTACTTCTGGGAGTTCTCGGTCCACATATTGCTGAAGCCTACCTTGTAGGATTTTGAGCATAACCTTGCTAGCATGTGAAATGAGTGCAATTGTACGGTAGTTGGAGCATTCTTTGGCACTGCCCTTCTTTGGGATTGGGATGTAGACTGATCTTTTCCAATCCTCTGGCCACTGCTGAGTTTTCCAAACTTGCTGGCATATTGAGTGTAGCACCTTAACAGTGTCATCTTTTAAGATTTTAAATAGTTCAACTGGAATGACCACACAATGCTCCTCCACAAATCTCTGCACTGTCTTCCTGCCCACACTTGGTTTCTGCACAAACTGTTGATCTGTGTTTGGGTGTGTGTTTATGTGCCCATGCATGCATGTCTGTGTGTCTGCATGTGTGTGCCCCCTCTGTGTGTGTGTGTGTGTATGTGTGTGTGTGTGTGTGTGTGTGTGTGTGAGAGAGAGAGAGAGAGAGAGAGAGACTCTCTGTGTGTGTGTGTGTGTGTGTGTGTGTTTCTCTTCGTCAAGTGTACCACTGTTTGTATTGTATTAAGCTGATGTTCCCATTGTATCAAAGTTCTCTTGGGGCAATTGGATGGCTGTTCAAAAAGCATGCCTGACCACTTTTGTGTTACATTATTTTCACCTGCTTTTTGTTCCTGTTTTGTTGCTGTTGTTGATTTTGTAACAGTTGCTTTTATTTTTCTTGTGAATGCATCTGTTCTTGTGAATTTATTTCATCTCAAAAAATGCAGCACAAACTTTTTTAAAAAATCAGCTAGGATTGGGCAGAGATGCAACCCCCAGCAATTTAATGAAGAAGCCCAAAGCAATTTGTTTCAAGCAGAAACCTCCTCTGAAAGCCACAAACAGCTATCCGTGATGGTGCATCTAGCACAGGAAATGATGTTTTTGGACTGGAGCTGAAGTCCAAAATATCTAGAACACCGCACATTCCTTGCATCCAATCTACAGGTTCAGGAGGAAACCACAAGGCAGAGAGTTTAACACCTAATGGTTGCCTTTTGTTGCTACAGTTCAGTGTGGTTTAGTAATTCTGACTTTAACCTAGACAAACTGACAGGGAGATAACCTCTCATTTCAGGAATAAAAGTCAGTATTCATGGTCTCCTTGTGACTCTGTTGAGCTTTAAATTACAATGGTGGAAGAAGAAAAGGACAGAGGATTAAGCTGATCTATAATAGGAATGGTATGGCAAAGTAAACCCTTCAACCGATGAAGGGTTCACTTCCCCCTGCAGAGTTTGGCATTTCTTCAGAGATGCCCAGCTGAATATTGCACAGGAAGATGCAATCCTATGCAGGGATTGTAACAATCATTTGCAGTCTGGCAATTCTTCTGCCCTTTCCAGGTGCATCCTAGTGTACAGTGAAGAGAAAAGAGAGGGTTTTTTCCACTTTCCCATCCATTTCTCTCAGAGGGCAAGAGGCAGCAAGATTCACACTCCTACTTGGGATTTATTTTTTTCCTCTCCTAATTGCCACAGTGCAGTGCAAGTGCTTCAAATTGTGGAAATGGACCCACACTTCAAGCGATCTCTGTTCACTGCCATAAATCCTCTTCAGGAGAACATCATGTTTTTATTTTGTTTGCTTTAAGAGAACCTTCACTACCTTTAAACAACCCTGTCCCTTCGGGCTTTCTGCTACACCTTTGTCAAACCTCCATCCATAGCATGACCTCTTCTGGAGAGGGTGGCAGAGAAAGCAGAATATCAAGGATCCAGTTTGAAAGCTAATCCACATGTGACATGCTGGCAAGATAAAATTTAAAAAAAAAGAAGTGGGGGTAAAACAGCAAGGATGAGCACCGCTAAGATTGATGAAGAAAGACACGAAGCAGTCAAGAGTGACAAAGACTGACCAAGGAAAACCAAGACAGCAGCCAAAAAGTGCAAGGGACTCACTGAGATTTAGAAGCATTGAAGTGAAGCAGCTGATTGTGGCTGCTGGCAGATGCTGAGTCGTAAGTGGGATTTACAGAGTTCTGTCTACTTACCAACAAGTTATTTCCAGGTAATGCTTCTCAGCTGGGCTAAGAGTTTTCAATCACAATGTATAAGGTGGTCTATTTCCTGGAATTCTTCATTGCTGTGACCTCAGGGTAGAAAGAATGCTGAATGCCTCACCACAGCAGGCCACACCATGGAAGTCTTGAGACTCAAAGGTACTTTTCTGGAATTGCTCATGACATCTGAATGCTCAGCCCATGGCAGGGTGACTTAGAGATCAAATTTATATTGATTCTCCAACAATCCAAAATATGTGTGTAAATTTAATACACCTTAAATTTACGAACACACATACGACACATACATACCATCAGAGCTTTGAAATTTTTTGGGTTGACAGCTTCCAGAATACCCCAGTCAATGTGGCTACTGGTCAGATACATATGTATATATGCAGGCAGAGACTCATGTGAATGCTTGTAAGTTTCATCCAAATGTTTCAAAGAACAGAAGGAAAAGGAGGAGGAGGAGGAGATGCAGTGAACAAGCAAGCAACACTATAAACTATTGTTGGTTTCTCACCTTGTAGTCATTGTGTTCATCTGAGCCACCAACACAATACAATTTGAGCCAATGAGACAGGCCAGATTGTGGTCTGAGCAGGTGAGAGTGCCTTACCCTTTATTTTGAGATGAATCACTCCTCCACCATCAAACTACAGGTTGCTTATGGATCTTAGACACTCTGTGTGTGTATGTGTGTGTGTGTACACAGATTCATTAACAAGAGAAGTAGCTGCTATGGAATCTGAGGGTTGAACAGAACATCACAGTTAAACCATCATTAAAGGGATTCCTTACTGCTGAAAGAGGAGTATTGTTCTCCACAGGTTGAGACTTCACTTGTTTTGCTCTGTAATCGCTCTTGTAGGAGCTAAATGCAAGCTTAATTTGCTAGTCTGACTTCTCAAACACAAATGTATGCCTACATCATATCTCTGGAATACTAACAGGATTTTAGCTCTGATGACCAGTTAACTTTAATACACATTTTGACCCTCATTGTTTATCTACCAAATGTTCAAGCATTTCTCCTCTTTCTCATCTCTTCATTCTGTGTTGTATGTTTGCTTATCTGGAGTTACATCTCTGGAACATTATGCTTCATTCATCTCAGGACTAGAGATGGGGACGAATATAAAAATGGATCGGCTTTTCCGACGAAAATAGCCGATTCGTTAAATATTCATCCCTTCATATTCGTGGGTTCCAGAGACGGCCACGAATACGAAGGGACAAATATTTGCCTGTTTTTATTCATCCTTCGTATTAAAAAACAAAACAAAAAAACCCCATTCTGCCTACCAGCCGCCAATCAGCTGATCAGCGGGGGATAGGCAGCCCCCCAATAGCCACCCAACCCCACAGCCTACCCTCCCACCCCCTTCCTCTCCTTACCTTAGCCCTTTCCCACCCCCACCAACACCCCCTTCCTATTAAAAAACAACAACAAAAAACCCCATTCTGCTTACCAGCCACCGATCAGCTGATCGGCAGCAGATAGGCAGCCATCCCCCTCCCACAGCCAGCCACCCCAACAGCCTACCCCCACACCCCCTTCCTTTCCCTATCTTAGCCCCCACCCCACCCCCAATGACACCCCCTTACTTTAATCGCTGCTGCCGAGGTCTCCTTCTGGCCTCCCAGCCATGCATGTAAAAAGGGAGACTGGCTGCCCTTTCCAAAGATGGCGGCTGTGGCTTCATTTAGGGTAGGGAATTTTTTTTGATTTGTCCCCATCTCTACTCAGGACCTTGCTGCTGCTCCTGGTAGCTTAGAGTCCCACCTGGTGGCTGGGATGGAACTCTCTGCTCATGTGATTGAACTAAGCCCAGTGAGATCTTTTGATGAACACATATGAACACTTTATAGCCAGAATCATGTTGTGCAACTCCATGCACTTAAAGGCTGATGACATCATCAGCCATGGATTTTAATGTAAAGTACCCTATTCCTCCTTTCAGGCTTCAAGGCTCCCTAGGGATCCTTTGCAACCAGGGAAGCCTTTTGGAGCCTTGGGAGAGGGGAGAGGGAGTCTTTAATATCTGAAAATCACTGCCACTGGTCCTATCATCAACCTTTACACGTGCAGAATTGTGCAACAGGATTCCAGCCATTATGTCTTAGCAAATACGTTGCATCATATTAGCAAGGCTCCTCCTGATCATTATTAAATGCCTATTTGTTACCTGTCTGAGGCTACTTAACTTCATCGTTGTTTGGCAGTGCAATGATGATGCAGATGCTCCTGTATGAATTCCAGATGGGGTCTTGGAACAACATGTTCTGCCCTGCAGGCCATGAGTCTGGTAGTTGTGTGAGGAAACGATTGCGTGCTGGCACATCTTATTTAAGCTCTTAAGCTTCTATTTGAATTTTTGTTGTAAAACATTGAACTGATTAAAATAAAAGAAAAATCTCCTTAATCCTGAGAACAGATCCTGATGAATATTTCAGCTTCGGGTGCCTTTTATGCATTCCTTGCATTTGAAAAAAGAGTTTTGAAAAAAGCCATTCCTTTGCAGAGGCAACACACATGTAGCAGCAACAATGTGATGAATATCACATATTCTCTGCTCTTTGATTAAAAATGGTATCTTGACACATTGAGAAACTCCACTGAAAAAAATTGTCAACTACAGTGAGGTTTTTGGCTCTTGCACAAGAATGAAAAGACCAGGACTTTTCTTCTTTTTAGCATTAGCAAAATCAAAAAGGTTTTGTCCAAAAGCCCATGTATTTTATCTTTCTGCATTAAAAATGTGATTTCTTTGCATAAAACCATTATATTTTTTTTTGCAAAATACAGTTTTGTGCAAAAGCCACTTCCATGACTTTTTCTGGAAAAAGTTCCAAAACTGTAAAACACACACGCACGCACGCACACACACAAACACACAAAAACTCTTGTAATCTTGCACAAAGGGGAGAAAACATTCAAAAGGTTTCATTTTCACCTGTAAGAATGCAAGAAATGAAGAGGTATAAGCTTACAAGAGGGTGATGCAAGACACTAACCCTCCTTGTCAGGATTATAGCCAGGATAGAGAGGCCCACACTAACCATTTAACCAGTGCCCAGATTTTCCTGGTGTGGGTAAATTCCAGGTAGAATTTGCTCATGGCTGGGGAATATTTTCCTATCTGGTACCCCACCCAACACCTTGAGTCACTGTGACTACTAAGTGCTCCAAGGAGTTACAAAACAACACAAGATTAAGCACTTCTGCCTCTTATGCCCACTCTGCCAAAGAGAAATACCAAAATACCTATAAAATATAAAAGCACTCAGTAGGTGATTGAGGCAAGGCCCTCCTTTAGCATCAACAACCATCCTGTTCCCCAAAATAAACAAGCTGTTGTACACTTCTATATTTTATTAAAGATGTTGCAAGAAAAAGCAAAAATGTAAAGTTTCCAAACCATTTCAGAAGTCACAAAAACACAGTCAAAAAGCTGTGAACCAAATAAGCAGTCAAAAAGACTTAAGGCTTGAGGCAAGAACACTTCTAGAACAGATCCCATAAGAAAATAAGAAAGCTAGCTAACCTAAGTTAATACACACATTGACAAATATCAGCATGGTTCCAGAGTGTACACAGAGTATAAGTCAGGCAGAAAAGCAACAGATGAGCATAACAATCTCCTAAGAGATACCAGGCTAAACTGAGCAACTTATCTTTCACTTATATCCATCATTCCCTTTCTAGTCTCTTTGAGAGGATAATACAACCAGGCATTGAATAACCCCAAAACTTCTTAAAGAAGAAGGTAACTTCTCCAAAGTAACCTCTCTCCTCCTCCCTTCTCTTCTCCTCCCTTCTCTTCAGCTGAAACCATTATATGCTAATTAGCTCTGTACCAGGGTGTGAGCAGCCTTGGAGATTGTTTCCTCTCACATTGATAAACCCAGATGGTATGGCTTTCCAATTAGCATTTTCTTCCCCCTCTCCCAGCCTGCTCACTCCAGGCATGAGCTAACAGGGCTGTATTTCAACAGGGCAACCAAAATGATTATCTCCTATTTTTCCAATCTCTTGACACTCCTGACCCGGGTTGTTATGTTCCATCAGGTTGTTTCTAACTTATGGCAATCTTGCAAGGGTTTTCAAGGTATGTGAGATATTCCAGGAGTGATTTGCCACTGCTACACTCACCCCAGTGAGTGGCTGATCAGGGATTTGAGTCTTAGTTAGAGATGGGCACAAACCTGGAAAATTGTGGTTCCTGATGGCTCATGGTTCATTGCTATTCGCAAACCATGAACCATGGACATTTTTGAACTTTCCAACTTAGCTAATTGTTTTCTGGTTGGTGCAGTTTGGGGGTTCCATGAGGGTAGAACAGCCCCTGCATAGGTTAGAGAAGCCAAACTCACACCAAGTCTTCAGCAGACTCTACTCCCCAACCCCTCCACGTTTGGCAATAATTGGATTTAGGATGTCTGAGTTATAGCCCCTGAAAGCAGGTCACCCCTGGAAACTGCTATTTAACCAACTGTAGGCATCCTTCGGTCTCAAGAAACTATGGTAACATGCTCTGAATAGAGATCTTGGAACAGCGTCTAGTGTGGCTGAGAAGGCCAATACGAGAGTGACGTTGCTGTTTCGGTAATGTATACTAAAAATTCCAGCTCATTCCAGGACTACTCTATTTGGAACTTTGTCCTGCCAGGTGATACCAAAAATGCGTCAGAGACAACGCATATGGAACGTGTTCAACTTCCTCTCCTGTCGTGCACAAAGGGTCCAGGACTCACTGCAGTACAGGAGTGTACTCAGGACACAGGCTCTATAGACCTGGATCTTGGTATATGCCATCAGCTTCTTATTAAGCCATACGCTCTTTGTGAGTCTAGAGAACATGGTAGCTGCTTTGCCAATGTGTTTATCCAGCTCGACATCTAGGGAGAGAGTGTCAGAGATCGTTGAGCCAAGGTACACAAAATCATGAACAACCTCCAATTCTAGTGTAGAGATGGTAATAGAGGGAGGTGCGTCCATGCCCTGGCCCATGACTTGTGTTTTCTTCAGGCTGATTGTTAATCCAAAATCTTGGCAGGACTTACTAAGACGATTCATAAGTTGATGGAGCTCTTCAGCAGAATGGGCAACAACAGCTGCATCATCGGCGAAGAGGAAGTCCCGCATGCATTTCAGCTGGACTTTGGTCTTCACTCTCAATCTAGAAAGATTAAAGAGCTTTCCATCTGATCTAGTCCAGAGATAGACACTTTCTGTTGCAGTTCCAAAGGTGTGCTTCAGCATGACAGCAAAAAAGATCCCAAACAGAGTCAGCGCGAGGACACAGCCCTGTTTCACTCCACTTCAGATGTCAAAGGGATCTTACATTGAGCCATCAAAAACTACAGTGCCCTTCATTTCCTCATGAAAGGACCTGATGATGTTAAGGAGTCCACCCCTTCCAAACCCCTCTCCTCCCCCTTTCCTTTTCCACCCCTTCCAAACTCCTCTCCTCCCCCTTTCCTTTTCCACCCCTTCAAAACTCCTCTCCTCCTCTTTCCTTTTCCACCTCTTCTGAACTCCTCTCCTCCTGCTTTCCTTTTCCACTCCTTCTAAACTCCTTTCAACCCCGTTTCCTTTTCCACACCTTCCAAACTCCTTTCAACCCCGTTTCCTTTTCCACCCCTTCCAAACTCCTCTCCTCCTCTTTCCTTTTCCACCCCTTCCGAACTCCTCTCCTCCCGCTTTTCTTTTCTACCCCTTCTAAATTCCTTTCCACCCCCTTTCCTTTTCCACCCCTTCCAAACTCCTCTCCTCCCGCTTTCCTTTTCCACCCCTTCCAAACTAATTTCTTCCCCCTTTCCTTTTCCTCCCCTTCCAAACTCCTTTCCACCCCCCTTTCCTTTCCACCCCTTCCAAACTCCTCTCCTACCCCTTTCCTTTTCCATCCCTTCCAAACTCCTCTCCTCCCCCTTTCCTTTTCCACCCCTTCCAAACTCCTTTCCTCTCCCTTCCTTTTCCACTCCTTCCAAACTCCTTTCCTCCCCCTTTCCTTTTCCATCTCTTCCAAACTCCTCTCCTCCCCCTTTCCTTTTCCACACCTTCCAAACTCTTCTCCTCCCCCTTTCCTTTTCCATCCCTTCCAAACTCCTTTCCACCCCCTTTCCATCTCCACCCCTTCTAAACTCCTTTCCTCCCCCTTTCCTTTTCCACCCCTTCTAAACTCCTTTCCTCCCCACTTTCCTTTTCCACCCCTTCTAAACTCAGTTCCTTCCCCTTTCCTTTTCCACTTCATCTAAACTCCTTTCCTCCCCCCTTTCCTTCTCCATGCCTTCTAAACTTATTTCCACCCCCCTTTTCTTTTCCACTCCTTTTATACTCCTTTCCATGCCCCAAAAGCGCGGTAATCTATGCACCCAGGTAGGTGGGGCTCGTTAGCCTTGGAAGGCAGCCCATCTAGGAGAAGGAAAATTCCGATTTCAAACCTCTACTGCCTTGTGACTATATCCACCGATGGAAAAGGCTTCAGGAGTTAACCTCGAGGCAAAATCCAGAGCCGGAGTCCTGGAGGCAGTTTGCGATGTTCTGGCAACTCCTGTGACATCACTGGAACCAGTTGTATTGGCTTTTGCCTTTCCATTGGACTATTTCAGTGACATGAAGAGGGGGATTTGCTGCTTGGGTAACAGCCTATCCTCCATATTATTTTACCCAGGCTTTGTGCTCTGGAGAGGACACTCCAGCTTTGCATACAGCATCGAAATAACATGGGAAGTAGCAGTTACCGGTTATAAATCTTTGCTTGACTGGCATACAGCGTGACGCCAGGGGCTACTTCTGACAGTGGGAGAGGTCATTGCACCTCACTAGGTAGCTACCGCCTGCCTTAAGCTGGGCAGTCCCCAGCCAGTAAGGTGCTGGCTTGCCATGGTCTGTTAACCTCGTGGGGTGCATGGGGTTTAGAGTGAAAGCCGACAACCTGATCAATAACCCTGCACCATGCAATAATCATAAGAAAACTTCTGCCCTAAAGTTGGGCACCTGGAATGTTCGGACAATGACCCCTGGCTTTTCTGATGACCTGCAGGAAATAGACGACACACGCAAGATAGCTGTCATTGACATGGAATTGAGTAGGCTGCAGATAGACATTATTGCCCTGCAAGAGATGAGATTGCCAGACTCGGGATCTGTCAAAGAAAAAAAAATTCTTATTCTTCTGGCAGGGAAAACCATTGAATGAGACCAGGGAATATGGTGTTGGCTTTGTGGTTAGAAATACTCTGCTGAGATCCATTGTTCCACCTACTGCAGGGCGTGAAAGAATCCTGTCTCTGCAGCTCCACTCATCAGCAGGACCGGTCACCCTCATTAGTGCATATGCACCAACACTGTCGTCTACAACGGAAGTCAAAGACAAATTCTATGACAATCTGGCAGCTACTATCAAAAAAATCCCCGAGAGAGAGCCATTGTTCATTCTCAGAGACTTTAATGCTAGAGTTGGTGCTGATCACAATTCTTGGCCCACTTGTCTAGGCCATTTTGGCATTGGGAAGATGAACGAAAATGGCCAACGCTTGCTGGAGTTTTGCTGTTATTATGGTCTTTGTGTCAGCAACATGTTCTTTAATATGAAGCTTCAACACAGAGTCTCTTGGAGACATCCAAGATTGAAGCATTGGCATCAGCTCGATTTGATCCTCACTAGACGTTCTAGCTTTCCTAGTATTACGATCACATGCAGTTATCAGGGTGCTGATTGCGATACTGATCATTCCCTGGTGTGTAGCAGAGTAAAACTGCGAATAAAGAGATTGTATCACACAAAAAAGGAAGGAAGACCACGTATTGACATCAGCAAGACTCGCGATCAGACAAAAGTGGAGGAATTTGCCCAAGTGCTTGAGGAAACTCTTCCAGGCCCGGCTGATGCAAATGCACCTGAACGATGGGAACATTTCAAGAATGCTGTTTATAACACCGCCTTGTCCACATTTGGCAAGAAGACCAAAAAGACGGCAGACTGGTTTGAAGCCCATTTGGAGGAGTTGATGCCAGCCATCGAGGAAAAGAAGAGAGCTCTAGCAGCATACAAAGCCTGTCCTAGTGAGTACAACTTGCAGGCTCTTCGAGTTGCTCGTAGCAAAGTCCAACAGACTGCCAGGAGATGTTCTAACGATTATTGGCTTCAGCTCTGCTCTCAGATACAGATAGCAGCAGACACAGGTAACATTAAGGGAATGTATGACAGTATCAAGCAGGCTTTAGGTCCAATACAGAAGAAATCTGCTCCTTTGAAGTCTGCTACAGGCATGATCATCCAGGACCGAGCACACCAGATGGAACGCTGGGTGCAGCATTACTCTGAGCTATATTCTAGAGAGAATGTAGTAACCGAAGAGGCATTAAATAACATTGAGTGCCTGCTTGTCTTGGAACAGTTGGACAGCGAACCAACTTTAGCAGAAATAAAAGCGGCCTTGGATTCCCTTGCCTCCAGAAAGGCACCTGGGAAGGATAACATCCCTGCTGAAGTGCTGTAAAGAGATCATCACCACTGAGCTGTATGAAATCTTTTGTCTTTGCTAGAGGGAAGGTGGAGTACCACAGGACATGAAGGATGCAGACATCGTCACATTGTACAAGAACAAAGGCGACAGGGGCGACTGCAATAACTACCGTGGCATCTCTCTTCTCAGCATTGTAGGGAAGCTGCTTGCCCGTGTTGTGCTGAAGAGGCTCCAGGTGCTTGCAGACAGAGTCTATCCAGAATCACAGTGTGGATTTCGAGCTAATAGATCCACCAGTGACATGGTATTTTCCCTCATACAGTTGCAGGAGAAATGTAGGGAACAATGACAGCCACTCTTTGTGGCCTTCATAGATCTTACAAAGGCCTTTGATTTGGTTAGCAGGGACGGCCTTTTTAAAATACTTGGATGTCTTTAACCAGTTCCCTCATTAAAACCCTTTCCATTTATCTAAGTAGATATTCATTCAGCTGAAAGCAGAAAAATGTACTTTGCCCCCAAATACACTTCCATAATGTTCCTTTCCAGTATGGCTTTCCTTCCTCTCATCTACTCTTTCACACAGAGACTGGAGGTGAAGATGGGCAGGAATTTGATTTTCTCTCCCACCTCTGCTCAGGAGGCAGGCAGGAAGGGGCTCACGAGGTGTAGCCTAAGCCAGAAGTGGGACAATGCCCCCTTTGCCCTAATAAACCAGCCTTCACTGAGGGCTCATTTTTAACCTAGCCAAACTCATTTACACTAGCCAACACAAGGGAGAGGGCAAAACAGTTTCTGCCAGAGTTACCTCAGAGGTGAAGAGGAACTGAGTTCTCTCAAACATCTAGGGGAGAAGTGAGATTCCTTTGGGACACTCTCAAATCTGACATTGGCCCAAACACCAAAAGGAACTGATCTTTTTGTGTTCTTGTTGTGGATAACAAAGGCTAAAGCCCCACTTCCTCTCTAAGGTGACATTCAGGAAAGGAAGATGGCAAACCACGACTTTTTATGATGGATACACATTGGTAAATACTGCACCTAACGTGATTACTATAGATGTACTTTAGTCCTGGGATCTGCTCAAAGAGTGGTTTACATTCTGCAATGCTGCATCTCAATCTTTCACTCAGGGAACTTTCTTAAATTCCACTCTTGACTTACCTTGAATTAGACCATGAAGCAACGCCTGAAAGCCTATTCAAGAAAATTATGCAGTTCATTCCTCAAATTTATCTGTATGTACAGGACAAGGACATCTAACCTAAACTACTGTAGGAAAAAAAAGTAAATCTGAAAATAGTATTATCTAGTAATAACTAAAATTTAGGAACATTGCTGGCAGAAAGTGAGTGGGCTTTTGTTTTTCCTTTGGCTTGTGTTTCAGATGCAAGGGTTTCACACTGCAAATACTCCAGTTGCCACTAGGGGGCAGCCTATTACCTCAAACTAGCTCCCCCCTCCTTTTAAAGAAAACTGTAAAAATATCTATAATATTGTAAGTGCTGACTGGTGCATACAAACTAGATGGGTGAGGGGAGATTTGCCACAATGTTTCCCTGTTCTTTCCTTCGACCACCTTGAACTTCACTACCTAGCCTTCACAGACACACATGCCTCCAGTGAGAAAGCAAGTTTCCCAATTATTTATGCAGCTATATCCCTTTTGTAAATAAACAAATTGCATCAAAATTAGGCAGTAATAGACAGGCCAGAGATTAGCTTGCAAATACTTCATTCATTGAAGTATGTCTGTGTATATGTATGCTGGTCGACTTCAAAATGGAGCAAAGCACATTTAGCAGCAAGGTAGCTATGGAAACATAAGCAAAATTGTTCCCCTACCTTTCATGCTGAGCCAGTTCCTGCAGCCAGCGAACACTGTCGAGGGAGGAGAAAATATTGTTTCTTATAAATAATACAATGTGAGGTGTGCTGCTAGCATAATCAATATATTAGCATCTAGAAATAGGGAGGCTTCGGGCAGACAGCCCTAATAGACAGAATTCTGGTTCCTGCAGACTTAATAGTAGCATTTGGTTTCCTTTTCCCAGTTTTGTATTGCCATTTCAGCCAGTTTCACTCACTACCCCCCCCCACAACTTTCTATATATATGTATTTCAATGCAAATGCTTACAAATAGGCTTCTTTCCGTATATGTACAGAACTAGCTATAGTATTCCAGTCATCCTCTGTAAAGAAAAGACTGCAAGTCTAACCTTGCAGGCATCAGTTCCAGTATTTCAAATATTTTCATCAGGACAGGACAGGAGGTGGCCCTGTTATCCAGGACTGGGTCAGCTTTCATCTTGGACATGCGTTGGGCAAGAATTACTCATAGAATTCAATACTCCAGTTTAGAGACACTCAGCTCTTTCACTTTTGGAAATGGAGCAAAGCTTTCTTTTAAGAACATGCACATGCTTATAAAGGAAAAACAGCCAGGGATGCAGACTACAATAGGATGTACCAGAGTGGACAGCAGTAGCAGGAGAAATAGCAATAGGTCCAGTTCCCATCCATACCCCTGGCCCAGGCAAGCCACCGCCTACACTCTGATTGAGCTGGATACAAATCCTGTGCATTGTGAGAACCAAACTGCCATGCATGCATACTCCTCAAATTGAATATTTTTTGAAGTCAGGGAGGGGGAATCAATTTTTGTACTACAACTACCGGAATCCTCCAACAACCTCAGCTGCTCACCAGTCTGACTAGGGCATTTATGGAGTTGCAGCCCAAAAAGTAACCTTGCAAATTCTGATCCTTTTATTTGTGTGTAGCAGGGACTGTGAGTTTCCTTGCCATCCCTCTTGGATTTGGGATACAGGCAAAAATAAGGCCAGGCCACTTCTCAACAATTGAAGCTCATTAGCTCTTCATTATTCAGGTGTCTGTGGCAGCGAAAGCAGGATTTGACTTGCTTACATCGGCTTACATGTATTATTCCAGTTAGACTGGTATGTCAGATCAGACCCTCATTCGGAACAACTTGAAGAGCCATTAGCCAGCTAAAGAGGCTCCTTAGAAATAGTTGTGTGTTCAGCCTTTGTCTCTCTAGCTCAGCATTTTCTGACAGTGTATCCCAGATGTGAAAGATTACAACTCCCATCCACTCCTCAGCATGGTGAGTGGGCAGGCTATCTGAGGTTAATAGTCATCAGATTGAGGAAGTCTAGTCAAGCTGGCATGAGGCTGAGGCTTTTCAATGCAGCAATGTTGTTCAAATAGTCCTGGACAAATTAAGTATGTTGAAAGTTAGCATTTTTTTCCCCAAGGGAGTTTCCACGTTTGTATCCTGTCTTGTCAGCCTTAGCTGTGAGACAGTTCTTCAAAAGCCTCTTGATACCTAGCACTTGCCCATATGTATCTTTATGACAGAGGGATCAGGCAAAAGGCTTTATTCCGTTGTATAGCTTTCTTCTATCAGAAGGAGCAGAGGGGGAAAAAAAACCCTTTATGGTTCATTGTTAAACTTTACTATTAAATGTTTTAATAAACAGTCAAGTTCATCCCCCAAATCATTAAATCAGCAATAAAGCAATGAGCTGAAGCTGGGTTATGATATTCTTCTTCTCTCTCCATCACAGGCATTCTGAGAATGAACCAGCAAAAGACTCTTAGGAGCCAAGGTTCACTGATAAAATGAACAGCCCTGGAAGATTTAATGTGGACTTCAAGGCGAAGATAGGGAGAAGAGTGTTCTGCTATTCCTAGAAAGATTAATTAGCTCATTTTGGAAGAAGAAACTGAAGAATTCTCCCCCCCCCCCTTATTTTCTAAAATTTAAAATAATGATGAAGTGCTAAATCATGAGTTGGGCTAAGAAAGAGAAAGGCTTGAGCCAAAAGCTCTCTGCAACAAGCAAGAACTGAAACCAAGAAGTTGGGATGATTTTTTTTAAAAAGGCGATAGAACCTTCTGGGTATTTTTGTACTAAATGTTTAATCTAATTCCCTGCACCTTTCCCCAGGAATAAATCCCATTAATATTCACTGGGACTTCAGCATACACATGCTTAGGGCCAGTCTGCATCACAGCAAGTGTTCTGACTTCAAGCCAAGTAGACGAACTGAACGGGAGATGCTACTGAAATACGAAACAAATAGGAGGCCCAGATATTTGATCACATTATCTGGGTGACAAATATCAGTGAAAAGGACTCTTGAGAGATGTAATGTATGGCAGCCCATCCCTTTGGGATGAATCTGTAGTGAACATTGCATTCATTTTGTGTACATGGCACAAACAGGTACACTGCCAGTGCAATGGCCTTTCAGCAAGAGGAAACAATCTAATTGATGCAGGGTAGGGTATACAGCTAGACAAAATCTGCCATGAAATAGAGCTTCGCCTGTATTTGGCACAAAACGGAATTTCATGCATGACATTGCAATGACCCTGTGATGTTGTGAGTAATATGCCAAACTATGGTGAATATAATTCTGTTTCAGTTTTCAGTCAAAAAGTGATGGAGTGATAGAAATGTCTCCTAGGATGACAAATGTAGGTTTGAATCCTAAGATACGTTACATTGCATTCATATATTATTCTTGTTCTTTCTGCTGGGGAGATACACCTGCTTTTTGACTGTTTATAAATTTACCTTTTCTCCTCCTCCTCCTCCCTTCCTCCTTCCTTCCTCCTCCTCCTCCTCCACATGCTTTTATTTCTTGCTTTACAGAGCATTAAATCTATATAGGTTCCACAGTGCTCTGGAGTGATATTATGTTAGGGCATTATGGGGAATTTACAGAGGCCGAAATGCCAGGATGGGGACAAAACATTTTATTCTTTCCTTCCTAAAAATCTAAAAATGTGTGGGTTGTTGCTCCATGGGCTTAGGAGGTGATAAAGATTATTGCACATAACACAGCCATAACTGATAATAAATTTTAGCTGTTCCTCAGAGGCCCTCATAATAGAATTAAAGGCTTCCCCCTCCCGATTTACCACAACCAAAGCACAGGAGCTAGCCAACACCAATACTGTACAGTATTCTACTCTGTCCATATATGTGGCTCTAAAATTATTGCAACATTGTTAGTACTTTATTTTAGAACAATCAATCACTTTATCTTAGCTTATCAATCACTTTGCTCATAGCTCAATAAGCCACTTCAAATCCAACTCTCCCGCCCGCAAAAAATAAAAGTCAGAAGGAACCTGATCCTTGCACACAGAACTTAGTTGCCACTGTGACCACTGATCATACCCCACTGGGAGTTCACGGGGCTAGAGTTCAAAAAGAAGCTTTCCCCATTTTCTGATAAGATAGGGGTTAACCTAGATAGAGTCATTTAGTAATGAGAAATTTAAATGGTTCTTCCTTTTTAAAATGGTTCCACAATGCTCTGGGTGATGTTATATCAGGGCATTGTGGGATATTTAAAATGGTATCTTGCGCATCCAGTCACCTGGTGCAGTGCATTTAAGGCATGTGTCAGTGGTCTCTGATCTGGCAGTGTCATTATCATGATCCTCCCAGTAATTACTTATGTTGTGATCATCCCAGTCATTGCATAAGGACATCAGGTAATGGTACTAGATTTGCCCTTGCACAACCTACAGGGACACTCCATGTAGCCAGTCTTGTATCCCTTCAAGTGGAACAGCATGAGTGTTCTTCTGTGGGGAAGGCAGCAGAGAAGAGCAGTGTCATAGGGCCAGTATACTCGATACAAGGTAGAGCCAGCCCTATCTTTAGATAGAATTAGCTTCCTGAAGTTGCAAATGCTAGAAAGTGACAGAAAGGCACTGAAGGAGAGAATGGTATGCTAAGAAGCCTGATTTGTGCTCCTACTATGTTCCTATGTGGTGGTGAATCCTGTCTGATCACTATTGCTAAAGAAAGATTGCATCACCAGTTGGTTGACTATTGTCTATGGAAAGTGGTGCAGCACCAAATTGTTCTCTGTCTCAAGCAGCAAAATGTCTTGGGCTGGCCTTGATGATTGTTTAAATTAGGGATGTGTTTCAGGTTTAGAAATTATTCAGAAGTTGAAGTGAATTGAGGGTATTTGTCCATTTCCAAACCAATATGAAGTGAAGCAAAGGAGCCTGAAGTGGCACTCTCCAGAGCACCAAATGTTGCTTTGGTGCTTCGGGGGTTTAAAAAGCTGAAAAGTTTTTTTTCAAAAGTACTCACCGGAGGAAAAAATACTAATACTGTAAGAGAAGAGGGAAAAAAGAAACCAAAGCAGAAGGAGATTAACAGCACGAGCACCAGTGAAAAGCCCAATCTCTCCTGAAAATCTCTGTCACCGAACCCCTGGGAGGGAATTTCCGATCCATGTGATCGGTGGTCATTTTGCTAGGAAAGCATATTAGATACAATAAAGGGGGATTACTATTTACAGCTCTTTGATTTTTCAGGAGGTAGCATGAGTGCAGAATTATAGAATTTTTTTTCTTTCTTTTCTGGTGCAGGAACTTGGCTGTAAAGGAAGAGGCAGAGATGGAGGACAGATGGATTGTAGCAGCCTCAGGTTCAGGTCTGTCTGACATCAGAAGCAGAAGCTAGGAATTTTACTTTTTAATTAAAAGAAATTACTACCATTCTGAGAATACCCCAGACAGCCGTATTTCCAAATTCTGGCTAGAAAGCTGTTAAAATCACTGGGTAGAAATACTGCACCTTGGTTAAGAGGAGGGACAAAGACTCAGATGTTGCTCACCCACTGTGATGCCAGCATCTCAATCTTCTGTATTATTTTTGATCTCCCTTTTCTCAATTCAAATTGCTGACTATCCTTTTAACCTTACAAAAGACAATTGGGATATGAGGGCTCTGTTGTGATGTTGCTTTAGCCTGGGAGCAAAGAACAGATCCTTGCTCTACCCCGTAGTTTCCTTGGAATCACACAAATACTCTTGATCTGGTCTATTATTGCTAATATGTCCAAAGACAGTGAACGTGTCTTGTTTAGCATTCACTCAGTTTTAGGTAAAGTACTAGCTGATTGTTACACTAATTCTGTGGATGAGGTTTGTTTCAAGGCAGAACTTTATTCTGGAACGGCTGGAAACGGTGGTCCAATAAATTTATTTATTTTATTCATTATATTTGTACCCTGCCCATCTAGAGCCTAAGCACTACTCTGGGTGACTAACAGCAGTTAAAAACACAACTACCCACCCCACCCACAAAGACATAAATGAGAAACCTGGCTGGCCTGGGTGGCCCAGGTGGACAATCTTAGGGAGAGATGTTCTATCAGGTAATGAGGTCTCAAACTATTAAGGGCTTTATAGGTTAATACCAGCACTTTGGATTTGGCATGGAAACAAACAGGAAGCCAATAGAGGTGTGCCAGGATGGGGAGATGTGATCATATCTCCTTACTCCCTATATAAACCTGACTGCTGCATTTTGTATCTGCTGAAGCTTCTGTGTCACCTTCAAAGGCAGTCCCACATAGACAGCATTGCAGTAGTTGATCGTATAAATTCCCAATGCATCGACCAATGACATTAGGAATTTCCTGTTCAGCTGTGCAATTTGCCAAAGATGGAAGAAGGCAGACCTGGCCATGGCCATGATTTGCTTCTCCATGCCGGGTCCAGGAGTACACCCAAGTCATGAACCTGGTCTTTTAGGGGAGTATGACTCCATTCAGACTCCTAACCAGGATGGTGTCCACCTAATGACACAATCTCCATCTTATCAGGATTCAGTTTCAATCTGTTAGCCCTTGTGCAATCCATAACTGAAGCCAAGCACCACTCCAGGGTCTGCACTGCTTCCACTGCTAAAGATGACAAGGAGAGATAGAGTTCTGTGTCATCAGCATATGATGACAGTGAACTCCAAATGCCTGAACAACCCCTCCCAGCAGCCTCATCTAGATGTTAAAAAGCATTGGGGAGATGATTGACCCCTATGGGACTCCACAACAAAGAACCCACAGGGCTGAAACAGCATCTCTAAGCTATACTCTCTGGACAAGGTCCTCGAGAAAGGACCAGAACCAGAGTAACACCAAGCCTCCAATCCCTAAACTCAATAGTCTGTGCAGGAGGACACCATGGTTCCTGGTATCAAAGGCCACTGAAAGATCCAGAAGGACCAACATGGTCACATGTCCAAATAATTTTGGACATGTGCATGTAAAGCAGTGGTTCCCAACATTAGATCCCCATATGTTTCTGGAATATAATTCCCAGGAGCTTTCACCACTAGCTCTGCTGGTTAGGATTTTTGAGAGTTGTAGTCCAAGAACATCTGGAGTCCCAAGGTTGGGAACTACTGATGTAGAGGGTGATCAGATGGGCCCTGATGTATAATGTAATTGTACATTAAAAAGAAGTTCATAAAGATCCTCCAAGCAGCATAGCAAAAGTCACTTTTAGAGTAGTAGGAGGGAAAATTCCAGGGTGAAATGTGGTGCAGTGGTGTGGCTGGAACCCACTGATGTAGCACCCCCACCACTGTACTACTGTCCTGATTGGATGATGTAGCAGCATCAAGAAAATGACTGTTTTTCTACGAAGTTGCATGGGAAGTGCACACCTTGTTTTTCAGCTTAATAGGGCTTCTGGGACGTTTCTGGGAGTTGTACTGTTTTTTCTGTGACATAAATTTAATATCAGTGATGGTGGGGAGTGCAACCTACAAATTGGACAGTAGGTCATATCTGGCCCATAGGCTGCCATGTGTCTGCCCCTGCTTCTAGAAAGATAGAATCCAATTATCATTCTTTATGAGAGTTTGGTCTTGCAATGATGGAATCTAAACACCAGTGCTTACCAACAAAGGAAAATTCCTTGCTTTTGTAGAAACACTGGGTGGAAAGATCTGAACTCTCTTGCAAGCTCTGTGGGAAAGGGACACAGCTGGAATCCCACAAATAAAAAGCATGCAGCTTTCTCCCATACAGAGAAACTCCATGGTTGCATGCAGATTAACTAGATGGGACTGCGATGCAGTCATGGTGTTGGACTAATCCCTGTCGCGGCAGGCGTGATGTGTAGGTTGCTGCCAGAGGAAATTAGAACCTCCAGGCCAATTCAAACAGATCAGGTTATTCAGGAGCTGAGCAAAGGCAAAATGGGAATGATACCAAAGCAGTAAAATAAATCAGTGACAGAGGTGGAGCAGCAGAAGACAAATGAAGTTCAAATTCCTCCTTGTTTATTTGAATGTTTGGACCATTTTCCACTTGATTTATGCATTTGCTTCCATATATTTTTCATTTTTTTTATTTATTTTGGAGATAATTGGATTTCGAAGCTTTGCAGCCAGACACTGTAATTGATCTCTAAAAAGATGGATTTGTCGCTTAGCCGGGCACAAGCTTGGCAATTGGAAAGGAAAGGAAAATACACAGATATATAAACTGAGACACCAAATATGTGTGTGTGTGTGTATATATATATATATATATATACTCCTGTGGAACAATACGTAGGTGAGAGAGAAATACAGTGGTTTCACATTAGACACTCTACATATAGCCAACTGGAGCACTGCTACGTTGACATTTTGGGTGTGCCCAGCAGGTACAGTGCCGTACCTCACTGCTGCAAGTTCAGGGGAAGGGGGATCATCTGAGTACCCCTACTCTTTCCTCTGGACAGCATGTTTTCATGCCTTCCTATTCCAAACCATGCACATTGCCTAGTCTTACTTAGATTACTTTCACAAGGACCTTATTTTAGTTATGTAGGGCATCAGGTATGGCATCTAGCCAGTTTACAGCAAATGTAAATCATCACAGGAGGGAGACAAAGGAGGAAAACAGTGCAGCAGCTACAGTGGTGCCACAGAATCAGGATGGCTGGCAGTGAAGAGTTAGTGGTGCTGTTCAGTTTTCAGGTGAGTCTGTTTAACCCTCTGTTTACTAGAATGGGAAATACAGCCCCACAAAATCATGTTTTGTTGTAGAATCCACATGCAGGCAGACCTGCAGTTTAGGCATTCTGCAGTATTATCCCCTGGACAGTTATAAAGAATATGCTGTAGTTTCAGCCATTGCTATGTGCTGCAGCGTTTCTTTTTTCCAAACAGAAAAACTGCCAGGGCCCAAAATGTCATAACAAATCTATTTCTTTTTGCCACTGGTGTACTTTTGTTGTCCCATCTAATTTACTGCAGGGGGGGAGAGGTCCTGTGCCATTTTTCAACAAACTCTGATACAGCAATGCAGAACTGGTTGCCCACTGCTTGAACAGAATAACAGACTAGATCAACCTTTGGCCTGATCCTGCATCGCTCTGCTTGTATTCTTAAGTTCTCAGAAAGAATAGATGTGCTCTGGTTCTCAGCAGGTTGGCTCCATTTGAAAGAAATGATTTTTATTTATCCTATGGAATTCTCACTGGGAGTGTTAAACTCTAACTCTAACTGTTACCCTAACCCCTGCCCTAATCCTCAGTGCACTGGGATTCCAAATAGGGTCAGTAAATAACTTGCAGTGCAGTATCCCCTGATTTTTTTTTTAAGAAAGCAAAACCATAGTACACTGGTTCCAAAACCCTGGGCAACCCAAGTGTTCTTAGACTGCAACTCCCAGAAACCTTGGCCAGCACAGCTGGTCATGAACCTCTGGGAGTTGCAGTCTAAGAACACCTGGGTTACCCAAGTTTGGGAATGACTGTCTTAGTGCATGCAGGTTGATAGACATAATAGACTACCCCACCCCCCCAATATGGTGCCCTCTGGATCTTAAATTCTTAATCATTCCCAGCCAGTGCGGCCAATAGTCAGATTGTCTGGAAAGGTGTTGTAGCCCAATACATCTGGAGACCACCATGTTAGATGGTGGATTTTATTTTCATTTAATGTGTTTATTTATCACTTTTATGGTTTCCAGGCATTCCAAAGTAATGTATAGGAAAAATATACTTTAAAACATTTGTTAAAATCAGTTGTTAACACTGACCATACAGAGAATTGTACCATTTTCACTACTCATTGTTAGCTCAGCTCATTGGTAGACTGAATTAGCTTAACATTTGTTGAAAGAGTCCCACACTGATATACTCCTATAGAAAAAAAAAACTCCTGCCTTAGTGGCACAACATCCTAACCATTACTGAGAAGTGGGGTATATAACGGATCTTTCACAAAGGATCTGAAATTCCAGATAGACTTGTATGGGAGAAGGTGGCCTTTTAGATGTTCTGGCTCCAAACCAATTAGGGCCCTGTGAATCAAAACAAGCAACTCAGATTGAGCTTGGAAGCAAATTGGCAGCACTTGCATGAGATTCAAGACCAGGAATGTCTGACTTCTAAAGCATACACCAGACAACAGTCTGGCAACTGAATGCTGCACTTATGGCTTGTCTATGCACCCATTTTGGAGCGGGCTAAATAGGGTTGCTAGAAGGTTCAGAATGCCATTTGGTGTGACTACGCTGCTGTCAATTTGCCAGTGTTGTGAAGTGGCTTAAGAAGATAACTACTTCAGGACATTGGTAAATTAAATAATTCCTCAGCTCTGTGGAGGGACTGAGGAAGTGAAAACAAACAAACGTAAGTACATATACACTGCATCACTTTTTGAAAATTATAAGCCAAATTGAAAACTTCCTCCTGGAAGCAAGAGGAGACAGGAGGCAGCAAGAAGGGAGATTTTTGTTTGTTTTTAACCCCCCTTGTTACCCCTTCTTGTCTCCTCCTACTTCCAGGAGGAAGTTTTCCATTTGACTTTTTTTTTAAAAGTGATGCAGCACATATGTGCTACCCTACTACACTTTACCCCCCCCCAAAAAAAATCCACTTCCTTGACCCCTCCATGGGGCCAAGGAAGTGTTTGATATATGAATATCCTAATCGGCTCTCTTCTTAAGCCACCTCACAATTTTACCAATTGACAGGAAGCCTCACTTTTAGTTCATTTCCAGTGAATATACACACTGGAAAGGAAAAAAAAACGGAGAAGCTTCTGACAGGGGCCAGAAAGGTGCAAGTAAGACCACTCTGGAAGTGAACTGGTTTGCTCCAGTAAAGGCATTGTCTGATCACCATTTTCAGGAGCAAACCAGCCCATCCCTGCAGCAGACCAAACAGCTGGCTAAATGCCTATGTAATCAGTCTCTTAGTTTCCAAATACTTTTCAAGAGTACCCACATGTTGATCATGTAACAGTAGTGTGATTAGGAGATAATTAAGACATGAATAATTGTGACCTAGAAGGAATATGGTGCACTAGCCAAAACATTCAAAGACATATCTGGGTACGGTAATCAGACAGTACCTTCCTGGAGCAATGATGAGTCTAAGAGCACACCAAGCTTTTAGGCTTAAGAAGTTAACATTTCTCAATAGTGTTTTCTGATTGTTCCCTGTAGAAGAAGCGCACAGCAGGCCTATGTGCGTTTTCTTGGTTTCAGTGGCACTTACCACCTGGTAAATGTCTTTATTGTTACAGCATTCATCTTGCACAGAATGAGGCCTGTTTCGTTTCTGGAAACATGGTTTCTGACTTCCATGGCTCCTTATGCTGGATTGTTCATGACACAAATGCTGCACAATAGGAGCACATGGACATCCAGAGATACTAATCATGAAAGCCCCCAATTTTAATTAAAAACAAACAAACAGGGATGGGAGAGATTTAAAAGCATAATAAATAGTTTTGTTATCTGGCTGAGGAGCTATTAAGACTTCAGGTTTTACAGCTGATCTCCACTAAAGGGTTTATGAACTTTATTGAAGTGTAAGCTGAGAGTCTGACAGAATCACAAGACTCCAAGGTTTGGCCTTTGACAGCCACAAGACATGTTATAGTGCCATCAGCTTTGGCAACAGTTCTAGAAAGGCATGGCTTTTCTGGAATGTCAATTTACTCAAGTGTTAAATGACAAGTGATAGAGGCAGTCCTGCTTGTTTAAACCTGCTGGGCCTTCTGTGGGTGAACAAAGGAGGTTGTGAAGTTGAAGGGAAAGAAGAAAAGAGGTGTTGGTCCTTGTTCCCTTCTTCAGATTATCTTCCTGTAGTCCACTATATCAGACACTGTTTTCCCAGCTGGAATTGGCGGTGGGGCAGGAGAGTAAGGGAGAGGGCAAGAAGGAGCTTGAGCCCAGCAGCCACTTTGTGGGAGGGACAAATTGGGGCTTACTTTTCTGTAGACACTGGCCTGCCCTAAGAATAGTTCCTACGGAAGAAGAAGAAACACACCTGTGCCGATAGAATCGATATTCAGAGGAAGGGATGTAAATCTTGTGAACTGTTGTTCCTGGAAACAAATCAGGGGGTGGGGGGAGGTTCAGTTTTTCTCCTTTTGGAGAAAACTTTCTCTGCCCAAGATTGCCTTTGGTTATCTTGAGAAATTTTATGGGATTTCTTGGATGTTTTGTGGCCATTTTTTTCCTCAAAAGAAAAACCAAATCTGAGCAGAACTGTTACAACTCGTGTGCAGAATGAACTCCTGCAGAGGATTAAGCTACATAGAATTGGGCAGACCAACAATGTAAATAACAAAAAAGGGGGGAAAGAAAGAAAAAAAAAGACCCAAGATGGACTCTTGTTTTCACAGAACGTTGAGAACTCTGTCTGATACAGATGAAATCTCAGCAAGAGGTCTTAGTATGATAAGACATGGAAAATCACTAAAAATTATTTTTTCTTTCAACTATTCTTTATAGACCTACATGAAGAAGGCAGGAATAGATCCATTGGCTGAAATCCTGTTGCTTAGCTTAGTAAGTTGCAACTAGAGTAGCCCAGTTGAATCAGTGAGGACTTGGAGAATCAACTGCTCTGTAAATTCCATTGATTCAATGGGCCTACTCTAATTGTGACTCAACCAGCTAAGCAACAGGATTTCAGCCATGGAATCATTTATTGAATTATAACTCAAAACTTCTATAAGACTTACTGTGTCAATAGGTCTCTTCTAGTTGGGACTAGTCATAGAATACTGGGCTTTCTCATTTTTGATGCAACAGGGTTAACATGGCTACACCTGAAAATATTTGAAATTATTTATATCTTGCTCTTCACTTGAAAAGCCAAAAGGATTTAAATACCTGCAAGAAAACAAGACCGACTGTGAGACTTCAGAAAGAAAAGGGAAGAGTAGGTGGGAATACTTAATGAAGCAGGTGGGAATAAAATAGGAGTGTTATGGGACACTATGAAAGCACTCATGAGAGGAATCGCCATAAGAGAATCCTGTAGATTAAAAAAATTGAGAGAAGAAAATATAAATAGAATTGTAGAATCATTAAAGGATTTAGAAAGCAAATATTTTATGGATAGAGATAACAAAAAATTAATTGAGATCCAAGCTAAAAGAAAGGAATTAGAAGGTATAGAGCTAGAAAAGGTCCAGAGAGACTTGATATACGATAGGAGGAATTTTTTCGAATACAGTAATAAAAACTCAAAACTTTTAGCTAGATTAGTTCAAACTAAAAGAGCAAAAAATATAATTGGAGTGATTAAAGACAAAACGGGAAAGAATTGTAGCTTAATGAAAGAAAAACTAAAGATAATACAGGAATTCTATCAAAATTTATATAAAGGTAATAGTGTATCGAAAGAAGATATAGAAAATTATATTAAAGAAAATGTTAAGAGTAAATTATCAGAGAATGATAAAAAGGATTTAGATAAAGAGATAAAAGAGGAAGAGATTATAGAGATTATTAATAAATTAAAAAATGGTAAAACTCCAGGTTTTGACGGTTTAGGATCAGAATATTATAAAACTTTTAAACCAATATTGATCCCTAAGTTAAAAGTGCTCTATAATGAAATATTGGAAGGAGAGAGAATACCAGATTCTTGGAAACATTCATTAATAACTCTTATCCCAAAGCCTAATAAAGACTTAACAGACCCAAGTTCATATAGACCCATTTCACTATTAAATCAAGATGCAAAGATTTTTACTGCAATACTTGCGAATAGAATTAATAAATTTATTATAAAATATATTAAAGAAGATCAGAATGGTTTTTTAAAGGGTAGACAAATGGAGAATTTGACTAGGAGGGTATTGAATATTTTATACAATATAGAAAAAGACAAATTGAAGGCAGGTATTTTATCATTAGATATATTTAAGGCATTTGATTGCGTGGAATGGCCAACATTAAAGATTTTGTTAAAAGGTTGGGGTTTTGGAAAGAAATTTAGGGGGATAATAGATCAACTATATCTGGAGAATACCTCTGTAGTAATAGTTAATGATGGGATTACAGAACAAATAGCTTTAGGCCGAGGCACTACACAAGGTTGCCCTCTTTCTCCAGTTCTGTTTTGTTTGATTATTGAAATGTTGGCAAATGTAATAAGGAATGATGATTCAATCGAAGGTATGGGGAAAAAGAATAAAATAAAGATTAATTTATTTGCTGATGATTCCTTGTTGACAGTGAAAAATCCGTTAGAATGTGTAGATAAAATTAGAACTCATTTAGAAAAATTTGGAAGAATAACTGGATTATGTGTGAATTGGCAAAAATCTGAATTAATGTTATTTAATCATAATAGAGTAGAACAAGAAAGGTGTGTTGAAAAATATGATTTCAGATTATGTAAATCAATTAAATATTTAGGAATAGATCTAGCAAAAATATTCAAAAAATAAAGGAATATAATTATAATAAACTAAAGGAAGTGATTAAAAACAAATTACAGGAATACAGTAACTTTAAACTTTCTTGGTTTGGAAGGATTGCATTGATAAAAATGAAAATCTTACCAAAAATTAATTTTTTATTTAGAATGCTACCAATACAGTTAACAGAGGATGATTTGAAATTTTGGCAAGGAATAATTAATAAGTACTTTAATGAAGGGAAGAGATCTAGAATAAATAAAAAGTATTGGTATAGAACAAAGCAAAAAGGTGGTATAGGTTTACCAAATATAAAAAATTATTATTTGGCTAACCAATTGAGGTTTATTGGGGAAATTATATATAATCCAGAAAGGCTAATTTGGTGGGAGATGGAATCATCAGAATTACAGGCAGATATAGAAAAATATTTATTTGGTATAATTAAGAAAGATAAAATAAGGGAAATTAATAACCCATTTTTAAAGACATTGTTAAATATATGGTATAAGTGCAAAAAGAATTTATGTTCATCATATTCCCCACTTGGATTAGTGACAGAAATAGAAAATTTTCCTACCAATATGAAAGTGTATGTGGATCTATTTAAAGAAAAGAAAGTGATTAGATTGAAAGATTGGTTGTATAAAATGAGATCGATAGATCAAATGAAACAAACTCTTCAGAATAGGAGCATTTCATGGTTGAATTATATACAATTAGAAAGATGGACTAATGAATGGGTAAATAAATATAATAAAGGTAGAGAATATACAAAGTACGAACAATTGTTATTGTCATATGAGGACATTCGGATGACTGACTCAGTGAAAGGTACTGTGAGCAAAATTTACTTACTTCTTCTTAATTTAGAGGAAGAAGAAAGTGAGAAAGAAGGATTAAAAATAGTGTGGGAGCAAGATATTGGGAAAAGAATAAATGAAGAAGAATGGAGGAAGATATGGAAAATGAGGGTGTTAAGATTTATGTCAGTAAGAATAAAGGAAAAAATTTTTAAACTTAGTTTAAGATGGTATTTAACACCGTCAAAATTAAATAAAATTAATGCCAATCATCCGAATGTCTGTTGGAAATGTGAGAAGGAAATTGGTACATACTTTCATATGTGGTGGGAATGTGAAAAAGTGCAAAGATTTTGGAAACAAATTTTTAAAGAATTAAGCTACATATGTGAAAAAGATATAGAATTTAATGCTGAGATTGCTTTGTTATCAATATTTGAGAATGTGGAATATGACAAAATGACTAAAGAATTGATAACCAACTTATTAACAGCAGCTAGATTGATTATAGCTAGGCAATGGAAATCAAAAGTCGAATTGCAAATTGAAGAATGGTATAAAGAAATATGGAATATAGCAATAAATGATAAATTAACTTGTAACTTAAAGGTTAAGAAAGGAGAGTTGAAAAAAAATAACTTTTATGACATATGGGGGAGATTTTTGGAATATGTATTAATAAGAGGAAAAGGGAAAGCTCCAAATCAAGAATCAATGCAGTTTTGGAGAAGAGGACAATAGAAGAAGAGGAAGAAGAAGAAGAATAAGGAAGAGGAAGATTATGGCAAGAGGTCCCGCATATGGTGGTGGGGAACACAGTTAAATTGTATTTTAGTTTGTATGTTATATGTTTTTGTTTAAATTTAAAATAAAGGGAAAAAAATTAAAAAAAAAAAGAAAAGGGAAGAGTAGGGTGGGGAGAAAATGAACTAGGCAACAGTTCTTGAAGTTAATTAACAGTTCTTATAATGATTAGCTAGAACAGGAACTGTATCTCTGTACTCTTTGTAGTATTTGTCCCAATCAATAGTTTATCACCCAAGAGTCATGTGTAAAAGCTGCACGAGAGGACAACACCTGTGTTTGCATTATCCATCCGTCCATCCATCCATGTAGCAAAAACAAGAGATGATGGGCAAAACAATAAATCAGCATTAATGAACTCCAGATATATTGTATATACTTACAATTACAATAAATTTATTTGATTTATTTGATTTATTTATATAAAAGCCTTTATGGGCATTAAGTATGTTTAAAACAACAACAACAACAAAACCCTAGTCTATTGCCTGCCTGTCTTTCAGTATCTGTTGAATGTACTCTACTCTGCTCTGCTCCTGGCCATGCTGCTTTGGGGATTTGTGGGCCAAAAAAGCACCTTTTCCAAGTTCTTACTGCTAATCACCCCCAGTACTTAGGCCATCTATGGTGCTGAAAATTACCCAGCATAAACATTTGCAAGATCTAGCCCTTCTCTTTCCATATACATATTTTCTCTTTGTAGTAAATGCTCAGTTTGCAAAGAAGGAAAAAGGAAAAGGAAAGAAAAAGAAAAGGGAGAGGTGTTGCTTCCCCAGCCTCACATGCCAAGGATTTTCTAATCTTAACTAGGCACTTACATCTGTTTTGTGTTTGGGAGGTTTAGACCAGGAGTTGTTTTTTTTATTATTATTATTAAAAAGACTCTCTTTCCATCAGACAGGAACTTTGTTGAACTGTAGCCAAGTTCCAGAAATCAATCTTTGTCTCTGACATCAGAGGAAGCAGCTAGAGAAGAGTCTTGTCTGCCTCCTGTCCCAATCCAGCCATCATATCCTCCTTATCAGCACTCCAGAGTATAACTGCCCATTCAGGGAGCTGGACCCTCTTTTGTTGTCTGGTGTTCACATATGTCAAGGAAGTAACAAGCATAGCTTTGGAGACCTTCTTGCTCCTTCGTTGTTCCCAGGGCACTTGTGTTTTGCTTTCTTCCTTGCAGAAGGAATTCACAGGTAC